>CM075850.1:34318381-35518381 GCA_037975125.1 Latrodectus hesperus
AATTTTCTTTAGATTTAGATCCTGCTGCTCCTCTTTTCAGATTTTTACCATCATATTTAAAACCAAGGTATACAGATGCAAATTTTGTTGAAGCAATTCATACTAATGCAGCATTAATTGTTTTTAAAGGTAATAATATAAAAATGTATTTTCAGTGTGAAAGCTATTATTCTACAGGGTGACAACTTTATACTGTTGACAAAATTGTACTGCTTTTGATTGGTTTAATTCATGTTCACCATTTTTATAACAATTTCATTTCCTTAAATGACCTTAATGATAGTAAAACAAATAGGTAGTTTTTATTTCCTTGTTTGAAATAATATGACAAATTAACGATAACAAATAATTGCTTTATTTGAGGCTGGATTAAGGCAAATTCAGACTGCCAGAAAGGTGAATATTTACAGACAAAATGTAGCATGTACTATAAAATGGAGCTTAGCTATGACGGTGATAGACCCCGAAAACCAAAAAGCCAGAACAGTGAATACAAATGAAATTCGCAAAATTATCAAAAAATGAATTAACTGAAATCCAAGAAACTCAATGAGAAAAATAGCTAAAGAAATAGGGGTTAATAGAGAATCAGTTAGACAAATTGCAAAGGAATAACTTTGACTTAACCATGTAAACTTCGAAAAGTATACAGACACTAACAGAGCAAAATAAGAGTACACGGTTGCAAAGATGTTGAGCTCTCCTTCGAAAGTCCGCAAAAGGCGAATGGAAGCATTTCATTTTCACGGACGAAAACTTTTCACAATTGTTCAATCCTATAATCGATAAAATGACCGTTACTGGTCATCTGATCATCCAGGAACTTCTACATGTGTTAAACGTCGGCAAAAAACCAGTCAATTATGGTTTGGGGAGACATTTGTGAATCTGGAAAAATTCCTTTGGTTTTCATAGATCAAGGTGTCAAAATGAAAGATCATGTACTGAAATGAGGTTTTACAGTTTGTTTTACTTCTTTGCTCACAAAAACATTTTAAAAACAGCATCTGAACACTTCAACAAGTTTCTGCCCCTTCTCATAGAGCAAAAGAAACGCAAGACTGTGTCAAGCAAATCTTCTAGATTTTATACCTGTGGAAGTGTGGCCTCCCTATTCACCTGAATTAAACCCAACGGATTTTAGTGTTTGGTTAATTCTGCAATCAAGAATATGCTTTAAGCCACATCGAAGTTTGGAATGCCTAAAGGCTACTCTTAAGAAGAAATGAGCTAAATTAGCGCCTGATGAACTGCGGTCCATTGCAGAAAATTTTACGCGTCGTTTAAGGCTCTGTATCCATGCCCAAGGGATCTATTTTGAAAATACTGAAATATCTAAGTAACAAATGAAATTGAAAATACTTAAATATCTAAGTTACAAATGACTTAACCTTTTGAGTCCGGCGTCACAATTTCAAAAAACTGCTCCTAGGACGGCGCGAGAAGATGACATTTCCTAACCCCTTGACTGAAAGGAGAGGGTCATTTTCTCCCCATAAGTGCTGAAGTTTTCACCGTGACGAATCTTTATCTCTTGAGGGAGATACGCCACGCTACGTCTGCCGTAATTCTCATGAAAATGTAAACGTGTTTACCATAATATTCTATACTTATCGACAACTATCGATTTTTTCTATTCGTTCTTCTACATACCACATTAAGAAATGTTATAAGAATTTTAAGATTATAGACATGCATTTGTGAAACAAATTTAATCTGTTTCAAAAACTATAAGGCGTATATTAATTTATTACAGATAATTTTCTGAAATAATTATTTAAAATAATTACAAACTTCTTTAAAGTAATGAATTTGCAATTAGTTATAAAAAAATTGATAAGCAATAAACAAACTGAATATTTCAAAAACATTCCTAAAAGCAGCCTGCCTGATATTAAAATATGTAAATAAAGATATTTTGAACAAATATTTCCTTTTATGAGTAAGTACCAGCATATTGCCTAAGTTGCACTTGAAAAAGATCAAAAGTAATCTGTGTGTTAAACACAGTAATGATTTCAGTTTTCTTTTGATTTAAGTATTTTTATTTATAACAAATTTCTATATTGAATGGATTAAGTAAAGTTAGTTTTTTGAAAATAAAATCCATACTTTTTGTTTAAAACAATATTTTTTTATCAACAGGATAAAGTTGTCACCCTGTATAAAACTGTGCAACAAAAGAATTGAAATTTTTAGATTGATAAATTTTATATTCAGTTATTAATTCTCAAATGTGAATGAGCATTTTCATATTATATGTCACTGCTTGAATTTGACATTAGCGAATGTGTATAGTATTCAGTTCAAAAAATGGCAAATTTCATTAGAATTTATAAATTTCTAGCAAACAGTAACTCATATTACTCATAATGTACAACAATAAAAATCTGACTGTAAAATAATGAAAAATTTTTGTTTTACTTTATCAAAAAATAGTGATATTACGCAAAAAAAAAAAAAAACACAAATTGGAAAGCTTGTTCTTGCTCTTCAATTGCTAATTACTAATACCTGATTATCGTAAACTTCTTTCATCTGGTATCAATACTGGATTTCAACATTCCGCTATTCCAAATAGATTTTTATTGTAATGATAGAAACTAAAGGAAATAAATAGGATTTTATCTCTGGGTATAATTTAAAAGACATAAATTATTAAATACCATGAGTTAGGTATTTATTTTAATTAATATTATTTAAAAGTGTGCTTTTTACAACGCATATTTTTTCTATAGGATACGGTCTTCTGTTTCCATTAGCTGATATAGATTATTATCCAAATGGTGGATCGGCTCAACCACAATGCGAAGATGGCGATAAGTTTGAGTACACTTATAGAACTATAGCCACAGGTTTGCTTACCATTGTTTGCTTATTTTAATTTTAATTAAACATCCTAAAAATATGATATTTCATAAAAAAAATTTCTGAATCTTTCAAATTTATAAGCAAAAGATTAGCATTTTATTTTGGCATTTCAATTTTTATTTTAACATTTTAATTTTTATTTTAGTATATCAATTTTTGTTATTAGCGTTTCAATTTTTTAATGGCACATTTGCAATTATTAGGGAAAAATTTCATTAAAAATTAATCGTTGCAACAATAAGCACGTAGGAAAGATACAATTTTATTTTTATACAGTTATACATATTTTTAATAATTCAGTTAAGTTCATTGTTTAATCTGTTATTTTTCATTTTTACCACAAGTAATTGATTACATACATGTGCATTGCTGTAGCAAATTAAACCCTTTGATATTAATAAAAACTGCCAAAAATGTATACTAAAATTTATTTTATCTGATCCTCAAAGAAAACGTAAGATTTTCAAAATTTTGAATATCCGAGAAAGGATAAAAATGTAAAATGCTGAAGCAAAGCATAAATTTGTCGAAGAAAATATAGGAATGTATTTAAATTTAATTGTAATTGTACATATGCCAAGTTATGGGAAAAGAAAAGCATTATTTTATGTAAAACAAATATTTAAACAGGCCTTTTTATTGATAATTTTTGTACAATTATTTTTATTCTTCTACGGCAGAATTACATTCGATTGTTTCCTTCAGAATTTAAATTTGGTGCACATTTTTTACTAGTTTCTTTTATAAATTAAGAAAGAGTTAATCAATAGGAAACAGAAAATAATTTTTTTAATATTTTTTTATATGTTTGAAGAAATTTTGAAGTAATTAAATACCTTTATTAATTTATAATTATTTGATTTTAATTTTGCAAAATCCACAAAATTAATGTATTTTATTCCTATAAAAAAGCATTACGTTGAAACTTAATCATTTAAATTTTTAAGATATTTGGTCATAAAAATTAAAATCTGATTCTTTATATGAATCAAAGGAATACATAACTGAAAACAATGAATAATATGAATTCAGTGAATGAACAATGAAAATTAAATAAATACATAATGCTTGCATTTATTTCCTAATTTTCTGTATATTTTTCATATTACTGAATTTTACTCACGATGCCCTTGACTGATAATGAACACATTTCTGCTTAAAATTCATAGATAAAAATTATTGTATTAAATCAGTTTTTTGACAAAACTATATATTTGACTCCCGAGAAATTTTCAAAAATATACACAATTATGTTCTAATATCACAAAGAAATTTTATGTATCAACTAGACTTATTAAAAATCAATATATATTTGTTGATTATTTATAAACTTTGGAAAATTTATAAAACATTTAAGTATGAATGTATAAGTACAGTAAGTTTCTCATCGTCTGAGGCCACAGCTGTAACAAATGAGCTGAATTCAAAAGCTGATTTTGAAATTTATAAAAAAATTCACCATAAAATAATTTGAAGACACACAACAGGGAATATATTTATTATCATAATAAATAATAAAATTTTTCATTTCTTAGAAATTTATAGCTTTAATTTTCTCAAAGTCGCTCGAAAATTTCTATTGTTGTATAGAAGCATTTCTTCTCTCTAAAGGTTTGAAGTTTTTTTGGAATTTATTCATTGCGGATAATCAGTAAAGCGTATAAAATGCTCGTAGAGAACCTAGGGTTTAATTTATTTGAATATGCTTGCTAAGGTATTATAATTTTAAATTTAACTTTTATGACTTAGTTTATGTAAATCCTCACATAATAATTATCAAACTTCTAAAAATTTTTAAGGAAAAAAATAATATCTAATATATTTTTCAAACTATAATATTACATTTATAAACTATTGAACCTTAAAAAATTTCTCTAATATAGTTCTAAGTATATTCAACAAAGGAAATAATATACATTACCTAGTATTTTAATTTTAAAACATTTTGCAACAAGCCATTAATTACTTAAATATATTTAACAATGAGCATTATTAAATTTAGAAAATGCTTCCAAAATTAAGTTCATACTTTATTCCAACGTTTAGTTTACGATATATCAAAGCATTTTTGTTGTAATAAATATGATAATAATGCCAGATAATAATTATGCTGTCAAAATATTATGATCATTAGATAAAATTAACATTTGCTTTTGTTCTCTTTCTTTTATAGTTAACTCATCCCAAACAAAGATCAGTTGCAACCATCATTCTGTGATTCATTATTACATTGCAAGTTTTAACAAAAAATGCGAATATTCGGGCCTTATTTGCGATAGCTATGAGGATTTCATGAAAGGAACATGCAAGAAGGGAAACTCTGTAGAATGCACAATGGGTTTTAATTCTAAACCAATTCCTGGGTTAAAGCCGAAATCAAAATGTTATCTCACAACTTCTAAAAAGTCTCCTTACTGTACTGGAAAAGATGGAAAAAAGCCTACTTCCTCTTAAAAATATAAATACACTCTTCTTAAATAATTTTGTAATTATGAATACCTGTATTCTTGCAAATCTAAATATCTTATGTTTATTGTCCTTGTGTGTTTTTTTGGTTTTACCTCTGAATTTCCTTTCTTATACATAGATGTACCATAAAGCAAGTTGCTATGCTTAAGATTTTTTCTTTTATGCGTTTATTATGCGCTCACGTTAAAAAAATGCTATTTTGAATTTATTTTAATGTTTTTAAATCATATATTCTTCACTTTTTTATTAAAAATTGGTAAATTTAATTCATAAATGACTAAGAGTATGCAATTATTAGTCTTCTACTCCAAGAAATTCAATACCACTCATATACAAATAGACCATGTATTTGTTGCTGAAATTTATTGCTGGCTCAATTTTTACTTTAGCATAAGAGCCGAAGGTTGCTGGAAAGCAGATGTACATAGTCTCACATTTTGCCTTCTTAGTGTTAGCTTTTTATAAACAAAATATTCCTCTTAAAAATTTGATTTGATTAATTAAATACACTTTCTATATTTGATAATTTCACAACTATTGATAATATTGAGGATTATTTCAAATACCATATTCATCATGCTGTATAATATAACTCCCTGAAAAATTTATATGCCTTCAGTGAAGGTTGATTTTATACTTATAGAAAGGTGTATTTTAAAATAATATGTTTTTGTAAAAAATTACAATATGTTTTACAACAGAAAAGATTATGATACTTGAAATAACTTAAGATCTTTACCTATAACATTCTCCATAATATTGTCGTTAATTTATTATTTGTCCAAAATATGTTTACTTAAGAAAACTCATTTAACAAATGAGAAGACTACATCAAAAAAGACGTAGCATATTTCAAGTACATATTAATGAATTTATGAGTCTACAAACTTTTTTTAATTATATATCTTTTTAAACTACATTACATAAAATATTTTTGCAAATATAAATTATATAAAAATTTACTACATACATATGTGACAACGCAAGTTTAAAAATATAGTATTTGAATATAATAATAAATGTGTTTTAGTGATTGAGTAAATGATTTAAATAACTGTATTTTTGAAAATTTTATTTAACCATGTATACAATAAAAATAAGCACATTAAAACACTCGACATCCAAGCATTCGAATATATTATGTGATTTTATTATGCTTTGTACTGACTACCTGAAATAAAATTTACTTTATATTTTTTCTGATATTAAATACCTCTTTATTTATTTTGTTTTAATTTGTAATTATTACTGATAAAAATCAGATTTCTCCTAATATATTTTCTGCTCACAATGAAATCCGGACTTCTTAATAAACATTAACTTTTAGAAATTTATTTTAATCAGCTGAAAAAATCAGATAATTTTCAGATAAAAACTTCAGAAAAAGTTAAAACTTGTGGATTTTAAAATACAGAAAACAACATATTTTCCTTTTATACTCTTCAGAAATGGCAAAAAAAGATGTATAAAGTTAACTCAGATATTTTAGATTCTTTTAGAATTTTTGCAATTGTTTTACAAATTTATGTGTATAAATATATATCTGAGTAACCTGAGAGAGTATATATATATATATATATATATATATATATATATATATATATATATATATATATATATATATATATATATATATATATATATATATATATATATATATATATATATATATATATATATATAGTTAAAAATATAATTTTAGTTATAAATATATTTAGTTAACATTGATATCTTATAAATATTTTTAGTTAAAAACTTCTATTTATTCTTTAAATGATAAACAACAGCTAAGCTTTTTTTAATTAAAATTCTTGGAAAATTAATGTTTGGAGTTTGAGAAATATGATTAGAGAAGATAATTAACTTTATTTACACTGAAAAAATATTAATATGTTTATTAAATGAGTTTTTTCGTGATATTTAAGAGATTTGTAGCTTTTGCTCAAAGGAATACAATTATAATAATAAAATTTTGCAGATTTTGATCTACCTTACTTTTTATCGTAAGAATCAAAATATGTGTCAAGTAATGTTTCATTTTGCGAAGACATATAGACAGAATGCTTTTCCATCAAAACGGTGTTTATGGTGTCCTTACTTACTGGGAATCGAAACACACCTCCAAAATGATGTAACTTGATTTACAGCTTAGAAAATAAAACTATGGTCTGATCGAACCAGTCCCAAATATAATTGACTTTTGCTCTTTAAAAATAAAATTTAGAAAATGGAAGAAATCTTCATGTATCATCAATTGGAATAAATGAAAATCTCTAGGTCTACCTCACAAAATCATTGATTGTATATATAGACAATACGTTTTGGTACTTAAATATAGAGAATATGCAACTACTTATTAATAATATAATACTTCGTTAAGATGATTAATTTTCATCAAAATTTAGAAAAGAAAATTCCTCGCAAATTTTCTACTTTCAACTGTTTAAATTCGTGATTGGTATTTTTTAAATCGACAATCTGCAAGCATATAATTAGTTGTATATAGAACGATTGTAACTGCAACCTGCTACCTTACATTATTAATGAAAATATGCTTTCAGAAAAAATAGGACCAAAAAACATATCGTCTCAAAATTTTTAGGGAAAAGATTATGCAATTCAAGTCTCCTCACATGATTTTTATTCAAATAAAAGTGTGATTTGACTTAGTTTAAATATTTTGCGTGTGAAGAAATAAGCAGCCAAAATCGCATAATATCCAGTTATTTAAATTGATATATAAAATAATTGCATTTATGTAATCACTTGCTATACTCGAAATCAATATTGGCAAAATTAATTTCTAAATCTCATGTGCATGTATAAGTATTATTTTACAATTTGTTTATAAGAGACATTTATATGAAATATAGTATTATTTTTTCAAAAATATGAAAGCTTCGATGTAATAATTTCAGCATCTTTCAGAATCAAGGCAATTATGCTGCTCAGTAAAGTTTGTTGAAGAAACAAAATTACCCAAGTGTATCTTACACATAAATTATCATATCATATCAAAATAGGTACCAAATAATCAAAGACAAAGTACATGTATATGTGTTATTTTGTATTTCATTTTTATAAAATGAGACAATTTATGCTAAAATCACTTATTCTGATATTTAGAATCCTAATAAAAAAAGATAATCCCAAAGTAAAAATTTAAATTTGAAATTATCTTATCTTTTAAATTAAGATCCAAATAACATATGAAATTTAATGATTCTGAAGTTAAAAATAACAATGTAATAAAACTTAAATTAACATTTTTCAAAATATAGGAAATGTCTAACAAAAGTTTATTAAATATTAATAAATAGTACAAATAAATATGCTAGACAAACTAATTTTATTTTTTAAAAGATGATCCCAAATATTGAAATACTTGACCAGTTCACTTTTTAGATGCATAAGAAAAAGAATATTAAAACATGAGGCAACATTTATGTTGCGAATGAAGTATGATTTTGCACATTATAGTAGCAGTTAATATTATCTTATATATATATATATATATATATATATATATATATATATATATATATATATATATATATATATATATATATATATATATATATATATATATATATATATAAATGAAGGTGATTAATTTTGAAATTCAAATTTATATATAATGGCTTAAGAAATATGTGTTCTGAAAACAAATCATACATGTAAATAAAAATAATGTGATATGATGTGCACAAATTCTATAAAGATATGTATGTGATTTATATTTAAAATTACAGTTCAAAATTGAAAATAGCAGAATTGATAATAAATACAAATGAGGTGAGTTGTTAACATTTTATAGCGAATAGATAACTTTTTTCTAGAAATCACATATTAATCCATGTAAAAACATCGACATAAAATTTGTGATGGAGGATGATTGGACTTATACAAAATTCAAATACTACTTCAATCTAAGGACAATGTTAATATTGGCTACATACATACTAGTATAGGAAGATAGTGCACTATCTTCCTATACTAGTATGTATGTAGGCAATATTAACTGAGTAAACTAAACTTATTGTTTATTTATATTATACCCTGATAACAATACTGCTCCAAGATCGTTCATAAAAATTTTATTGGGGAAAATAATTATAAAAATAATCTAATAAACTAATAAAGAATAATGTTTCTATATGGGAATAAGAATACCAAATACACAATCTACTAATATGTATTTTAATACCCATGCAAATGAGACTATCTGCTATCTTGTTCTACATCTCGCCTTTTGTACTTAAATATGTAGGAAACAACATTGATATTCATCGCATACAAGATACTATAAAGTTCAGAGCTGACATTCTTTGAGAAAGGAGTGATTGTCGGTTATCAAAGAAAAAGTGAGGAACATGTAGTGAATTAAGCAATCCAAAATCGACAGTAGCTTTTGTTATTAAAAAGTGGAAGATGAATGGAGATTATCAAAAGGAGCTTCGACTCGAGCCACGAAACTAAGAATAAGAGACCGCGAGCCCTGTCCCAAGACCAAACCAACAAAAATCCAATCCAAGACAAGACTAAAACAACAAAAAATGAATACGAAACCAATCTCTTACAAACTCCAAGATTTCTAAACATGTTTTTCTCTTAATACCATTAGCATGGAAGCACAATTTCTTCTTTTTCATGATCGTGTTGCAGCACCATAAGCCTTTGATTACAAAATCCAACCACAGTACTCGGTTGATTTAGTGCGAGACATTTCTAAATTAGACCCAGATGAGTGAAAACAGGTTCTCTAGAATGACTAATCCTGTTTCAATCGCTATAATTCGGATTTCAGAGTTTGGGTTTGGCATATACCTGGACAACACCTTTTACAAGAATTCATTGTGCTAACAGTAAGGTTTGGCGGAAGTGGATTTATGGTTTGTGGATGTTTTTCGTGTTATGGACTTAGACCCTGGAAGGTGGATCTATATTAATATTACCTATCTTACAGTATACCTTTAGAAGACTCCATAATTTCCGCAAAAACTGCTGTTGCAGTTTTCATGTTCTTTCCCCAAACATTAACTTAATGATAGGTGCATTTTCATGAAACAGATGCAGGTTGTAAGTAGTTCTTAAAATTAAACTTATTTGAATTAAATCTAGACAATGAAAGAAATGTTGTAATTTCATTTAAAGAACATTAATTCTTGTATCAAAATTTTTTGGTATAATAGGGTGGCAATACAATTGGCGCTTACTTTCCATTGATCTAAACAATGGTTCTTATTTTCATTTTCAATGTTCAATAAGTTAATGAAGCTTTAATTTCATATAAACCTGGATCATAAATTTGGTGTTTATGATTTAAATTAAATTAAATTAAGATAAATTAATATTGTCGGAGAATCTTAGTTCCTCAGTTGGAGAATATCAGGTTTGTTTGCATCAGAGCTCATATTTACTTAAGAGAATACTCTATAGTCAATCCAAATTTTTATATAGAATTTCATGGCTAGTCAATTATTATATGAATTTTCGATGACTTTTACACATGACTTAAAATTACTTTTTATAATGAATTTATTTGATGTGAATCGTTTGACAAGAACATGAGAAATTTCCCATTTACAATTATCTCAGAAACTTCCTGTTGTATCTGAACATATTGATAACTATATCAACGGTATTAACTACAGAAAATACTCCATAACATTTTGTTGGAAACTATTGATAATACATTTGATGAGTAATTTTTTATATTCAATCTAACCACTAAAATTGTTTCCATAATCAAATTTGATTAATTTTTTATCACCTGGTAGGATATTTTCCAAGTAACGATTTATATGATCATTATGTAACTGATTGCAGGAAATTATTCTATTTACCTTATTTTTCGATGGTAACGTATATGATATTCAGTAGATTAATTCTTACATCAGGTATATGTGATGTCGAATTTCGATATTTCATAATTTAGATGTATTAAGTAGTTGTGGACAGGGTTCTTCAATTTTAGATTATCTTTTAAAACAATTCTTGCTCCATTAAAATGTACTCCAATTTTTAATTTTTTTTACCGAATTTCAGCTTAAATTATGTAGTTGCTTTATTTTCCAATATAGATAATAGCTATTCCAACACTATTGAGGAAATCAATGATACCTCAAATATACCCATTTAAAACTAAAGTTTACAGTTGATAATTACTATAAAAATTCTTGCTTTATTTTTATTAGGTTGGTGCGTATGAAATGTCGGATTCTTAAGTGATTGTATAAAACTGCATATCTTTCTTCAAAAGCTGTTTATTCAATCAAAGTATGCTCCATTCGCTTCAATACACTTCTCCCAACGAGATTTTAAAGCGTAGATGCCTGTCTTAAAAAATTTTGGTCTTTAGAATTAATAAACTCTGATATCGAGTTTTTTAGACTGTCTTCATTTTCATAGTGTTTGCCCCTTAAAAACAGCTCTAAATGCTTGAAAAAATGAAAATCGGTCGGCGAGAGATCCGGTGAATATGGTGGATGCTGCAATGATGAGCATACGTTTAACCGATCCAGCTTATTTCGCTCTGTCAGTGCGTGCGGTACCCACTTGTCCATCTTCTTAACCTTGCCAATCTCAGAAAGGTGTCTCAATATCGTTGTATGGTCAACTTTCATCCTGATAGCAAGTTCCCTCGTGGATACGGCTGGATCCGCTTCCACTAGAGCCTTCAGGTCATCATTCTTCACAGACGTTTTGGGTCTTCCGCGCGGCTCATTTTGCAGTGAAAAATCGCCAGTCCGAAATTTTTCGAACCAACGCTGCACTTTCCGATCGTTAACCGTATTCTCCCCAAACGCTTGGTTTATGTTGCGTGCAGCTTTTGCAGCACTATTACCAAGTTTGTACTCATATAAGAAAATGACGTGAATGTCGGCAGAATTCATATCGGCAATAAACTCAAAAGAAATAAAAAAGGGAAGACCTTCGAGAAAACCTATTTTGCTGAAATGAGTCTCTGGCAATGGACAATACGAGTATGAATGAGGTTATGCCAAATACAAAAGTATAACGAAAACAGGGAGGAAAACGTCCGCATGTAAAGAGAATCCGACATTTCATACGCACCAACCTAATAATTAAAGCGTTTTAAAACTTATTTCAAAGAGAGCAACACATGTTGGTTCTCATATATACCATTCATCATATAAGTTCATTCGTGTTCAGAGTATTAAAAATTAAAAGACTGAAATTCATTAATCGAGTATGTGAAACCATACTTCTGTAATAAATTGCATTGTTACTTCATTGTTACTTTATGTGCATTCATATCGGTATTGATTATCAGATATTCGCAGGTACTGTTGAAAGCATTGTTAACTCAATCATGTCTGTGCTACTAGATTTTCCTTAAACTTAAGCTTTCCGTTGATGATCGATATTAAGTGTTCTTGAACTTACTTTTCGCATGATTTTTTTAATTTTTAACAGATTAGGTATCGATCATATCTTTTCGTGTTGCGGGCATTAAAAACTGAAAGCTAATATTTCCGTTCTAGGTGATCTTCTAAGCTCTAAACGTTGTGAAATCTTAAAAAAATATTAAAATAACTCCACACATGTTCAAATTCAGCATCTGACGTAGTATATATACCTTGAAATCATTGTGAGCATATTAGTGGTAGGAAAATAATTTAAAATAATTTTTCCCTCATTTTATGCATAAAAAATGAAGCTAACACTTCTCTTGGTTTTAGAAATAATACTTCTCTGTCAAGCCTCTGATCTACAATTAGAAGGTGAGAATTGTTTAATTATAAATATAAATACGAATGTTAAGAAAAGATGTTTACATTAATTAAAAAGATATTGACTTGAAATTTTATAAAAAAAGTTTCCAAAAATATGTTCTTATCATATGCTTTTATTTTAATATAACTTGCATTTTTAAGTCCTGTTTCTTGTAAAATAAAATAATTAGAAATGATTTTAAGAGCCGAAAATGTTTTATCAAAACTCCCTTATGTAATGAAATATAACAATAAGGGCAAATTCAATCATCAAATCAAAACATCAACAAATACTAGAAATTTTCTTGAATCTTTTATTTATAATTATTATTTACAACATTTTATGAAATATTGCGTCTGAAGTGCTTTTTCTTTTTTTACAGAATAATTCTTAATTGTAAATTTGAAAACACTGAATATTTGCATTTTACTTACAGGTTTATCATAATGAATATTACCTTGAAGATAACAGTTTTTAAAGATTTATCTTACAGTTACTTTAGATTATTGTTTTTTTTATATAATTGTGCTTTATTAAATATGAAAAATAAATAAACATTAATGTTTGTACAGAATAAAAGGTAGATTGTTTTACGTAAATAAAATATTGTTAAGTGATGAAACTTTAATGTATACACATATATTTTTATTTTCCTACATTTTAGCGGTTGATAAGTTAACACAGTCAACGCTTCTACAAAAGTCTATGAATGATTCAATATTGTCAACGTTGTGCCAGTTAACACGTTTATTATTTCCTGTTTTTCAATGGGAGGATGAAAGCGTAAAATTTTTTCTTTTTACTCGGGAAAACCCTGACACACCATGTGATTTGCAACCCACAGAAGATGCCCTTAAGAAATGCAATTTTGATCCAACTCGTGAAACAAAGGTACTGGTTCATGGATTAGGATCAAAACTTCCACCCAATGATTTGCTGGTGGTGAGTAAAATATGTCATAGCTTTTTGAAACACAATTATGATTCGAAATTGTCTAATTAGAATTTACATAAATTGTATGTATATATATCTGTGTGGGTGTTATTTTTTTCAAATGCATCATTCATATAAATTCATGATTTGTCATTTATTATATTCAAATTAGTTAAAATCTGACCATATACAAGTTAAATTTAATACGGTTGAAATTTTTTTTAAATATTTAATGTTTTATTACAATAAATAAAAATATTTGATCGAATATCAATCACCATAATATCCTTCTTATTTTGAATAAATTTAAGTTTATTGCTAAAATTTTGGCTATTTTTATACGTTAATATGATTTAAGATATTGCCGATTCACTGCTACTATTTCTTGTTCTTTTTCGTACGTACTGTCTGGACATGCATATAT
Organism: Latrodectus hesperus; assembly: GCA_037975125.1. Taxonomy (NCBI): domain Eukaryota; kingdom Metazoa; phylum Arthropoda; class Arachnida; order Araneae; family Theridiidae; genus Latrodectus; species Latrodectus hesperus. The sequence goes on from CM075850.1 coordinate 34,332,819, forward strand.
ATATATATATATATATATATATATATATATATATATATATATATATATATATATATATATATATATATATATATATATATATATATAGATAAAACATGAAGAAAAGTAAAATCAGAAATATAAAATTGGAAAGATACTAAAGTATATGAAGCAAAAGACAAGAAGGCATAGGGACCATGTCTTCATCAGGAGGGAGATGGTCAGCTATGCAAAAATGAACACTCTTTTCTGACATGCTCGAAGGACAAATGTCTAAAAATCTTCGAGCAATTCCCCCGAAGAGTGTTCGTATTAAAAGAACTTAATTAAAAATTAGACTAAATATATATGTAAAAAAGATAAATATATATATGCAGAAGAATAAAAATACTCACTATAGATGAAAATACTCACATTAGTAGGAAAATACTCACAATAGTAGAAAAATACATACAGTGAAAAAATACATACAGTAGAAAATACAAAATACAAAAGCCAGTAAATCAGATTGAATTTATATATGAGAATAGTAGGAAGTTGCCAAAAGTAAATTTGAAATTAGAATGAAGAAATATTGCCAGAAGTAATTAAATTCAAAAAGTTAAAGTGGTTTAAAAATTTAAAGCGTATTAAAGGGGATTTAAGTTTTAGTTATGTATAAAATAAAGTGTATATATGTAGGTATTTTCAGGATTCTTGTAAGAACTTCAATGCTTGGGTGGCCCTTCTGTAGTTATAAAAACTACGCATTACTTCAGTCTTACAACCGATTCCCTACTTCCTACATATTTTAAAATAAAATTAATTGGAATATTGTTATTTTTTAGGTGAGCTATTAAGCGTTTAATTTGATTTTTAGTATATTCATAATTGTTACAGATTATATAAATGCGATTAAGCTCATTAATTATAATGTTTCTGTATATTTTTAAAGAAATATTGGAGTTCCAAGAAATTAACTTATTAACATGAAAATTAAACTGTTTAGTTTTGTCGAAAATTTCGATATATGTAGTGGAATTATCAATAGCGATAAATAAATCCAGAAATTCTGTTTTAGTTTCACATAAATTAGTTTTAATTAGAGAAAGTTCTTCAGGGTAAATAGTTTTAGAAATATCTTCAAATTTTAAATTGTTGAAAATAATGAAATCATCTATGTATCGAAAAGCAAAAGGATATTGATAAAAGATGTTTTTTTCAAAATAATGTAAAAATAAATTTGCTAGTTTGCTGGAAAAGTTGGATCCCTGTGGAATTCCACAATTTTGAATAAAAATATTTTTACCGTTAAATATAAAATTATTATAAATACACATTTTAACTAAATTATTCCAGTAATCAAAACTAATATTTAATAAGTTTCTATAGTCCTGATAATAAAGGTGTAGTACATCGTTTAATTTATCTATGGGAATACTAGTAAAAAGGTCTTTAAAGTCATAAGAATTAATACAATAAATATAATTTTTCGATAAAAAATCCAAAATAGGCCTATTATTATTAATGATCCAAGTGGCTTCTGATTTAACAATATTGTCTAATATAATATTAAGAAATTTAGCAAAAATGATTCCAGGTTTATTCATGTATGATTTAGTACCACAGGTGATAAATCTAAACTTTATAGGAATTTTGTGAAATTTAGGAATGACTGTTAAATAAGGAAACTCTAATTTATAGTTGCTAATATTTAAAAGTTTGTAAAGCCCAAGGATTTTTTTATTAATAATATTAACAGTGGAGTTTAAACGCTTATATGTGCTGGAATTTAATGTTTCATTATCAATTAAATCTAAATAGAATTTCTTACAAAAAAATGCGTAATTATTAGAGGCTTTATCTACTGGCGTAATGATGAAGTTATCTTTTAGATTATTTATGGCTGGTTTTAATGGACCAAGCTTAATACCTGGAAATGTTACATTATTGACAAAAATAAATTTCTTAATTTTATTAAAAAGTTTAAACTTCCAGACTGTAAAAAATTCAATAGGTACATTATAAAAATTAGAAATTTTAAAGATAAAGAATCAATATTATATAAAATTACTTTAATTATTTTAAATCTATTTAGTTGAAAAACTGGTCTATATTTAGTTCCTTTACTTAATATTTCTTTTAATTTAGGGTCATTAACAATGTTTAAATCACCTGTGATAATATGACTGAAATCAGTATTAATGAAATTTTTTAGTTCATTACTATGACAAATACATTTAGATAGCTTTCTAGATGAGGAGATATCTTTGCAAAATTGATTATAGTTAAAGATTTTACGTCCAAAAGGAATATCATAAGAAAAAGCAATTTTGACAGTAACATCTTCTATAGGAAAAATATTATACAAATCATTAACAAAACTGTTTAGTTTAAAATTATCAAACTTAGGATGTTGAAAATTAATAGTGAAATAATGTAATCTAATATTTTTCTTAATTTTAACTTTATTATATCTGTATTTAAATAGGTCAAAAAATAAAATCTTAAAATGCTGGTTGTGGAAATTTATATCGTTTATACACGAATATAAAAATTTGCAATCACTATCAGTCAGTTTCATAATAAATACTTTGCAAGGTAGCCAATTATAAGTACTAGAGAAGGAAGATTCCAAATTATAAATTTTATCCAAATAAAACTCAAAATTATTTTTAAGATCTATTTTATTGTAAGATTTTTTAAATTTTCGTCCAGCTCTTTTAAATCTTTTAGTTTTATAGTAATTATTGTGAAAAAATACAAAGGAATTACTATTAGAATAGTTAATAATTTTGCCATTAAATAATTCATTTAAACCAAAAGGAGCAAGAGATTTTAAATTAATGATAAACCTATTTTCCTTTATAATACGTATATCTGTATTGGGTTCGATGTCTATAATACTAATAACAGCGTTATTGAAACTATGAATTTGAAAATGATTGAATTCAAGATTAAATTTTCTATTGTCATAGTTTTTAATATTGGACCTGTGTAAATTAATACGAATATTTAAAGGGTTGCTTGTTTGGCCTATATATCTAAATTTACAAATATTACATTCGAGAAGATAAATAATATTATACATTTTGCAAGCAACAGAATTAGATTTTTTACAAATTTGTAAATTATTAAAATTAGGACATGTTTTGCATTTAGAAGCAATAGGATATTGATAAAAACTTCTTTTATCAATATCCTTTTGCTTTTCGATACATAGATGATTTCATTATTTTCAACAATTTAAAATTTGAAGATATTTCTAAAACTATTTACCCTGAAGAACTTTCTCTAATTAAAACTAATTTATGTGAAACTAAAACAGAATTTCTGGATTTATTTATCACTATTGATAATTCCACTACATATATAGACATTTTCGACAAAACTAAACAGTTTAATTTTCATGTTAATAAGTTAATTTCTTGGAACTCCAATATTTCTTTAAAAATATACAGAAACATTATAATTAATGAGCTTAATCGCATTTATATAATCTGTAACAATTATGAATATACTAAAAATCAAATTAAACGCTTAATAGCTCACCTAAAAAATAACAATATTCCAATTAATTTTATTTTAAAATATGTAGGAAGTAGGGAATCGCTTGTAAGATTGAAGTAATGCGTAGTTTTTATAACTACAGAAGGGCCACCCAAGCATTGAAGTTCTTACAAGAATCCTGAAAATACCTACATATATACACTTTATTTTATACATAACTAAAACTTAAATCCCCTTTAATACGCTTTAACTTTTTAAACCACTTTAACTTTTTGAATTTAATTACTTCTGGCAATATTTCTTCATTCTAATTTCAAATTTACTTTTGGCAACTTCCTACTATTCTCATATATAAATTCAATCTGATTTACTGGCTTTTGTATTTTGTATTTTCTACTGTATGTATTTTTTCACTGTATGTATTTTTCTACTATTGTGAGTATTTTTCTACTAATGTGAGTATTTTCATCTATAGTGAGTATTTTTATTCTTCTGCATATATATTTATCTTTTCTACATATATATTTAGTCTAATTTTTAATTAAGTTCTTTTAATACGAACACTCTTCGGGGGAATTGCTCGAAGATTTTTAGACATTTGTCCTTCGAGCATGTCAGAAAAGAGTGTTCATTTTTGCATAGCTGACCATCTCCCTCCTGATGAAGACATGGTCCCTATGCCTTCTTGTCTTTTGCTTCATATACTTTAGTATCTTTCCAATTTTATATTTCTGATTTTACTTTTCTTCATGTTTTATCTTATTTATATAGGCAAATCTTTCTTTAGCTGCTTTTGCGCTGGCTAGATTTCCTATTATGCATTGTAGTTACAACATTATATTTTTAGCATTGTATTTATTACTTTATATTCATATATGTATTATATCTATATATATATATATATATATATATATATATATATATATATATATATATATATATATATATATATATATATATATATATATATATATATATATATATATATATATATATATATATATATATGTATATAACTGTGTTGAATAGCTGATTAAGAATTATTCAAGAATATCAAGCATCATCTTTTTCTGGAATATTGATCTGAACACTGAACTATTGTAGTCAATAATCTCCACGTCGATAAAGTAGAAAAAGTGGGAAATCTTTTCCAAAAGAGACATTATTGTTTTTTAGATTAATATAAATCAGCAAAAGAGTTAGATGTAATTATAATTAATTATATGAACATCCAAAACAAAAGTAAGATTTTTGAGGACAGTCTCATATAATTAAAATAAGACAATAAAAAGCGCCATCAATAATTTGAGTTGGTGGCAGATCCCTCTCTGAATTTTATACTAACACTCTAAAATAAATTTGAAGAAACTAAGGAATAAGCTTTGATATCGGTTTCGTTTCTAGCAATAGAGTAGGCAGATGTGAAATCCATAAATGCTGTAAATTACCGTATATAAGCAGACTCTTTTTCCCATTTCAACCAAGAAAGTTTTGTTTATTTTAGTACCAGTAAATAAAAGAAGTGTAATCAGCAATTTAAAAGTTATATTCACCGTTTTGTAATTTGAGATGATATTAAAACAATTTTGTTAAATTGAAGTCGTCTCTCCATTTTCGATTGTCACCTGGTTTCCCTGAAGACCTCCATACGAGATTAGGTTATAAGATTCCCGATAAGCTTAACTGAAACGACCATATGTAATATTGAACAAAAGGGTTAAAAATGTTGAAAAATGTTTTTTCAGACTCAAATCATTTTTTCAAATTTGTTCTACTTTACAACCTTTATCTTCCTTTCCTGAATGTTTAAAAATGATTGATAACAAAAGAGATCACACAATCAACAATCCATCTTAATAGTTGAAAGACAGACATCTACTGCATATTATCATGATAAGAAATTCTGCAGATAGTTTATTTTAAATCTGGGGTTTCCTTTCGGGGATTTTGGGGACAATAACTGTTCTATTAAGATACAGTGAACCTAACGTGCATTTATATATCAAATACTTATACGTTTCATTTGTCGACGATTCTGTCAATCACGGTAAGCTATACAAAGTTATTTCGACTATAGATGCGAATCATCTAAATAAGGTGCCCTTAGATATTTATCTCTTAGATATAGGAAATCGTACATAAACTTATTAGGAAAAATAATAAATATAACTCAAGAATTTACAGAATGAATTAGAATTCATTTTAAATTATTTTTAAGATACTAATGGTGCCTTTTTATTAAAATTATAATTGATTATTACATTTTTTCCCTTCTAATAGCGTTTAATAAATTATGTTCGCTATATAAATCATTAAAGTTCTAAAATTGTTCCTTACACTGTATAAAGTTATTTTTTAATGAATTTAATTATGTGATACATAAATGAAGATATATCTAAATCTACATTGATGATAACTAGGAAATAACTATGATATAAAAAACTTTCTGTTACTTAAGATCAATATAATATATTATTCTTTTCAATTTATGAAGAAAACCTTTGACTTTGAAATTCTTTAATCGGTTCCTATTGAATTTCCAATGATTTTAATTGTTCAGTTTTCATTGCAGGATTCTAAGTTACGTTACATTTTCCCTCATTTTTTTTGTTAACCTTGTGTTACTTTCTGTAAAACTTGTTTAATATATATGCTTAGATATAAGTTAACATAAACTTTAAAGAAAGAGGTTGTTGTATAAGTTTAAATAGATTTTAACTCTTTTCGATTGCTTATGTTCTGCAAATAACTTATTTTCATTCAAATATATGCAAAAAAATTTATTATAATTCTAGTTTTTGAGCAATGTTTTAGTATTATAAGTACAAAAATAAGCTGCAGGAGATACTTGATATAACATATCAAATACTCTTAAAAAAGTATCTGATCACACAATTATTGTTAATTAATTTATAAAAAGGAAATTTTTTCAGTTACTGGCTATGTTGAAATTATATATTTATTCAAATTGCTGCACTTGTGTTTGATTTAAATAATTTTCTCACGAAATTTATACTATGCATATTTTCTTGTATGAAATTTTTTATGTATTTTAAATCATAGACATTTTACAATTTCTAAACTATAAATTGAATATATTAAAAAAGTATTGAACAATTTTTTTAATTTTATATTCTTTGCATATTAAAGAGACAACACGCAGAATAAAAAGATTGTTAGTCTACTATCACTTGAAATTCACGAAGAGGAAATTCATAGAAAATTTACAAATTGAACGTAATTAAAATCAATTGCTAAACAGCTCTTCGTATGAGGTGTGAATCGTATACGGGAATAAAAGATAATAAATTAAACTCATATTATTCAATCAACTGCTTTATTGGATAAATAAGAAGTTAGCATGTGCACTATTAGTCACTTTTATGTAATAAATCATTTTTAATTTTATTTTTTAAATTTAAATCTGTAAATTACAATCGTAACTTATATTAATATATTTATAGGTTATAAAAGACGAATTTCTTAAAGTCTACGATTCTAATGTTGTGTTGTTTAATTGGACACAATATACTCAACATGATGGAAACGAACTAGGTTATGTACTTTCTGCTTCATATACCCCGATGATCGGATTGAAAATAGCGGCGTGGGTAAATTTCCTTCAAGTAAGTTTAGTACATAAATGCTATAACAAAAACTCGCCTCAATGCGTAATAGAAAGGACAGCATATTATTTCCTTCAAGTAAGTTAAGTACATAAATGCATTAAAAAACTCGCCTAAATGTACAATAGTAAGAACAGCTTATTATTTCCTTCAAGTAAGATAAGTACATAAATGCATTAACAAAAATTCACCTAAATGTATAATAATAAGAAAGCATATTATTTCTTTCAAGTAAGTTAAGTACATAAATGCATTAACAAAAACTCACCTAAATATACAATAATAAGAACAGCTTATTATTTCCTTCAAGTAAGATAAGTACATAAATGCATTAACAAAAATTCACCTAAATGTATAATAATAAGAAAGCATATTATTTCTTTCAAGTAAGTTAAGTACATAAATGCATTAACAAAAACTCACCTAAATGTACAATAATAATAACAGCATATTATTTCCTTCAAGTAAGATAAGTACATAAATGCATTAACAAAAACTCACCTAAATGTACAATAATAAGAACAGCTTATTATTTCCTTCAAGTAAGATAAGCACATAAATGCATTAACAAAAATTCACCTAAATGTATAATAATAAGAAAGCATATTATTTCTTTCAAGTAAGTTAAGTACATAAATGCATTAACAAAAACTCACCTAAATATACAATAATAAGAACAGCATATTATTTCCTTCAAGTAAGTTAAGTACATAAATGCATTAACAAAAATTCATCTAAATGTACAGTAACAAGAACAGAATATTTGGTCCTAAAATGAATACAATGATTTCTGTCTTTATATACAAAAGTATTCATAAATGACAATATAATTAATAATGGGAATAAATAATAATGAGATTTCTGTGTGCAAGTGTTTAAAAAAAATAAAATTATCAGATTTGTTGGTGAATGATTTATATGACTATTTGAGTAGTTGACTTCTTCGCGTAAGTTAAATAAAATACATTTTGTTTAAATATAATTTATTTTGCAGGAACACACCGGAGTTACTCCAGACAGCTTTCATTTTGTTGCACATAGTTTAGGAACAGAAGTAGTTTCCTTTGCAGGAAAAGCATCCTGTCATTTTGGACGTATCACATGTAAGTTGTTAAATTAATATATAAAGATCATAGGAATCTTTAGGAATCATAATTTGGATCATAGACTATTTAGGAATCACAATCATAGGAAACATTTAACAAAGTTTGCATGACTTGAAATATTTAAAAATAATTTCATATGTATATTTTAGAATTATTCTTTAGATATTAGACCACTTACATTTTTATATGTTTGTCATCGGCTTATAAAATCAACTGTAATTATAAATGACAAATTCAGACAGAACATTTCTTAAGGGCAAAACAAACTAAAAAAGACCATATGGTAAAATAATTTTCTTATGATACACCACGTCCATATATTTTGGTATACATTTAATTTTCAAAATAGAGAAAACTTTATCAGAATTATAGTTTTACTTGTACAAATTTATCAAAAAAACGTCTTCATCAAATCACCTTTCATTTTTCAGTTTCTTTATATAAAAATTTAAAATTAAAAATTTAAAAGAGTATTTGAAATTTATTGTGAAGGTACTGTTAGAAAAAATATTTTATGACTGAAATTATAATAAATTTTCTAAAATTAGTTAAATCTGTTATTGAAAATTTTGAGGATGATTTATTCAGTATATATGATGAAACATGCATATTTGTGCATATTGTTGTTGCTTGACAATAATGATGACACTTGTGCAAGCCAAACTCGTTATGCGAATTTTAGTCAGTAGGGTGCCTCTTTCGTTTAATCAGAGCAACACGAAGGTGAAAGTATGAAATTGTTCTTCAAATCCCCCGATAGATGCCACCACCAGAGGATCCACTCTCTCAATTTTATTTGAGCATAAATATATTTGTTCGTAAAGTATATGTGCAATATATTTGTGAATAAAATAAATGTGCAATATATTTGTGCATAAAAGCTATATGTGCAAAAAGTGTTGATGAATTAAAAGAAAGATGTTTTTGATTCTTGGCAACGGTGTCTGTTACACGATAATATTGAATATCATATTGCATTCCCAATGAGTAATATGAAGGCGACTGCATCTTGCCTCATAATATGGCAGCAGCTATAAATTTCAGATTTGAAATATATAAATATAGTGCTGTTTCTTGCTGATAACTATAAATTATAACGATAAATCCCTATCTTCCTTCTTTCCATACATCTGTAAGTAATTTTCCCCTTTCCGAAGCTTAATATAGCCATTTTAATAATTATCTTAAATTCTTGTAAAATTGCTTTCTGTATTAAATAATAATTACTGCATGAATGTTCCTGTACTATATATTTGGTAATCTCAAAAATATTCAAAAATTTCTAGGAAGGACCTTCACAAGAATTAAAAAATGTATCTAATATAATTGAAAAAAGATTTTACCCTATTTGAAGTTTAGAGATTCGTGGATGTTGAGATCAGTTTTGGCAGTAGATCTCTGTTTAAAAAAATTAATTTGCGATTCAGAGCATCAATTTTCCATAAGCATTCGTGGATCTATTAAACTTACAAATTCAACTTATTCGAAAAAATGTCATTTATTAGACGTACACAAATTTTCATTTGCGTCATAGAAGGTTAATAAGATTTTCTGAAATTAAATGTTTACTTTTCTGTAAAAAAAATGCCATTAATTATAATGGCATTTTTATAATAAAACAGTTAAAGTAAAATACTGCTCTTCATGTATGGTTAAGAGAGGCTTAGATTGAAAATCTTTTTTCCTTTCATTGTTTCAAGACATTTTACACAAATTTTTCTTAAAATTAAGTGAGAAAATACAGCGAAAAAAATCTGATTTTAAAATTGTTTCAATCAAATAAATTTGCCTCAATTTTATTGGAAAATTATAGCAAAAATTTATTATGATCTTCGCTTCAGGAAATTTTCTTCTGGTCCATTCTTATTTTGGTTTATTTTAACTGTCACAACTGCAACAATTTCCATACAAAAATATTTCTGACATTTAATAATGAACAGGACTTATGACATTTAGATATTTATAAATCATGGAATATGAAAAAAAGAAAATTTTGTTTTTTTCTAGAATTTCTGAAAACTATGACGGAAGAATTTTGAAATTAAAATAATTTTATATCCAAAATAAAAAAAAATTGTAGATGCACATTTAAAAAAAAATTCAAGATAAATTCATTTTTTAAGCAAATTTGCGTTATTTATTTCCTGTGGCATATTACTATTAGAATCAGATATTATTTCTAGAGTTTCTTCATCATTATGAATTTTCTTCATAACCCTAAGTTTAAAATTGGATCCCATTTATAATATAGATTTATTTTATTTATATTTTAGAGTTTATTAAATTGAAATTGTGCCTATTAAATTATATTTTACGCAAAATGGTAATTGAAAATGGTTATTTTCGGCGATGTTAAGTTAAAATTTTCTTTTTTTATTCAAATCAGGAATAAATTCTGTGGCATTTGATAAAAAGCATTTTTCTTTCATATCTTTAAAATTTTCATCTAAGAAAATCATTTAATTTATTGAACATGCTTTTGGAAAATTGACCATACTCTTATGTAGTCGATAAATAAGTATTTTCTAGAATTCTCCGAAACAAATTTGAAAACTGGTAAGTCGAATTATAAAGATTTGATAATAAACCTTTAGCTTAAAATAAATTCATTTACATATTATTGAGATTTATAATATTGCAAATTTTAAATTCATGTTTTAAATTACAGAATTTACTTATCATTTCGAATATATACATGATTATGATTTTTTGCATTTCTATAAAACATATACAATTATCATGTTAAAGTTAAACAAAATTTGAATTTCGTAATTAATTATTAAAATGTAGAGTTCACAACCGTCATCTGTGAAGAAAAGGATTATTTTATTGACTAAATTGTTGCTTTTTCAAAACTTCCTCTTTTCGAAAGGAGTCATGCAAATGAAAACTTTGAAGAATCTAGCGCATTTTGTTGAGTGCTTCTTCAATAGAAGTGTATCATATCAAATACTGATGTCGTTTCTTGACCATGGTTGAAACTATGTGGTTGCATGTGGTTAGTAGCGTCAATCAGTAGAATTAACTAGCTGACAATTCATCAAAATTATCTAGTCAAATTTATAGTGTAATAATTGATAGAATGTATGAAAAAGTAAGTGGATATCATCGGTCTGCAACTATGGCATATATAATCGTTCATATAACAGTAACGCCATTGCTTATAAGCAACCATCAAACATCGGGTTGCAGATGAAAAAATTGCCTTCAACTTCACCAATGGACTGATTGCCATAAAGGCAGCTCTAACCCTTTACCTCACACAGTCAGTATCCTCGAATGGCATCAACATATTCTCTGACTGTAAATGTGCTCTGAAGGCCATTAAAGGAGGTAAATCGAGATTTGCCCAATACATCAACGCGGTTTCCTGTCCACCATAGATGCAAGGGAGAAAACCTGCACCATCCAATGGGCCCCTGAACATGTTAACATTGAGGGAAATGAACAGGCAGATTCACTCGCCAAGGAGGCTAGGAATATCAATCCCCCTCCCACGACTACCACTGGCTTCGATGCAAACGCCGTCGCAAGGCATCAGCTCTGCGGGGGACTACGGAAAAAATGGTGCCTACCGGAGCTTGATCCTGACCGTGTTATCACCTTTACCATCAGCAGAATGCGGACTGGGCACAAGAGAGGTATGAAAATCATGCCCGACAGATCTAGAACCTACGCGCACTGCACAAGAGTTCTGCTGGATCCGAGGTATCTCTTCAACTGCAACTCTGTTGCCTTGACTCCCTTCAACATCGACCCCAACTGCTGCCATGATACCCTTTATACGGAAAAAGCTGAAGATGTGGCCAGGGCAGTACTCTATGCGTTGTTCCCATATGACTTATCTTATTTACCTTTTCTTTTTTTTCTTTTTGCATTTGTCACACGACAACAACAACCATTGTTTGTGATTCATGAGAATTACCACAACCTCAACTCAGGGAACTTATATAGATTTTTTGGTTACCCATTCAATTAATAATTAATATAAACTCGTATTTGCTTTTAAAGCACATTTAGGATAATTTTATATAGTATTGTAACTTATTGTTTAATTTTAATATTGCTACATTGCGGTCTTAGAATATGTAGATTATTCGCCTGAATTCGTGAATAAGGCATTACTTGATTTTCAGTTTTAATGTATGCTTTTGTGGAGCTAGAAATGAAGCATAAGATTAGCTTAAGCTTTATTTTTTTAATATTTTTATATGTTTTCTTTTTGACATTATATATTTATATTTATATATATATATATATATATATATATATATATATATATATTTATATATATATATACACACATATATATATATATATATATATATATATATATATATATATATATATATATATATATATATATATATATATATATATATATATATATATATAATGAAATTTAAAAATGTTTTGATTCGGTACAACTGTAGAAATGTAATTCAAATATAATTTATAATTACTAACACTTAATTTTCTTTAGATTTAGATCCTGCTGCTCCTCTTTTCAGATTTTTACCATCATATTTTAAACCAAGGTATACAGATGCAAATTTTGTTGAAGCAATTCATACTAGTGCAGCATTAATTTTTTTAAAGGTAATAATATAAAAAAGTATTTTCAGTGTGAAAGCTAATATTTTACAGGGTGATAAACTTTATACTGTTGACAAAATTGTATTGCTTTTGATTGGTTTAATTCATGTTCACCATTTTTTATAACAATTTCATTTCCTTAAATACACCTTAATAATGGTAAAACAAATAGGTAGTTTTTATTTCCTTGTTTGAAATAATATGACAAATTAACGATAACAAATAATTGCTTTATTTGAGGCTATTGAACAAATTACAGAACTTTATTAAACTGTATAATATTGGACTACGCAATTTATTTGAGACTGGATTAAGGCAAATTCAGACTCCAGAAAGGTGAATATTTACAGAGAAACTGTAACACGTACTATAAAACGATTCTTGGAACTTGGCCATGACAGTGATAGACCCCAAAAACAAAAACAAGAGCAGTGAATACAAATTAAATTCGAAAAATTATCTAGAAACGAATTAACCAAAATCCAAAAAAAAAGAGAGAGAAGAATAGCTAAAGAAATAGGGGTTAATTGAGAATCAGTTAGACAAATTGCAAAAGAATAACTTGGACTTAACCATATAAACTTCGAAAAGAATACAGACAATAACAGATCAAAATAAGAGTACAAGGTTTCAAGGATGTTGAGCTCATCTTCGAAAATCCGCAAAAGACGAATGGAAACATTTCATCTTCACGGACGAAAACTTTTCACAATTGAACAACCCTATACTAGACAAAATGACCGTTACTGGTCATCTGATCGTCCGGGAACTTCTACATGTGTAGAACGTTTGCAAAAAACCAGTCAATTATGGTCAGGGGAGGCATTTGTGGATCTGGAAAAATTCCTTTGGTTTTCATAGATCAAGGCATCAAAATGAAAGATCATGTACTGAAATGAGATTTTGACAGTTGGTTTAACTTTCTTGCTCACAAAAACATTTTAAAAACAGCATCTGAACGCTTCAACAAGATTCTGCCCCTTCTCATAGAGCAAAAGAAACGCAAGACTGGTGCCAAGCAAATCTTCTAGATTTTATACCTGTGAAAGTGTGGCCTCCCTATTCACCTGACTTAAACCCAACGGACTTTAGTGTTTGGTTTATTCTGCAATCAAGAGTATGCTCTAAGCCACATCGAAGTTTGGAATGCCTAAAGGCTACTCTTAAGAAGAAATGAGCTAAATTAACTCCTGATGAACTGCGGCGCATTGCAGAAAATTTTACGCGTCGTTTAAGAGACTGTATCGATGCCCAAGGGATCAATTTTTAAAATACTTAAATATGTTATATCTAAGTAACAAATGACTTAACCTTTGGAGTCCGGCGTTACCGTTTCAAAAAACTGCTCCTAGGACGGCGCGAGAAGATGGCATATCCTACTCCCTTGACCGAAAGGAGAGGGTCATTTTCTATCCATAAGTGCTGAAGTTTTCATCCGTGACGAATCTCTATCTTTTGAGAGAAATACGCCACGCTACGTCTGCCGTAATTCTCATGAAAATGTAAACGTGTTTACCATAATATTCTATACTTATCGACAAACTATCGATTTTTTTCTATTCTTTGTTTTACATACCACATTAAGAAATGTTATAAGAAATTTAAGATTATATACATTTGTGAAACAAATTTAATCTGTTTCAAAAACAATAAGGCATATATTAATTTATTACAGAGAATTTTTAATTTCTAGCAAACAGTAACTCATATTACTCATAATGTACAACAATAAAAAATCTGACTGTAAAATATTGAAAAAAATCTGTTTTTATTTTATCAAAAAGTAGTGAAATAACGCAAAAAAAAAAATTTGTTGGAAAGCTTGATCTTGCTCTTCAATTGCTAATTACTAATACTTGATTATCGTAAACTTCTTTTATCTGGTATCGATACTTGAATTCAACATTCCGCTATTCCAAATAGATTTTTATTGTAATGATAGAAACTAAAGGAAATAAATAGGATTTTATCTCTGGGTATAATTTAAAAGACATAAATTGTTGAAGATCATGAGTTATGTATTTATTTTAATTAATATTATATAAAAATATGCTTTCTACAACGCATATTTTTCCTATAGGATACGGTCTTCTGTTTCCATTAGCTGATATAGATTATTATCCAAACGGTGGATCGGCTCAACCACAATGCGAAGATGGCGATAAGTTCGAGTTCGCTAATAGAACTATATCCACAGGTTTGCTTACCATTGTTTGCTTATTTTAATTTAATTAAACATTCTAAAAATATGATATTTTATAAAAAAATTCTGAAAATTTGAAATTTATAATCAAAAGATTAGCATTTTATTTTGGCATTTCAATTTTTATTTTAGCATTTTAATTTTTATTTTAGTATATAAATTTTTGTTATTAACGTTTAAATTTTTTAATGGCACATTTGCAATTATAAGGGAAAAATTTCATTAAAAATTAATCGTTGCAATAATAAGCACGTAGGAAAGATACAATTTTATTTTTATACAGTTATACATATTTTTAATAATTCAGTTAAGTTCATTGTTTAATCACTGTTATTTTTCATTTTTACCACAAGTAATTGATTGCATACATGTGCATTGCTGACACAATTTAAACTACTTGATACTAATAAAAACTGCCAAAAAATTTTACTTAAATTTATTTTATCTGATCCTTAAAGAAAGCGTAAGATTTTCGAAATTTTGAATATCCGAGAAAATATGAAAAATGTAAAATGTTGAAGCAAAGCATAAATGTTTCTTAGAAAATATAGGAATGTATTTAAATTTAATTGTAATTGTACACATGCAAAGTTATGGGAAAAGAAAAGCATTATGTAAAACAAATATTTATACATGCCTTTTTATTGATAATTTTTGTACAATTATTCTTATTCTTCTACGGCAGAATTACATTAGAATGTTTCCTTCAGAATTTAAATTTGGTGCACATTTTTTACTAGTTTCTTTTATAAATTAAGTAAAGAGTTAATCAATAGGAAACAAGAAAATAAATTTTTTAATATTTTTAAAGATATATATGTTTGAAGAAATTGTGAAGTAATTAAATACCTTTATTAATTTAAAATTATTTGATTTTAATTTTGCAAAATCTTCAAAATTAATGAATTTTATTCCCATAAAAAAGCATTTTGTTGAAACTTATTACTTATATTTTTGAGATATTTGGTCATAAAAATTAAAATCTGATTCTTTATATGAATCAAAGGAATACATAACTGAAGACAATGAATAATATGAATTCAGTGAATGTATAATGAAAATTAAATGAATGCATAATGTTTGCATTCATTTCCTAATTTTCTGTATATGTTTCATATTACTGAATGTTATTCATGATGCCCTTTACTGATAATGAACACATTTTCGCTTAAAATTCATAAGATAAAAATTATTTTATAAAATCAGTTTTTTGACAAATCCATATATTTGACTCCCGAGAAATTTTCAAAAATATACACAATTTTGTTTTAACATCACAAAGAATTTTATGTATCAACTAGACTTATTAAAAATCAATATATATGTTGATTATTTATAAACTTTGGGAAATTTATAAAACATTTAAGTATGAATGTATAAGTACAGTAAGTTTCTCATCATCTGAGGCCATAGCTGTAGCAAAGGAACTGAATTCAAAGCTGATTCAGATGCTGATTTTGAAATTTATAAAAAAATTCAACATAAAATAATTTGAAGACACACAACTGGGAACATATAAATATATTTATAATCATAATAAATAATAAAATTTTGCATTATTTAGAAATTTATAGCTCTAATTTTCTCAAACTCGCACGAAAATTTCTATTGTTATATAGAAGCACTTCTTCTATCTAAGGGGTTGAAGATTTTTGGAATTTATTCATTGCGGATAATCAGTAAAGCGAATAAAATGCCCGTGGATAACCTAAGAGTTTACTTTATTTGAATATGCTTCCTAAAGTATGATAATTATAAATTTGACTTTCATGACTTAGTTTATGTAAATCCTCTCATAATAATTATCAAACTTCTAAAAATATTTAAGGAAAAAAGTAATAACTAATATATATTTCAAACTATATAATATTGTATTTATAAACTATTGGACCTTAAAAAAGTTCTCTAATATAGTTCTAAGTATGAAATAATATGCATTACTTAGTATTTTAATTTTAAAACATTTTGCAACAAGCCATTAATTTCTTAAATATATTTAACAATGAGCATTATTAAATTTAGAAAATGCTTACAAAATTAAGTTCATACTTTATTCCAATGTTTAGTTTACGATATATCAAAGCATTTTTGTTGTAATAAATATGATAATAATGCCAGATCATAATTATGCTGTCAAAATGTTATGATCATTACATAAAATTAACATTTGCTTTTGTTCTACTTCTTTTATAGTTAACTCATCCCAAACAAAGATTAGTTGCAACCATCAATCTGTGGTTCATTATTACATTGCAAGTTTTAACAAAAAATGCGAATATTCGGGCCTTATTTGCGATAGCTATGAGGATTTCATGAAAGGAACGTGCAACAAGGGAAACTCTGTAGAATGCACAATGGGTTTTAATTCTAAGCCAATTCCTGGGTTAAAACCGAAATCAAAATGTTATCTCACAACTTCTAAAAAGTCTCCTTACTGCACTGGCAAAGATGGAAAAAAGCCTACTTCCTCTTAAAAATATAAATACACTTTTCTTAAATAATTTTGTAACTATGAATACCTGTATTCTTGCAAATCTAAATATCTTATGTTTATAGTCCTTGTGTGTTTTTTTTGATTTTACCTCTGAATTTCTTTTCTTAAACATAGATGTACCAGAAAGCAAGTTGCTATGTTTAAGATTTTTTTCATGCATTCCCGTTAAAAAAATACCATTTTGAATTTATTTTCCTGTTTTTAAGTAATATACTTGGAAATTTTTTATTAAAAATTGGTAAATTTTAATCATAAATAACTAAAAGTATGCAATTATTTGTCTTCTACTCCAAGAAATTCAATACCACTCATATACAAATAGACCATGTATTTGTTGCTGAAATTTATTGCTGGCTCAATTTTTACTTTAGCATAAGAGCCGAAGGTTGCTGGAAAGCAGATGTACATAGTCCCACATTTTGCCTTCTTAGTGTTAGCTTTTTATAAACAAAATATTCCTCTTAAAAATTTGTTGATTTGATTAATTAAATACACTTTCTATATTTGATAATTTCACAACTATTGATAATATTGAGGATTATTTCAAATACCATATTCATTCATGCTGTATAATATAACTCCCTGTAACAATTTATATGCCTTCAGTGAAGGTTGATTTTATACTTATAGAAAGGTGTATTTTAAAATAATATGTTTTTGTAAAAAATTACAATATGTTCTACAACAGAAAAGATTATGATACTTGGAATAACTTAAGTCCTTTACCTATAACATTCTCAATAATATTGTCGTTAATTTATTATTTGTCCAAAATATGTTTACTTAAGAAAACTCATTTAACAAATGAGAAGACTAGCATCAAAAAAGACGTAGCATATTTCAAGTACATATTAATGAATTTATGAATATACACAACTTTTTTTAATTATATATCTTTTTAAACTACATTACATAAAATATTTTTGCAAATATAAATTATATAAAAATTTACTACATACATATGTGACAACACAAGTTTAAAAATATAGTATTTGAATATAATAATAAATGTGTTTTAGTGATTGAGTAAATGATTTAAATAACTGTATTTTTGAAAATTTTATTTAACCATGTATACAATAAAATTAAGCACATGAAAACACTCGACATCCATGCATTCGAATATATTATGTGATTTTATTATGCTTTGTACTGACTATCTGAAATAAAATTTACTTTATAGTTTATCTGATATTGAATACCTCTTTATTTATTTTGTTTTAATTTGTAATTATTACTGATAAAAATCAGATTTCTCCTAATATATTTTCTGCTCACCATGAAATCCGGACTTCTAAATAAACATTAACTTTCAGAAATTTATTCTAATCAGCTGAAAAAATCATAATTTTCAGATAAAAACTTCAGAAAAAGTGTGTATTTTAAAATTCAGAAAAGTAACATATTTTCCTTCTATACTCTTCAGAAATGGCAAAAAAAGATGTATAAAGTTGACTCAGATATTTTATATTCTTTTAGAATTGTTGCAATTGTTTTACAAATTTATGTGCATAAATATATACCTGAGTATGTATGTATACATATGCATACATATATATATAGTTAAAAAATAATTTTAGTTATAAATATATTTAGTTAAAATTGATATCTTATAAATATTTTTAGTTAAAAACTTCTATTTATTCTTTAAATGATAAACAACAGCTAAACTTTTTTTTAATTAAAATTCTTGGAAAATTAATGTTTGGAGTTTGAGAAATATGATTAGAGAAGATAATTAACTTTATTTACACTGAAAAAATGTTAATATGTCTATTAAATGAGTTTTTTCGTGATATTTAAGAGATTTGTAGTTTTTGCTCTAAGGAATACAATTATAATAAAAAGTTTTGCAGATTTTGATCTACCTTATTTTTTATCGTAAGAATCAAAATATGTGTCAAGTAATGTTTCATTTTGCGCAGACATATAGACAGAATGCTTTTCCATCAAAACGGTGTTTATGGTGTCCTTATTTACTGGGAATCAAAACACACCTCCAAAATGATCTAACTTGGTTTACAGCTTAGAAAATAAAACTATGGTCTGTTCGAACTTGTCCCAAATAAAATTAACTTTTGCTCTTTAAAAAGAAAATTTAGAAAATGGAAGAGTTCTTCAAAGATCTTCAATTGGAATAAATGAAAATCTCTACCTCACAAAATCATTTTGATTGTATATGTAGACAATACGTTTTGGTACTTAAATATAGAGAATATGCAACTACTTATTAATAATATAATACTTCGTTAAGATGATTAATTTTCATCAAAATTTCGAAAAGAAAATTCCTCGCAAATTTTCTACTTTCAACTGTTTAAATTTGTGATTGGTATTTTTTAAATTGACAATCTGCAAGCATATAATTAGTTGTATATAGAACGATTGTAACTGCAACCTGCTACCTTACATTATTAATGTAAATATGCTTTCAGAAAAAAATAGGACCAAAAAACATATCGTCTCAAAATTTTTGCGAGTTCATTAAATAACCTTTCAGTGGCCCTACCTCTGCAAAAAATTCAAAAAAATATTTTTTTTAAAAAGGAATATAGTTAAAGTGTCAAGATTCCACACACACACAGTCAGTGAAAAATATTCTTATTTTATTTCATCTAATAGAACATAAAAAATGTTCTCCTTTGTAATCTTTAGAATTCTAAATCATAATATAGTTCCTTAAATATATTTTATAACAAATATGGGAAATACACATAACAATATTTTTACTTAGTAAAATTTTTGACTTGCTTGTTGATATTTTTGCTTGTTATTGTTGTCTTGTGCCCGCTAGGCTGGCAATATGGGATGCACTGTGTTTCACTTTTCCAACTAAACCATAATTTGGTGTGGAATCTGACTTTCTCAGTACACACATGCTATAGGTACTCGTTTATAGGGTAGGCAATCATTCGCAACTCATTCATGCTAGGGAAAGACAGGAGGGAGAGAAAGTACATCCATACCTGAATCGATATTAAAAAAATTTACTTTGTTTTTTTTATTAATTTGACTTTAATTTTGATATGAATTGATATGAATAATTTTGAATGAATAATTTTGATATGAATAATTTTGATTTTGATAATATACTTTAACTAATTTATGTATGTGTATACAAGTGTAATTAAAAATTATTATTTTATTTTTTTTACATTATTCTGGCATATATATATATTCAATGAAATTGATTTCAAAAAATTTAAAATTCTAAAATGATTGAAAACATGTGGGAAAATTTTAGGTGATTAAATTAGCTCTAAAAACATAATAAAACGAGACTTTACCTTCTCATACTTACGTTTTACATGAATTACCTATTATCACGCTTATGCAGATACCAAACTGAAATATCATTGTAAAATGGTAATTTTTCAGAATGTATGACAGATATAGATCTTAGTCTTATTAATTAATTAATAATAAATATTTTTGTTGCGGTACTCTATTCTTGGTATCATATATATATATATATATATATATATATATATATATATATATATATATATATATATATATATATATATATATATATATATATATATATATATATATATATATATATATATATATATATATATATATATATATATATATATATATATATATATATATTATGTATATATAACTATATAACTAAATGAGTTAATGTTCCCTTTTAGCAGCTCAAAAGTTCAAACATTTGGCAGAATATAAGCATGGATAAGCATAATGAACTATTTAATAGAGATAATTTCTGGTAAATAATCTTCAAATTCAACTCACTTTTTTTGTCTAAAATTGACAAATTATATTCAAAATCACATGATTATAATAAATAAATAAATAATAGTTTAGGAAATGCTGTAATATTTGTGTACTAAAGTTGATTTCACGATTGTGAATAAATGACTTAAATTTTCCAGTTTTACCAAAAAAAACTTTTTAAAATATTAAACACATATTTTTTTTTTTGCTAAAAAATATATTGCCAAAACATGCAATCTATAAAAATGTATATTTTGGGCACATGTAAGGAAAATACATATAGAAATTTTGCGAAACACTATTTTTACGAAACCAGATGATACTGCATATTGCTCTAATATTTGAATCATGTTTTTAAATTGGTATGGTGATAATTAATTCAAAATGCTTACATTTGAAAATATAAATTTAACTATAATTAAGTAAAAACCTAAAAATTAAATAAAAACAAACATTCAGAATAAAAAAAGCTAAGTTTAAAAACTAATAGTATGTCTATAACTTAAAACTTACACAAATTAAAACATCAGACTTTTTAACTGTCACCATTAGAATGTGTAATGCGTTTTTCTACATTTTAGCAATAAAAAGATTTCTTTTCTTCAATAAATCATATGTTAATTCATAAATGAGTAGAAACGTAGTAATACATAAAGAGAGAGAGTAAAAATGTACTGTAATGAAAAGTGATGTTTGCATGGTTTTTTATTTGACCCATTATATTTAAATTATATTTCAATCAAAGAATAAAGTTAAACTTAGTTAAATGCCCATAGAGAAATATATGACAATAGCATGCTAAACATGTAGGTTTCATGGTATCAAACTAGCCTGGACATACTAAATCTTCTTGAGAGACTGTCACCCGAACACACAATGCATTTCCAATGGATCCCTTCACACGTGGGAGTAGAGGGGAATGAAAGATTTCTTGGCCAGATCGGCGTCAGAGGAGGGAGTAAACCCAGGAGGAGAGCTCACATCTAGTGAGATTTCTTCCCTGACAAAAACTGAATTCAATAAGCTGATGAAAATTCCTCCCAACCATCCATGGTACTTCGCCAAAAGACCGGGTGAGACCTTCCATCTTAGACCAAGATCTTATCAAACTGCCTTTTCCCCCTATCTGAGTGGGCACACGACAGGAATCACCTTTCACCGGGGGCAAAGGACATTTCCAGACTGTCCTTGGTGTTCCGTCGATATGGCCTCCCCTGGACATATCTTAACCTGCCTAAATTTTAAAAAAGACGATGTCCTTCGGGATCCATAACATTTTTTAGACATTTTAGATATTTTTGGTTTTATGGGGGTTGTCTAGCCTATCTAGACAACAACAAACATGTAAGGAATTTAAACTTTACATCAAAATTAAATAGAATATTAATGGACTAGAACGAGATAAAATATCAAATATTTGGGAAAATACTTAGAGTATATTATTTGTGGAGCAATGGTGCTTATTGAAAAACGTGTACCAAATGATATCCAAAAGCAAGAAGATAAGCACTTAACTGGATCTGGAATGAAATTATCTTTTTACATGTCAATATTATTTTCATCCATATTTTTATTAATTTCAAAACAAAAATTACAAAAAATATTTGCACAACTCAGAAATTAATCTATCGAATTATCTCACTATATATCCATTGACAGCTTCTTGTTAATTTACCATACCAAGTGGTAAATAAGAAACTAGATAATAGCAAAGGATATTTATAAAAGAGGCTTCTATAATTAAACTTAAAACATTTCCTGTAAGGTATTGAAACTCTGGTTTGTTGGCTTTGACTTAAGAAGATACACACGTATTGCTGATTGATCTTTCCAAATTAGAAATTTTCACTAAGTGCGAAATAAGCATCTTTGTATTCTTAGTTGAAAATACATTCATGTATTTTCAGCCATTTTTCTCTAAAAATGTCATTTCTTTTATTATTTAATTGCATTTTTTAATAATCCAATGAAATTATTAAAAAAATACAATTTTATAAGAAAAGAAATGACAGTTTTGAGAAAAAAATAGTTGAAAATGCATTTCAATAAATAAGAAACGAAAATATAAAATTACTTCAGCAGCCAAAACAGCCCAATACCATTTGAAATCGAAACGAATAAGAACTGTTTTGTACGGAGCTACATGAATATATGTGAATATGAGTTAAGATGGTGTGATATTCTTTTCAATATTTTTCTTCCACCACATTCTTTTGATATTTTATATATATGACCATGCACAAAGGAATAATACTTATCAAACAACATGACAAATTAAAATGACATGTCAACAAAATGACATCGGTGATTCACTTTAAAATCGTCTACACTTGCATAGAGGATACAAAATATAATTTAGAAGCAATATAGTTAGTATGTATTGTTCTCAAAAAAGCATGTGAAATTAAAATTAGTGTGTTCGGGTATACGTGGAAGCATTTCTTTATCCTTAACTATACTTTACGCGCTTAACGATAGTATGGCGAACGCAGATTTCACTCTCTCGCTAATTTATACGTTTCGGCAATGCTTTTGCTCCACTAAGCTAATTTGGTAATTACCTAACATTTGACTAATTTTAAAATGAATGTGTATTTTAAAAATCTGCTCAACAAATTATGTTTACTATGTTATATTTCTACAGATATTTCCCTGCAAATTTACCACAAATATGTCTTAATCTTGTAATTTTATTGCTTTATTTTGTGTATAATTGCATTTTAAACTTAAAAAAATAAAATCTTTTATTTTTTAAATTTAAAATGTAATTTTATTATTTTTCACAATATCTTATGAATTTTTTGTTTTTGCATCACTATAATGGAGCACCTGCATTGTATTTTTCATATTACTGCTCTTTAAACTTATTTTGGACTACTACATTACAACACACAAGCAATGGAAAACTCTTTTTGATGGGAATAATAAAATCCCTGGCTCCTTACCTCGAGCTGTTCGTATCGCCTGTTTCCGGGTGACAACTGGACATGACCATCTACAAAGGCATCTGCATCGAATAGGTGTTATGGTCTCTGCTCGTTGTCAACTGTGCAATCATGATGATATGGATGCTGCTCACCTCAAGAACTTCTCTGAAGTTTTAAAGTTTATGACTGACAACTTTTTGGAGGCTACTAAATGACTTTATTTTTGTTTTTATACTTGTTCACTTTTTTATTGCTCGTCGATTAATGGCAGAGATGCCGAGAGAGTGGGATAAAAACAAAATTAAAAAAAAACATTACAACACATGTCATATTGTTATTCGATTGTATTATCTCTTTTTCGAAATTTGATACTTTTTTCATTAATATTATTTTTATTTACTTAGTTACCACTATATAAAGCACATAATCTTAGATTTTGTTCACTAACATTAATTTCTAATCTACACTTTAGATATTTGCAATATATTCTTTGTCTTCTTTCCATGATTCTGCAATTCTTAGTATCATAATGATATAATACCCTTTCATTCATTTTTCTAATGCACAATCACAATCCATTTAATTTTTAATGTTATTTTGATAGGATTTCCTTTTCAAATATAATACAATACAAAAGTAGAACAATATTTTCACTAATTTTGAGTAATATATTATGATTTAAAGTCATTTTAATGATATCTGTCTTGTTTTTGTGCCCTAGCATTAATATCTCTAATTTTATCTCTTTTGTTTTATTACTTTTAAAATGTTTCAATTATTCTTTGCAAAAATTTTACTATTCTAACTAAATTTAAAATTTCCCTCCTGAAATTATCTCTTCCTACAAAATATCATCCAAATTGGTAATATTTCATCAGAGTTAAATGTAAGGAAATTCAATGATGTCCACTTCTACATTAGGCCTCCCAAACATACTTTCAGTCACTCAAAAAATATTAATCAATAGGATTGATTTCAGATGAATTGGTTGCTGTTCTATTGACTTATCAAGATGACAATTAATCAAAACGACCAATCAAAATCGATGATTGTTTGGTTAAATTATTGATTTGTAGTCTTTTGTTTATTTTTGCTGACTTAGTTTATTTTGATAGATCATATACTTAAAAATTTAATTCAAATTATTATTATAATCATACCAGCCTGAAGTGGGAGTCAATCTACGAAGTGAAAGATAAAGTAGCTTTACTTTTTCAGTTATCATTATCACTATATCGAAGTTAAGTGAAATTGTGTGTTGTCATGGAGTAAAATGGCATATTTAGTAGTTGTCATTCTTTGAGCATCTGCAGATATAGAATATTGCGAATGTGTTTTCATTTCGTTCTAGATATTTTTTGTTGATAACATATTAATTTCAAAAGGCAGCTAGTATCTCGTTGCTTGGAGTTAATAGATTTAGCATCCTTTTAATGGGCAATTTTCAAACTCAGGCTCATTTTATGTCCATTGTTCAAACAGACTTGTTTGTCTCAATATCTGTAAGGATATAATGCAGGAAGCGATAATTTCTGTGAACACTGAGCATATGATTAAATCAATCATTCGATTTCACATATTTTTTATGATATATGGTATCCATACGGTATCCAATTTCTGAATTAGTATTTCAAACCCAAATGACTTCGAATCTCAATGAAATATATTTTCGATAAATAGAAATCCTCATGCAAGTTAACCTAAAACATAGAGCATATGTTCTGTAGAATCATTTTAAATGCTTTGTAATAAGGTGAAACTCATCAAACTGTAGGTGAACGTTATATTTACAATATCACGTTAAAATTACAATAATACATTGTGCAATTACTTCACTGTCTAACATAAATAGCAAGTATTCCATCACTATTAGATGTATTGATGGTAGCTCGAATATACTTTTTAGACAAAATTCAAGACAACTGAAGACTTAAGTGGATCATTCTTACTTTATTCTTCATGAAAATATTTTTATTTTCTTTCAAAATGAAGATTTGCATTTGTTCTTATTAAAGCCACGTGTCAAATACATTTGTAGTACTGGCTGTTAAAAACTAGAAGATAATAATTCCGTTCCATGACATTTCGTAATATTTTAATGTTGTTGTTGCGCCAGCACGCTTCCTTGTACCTTGCCCAGAAATTTCAATGTTGTGAAATTTTGAAAAATAATAAAATAATTTCACACATAACTGAATTTTTCAGCTTTAGACGCAGCATATATATTTTGCAAAATCACGATGGGCAAATTATTCGTGAAAGGGAAAACAAGAGAAAACCTTTCTCTCATTTATGAACGGAAAATGAAGTTTACAGTTCTACTTTTTGATACGATAGTTCTATTCCAAACTGTGACGATTTTTCAGATAGGTAGGATATTTTGTTTAATTGTGTCATTGATTTATTTCATCGATTTAAGTTTTTTCATTGATTTAAATCTGTAAGCAAATTAAAATTTTGTTAAAAATTGTATAATATAATAGTCATTTAAATATAAGAATAATAAATAATTTAATTTGACATTCTTCTCATATTATGGTTGTAATATTTAAATACAAGAATAACAAATCATTTAACAATCTTTTGAGACATTATATATTAAGTGGTATGCGTATCAAATCGTAAAGAAAGACTGTTATTATTATGATTTAATAACAGGAAATTTTGGTAAATAATTTTCTAAAATTTTTATCATATCTCACACAGAATATAGGTTATTCATTTTTATGTAAAGGGAACTTTTGCACAGTATTTCATTTTATGGTTAAAAAAATTATTAAAATTAAATTTAAAAATAAAAAAAGTATTTTTCATTTAAGAATTTGAGTATTTGATAGTAATATTTAAAACAAAAAAATATTAAATCATTTGACTTGACATTCTTTAGAAATAATTAATATTAATTGATATATTAATCATATTCAATATAAGGATATTTGTATTAATTTAAAAATAATTCAACAACCAGACATTTAAGGAAATAGTACTTAAAATTATTCATTTTGTATATTTAACTTTTAGTTACTTACTTTTATAAAATTAGCATTTTTTAAAAAATTATTCAAAATATAAAATTATTTCTATATTGAGAAATATGTAACTTTAAAAGTACTATTTTATACAACTATACGTAATGGAATTTCAGAGAACCAGATATTTCGTAAACGAAAGAATTTAATATGTGGT
The DNA here is from genome assembly GCA_037975125.1 of Latrodectus hesperus. Taxonomy (NCBI): domain Eukaryota; kingdom Metazoa; phylum Arthropoda; class Arachnida; order Araneae; family Theridiidae; genus Latrodectus; species Latrodectus hesperus. The sequence continues at coordinate 34,360,172 of CM075850.1, forward strand.
CTCTAAAGTGATTCAGATTTTATTTAAACATTTAATGAAATCTCAAAACTTTTTTCATAATCTAGCAAGTATAAATGGACAGCAGATAAAAACCAATGTGTAAAATGCAAAAACTGATAAATATTAATAATGAAATAAATATGATAAATATTACATTAATAAAAGTTTTTTATTCATTATCAATAATTTTTAAGCTCCTTCTCTTTTTTCTTCCATGAGAAAAATTATTTTCTTGAACTCATAATTTACTGTCACAAAAACGAAAATCCTAAATATTCACATTTTAACTGATATCAATTATAAATAAAATTTAACAAATGTATTGTTATAAAATCTATTTCTTTGTAACTCTCTCTCTCTAATAGTTACTTACTTTTAATTATAATTTTTGAAATGTACATATGTATACCAAAGTGAGAAACCTAATTATATGACAGTCGTACAGAATAAAAAATGTATAATCTCATTAGGATGATATTTCTAAATGCCAAATGTTGAATTGTTGTTGTCGTATGACCAGTGCAAAAAGAAAAAAAAGAAAAGATAAAAAAGACAAGTCATATGGGACCAAAGGCATGGAGCACTGCCTTGGCCACATCTTCAGCTTTTTTCCCTATAAAGGGTGTCATGGCAGCAGTTGGGCTCGATGTTGAAGAGGGTCGAGGCATCAGAGATGTTGTTGAAGAGATGCCTCGGATCCAGCGGAACTCCTGTGCAGTGCCTACATTCCTCGTAGGTTACAACTTTTCGATTGTTTAATTAAAATTCTTTTTTCCGTTACAATTCAGGTGTTTAGGCATTTTTAAGACGACACCAATGAAAAGCGATTTAGTAAGCGATTAAAAGTAGTCAGTCTTCCGTATTTAATGAAATGTAAATAAATTCATTAGATATTTTTAATTGATCCATGGATATTATTTTTTGTTGCAAACTTTTTTTAAAAAAAACTCAGTGTAAATATAAACTAACAATAAGATCTTGGACATTAAGAGTAAAAAATTTCTGTACTGATGTGCTTTGCACATTGATATCATCTGTGTGAGTGAGTGCGCTCTTAAAAATATCTAATGAAATTCCAATCAAATGGAGTTAATTTATATATTCTTTTATTACTTAAAACTCTCAACCAAACTTAAAATATTAAAACTAACCCTTAAAAATATCTCAGTGAATTCAATGTGACATTGTAAACGAGTTAGACAAATTTGTTACTCAATGAATATATTTATAGGAATTCATTCATTTATATTTCAGTTTATGCCAGTGTAAAAACATCACAGACCCAAAAAGGCTCTCAGACTGACACTTTATTTTGCAAATTAGCGTCTTTAATATTTCCTGCTTTTCAAAGAGAGGATCAGAACGTTAATTACCTACTTTTCACTCGTAGTAATAAGGAAATTCCATGTGATTTGCAACCGACAGAAGATGCCCTTAGGAAATGTAATTTTGATCCAAGTCTTGAAACAAAAGTAATTGTGCACGGGTGGTTATCGCAATTAGCACCTAATGATTTGAAAATGGTAAGTAAAATTTAATATTGTTTAACTGCGATATAATTACAGTGCATGATTATACATACACTTAAATAAATTGTGGCCGACCGATTGGCTGAGTGGTTAGCGTTCCTGACTCCTGAGCTGTTGGTCCCGGGTTCGAATCCAGGTTCGATGGTGGATGTTTCTTTCCTTCTCTGTGTTTCTCTGTCCTTTTTTCTGTGATGTTGTATGAATGTGGCCCGCCCTATAAACGGGTTTGTGGTGGTATGGCGCGGGTAACGCTACTCGCCTCCATGACTTGGTTCACAGGTGCTCTCTGGGTAACGACAAATGAGTGGCAGTTTCTGGCCTTGTTGTGGCATAGGGTTCAGTCACCCTTGTGTGCCCGCCATTGGATAAATAAAAAAAATAAATTGTACTCTCAAAACTACAATTTGAAGTGAAAGTTATCATTCATTTTTGTACAATTTTTAAATTCATATAAATTAATTAAATTGGTTCTTTCATTTCTTTTAATTTTTATTAATGTTTTCTTACAAATTATTTAAAATTTAAATACTAATAAGCTTTAAAATGTTTAAAATTATTTTAAAGACCATTTGAATTCTGTTTAAATGAGGAAAATGTTCCATATTGAATGTCGGTCAACATTATTTTCTAGATATCATGTATAAATTTTTATTTTTTGATGAAATTTTACATATTTATGAAGATAACGATGTGCAAAGAACACAAAATTTATTCACATTAAGATCGTGCTGATTCTGTTCTACTACTCGTTTGTTTGTTTTTATCTTTCTGGAAAAAAATTAATCCATCACCAATAAAATTCTTTATATTTTAAAAAAATAAAATCTTAAATGTTACGATTAGAACCGTCCAATAATATCAAAGATTTTTACTCTGAAAGTATTTATCTAAGTATAGAAATAGTTGTATTTTCAAGGCTTAGCATCATAAGGCTAAAAGGGCGGAATTTTTACGAAGAATACCTTATTGCCTTTTATAGGAGGCCTAAATTTAATCATAAAGGAACATAAAACCATAAGAAAGCAATGGTAAGTTGTTTTTCGAACATTTTATACTACAACTTATATAATAAAAAATATATTAATGATTTGATTATATTATAGATTTCTCAGTAAACTATTTTCCTGTATGTCTACTCATAATCTGAGGAAAGTTTCTTAGAGTAAATTCCAGTTTCGACTTACAATCAAACGATTCAGGAAGCCGAGTCAATAAACAATTTAGTGGATTAAATTAGCTTCGCATCCCCTATTTCAGTCTAGATAAATGTGGCTCTTATCAATATCAGGAAATAAAAAATATGGGCAACAAGACAATGATTGTTTTCCTACACTACTTTGCAAATTGATTTGGACTTTAACAGTCCAATTTTTTTGTTACATGTAACTCATTCTTCCCTCTTTTGGCTGTCACTAGACGCATGTTGAAGATTTGACAATGAACTTTATTGCTGGATTCACGAGGATTTTTAGTTAAATAAAGAATTTAAATGTTATCAAAAGCATTGTAAATTAGTAAAAATATTTTCCCAAACTAGAGATAGATGCTTAGACATCATATGATTTTAACAACTCTTTCCGCATTGCCGGAAAATTTAAAGTCATTGATGCCATGAACAGACAAATATTGCATTAATCTTATAAACTTAACATTTTGACTATAATTTTGCAATTATTTCATCAAACTTTTGAGTAAATAATATTTGAATGCCATTTTATAATTTTTTCATTGTCTCAAACAATTTTGCATTATAAATGTATAGAAAATCAAACCACTATGAAGTTTTATTTACAATGCATAACCTAAAGGCTGCTTATATGTAATCTCCAACTCTGAATTGCTTCAGATTCTTTTTCAGCACAAATGGTGGACCGTATTTCAAAGGTTCAGCAAATGTTCTCCAAGTCACCGAAAAATTTTTTTCAAGAACTTTGAAACTTTATATAAAACCGGGAGTATGGATAAAAAGCAGAATCTTAACATTCATATTTCTTTATTTACTATTTTCTGGACCTGATTAATTTTTTTACATATTTATGCAACAATTAAGGTCTTGCAATTTTTTGGCACATTTAAGCAATAAGTACAGTGCACATTGTTATTACGGTTAGGTTGATTATACTACTGCTACTTATCACACAAGGAGATATGTTGTTGTTGTTACTAATGACACTTGGACAAGCCAAGCTCGTTATGCCTTGGATATGCGAATTTAAGTCAATTGGGAGCGTCTTTTGTTTAATCAGAGCACCATGAAAGTGAAAGTATGACTTTTACTCTTCAAATCTTCCGATAGGAGGATGGCAGCACCAGAGGATCTACTCCCTCAATTTTGGCTTTGATCTGAAGGCCAGTAAATTTCTCCAGACCATTGCACCCATGGTAACTGCTCAACGACCGACCACAGGACTTTCGATTCAACAGATTTAACGAACACGTACATCGCATGTACTCGGTGGGTCTTTGGCGGCATTGGGAGTCGAACCCCACCCTTCTGGATGGAAGGCCGATAACCTAACCACTAGGCTACCACGGCCCCACAAGGAAATATTCCTCTAAGATATATAATTAAAATTTGTTTTGCAACTACTAGAAATTGTTCTATTTGATTCTTGATTCACGTTGATGTACCGAGGATTCTGTGTAACAATGACCATTCTGTTACGAGTTGACTGAATAAATAAGAAACTAATTAATGTTTAGTTATGTTGTAAAAACTAACTAATTTATATATATATTTTTAAATTTTAGAGTTGTATGTTATAGTTTTAATTCAAATTTGTGAATTACTATTAATATATTTATAGGTCATAAAAGATGGATTCCTCGAAGCTGGTGCATATAATGTTGTCGTGTTTAACTGGACCTCCTATACCCAGCATGATTCATCTGCTGTTGGATACTTGATTTCTTCATTTTCCACTTTCTTCGTCGGTATGAAGATAGCAGCATGGGTGAATTATCTTCAAGTGAGTTAAGTTTCTAAGTGCAATATAGATGTACAAATTATCAAATTATTGTTCATAATATGTACAACGTGTTTCCTGGATTGACTCACAAAAATAACTAAATATAAAATTATAATCAGTGAAGTAATGAATCAATAGAAATTTAAATATTTTTCTGAGAATGTATGCCAACAATCCGAATTATCAGATCTACTTGATGAATTTGGTAGACATTTAGGGAAACAAATTTCCTCACTCGAGCTGTCAATTTCTGCGCATTATTAAATTCTTATGATTTTTAAGAGGCTATTTTTATTATAAAAAACTCAACACATCAATTTTTATTTCTCTATAAAATTATAAAGTTTTGAAAATCAGCTGTCATTGTAACAACAAACGTCTTGATAATCTAGAAAAGGAGTGGAAACTAATGAAACCACACATTTGACTGGTGGACCACAAAAATATTTTGAGGTGATATTAATATTCGATCATCCCTAAAGATGATCTTGAGATCAATAAAAAATTAAAAGTAACTCCTGAATCAGGATCTGCCTTCCCCTTAATTTACATGTGGCTGTTATTTATTCCTTCCCCTTAATTTACATGTTGTGACACTTGGACAAGCCAAGTTCGATTGCCGATGGCTATGCGAAATTAAGTCAGAAGGAGGCATCTTTTGTTTAATCAGAGCACCACAAAGGAGAAAGTACGACTTTGCCTTGACTCCGATAAATTGCACTGCCAGAGAATCCACTTCTTCAATTTTGACTCTGATCCGGAGGAGAAGGAAATTTTCTCTAGACCATTACACTCATGGTAACCAATCAGCAATGGGCCACAGGGCTTCTAATTCCCCTGATTTAACGAGAACGTATATTGCATGCACTCAGTGGGTCCTCAGTGGGTCTTTGGCCGCATTGGGAATCGAACCTAACCCATCCAGACGGAAGGCCGATGCCCTAACAACCACTAGGCTACCATACCACGGCCAATGAATTTATATATATATATATATATATATATATATATATATATATATATATATATATATATATATATAAAGTTTTGAGAAATTTTATTTAGATGTATTTTATGTTTAACCAAATTATTTATTTCGCAGGAAAATACAGGAGTTTCTCCAGAAAGCTTCCATTTTCTTCCACACAGCTTAGGATCAGAAGTAGTGGCTTTTGCTGGAAAAGCAACTTGTAGTTTGGGTCATATTACACGTAAGTTCTTTAATTAAATGTGAATTGATTTAGTCAAATTTGTTGGACTATTGCGGTGTAAGATTTATATGATTAATATAATTTTGTAATTATTTTTAATATATATCAGATAATTTACTTTCTTAATTATTAGAAGCTTTATGATTAAATTAATATAAAATATCTGCAAACTCTGTGGTATTGAAAAAGATTCCTTACTGTTTTTCTTTAAAAAGACAAAAAATTTAAAGAGGCCATTTAATGTAATGCTATCTTTACCATTACGATAAATCCCATACTATTTCCCATACTATTCAAATAGTTAGTTTTCAAAATGCTAAAATAAATAGCTATTGTTTCATTATTAATTTACATAAAATTAAATTTGTTTGTTCTCCATACAAATTTATTGCAGATTGTTTTATTTATATGCAAAAAAAGGGATACATTTTGACTTTCAGTCAAAATTTCTGATATTTAGAATTGTTTATGAACATATTTCTTTAAAATTTCCAATTTTTATTCATTACATAAATATTTATATTTTATTTAAATATTTATGAAGAAAGACTAAAGTATTAATGACATCCTTAAAATAAAATTTTATAAATTTCCGGAAGACTTTAAAAATTTTTTTAAATATTTATGACTACAAATGTAAATGTTCAAAAGTTCTCCATGAATTTTTATATTCTCTGCTGTAAATATTGACAAAATTTTCTAAAATATTTCAAATAATAATTTGCATTTGTAATCGCAATCACTTATAAATGCTTCTAAGCAAACAAAAAATAAATCCATTTAATAAAAAAAATGTAAGCTGTACATTGGGTTTGAACTCAGTTATGTTGTTTGAAATGTTGTCTTACGAATATTTTCCTTCATATCAGAATAAAATTAGGGAAATATTTCTACTTTCAAAAGTTATTCATTTTTATTCAATGATACCCATATATTTTTTTTTAATTTTTCAGTGTTTGAATAAAGATTATTTGATTTCTAAATGGTTTTGTTTGCAAGATCATTAAATTACCATTAATGTAATAACAATTAAATGTCTCCTATGAGTAATAAATCATATTGTCAAAGCAAATGTAATTTAAATTTACTTGAAAAGTAATACAATTTATAATTAAAAAATGATTAAAAATTAAATACGACAAATATAATAAATTTTATAGGTAAATGAGTGAGTTTTTCTCATTACGAATTACTTTAAAAAAAGATGTGTAAATGATTTTAATACTTATTCTTTGGATAACGTCAGTAAAATATAGTGAATTTTTGATTCCCAAATATTAACTTAATGCATGTCAGCATTAATAACTGTTTTACAAGAGTAAATTAAATATTAAAACTCATTAATACATTATTATTCCATTTTATGCTCCTTAAAAAATTAAAGTAATATAATATTAAATACGATTAGGAAATGATAGTCATTCTAACTAAAAGGATAAATTTTATGAATTAATTCTCATTATATATTGCCTTTCAAAAATTCATTGCTTTTAAAAAACTCAAAATTTTCGAATATTTTTTAACTAACTCCAAATTATATAAGCAAGTATTTTATTTAAAGTTACGGATATTTACATAAATGATTTTTAAATGCATAAAATTTCTTTACGATAACATGCAGATTTTCAAGCACTGACTGGACTATGACTTTGGATGAAGCTTGATGATATCATTGAATTCATCGATATTGCAACTGAAAAATATTATGAAATAATAAAAGAAATATTTTCACCTTGTGATATCAACAAGAATATAAAATCTCTTAACCTTGGCCTTGAAAATTAAACTTAAATATTCCTCATTATTAACAAGAGTCTGTTGGATTACCAATAGAAAGTGAAGACTCATATTGTATATCATAGTGTCTGATAATCATACAGATACTGTTACAAATTTATTAAAATTATTTGTATTTGTTTTAAAAGATCTCTGATAGATCTGAAATTCTCAAGTTTTGGGCAAAAATTGCACAGATTAAGGGTATTTCACTTTAAAAACGGCATTTGTAATAATTTGGAGACTTGGCTGGCTTTGGCGAGATTCTTGGTGAGAAATTGATATTTCTTTAAAATCCATCACCGACGTTCCAGGATCAATATTAAGCGAAATAGCCTAGAAACTTGAAGAAAGTTTTTAAGTCATAGATTTTCACGCCAAGTCAGGTATAAACATCGATACCCAAAATCGAAGATTTAGTGAAGGTTCTGAGTGTGAGTGAAGATTAATAGTCTTGAATGTTAGTCTAATGCTTAGAAGCTGTTGTCGATCTGTGGTATTGGAGATTAATGTGGCTAGATGTAGCTTCTCTCTGCTTCTGCCTGACGTTTTAACTGAATTGGAGCTGTGCAATTGTGATTTTAGAGCTAGAATTTCCTTTATCTTGTTGAATTTGCTAGGAATGAAAGTCTTGTGATTTTTAAGAGATTGTTTTATCGTCTCTCAAACTACGCGAACCCTGAAACTCGGTACAATACATTGTTCACTGACAATGCTAAAATGTATTGTTCTGTTTTGGGAATGTGTTTTAAGCAAATGATTCGTCTCCCTAGAATATATTCCACAGATGCTTAACGAAATTTAAGTCAAGAGAGCGTTCGAACCATGCTGTTTTTTATTAAAGAATTGAATGAAGTGAATGGTATAAAGATCATAATTATATGCTTATAAGATGAAAATACCACTGTTTGCTGTAATTTATGGTTGAAGAGTTGATATAGTATATCATCCATGTTTCTCTCTCAGATTTCTATGATTCAGTTGATGTTAGAATGAGATTGATTCCTCAGTATGAAATTGATTTAACTTCTAATGTATCATATGAAAGTTAAAACTAAGTTATTTTCTATCGCACAGTGTCATTGGCATGCTTTTCTGAAGTCAATTACTAGATAATATAATTTCACTGACAAATGTCTTGAACTTATTTTTAAATTTTTTTAATTCAACATTGCATGATAAAATTTTATTCCTTGAATTTTGGTCAGCCTTAAAATTTCAAATTTGGCAACTTTCAAATCTACTTTCTAATCTTAATTATTCTTGGTGTTTATCTCATGCCTCAAATGGAGATATTTGTGTTTTTTAAATATACATTAAACTATAAATCCAGGTTAAATCTATTTTCTTGACAAATATCTCTGAATCAAAGATTAATTAATATAATCATTTATATAATTGAATTTAAGTTGTATTTTTGTAACAAAAATGCAAGCTGGAATATTTTATTAGGCAATTCGATCTTGCTTTAATGAAACATATTTTACGAAATTTCAAACAATATTCAGTTGGTTTATCTCAACAGTTATATAAATTTATTAGGAAAAATAAAAAATACTCTGAAATTTAGAAAACTTAATTGGCTAAAATTAATAAAATCGAATTTTTAAATTAAAAAAATTAGCAGTTCTGTAATGAAGAGAAGATTTAAAATTCAGAAACAGCAGCTTGAGTGAAACCTTTAATTCTTTTGTCAGCAAATAAAAATGACCAAAGCAACATCAATCTAATTGCAGTTAAATAAATGACTAAGATTTCAACATCCGTTAAAATAATCCGAAAAGAATGTTAAACATTTAATTTTATTGGCTGGTTTAATTCTTGCAATATTTTATTCGTATTTTCTATCAATTTCACTCATCTTCAAAACTTTATTTCAATTTCAATTTCGAAACATATGAGTTTAATAAATGATTTCCCACCCACCCCCCAAGCTCCGTTTTTTTCAGAAAATTTTTGATAAAACTACTGTTATGATTCGGAAAAAAATTAAATCAATAACGATCAAACTTTAATTTATTTAATGTATATTTAATATTTCTCAATACTTGCAAATGCTTTAAATTTGGTATCAGACTACAATTAAATAAATATTAATGTAGATAAAATTCACAGAAATATTTTCGTTTTTCAAAACTATAACTTATTAAACATTTAGCAAATTAATGGTTTCGTAATTAAGATACTTAAATAATTAATGATCAATTAGCTAATGACTGATTTTGAACTCATTCACGATGATTTAATCAAGCACACCTTATTTAGCACTCAATTAATATTATACCATTTTTCGTAAACATCTTGGATAAATAATTTTCAATCCCAACAAATAATTTGCTTCTCAAGGATATTATTTTTATAGACTGTTACGTAAGCTATAAACTGTATTTAAACGTCGTTGTTTTACGGAATATGAGTTTTTTTCGGCAATGAGATGCCTGTAGAATTTATTACTGGTTAATCTAGAAGTATTTATGATGTTTTTATATTTTTATGCAATTTCCGTGTTACATAAACTATGCTTTATTATGATTTAAACAAGTGGTATATCAGAAATGAAAAAAATGACGTAAGATGAAATCATGTTTGTTATGTAAGTAAATTTGTCCTTACATTTAGCAATTACTAATTTTTTTAGAGTGATTGGAATTTTTTGATAATAAATTCAAATTTGAACTACTCCATAATTCAATGATATATATATAAAGGGTGAGTCTAACAAAAAAATATAATTTGAATTAACTTATTGTCAGATTGATTTTTTTCATACATAACATAAAATATGAAAATAAGAAAAAAATAAGCATAAATATTTTTAAAGTTTTTTACACTAAGAATATTATATACAATGTAATAAGTATAGATAATATTTATAACTTTTGCTTTTATTATAAAAATAATAGATTATATATATATATATATATAATTTGCCTCAAACTTTCTATAACAAACTCATTTAAAAGAGAAATAACTCCAAATTGAAAATGAATTTTATAAGATATTTTTTACTTTTAATCTATTATTCTGATATATTTTATATTCGAAAAAAATTATTAAACACTACTGTTATAAAAATTTTAAATACATTTATGCTAACTGTTTAATTTTTGTATATGTGATCATGTAAAAAAACTATTCACAGGTGTTTTAGCTGCAATCCCAGGATAAATCATTGAAGAGATTCAAAAATGGGAGAGAGCCTTTTGTACTTAAACGAGGAAGAAAACATAGTTGTGCAGATATAAATACAATGCATACCGCATGGAATCAAACAAAAAAGGTTTCGTTAACCCATAGTATAGTTACACATGATCTTCTATCCAACAGTTCTTGAAATAAGAGTGCCCATTGCTCAGCATTTGTTTCAATTGTTTGGTGCTCCATGTAGGATGTAATTGTGCCTCAAAGTGTCTCTCGAAATTTCCCACAACCATTTAATGGGAATTAAATGAGCAGAGTTTGTTGGTTAGTGCATTCGAGGGATATCTTTCCTTTTAAATAGCTATTGAACAGCAGAATACCCATGTGACCGTATATTGTCATCCATGGAAACGAAGTCTTCTTCCAAAGGCACATCGATACAGATGCACATAGGGAAGAATAATTTCCTTAAAATATTGATCTCTGTTTTTTAAAACCTCTATCGAAAACGTTGAGCTCAGTCCACTCTTTCAGCTTAATGCCTCCTCAGAGGAGAGCACCAGGACTACTGTAGTTGTGTTATTGTTTTTGATCTCATATGGTGTAGCATTGCTACATCAGATCCACGTGCCCCTCAATCCTCACAAAAACAAGAAAAAACAGAATATTCTCAAGGAAACCCTCCTCAGCAAATCCCGGATACACAAGAAAGTATTTGGAGTTATCTTGGTTGACACTGCATTTACAACAGATAGGATAGAGCTTACGTTTACCATCAAATTTAAAGCCACGAAGATAGCTATTAGCAAACCTAGAATGTATATTCTGGTCAGCTCTAGAACCCTTGAAAATACCGTTGTTGTGTGAATGGAATCGCCTGCATCACCACTAGAATACAACCATCAGCAGATGGAATGCTCCTAATAACCAGGATATCTCCTTTACGAATAGAATGCAACTCAGTGTAGTTAGAGCAGCATCAGTTGAAGATGGACAAGCAGCGCCCCATTTTCACCAGAATATATCTGCCCTCTCATTTCTATAAATATTCAAAACTTCTGTTGAAAATGTTGAGCTCAGCGAGCTAGTTCAGCATAATACCTCTACTGACGAAAACACCAGGACCACCATAACAATCTCTTTCCCCAATGTTATTGGGATGAAACTATGCACCCATCTTTTTACGAATCCATCACTGCTGGAAATCGCATATGACAATGATACAATTCTCATCGTATAGATAACACGACTCCATTAATGAGATTTCTATTTATATTCTTCCTGCCCACTCTAAATGAAAAAGTTGATGGCCTATTTTCAAAAGGATACAGCTTTCAGAGTGGCAGGTGTATAAGCCGCTGTTGTGAAAGTGCTTGCCTAGTACATTTGTTTCTGAATGTAAGAATGTAAAAATTCAATATTGTTTTAAATGGTTAGCAATCATTTCTTCCTAATAATGAATACTTTAGTGAAAACATTTTGGCGACAATCACATTGTTTTTTAAGAATTGTAGGTTTAGATTTAAAAGAATTAATTATTACATTAATATTAATTATGATAATCAGAAAATATTTTCGCTTTGCTTTTTCAAAATATATCAAGCTTGATTTGTGTTCATTGGATTTGTAATCAATTGGAAAACAGTATACATTTGTGTACAAAAAACCTGACTTTTAACTCCTAAAAAATGTCGGATGAATTACAGACTAAGGGATGAATTAAAAATTTTAAGAGAGAAGCTTATATGCTTAGGAAGAGTAAAATATTACTCGTTTAAATTAACTGTTGTAAATTTGCTAGTTGATTTTTTTTTCATATTAAAATTAACTGTGGCAATTTTATGGGTTGGATCATTGTTACTTCCAAGTTGACAATGTTGTTTGTCCTGTTGCGACGTCTACCACACTTGGAGTGCTTGCAATGGGGTGAACTGATTGGGCTGATCTGTTCAGAAGCCAAACGTTAATCCTATAGCACACATCTGAGATGAGTTAATCACTCAATTAATTATCAGTGATGCAGCAACAATCGTCCAAAATTAATGAAAGAACTTATACGTTTTCTCCAATCTGAGTGAAAGAAAATACCACTGTACATCATCCAAAGACTTGCGGAAAACTTGCCCTATAAAACTAATACTGTAATTGCCTCACATGTAGAACCTACTAACTATTTAACATGAATAAATAATGTTTATCTCATTTATCACAGGCATCGAAATGTTTAATAGTAGATAGTATATTCGAGCAACTGAAAAAGAATATTACTGGCTGCTAACTATACGCATGGCAGCATTTTTAATTTTGTGGAAATCGTCAACTCTAATACGAACATATAAATTTACTTTTCCTTTAATTCAATTTCATATAAGCATATTTTGTATCAAAATCTCAAAGCGTCATTTTAAACAATAAAAATACAATTTATTGCTTATTTTATTATTTTTACGTTAATATTTCAGAACCTTTGAATAATTGCCATGATTCAAGAGTGTACCTTGTTTCCTTTCTCAATTTAGGTATATGTTTTTAGAGGGATGACAATGAGAGTAAAAACTGATTAAACTTTTGTATTAAGAATTATCACGAATAAAATTCTGCTTATAGTTAATGAAATGAAAGCATGGATCAGTTTTACTGTACGGACCTTGGCACGTTTTCTTTTGAAGCCAAATTTGGCGAACATTCAGACTGCTTTATTTTTGTCTGATGCGATTCTCGCGAGATGCTCAGCTTGTCTCGCAAGACAAGTCTCATGCGATCATCTACGAATTTGTGGACTGCCTTATTTAATTCTATTTCGGACCGCCTTATCTTGGTCTGATGCGATTCTCGCGAGATGCTCAGCTTGCCTCGCGATACAAGTCTCATGCTATCATCTACAAATTTTCAGATATCGTTTTTAACCTTTCTTCGCAAATAAAATTCTGTTGAGTAGAGTAAAATAAGCAAAATTTGTGGTAAGCAAAATATTGTCGCCGAGATTTTATTTCAAAAACGTTGTCTCCTGTGTGTTTCTTTTTTTCAGCTCCCTCGTTCTTTTCGAAATATTTTTGTGATGACTAGCGCATGGGGTATGTCTGATGTAAGTGCAAGAATGTTTACAAATAATGATGTTATGTGGTATAATGAGAATGTGAATTTAAGGTATTTGTATGGACTGGATGAAAGGAATGAGACATTTGAATTTTGCATGAAAGCTGGTTTGATTGCGGATAAATATGAATGCTGTAAGTGTGGTAAAGATATGAAACTGGTTAAAAGGAAGGATATAAGTGATGGATATGAATGGAGGTTTAAATCTAAAATAAAAGGCAAAGAACATGATGTTAAAAGGAGTATGAGAAAGGGTTCGTTTTTTGAATTGAGAGTAGATTGACGATTTCATTATACGGGTCTACCCGCCAAAAACATCTGACCCGGAGCAGGCAGTAGCGGCTTCGATGGCAAAATATGAACTGGAGAGAGGTATGCTTATTGTTCATAATTTACATAATTAATAATAAATTAAATGCTCATCATGAAATGAATTTTGTATGAATATTTACCGATTTAAATTCATTAACATAAAATTTAATCAAAAAATTTTATGGATAATTTAACATATCAACTTTATTATTTTACCATTGATGTTTGAAATCTATAAATTTGCATTTTTTGTTAATTTTGTAAAATTAATTGAGCATATTGATGGACACCAACAATGTATGAAATATTTATCACTATTTCAGCCATTTGCCTCATGCCGTTTTCCCAGTCGGAAATTCGTCATATGGTAACCCTTGGCGACTTTTCGAAAATTTCGCTAAGGGTGACCGTATGGTAAAATTTTACAGAAAGCATACTTTTGTTTGATGAAATTGTAGAAATTTAAAGCAATAATACTCATAATTGCTTAATTTTTATTTAAGATTTGGATCCTGCTGGGCCAGTTATCAGATTTTTTCCATCCTATTTAAGACCAACATATACAGATGCAAAATTTGTTGAAGCAATTCACACCAGTGGAGCTTTAATTGTTCTTCACGGTAATAATATTCTCAACAACATTTTCAAGGTTAAAAGAACTTTATTGTCAATTTATCCCTAGAGATAAAATAAGAAAAATCATTTTATATTCAATTATCATTAACATTATGGAAAAAAAGTTCTAATATTGTGATTAGTGAATAATGCACGATAAGGCATAAGCATGAAGCATATAAATGCTTAAGTTAGACATTAACAAGCCTTTTTAAGAATCACAATTATTAAGTGTTTATAAAAATTTGGCTGATTTTACCAAAACTTATAAATTTTGGCGTGCATCCACTCTTAAAATTCATTATATGATCACAAAATAACTTACATTAAAATAATGGAAAATTAAGGATATAAACTAAACTGTGCGTGAAAATAAAACAAGTACTCTGAATGTTAAATTATATAGAATAAAACATCTTAGAATTTTGTTTCAAAGTATACTGAGAGGCAGAAAATTGAAGAACTATATTATATTCTTTGGAAACTGATTACCAAGATCTAATTAAAAATGAACGTACTGTTTTAATGCTGATGCAGATTTTTGAATTTAATATTTTCATTATTCTCTCGCACGAATTAATATATATATATATATATATATATATATATATATATATATATATATATATATATATATATATATATATATATATATATATTCCAACGGCGGCCACTTGGGTGACAAACCCTATTCCACAACAAGGACAGAAACTGCTACTCATTTCTCGTTACCCAGCGGGAACCTGTGAACCGAGACACGAAGGCGAGTAGCGTTACCCGCCCCATACCACAAACCCGTTTATAGGGTGGGCCACATTCATACATCATCACAGAAGAAAGGACAGAGAAACACAGAGAGAACAAAGAAGGAAAGTAACATCCATTCCCGAACCGAGATTCGAACCCGGGCCTCACAGCTCAGGAATCATGAGCGCTAACTACTCAACCATCGGTCGGTATATATATATATATATATATATATATATATATATATATATATACACAGCCTGAGTAAAAACTTTAAAGACACTAGTCATTTTTTAAAAATAAATATAATATAATCATGTAATTACCCTTGCAACTACTATCTTGTGACAACTCTACAATTTTTTCATATGTGTCATACGTTCCTTCGAGGTATTGGTGATCTTTGTGAAGATGGTGAAGGGTAAGAAGTTAACTGATCGTGAATGAGGACAGATCGAAGCTTTGTCTTCAACAGGAATGAGTAGTCGTGCTATTGCGATAAATATACGAAGATCAAAGACTGTAGTCAACAAGTTTTTTTTAATTGAAAGACAATTGTGGTAAAAAGAATACTGGGGGAAGACCTAAGGCTTTGTCCTCGCGTGATGAAAGAAGAGTTTGCAAACTTGCATCTGCTGGAAGGTACTCAACGAGGAAACTGATTCCGACGACAGGTTTAAAAGTTTGTCAAAGAACGATTTATAACACAATAAAAGGTCTAGAAGGTACACTTATGCAGCAAAATTGACTAAGCCTCAGTTACTGCAGAGACACAAAATAGAGCGTTTGAACTTTGGCCAAAAAGTCATGACCTGGGACAACTAATGGATAGAAATTATTTTTTCTGATGAAAAAAAATGCAATTTGGATGGAACAGATGGCTGGAATTTCTACTGCCATGATATAAGAAATGAAAAAGAAATATTCTCCAAGCTCCAACAAGGTGGAGGGTCTGCCATGACTTGGGGCTGTTTTGCTTACAATGGTGTGGGCTCAATTGCATTCGTTTCAGGTAGAATGAATTCACAAGGATACCAAAATGTACAAAATGTACAAGATGTTACAAATCATCTTTTGCCAAATGCTGAATGTCTTGCTGCAGAAAGCTGGAAATATCAGCAAGACAATGCATTGATCCATTCGAGTAACCGCTCAAAAAATTGGTTCCAAATCAACAATGTTGAAAGTGTGAAATGGCCAGCAAGATCACCTGATCACAACCCAATCGAGAACCTATGGGGTGACTTAGCAAGAAGAGTTTACGCAAATGGAAGACATTTTACATCAACAACAGAGCTGAAATCTAGTATCGAAGATAAATGGTATAAAACCGATCCCACCCTTTGTCAAAAACTCGTTTCATCCATGAAAACAAGAATATTTGAAGTAATTCGTAGAAATGGCTCCTACACAACCTTCTAAGAATTTGTAATTTTTTTCTTATATGTTATTTTTTATGTTGGCCTTAAAGTTTTTACTCAGGCTCAAATATTTATTTGTGTGTTCTGTAATATTTTCTAATAATAAAAATTTTACAAATTAATTTTTCTACTTTTTTTACTTTTATTTAAGCTTAATAATTATCAATCAAATGGTGTTTTAATTCCTCACTTTAAATGTTTCTATTTTCTCAAAAATGTCTACTGGCCTTAAAGCTTTTACTCAGACTGTATATATATATATATATATATATATATATATATATATATATATATATATATATATATATATATATATATATATATATATATATATATATATATATAGTTTTATCAACTGATAGCATTAGAAAACTAATTTTACAATATTTTCCTTTCAACGACATGTTTAAACTGTGTTTACAATATCATCCTACAGGATATGGACTGCTGTTTCCATTGGCAGATATAGATTACTATCCAAATGGAGGATCTACTCAACCAAAATGTTACGAAGGAGCAGAATATGAGTACACTTACAGAAAAAAGGACACAGGTTTGCTTACCACTTCTTGCTCATTTCCTTTTTAACTCAACATCCTTTAAAAAAAGAATTTTAAATAAACTTTGAATATTTGATCTCATTATGGTGCGCTTTAAATAAGAATTGAACAATTCTGAAAGTTTTCGAATTTTTGAATTCTTATTTCACTTTGTTTTTTAGAATTAATGTTATGAAAGGAAATATTTCTATGTATATGTTTGTGTGCATACTTTTTTAATATAATTCAACTGAAAAAACTCATTGTGTTCTTATCCGTTTTTTATTAACTACAAAAAAACAATTACTTTACTTCTGAAGAAAAGCATGGCATTTTAATACTCATTAAGACTCCGATAAAAGATAACCTAATTTATTTCACTAGATAATTTAAAGAAATGTGGAAGATTGGTTTCCTAATATCAAAATATAATTTATTATTGTAAAAATGTCAAATACTAATATAGCACTTGAATCAAATATGTTTTTAAGAAAATGTATGAATGTAGCATCGTATTTGTAAAACTATCTGGGAAAAAAGTAATATAAGTCAGATGTTTATAAATAACTCGAAAGCTTCTAAACGAAATTATATTTCTAATGTTATTTTAAGAATACACATGTTTGAAAAAATAACATTAGTTAAAATGCAAGCATTTATGTAATATCTATGGAATGAGTAAAATTAAGAAATTTTGCTTTTACAAAAGAATTATCTTGTTTTCATGTTTGTTAATTTTTAGTTATTCTGTATTAAAATTCAAAATTGAATGCAAAGTGTAACAATTTATAGCATTTTTCCACCCACCCCTTTTTCCTAATTTTACTTTATATTAAAATAAGTATTCATTTATATTTAATTTTCTTCATCATGTGTTTTACTGATCACGAATTCAAGTATGCATAAAAATGGAACATAAAAGTTGTTGTACACATTCAATTCATTTAGTGCTGTACTAAAATTATTTTGTTCTTTAGAAATTTTTTAAAAGGTACATAAATTTGATTTTGGTACGAATTTCTCATAAACAAAACGCGATCGAAATCATAACGTATTAATAAGAAATATATATGATATTTCAAATTACTTCTTTTTTTTTTTACTATCAGATTATAGTCATGCACTAGGTAGAGAAACAAAATAGGAAAATAATCCAAATTTGATAGAAAGATTTGAAAATCCTAAATATTTTTTTAGCACAAATGCCGTATAATCTAGGATGCCAATAAAATTGGTGATTTTTTAGCGGATTTTCTTAAGTATTTGGCAACCTGATTTTTATTGCGTCACAGATATAGAGACCTATAAGAATTATGTAGAAAATTCTATTTTGGTAACCTTAGTATTAATATCATCGCGAACCTCATAATGCGTCATCTTGGAAACATTTCTTCATCTCCAAAAAAGTTCAGAATTTGGTATCCTGGGTTATATGGCATCTGAGCCATGTTTAAAAAAAACAGTTTTTAATTAACTGTAATAAAAGTTTAACTTTAAGAATGGCGATAGTTAGATATAGACTATTATAACTTATGATGTTTTCATTTTATTAACTACAGTTCTACTTTACTCTGTGTACAGTATGATTCATTTTAAATGTTGAATATGTGTGAATAGCGTGAGATTCATAAAATGTTTTTTTTCAATACCTGGTTGCCATTAGGAATTTAACCCTGTTGTTAAAGTTGGTGGCAACTTATATAGAAGTAACCCAATGGAAGTGTCATATTCACCCCGAAAATGAAAAAAAAAACAGATAAACACGTACAGAGAGAGAACGAAATTTAAAGAGAGAAAGAAACATAAATGGCCAAATCAAGATTTAAACGCGTTACCTACTTCGAAGTTAGGAACGCTAACCACTCTACCATCGGGTGGTAATGCCTGAAATGTGTATTACAATGAATATATACTATAAATTAAACACCGCTCATAATGCATAATAAATATAAATTTGATTTCCATGGCAACATTTAAGTAAATAATTATTCAACTTTAAGAACAAAATTTAAAATTCTTATAATTATTTTCCCATTTAAAAATTCATAATGTTGCATTTATAATTCGTCAGCATGAAAGCAGGAATTTCAGTTAGATAATTTATACACTGCTGGCCACCGTAAATGCAACATCCTGAAGGAAGCCTGCAAATAACATGAAATTTACAACATGCATTAGCGGAGGTGAAATATGCAAATGGTTAGAAATTCAGCACAGATGCACATCACGCGTGCCTGTGGTGCCTCCTCAAAGCGCTATTTAAGATTTCGAGACTTCGATGATTTCAAATTTGGCAATTGTGTTTCTCTTGTGCTTTTTTCAAAGAAAAAATTAGATCAATTATGCCTCGTAGGAAACAGCGATCATTTTTTAATCAAGTATCCGAGTTTGACAGAGGAAGGATAGTGGCCACGAGATTGTGGATTACTTTCAGGAAAATCAATAGTCGTGTTGGACGAAACCAAACAACTGTAATGCGGAAGTGTGATCGTTGGATGCACGAGAGTACAACGGACCGACGTGTTTGATCGCATCCACCATTAGTGCACCACATGAGTGTCCCACAATCAGTGCACCCCTTCATGTGATGACAGGCAAATTGTACGCATGGCAGTGACGGACAGTGGAGCCACATCACGAATCATAGTACAGCACATTCAGTCTGTAACGCATTATCCAGTGTACCATTGGACGCTGTTCACAGCAGAGTGGTCTGCCCGCAAGACGGCCATTGCTTCGTCTACCCTTGACACAGAACCACAGACGTATCTGCCGCCAGTAATGCGATGAAAGAAATATGTGGATGGCAGAATGGAATGAAATTGTCTTTAATGGCGAGTCCCTCTTTTGTCTTCAACATTGGTTGCATTCGAGTCTAGAGACGCCGTGGTGAGAGAATGCTGAACAGCTGCGTTATGAACCGCCTCATTGGTCCTGCACCGGGTATTATGTGAATGGGCGGTATTAGATATCACTCTAACACTCATCTAGTTTACATTACCGGTACTTTAAACAACCAGCTCTACATCTCCGAAGTGTTGAAGCCAGTTGTTTTTCTTTGCTTTCAGAGCTAGCCCACAGCCATATTTCAACAAGATAATGCGCGATAACACGTGCCACGCATTGAATAAGGGTTCTTCGTTAATCACCAGATTAAATTGCTTCTGGCCGAATCTCTCTCCGGCCAGAAGCAATTCTCTGGCCGGCTCGCTCTCCGGATCTTTTACCAATAGAAAACATGTGGTCAATGGTTGCACAACGATTGACCCAAGTTACATTTCTAGCTGCTACACCAGATCCACTTGGCACCGTGTGGAAGCGGCTTGGTCTGCTGTGCCCCAAGAACACATCCAAAGTCTCTTTGAATCAATGTCGAGGCGTGTGGCAAGGGTCATCTAGCGGCTACTCTGGCTATTGATTTTGGCAGGAAACACATACTTCACAGAAGTCCATAAATTTAATCATTCAATATTTGGTCAACATAATATCTACAAAATAAATTTTACTGTGATATCTCGTTTCTTTCTGGGTGTAGTAATTTGGGTGACCTGCAGTGTGTATATAAAACAATTTGCATAATTAAACATTTTAATCGTGGAAACAATTGAAACTTATAATTAAAGATATTTGTAATAACAAATATTCCTGAAAAAAATCAGAAAGAGCTTTCAAAATTTATGCGCCATTACCATGTTTATTTACTATGCAATTAAAGTAATGTTTCTTTATATATAAGATGAATGTGTCAGATAATGATTATGACAAATAGATATATTCAAATTCCTATAAAATTTTGTTGGTTTTTTTTCTAGTTCGTTCACAACTAACAAGAATCCATTGCAATCACTATTCTGTTTTTCAATACTACATAGCAAGCTTCATCAAGTCTTGTGAATTTTTGGGACTCATTTGCAACAGCTACCATGATTTCTTAGATGGAACTTGCAACACTAATAATTCCATTGTATGTAAAATGGGTTACGGCTCTGAGAAAATTCCTGGATTAGAGCCGAAATCAAAATGTTATTTAAAAACTTCTGATCATCCTCCTTATTGTCTTGGTATAGATGGATTAATATCTAAATCTTCTTAAAAGGGATGTTGCATGCTTTTTAAACTATCTTGGAATTTTGTATTTCGCTCATAAGTTAAACTTATATACATACTTAAATATCTGTATTTGTAGCTTTATAATTAATATGAGTTTTGTTTTTTAATATTGACATATATATATATATATATATATATATATATATATATATATATATATATATATATATATATATATATATATATATATATATATATATATATATATATATATATATATATATATATATATATATATATATATATATTATTTAACCACTGTGTACAGTCTGATATACAACATACTTTTATACTATAGTTTCTTTCATTTTCATCACACACACAGTGTTTAAACAGTAATTTAAACATTTATATTACTTATTTTACTTAAATATTACAACTTTCTCAGTCGCTATATATATTAAAAACGTCCATTTTAGAGTAATAACAATTTATTAAAAGTGAATGGAAAAGAAGATAAAAATTACACTCTTACATATATATATATATATACGAGTTGCGTTAATATAGATTTAAATTTATTACATAATGATAACAACCATACTTCCATAAGCTCTCAATAAACTTCATGAACATGATAGAATAATCAGCTATATGCAGATAAAATTTTTCAAGTAATTAAAATAAAATAAAATGGTAGAAAAGAATATTATGTAAAAGTCCTAAATTTCATAGTTTTATTGAAGCAATAGGTATCCAAAAAATTTAATTATGTGATATGGGAAATTTGAGCTCAGCTACGATGTTCGTTAAAAATGACTGTAATATGTTAAAATAGATTTACCTCACCCGGACTAGTTGATTGACACGTTTGAGCTTTGTGAAAATAGCGAGAAAGTTTAAAAACTGCTTTTATTAACTTCTTAGGCAAAAAAAAAAATTTCCACTCTAAAATTTTGAAATCTTGGGAGGAGTCCACTAATTTTACATATTTAGTTTATCATGCAATTTTCAACAAAATTGTTCAAAAGGATTGAATTAACATGTAATTCATGTAGTGAATTATATGGTGAGAACTACAATTACATCATACGTGAAGGTTATTGCATTAGATATATCTTTTTCCTCTAATACTGGAGATATGCGTTTACGTAACGGAAATACAGCTCTAAAATTACACTATTTTCAAAAACATCTTAAGAAAGAAAAACGGACTATGAAATAGGCTTTAAGACTGCAGCAAAGTACTGAGGGAGACTCAAAAAAGCAATTATATAGATTCTTCTACTTTCGAACACTCAACGCTACTCATAAGAAAATACCCAATTCATTTATATGCCCGAGAAGAACGTGATAGATTTCATATTTAGAAGATATGAAACAAACTGTAAAATTCATGTTCAGATTTAATTTGAACAAAATGAAGAGAACAACGTTATAATAAAAACTTCCTGTAATAAGTAATGCAGTGAAGGCAAATTTTTACTTCAAGATCAGTTTACTATTTTAGATTGCTTTCATTAATCACATAAAAATAAGTTATAAGGTTGTGACACTCACTCTTTTTCCCTGCTTATCAAGAAAGACGCTCCCTTATCAAGAAAGACGACTTGTTTATAGAAATATTTCCATGTAACTTGTTTTCAGGAAAGGTTATAGACCAGTTCTTAAAACACCAAATTGGGATGTGGGCACGTGCTTTGTCTTAAGATCTTTCTCGGTATGAACTATGAGCAGTGAAATTAGCTGATTCACTCATTGTGTAAAAGTGTTTCTAATACAATACTTAGTTACAAATCTAGAAAACATATTATAAAAGTAGACCATTTATTTGGCATGGAATTAAAAAAATAACGGCTTATGAGAATATTTCTTTTATTAAGTTAGATTCCGCTTCACAATATTCTTCCACTTCAGCTTTCAGTAATTACCCTTGATTTATAATACATTTCACTTTCATAGATTTTTTCATGGAGTAGCATTTTAAATTATAAGTCAAATTTAATTCGATTTGCACATATATAAAGCAAATTTTTGCATAATTTATAGATATGAGTAATCAATTGATAATGAATTTTGAACTATTGGGAAAAGTACCGTAAATCTAAACATTTTGATTAAAATATTATTTGCATAAATTGTTTAATAATTTTATATTTTCCTGAGTCTATTGCATTATTGTATGTATATAACCAAGAATATGTAAATATAAAATGTATTGATATTAATGCATCAATTATATTTGATAATTTTAGTATGCTTTGTACTTTCACACTGTAATAAAACTTGCTTTGTAAACCTTCTGGTATCGACTAATTTTTTCTTTCTGCAACTTTATAAAAATGACATCTCTCTTATAATATGTTGAATGTTTTAGATATTATTGATATATATATATATATATATATATATATATATATATATATATATATATATATATATATATATATATATATATATATATATATATATATATATATATATATATATATATATATATATATGGATTAGTTTAATACACTAATACAACGAATTTGCATTTTAACAATAGTATATTAAACATTATTTACAGTTATTTACAATTATAATTAAAAAATAATGATTATGAATGTAACATCTTATATTTGGGAACCGTCTTAGTTGGACCGTCGTCTGTTATCAACTATCGTTCCTTTTCTAATCCTTGACACCAGGATCGCTGTTGAAGCAGCAAGCACTTGATGATGTCATGATGTTGAAGTGCGTCATCAGGTACTCCATATCTCACACACATATATATATAAATCCAGATCCAAAGAAGCTTGAAATGCAATAGTGTTTAAACTTAGTCGTTAAATTTATGTATTTATTTGGTTTACATGTAATATTTGGTGCGGTTCTTGCCGGTTTGGATTTGTATTTGGATATGAATTTAATTTTAATTTTGATTACTATAAATTAAATGTATTTTGGCAACATTGGATTTTGGCTTATATATTTTAGCTTGACTTTTACTGCTTTTATTCTGGTTTAATATTTTGGTTTGAACTTTTTTGTGTGGCTTTGAGGTGTTCTGGCTTCTTTAAGACTATGTCTTGGGCCAGTGCAGAAAAGCCATACTTTGTGCCAATGAGGTCAACACCTCCTGAAGAAGCTGGGTATGTTGGTAATTCCTTCCATTTTCCTTTATTCTATTTTCTTTGAAATTTTAAAATATATAGGCAACATTTTTCCAACTGTTTACTATATCGTCTATGTTTTCGTATTTTCAATGTATTGTTCTCCATCTAGTATTTGATTACTATTCTCAATTTGATTTTTGACTAATTTTATAAATATATTATTATTCCCCATTTAGTATTTGATTATTAATTTTATAAAAATGTACTATTAATATATATATATATATATATATATATATATATATATATATATATATATATATATATATATATATATATATATATATATATATATATATATATATATAATATACAACCACAGGAATTTATTTATTTCTAACATATCCGATCACGTTATGATTTACTCCTCACACATTTCATGTATTTTATACCACCTTATATTTAAAAGTCAATTATATTTAAATCATTGCTTAATTAAACTTTTTAAAATAGCAATTAATGTTTGATGCATGTTTCTTCTTTAGATTATTTTGACTGATTTCTATCATGATTATGTATCAAAGCAGAAAATGTCTATGCACATTAGACGTGTTACGTTTCAAATATATAAGTTATTTCTTCGTTACCTCCCACACATCATTTAATAAAAGATTTGTTTCTTAAATATCTGTGCAAATTCATGTTAATTGGAAAAAGATTGATAAATTTATTTGCTAAAAGTAACATTTTTATTTTCTTTTATTACACAGGAATTGCATTGCATCAGCACAATTCTTTTTATATTCATAGCAAAAAATGATAAAAACTATTGCATGCATTTGTTGGTTCAATTTAATTTTTCATATTTCTCACAAATATAGTATATCTTAAGTATTTCTTTCCAGTAATATCCGTTTTGAACTTCATACCCTTATTTTGTCTGCTTCGTCATCAAGATATTTGGCGAACTCGCTCACAACTATGAAATGTTTTGGTTTGCAAAGCTCTTTCAATAGATTACTTTCGGAAAGTGCTCTTTGAGCAGTTTCTTTGGCTTCGTTTCCACAGTTCAAGGATATTTGTGCAACTCCGCACGCACTTTCAAATGCTACATTGCTGGAAAAAAAACAAAAAAAAATTAGTGATGTTTTTAGATAGGTTGAATAGTTTGCATTTCAAGCAAACTTGTTTATTTAATAATTTGCTCAGTTACAAATTCATCCTCAATATTATTACATAAAATTAATTATTCAAGATGACTTAATAATTTTCGATAAATGTAAATAAACATTTTAAAAAATATTAAAAGGATGCATTGGTACATTTAATACATGACTACATTACAATCAACGTAAGAAATATTTTGGATTCTATGAGTGTACTATAATAAAGTGAATAAATTAATGAAGATAATCTTTTTTAATTTCTCCATCAAAGATATTAATGTTTTAATTTTGCATAGAAGGAATAATAATTTCAAATTTTGAATTCTGATGAATGAGAATTCACAATCAAAAAATGAGAGATATATTTTTAATCTAACTCAGATATATTTGTATCAAATTTAGTCGTAACCATAATCGTATATTTTTGACGCCACATAATAAAATGTTTTAAAAACTTTTTATAAACAATAATCAACAAAAATGATATTCTTTTATTCTGTTTGTTATTATCTAATTTTTTGTTATTTATTATGATAAGATCACAATAGGTTAGTAAAAGTTTTTTCAGCAGATGTTTTACAACTTTTTGAAGATTATGAATATAATTTGCTATGCGAATGTCCTAACATTAAATATTCTTAATTTAAAGATATTAAAAAGTTTAAAATGGTATTAATATATTTAAATCTGCTATTAAAATGATAAAAACTTTCCACATTTTCTTTTGGAAGGAAAATAATATCGGTCTTAAATTCTAAAAATATTATTTGCCATGTACAGTGGATAAAACTTAAAATTTTTGAGACAAATAATATTTGTAGCAAATAACGTTTCTATTTTGTCTGAAAATTTAAAATCCAAATTAATGTAACAAGTTTCTGTAATATATAGCAAATTCAAAAGTAAAAAATCTTCTATTATTTTAATAACAAATTATCTTTACTATGTTCTCAATACACTTATTCCGATTTAACATTTTGTTATATGAATTATTCTTTCCTACTGATATACTATTGATATTTAATACTTACTAGCAAGTTCTTAGTTCCATTTCTTCCTCAGTATTGTTTCCTTTCGTGTATAAGTCGTAAATTTTCTGGAAATCATTTTGAGGAAATCGTTTTCCTGCGCTCAAAGCCAAATCGTAGCAAATTCTTTGTTCATATTCTTCAACAACAGTTTTAAGACACTTAAGGTTCCTAGCCATTGCTGAAAATTTCATCATAAGTTCAATGCACACAAATCAATATTTTACTAAAATATTTCACGTAATATGATTGTGATTAAATATATAATGTAATAATTAAATATTTTATTCATATGCATTTTTAATTTAATACTGGAAAATGTTTTAAAAATAAATTATATATAAAAATTTATATTATGTTGAACAAATGCATGTTGAAATAATGTTGAAAACTTTTCTTAATTTTACAAAAGATATTAGAATATTTGAATGTATATGCCTTTTATTTATTTGAAATTATTTTATTAATTATTAAAACATAAATAATTTTTGGTAGTTAAAATTTATTGAGAAAATTCTTAAGTAACTAATGTCACTTTCAAAGTTTTTTCTCAAACGAACTCTTTCCTCTCTATATTCTAATTATTCTGAAATAAATAAGTAAAAATATTCTGAGAAGAAAATTTCATCTTCTCAGAATATTTACTTATATAAATTATTAAACATGATTTAGTTTGATTTTTTAATGAAGCAAATTCATTAAAATAAAGCTAACTTAATCTTATTTTCACCATTTCTTTGTTCCTTTTCCATGTAATTTTGATCTATTTAATGAATTATATAACATTTTTAAATATCTTTTCTTCTTTCGACTTTTCTGGGGTAGTTTTTAAAATCTCTTTTTATAAATAACATGCATAATAATGTCTTTCTTCCCATATTCGAAACAATTTCTTAAGATTTTTCAGTTTTATAATTAAGTTTCTATTAAATATTTTTATTATTTTTAAAGTGTTTTATAATTTATTATTGTAATTACCTTTTAATGTTTTTAAGACTTTTTCCTAAATTTCTATTATTGATCATTTTAACCAATTTCTTGGAATTATTGATTAAATTGAACTTGTTTGAACAATATTTTCAAAATTTCATATAGTTGTTATTTATAAGTTGTATAAATAATAAAATTATCTGATCACTTGATTTTCTCAAAATATCCTTAATTGTATTAAATTAATCTTTCTGAAAATAATGTTTGTGTAAAAAGAATAGGGACAATTGAAATAATTCATAAATCAATTCAAAAGAAATCTATAAAAAAAGAAAAATATTTAAATGACATAAATGTTTCAAGTTGCTAAAGATGAAAATCGTAAAATGCATCAGGAATGTGAGGAAACTCATTGGTAAGCATGCACACGATGAAATCATATTAAATTGGAAAATTGATTTTCACTGAATTTCGTTTTTTACAGCGTTAAATAGTTTTTTCATAATACTAGTGTCATAGATTTCCCCATTGACTAGTGTTGTAAAAAAGTTTATCGAAGTTACAGGGTTTAATCTCAACTACTGTTAAACAGTAGATCTGCTTCTGCTTTTTACATGCACGTGTATCCAGACGGTTCCTGCAAAGTTTTCCGGTTTTTACTTTTAGGACAGGTGAATGCACTTTTATTCTTCGGGAGTCCTTTCAGATGCCATGATGTGGCAAATATATAAATGTCAGAGGTTCTCAATTGTTAACTTATTCATTACAGGATATTAAATTCTGATGAATGATACGATGGAAAAATCTAACCTGAATTCACTCTGGCAAATTCCACCCACGCATCAATGGTATTTTGGAACATCTCTTGGAACTCTTCTGGAAATAAAATGTGACCGAAAAGCTAAGACTGCCTGGCCAGATTCTCAAGTGGACATCTAAAATGTTTATGATTTGAACGTGGTACAAAAAATTATCCCACTTGTAAAAAATGGTCTGACCATCGAGCCTCACCGAAACATATTCTGGATTGCGTCGGACTTTACCGGGAGGATTTATCCTCATATCCCCTGCAAGTCATCGACTTTTTGGCTGTCAAAAATTTATTGGAGTTGATCTGACAAATGTCAGATCGTTAAAGAGGATAAGCCATAAAAACAACAACAAAAATTTCTGTTATTGTTATCTAGGAATTTTTATAAAAACTTGTATCGTACTAGTCCAACAAAGTATTATTTTCCAACAGTATTTTTAATACTTCAAAGGAAATTAATTTGTGACTTCCTTTTGCATCTACTGATACTGTGAAAGAACATTCCTTTTGAACTCTGAAAATACTGAGTGCAAATGACCTTAAACTTGTTTTAAAAAAATAGAAAAATGTTGAAAGAAATGTTGACAGCGAAGTCCGAATAAATAATATTCAAGAATGTTCAATGTCCATAAATAAATAAAAAAGAATTTTATTTTCTGCAATAACTATTGCTGTTTTTCTCCTTTCTAGAAATATTTCATAATTACCTTATTCAGCATATTAATCAAACAACAAAACATGTGATGAAAGCAAACATTTTCATAGTGATTTGAAAGTAAGATAGAATAAAATTATTTAAATAGATTAATTCTTTCTTACACAAATATTATGAGATATTTTAACAAAAAAATATACTTAAGTTTTGATTTTTATCAATCAGGATTCATTTAGTAAAAAATTCTGCATTTGATGAACATTTTAATTTTTCTTACTCTATTATATTTTCGAGTAAGAATTGTTATTATATTGTTATTATTATATTATGAATATATCAATATATATTTTCAATATTTAATATTTTCTGTATTTTAATATTTAAAATATTTTCAATATTTAATTATCTTATTCATTATCCTCTTATCTAAATTATCTTATTCATTATTATCTTATCATTACCACTATCATATATCATTATCCTCTTATATTCTTTTTATACATCAATAATTAAAAATAATGTCGTAAAATGTCGTAAGCAAACTACACATAAGATGATTTTAACAACCTTGTTTATAAATGATTTAAAACAAAGTCTGTCCCTACTTCTAATATATTATATGCAAATTAAATTTACTTACCATGGAATAGAGGAGTTTCTCTGTTGCACATCACTCTCAGCATTCCCAATTTGTAGCTTTCCATTTCATCAATATGATAAAATCCACAACGTTTGGCATGGTTTATTATACATTCCAGAAGTTCTATTCCTTTTCTGGAAATTGAATACCCATTTTAATCCATTTATTTATGTAAACAATACAATTTTGTGGCCATGATTTGAAAAATTAAATAATTTACTCTATAATTGTAATGACGCTATATAGGCTGTTAACTCATTATTGTTATTAATTTTTTATATTCATTATTTTCGATTACTGAATAATATATAACACTTATAGTACTAACAGCAATCTTAAAATTCACCTATTATTTCAAAAATTATAAGATGAAGTAAATTAGATTAATATTTCCCCTGAAAATGGGTAGTAATCAGATGATACTTATCTTGAAAATACCTAATCACAAGCAGTGATGCTGGTAGCATGATCATTTGCGAGGATGGCTTTCATTTTAGGGTATCCCTCAGTTTCTTGCCAATTTGGTGCCATGTTTTTAGCTATGTTGGTTTATTTCTAGCAATGTGTTTCCAACCATCGTATTTTCAAGCTGTCTTGTTTCTTCAAACATGAACGAAAACCCTCCAGCTAAAAAAATCACTAATTTTCGCCAAGAGGCACCCTTAATTTTTCCTCACTTGAAATTATGTATTTTTGAGAATTAACTACAACTCTCAAGGTTCTTAAAATTCTATCTAATTTATATATATATATATATATATATATATATATATATATATATATATATATATATATATATATATATATATATATATATATATATATATATATATATATATATATATATATATATATATATATATATATATATATATATATATATATATATATGTAAATGTATGTATATAATCCTTTATAATCCTTACTCTTGCCATTTATTTCGATTTTTAAGTATGCGATTGGAAAATACTTTTAATCGCTGAATATTTGTTGTTGGGGGTTCATCATTTATTTAAGTGAAGGCTCTTGATTGTATAAATGAAGAGATAATCTGGTATTCATCAGTTGATACAGCTTATTTAATTGACAGACGAATTTCTGTCAGTACGTATGAGTCCAAAAAGTTTCTTCTTATGATATCACCCAAAAGAAAGGAAATGTTTTAGATATTTACATTATAAAAGAAGTACAAAAGGGCTGTTTCAAAATGGTAAGTTATACGAGAATTAAATGCATAATTCTAAGCATAGCTAAAGATAAAAAATTTTATTATTCTATTGAATTTCATATTTTACAACATCCTAGATAGTAATTAATATTTTTATGCTAGATTTTATATATATACATTGTTCTTTATGATTTAAATAAAGAAAAATTAATCAATTATGGAAAATAAAATAAATGTAAAATATTATCCCCAATAAAACAGTATAGGAGCTAATTATAATATATTGGAAAAATGTAATGTATTAATGGAAACTAAATGTAATATTTAGGTAAAATGTTATGCAATGTTTAGATATTAGGAAACCGTAATTTGAAACTTTAGAAATGACTAACAGTAATTATGGTGGAAAAACTCGAGGAGCATAATGCTCACTACCTTCCGAGAAAGAATGTCCAGACTAACCAGGCCACCCGTCCTGGTTTTAGATTTAATTCATTAAAAATTGTGCTAAGTGCAATTTTAAATATTGAAAAATATCCTACTTTATTACATTATTTTATTACTAACGCCTTTGGTGCATTGTTAAAAATAAAAAATTTGAACGAATAAAACATTTAATGTAATTGTAATATCTGTATATTCTGATTTTTGTTAAGTTATGTTTTGTTTGGCAAAGTTAATTAAAAAAGAAAGTTTATATTAAGTTTTTCTCACAAGCAAATTAAGTAATATTCTAGCAATGTGATTTAAGAAGGAAAATTATTTCAATGTAAGTAGTAGAAATTTACATTAATTTCACTAACATTCATAATTATAATCAGTATCTAAGGCTGATGATTAACTTACAATTAATTAAATAGTTAAATACTTTAATACAATTACTTTTTACGAGTTAAACGTTATGAAAATTATAAAGAATGGTATGGAAATACGAAACAACTAAAAGATTTCGTATCAACAATTTGCAAACATGTTTGATACAGAAAGTATGCTTTGTGTATCAATGAAGCAAAATAATGCTGAAATAGACTTCATATTTATGTATTTAACGTTTTCACGTGATGAATCAAATCTATTATTGAATATAGCCTTAACCTGTCAGATTTTTAATTAAGAAATATTTAATTCTAATTTAAAATAGAAATAGTCCATTTCTTTTTCTTAATACTAAAACTACTCTCTCTGGCTTCAAAATGAAGTCTTTCACTCAATACAAATATTTTGTGAAATTAGTTAAAATTAAAATTTTGCACATTTATTGGAATTTGTAGAGAAAAGAAACTTTCTCTACAAATTCCAATAAATATACAATTTTAATTTTAAAAATAAACTTTTTATTTCATTTTATGTGCTACTTACGGGCAAGTTTCAATTAAATTTTCTTCGGTCTGAGGAAATGAAAATGGTAAACTTCCTTGTGGAACACAGCGTGGTACTGGGCTATCGTTACAATCATCTTCTTGTGCTTGCGATCCTGGTGGCCCCAATTTAAAAAGAATATTATTAATTAAAAATAAATAAAAATCTTGTGCAAAAACATTTTTATGAAAATTGTAAATAAACAGTAGTGACAAAAATCTTACAGTAATTTTTGTAATTTATAAAAATATATAATATTTTGTATTAATAAGGTATTCTATAATTTACGATAATTAATTTTTAAATAATTGTTTTTTATTTTAATTTCTTAAGCAAACAAATAAAAATTTATTCGTTTAATAAATGAAATTTTTAAATAAATTCATTAAAATTTATTTGTTTAAAAAATTAAATTAAATTTAAATATATTTCACTCGCTATTCTCCTTCAGTTTTGTTCGAAAAATAGCAAGTGAAATATTGCAAAATAAAAGATGATAAAATGTATTTTAAAATAAGTAAATGCTAAGAATTATATATATAAATTAATTTTGAAATATATGCTTTCTTTGATTCTCAGTCAAAAATAAAATAGATTTATGACATATTTTATTTGAAAGTATATTTTATCTGATACCTTAATTTGATAGAAATTATTGGATGACACGTAAAATGATGGAAATTGAGTAATAGAAAATAGAGCTTAATAAAATACTGCATAAATGCTAAAATTCTAAAAACAATTTTAATGTTTACTGCAGATTTAATCAATAAATGTGACAACGTCTATAACGTAATATATCACGAATTAAGTATTGTAGCACGAAACGTACATAATTAATATTTGAAATTAATACATAGTAAAGTGCTCCATCCTCAAATGAGAAATTCATTTAAAAAATAATTCTTACCACTCAAGACTGTAATGGTTAAAATTAATCCAAGGAGCCACATTGTCAAATGAAATTTGTGTTGATCGAGGAATAAATTGCAGACAATTAACTTATGTTGCATTTATAACCAAGATTTAATTCAAATTAACTACTAAAAAAATAGGATATCCGTACAGCGGAAATTATAAAGAGTTTCATTATATGCGTAGTTACCGATAAGCAAATATCAAATGTGAAGGAAATAAACGAGTATCCTGTTCTTGATATTTAATGGCTTATTTAAAAGTTAGAACTTCAGATTCAAAACAATCTCTTTGCATCAATGCTTTTGACATATCTTGTTGTAAAAAAGGCGTAAATTAATATAGAATTTGTAAAAAAGCAACTTTTTTAATGTTTTAATGCAAGTCTTGCATTAAAACATTAAATGCAAGTTTTAATGCAAGTCAGTAAAAATATTTGCGAGAAATGAAAAAACTAAGTTTTAAAATTGAATTTCTTGAATTAAAAAATTGTTATCTTATATTTTAATTTAGCTTTAAATTAAAAATTATAGCTAATTTTAATATATTTGAATGTGAAAAAATATTAATTTTTGTGTAATAAATATAATAAGTTAATTATGAGTCTGTTACGGAATGAAATAAATTAAATTTTATATTATTTCATATATCTATTATAAAGGACATTATCATTTAAAAAATAATTATGATGTTTGAAGTGTTTTGTTCCAACATTATAATCCTTTAAATATTTCATTCTTGAAAATGTTAAATAAATTTTATGTTAAAAGTTATTAAAAGACTGTACTAATTCTTCAGTTTTAAATTTCATATTTTTTTTAAAAAATAAGCAAAATTATCCTTATTCTCCTTTCAAAATCAGCGAATACAATAAAAGAGCCAAATTTCAGCTGTCTACTGGATTTCCAGTTGAACCCAAAAAAGTTTTAACAAAATATTTCTTAAAAAGGAACAGAATTTTATAATTAAATTGTTTATTCATAATTTATATATATATATATATATATATATATATATATATATATATATATATATATATATATATATATATACATATATATTCGTTTTGTATCAAATCCAGTAATTTATAACTTTTTATTTATATATGGCCCCTTTTAACAAATGTACATCACCAAATATGTTTAAGGAATGTCAAACTGACCGATGATGTCATCTCATGCCATTATTCTCAACCAATGAATGACCAGTATTCTGTAGACTTCTGAGGGGGTTAAGTTCTTTCGAGGCTTTTTCGGGTTGATCTCTCCTATCCAGACATGCTACCGATGTTATGTTTGGTTGTCACGCTAAGAAAAGTTAACGTAAAAATAAACTTATTAATTCTTGAAAATCTGCCTTTTCGATAATCTCTAAAATCACCAAGACAAGGAGGTAACTATGTAATACATTACATGTGTGTGTGATGTATTACGGTTTTCCCCTTTTCTTGGTAAATTAAAATTTCATTCATGCATTAATAAATTATTAAAAAAGGAATGAAAAAGAAGATTAAAAATTATATTCTTATCAGTTTTCTTAAGGGAAATTCAGATTGATTTATTTCTTAATGATGAAAAACAAATTTCCTTAAGTTCTCAATAAACTTCGTTGGCATGATATTGAAATTAGTTGCACATATACAAATTTTTAAATAATTAAAATAAAAGAAAATGTTTTCAAGAAGAATATTATGTAAAAGCTCCATATTTTATAATTTTATTGAAGCAACAAACATCCAAAAATACTAAACTATCTGATATAAAAAATTTGAGATCTGCTACCATGCCCGTCATAAATGGTGTAATATGTTGAAATAGATTTACCTTTCATTATTTGCATGTCACGTTTGAGTTTTGTCAAAATAACATGAGAATTAAAAAATTACTTTAACTAAAGATTCTCACAGGCATAAACTTTCCACACCTAAGATTTTGCAATCTTGTAGAAGACAGTCTAATTAATTTACAGATTCAGTTTGGCATGCAATCTTCTACAAATTTGTTCATAAAGACTATATGAAGAATGTAATTCGTGGTGCGAAACACCTCTTACATGATGGTTACACATTTTCTCTAATGCTGGAGTAATATATTCATAGAAAAGAAATTTTGTTCTGAAATTACACTGTCTTCAAGATATTCAACTTCTCTTCTAAAGAATGAAAAACTAACAATAAAATAGTCTTTAAAACAACTGCAGAGTACTGAGAGACTCAAAGAAAGCAGTTAAGTTGTTTCCGATCACTCAATGCCATTCAGAAGAAAATACCCAATTCATTTTTTTGCAAAGTGAGAACGTGACAGATTTCAGATTAAGAAGATATTAAATAAACAATAATATTCTAGTTCGGGTAATATTCCCAGCAATACGTTATAAGACTGTATCAACTAACTCCTCGTCTACCTGTCAAGAATTTTTATTTCTGGCAATATTTCCAAATAATTCATTTTCACGATAATAGTAAAAAAATTCTTAAAATTCTAAAATGCCTAATTTCAACTCATAAATTAAACTGTGACAAATTATTTTACTGAATTAAAAAACATAGTAAAGCAAATAAACATGAATATTTTGAATAAAATCTTAAAACAATTTTAATACATATTGCAAATTTTGGTTTATTTTATATTTAACCAAGTTTATAAAAATACGAATATAGATATTTGTGCATCAATTATTTTCAATAAATTTCATTCAATATATATATATATATATATATATATATATATATATATATATATATATATATATATATAATATTTAAATTAGAAAATTTTTTATTTTTTGTTTAAATATTAAAATTCCACTATATTTTAAAAAGATATTTTTTTTCATGTTTTGAGAAATAAAATGATTAAAGCATCAGTTTCACAGATTCCTATAATAACTTTAATTTATACATATTTTTTTCACTTTAAAAATATAATTAGTTTGGACAATTATGTGTAAAATATCTTCAATATTAAAAAAATAATTTAGTACGTTGTATTTTAATTGAAAAAAGACAAGTGCTAATTAAACTGATCAATTTAGTTGATAGTAAAAATAGTGGTTCTAAAATTTTCTTCAGTGACTGGCATTTTAGAAGGATATTAATTGATGTGATTATTATTTATTAATTGATGTTTTACATTTTAATGCAAAAAGAAATCAATTTATTAATGTTTAAACATCTTCTTCTTCAATGGCCAGACAACCCAGGATGGACCCTTGCCTTCCTCAGTATCGAATTCGAAGCTCTTCAATCCTAGGCCATGGGCTCCAGTTAGTTAATATTAAAATTCTTAATCCTCTCTGTTTCTAAACAGTCAAGCCACCTAAATTTAGGTCTCTTTCTTTTTTCCAGTACCGAATGGTCTGAACGAGAAGATCTTTCTTATTACTCCTGCCCATTTAATTTTCTGAATTTTATATTTTACTATATCTAGTTCGTTAGGTTTGGTTTGTTTGTCGCTCAACGGTCATTTTTTGCACACGAGGGCTAATTAGACCGGGACCTACGGTTTAAAGTGGACACCAAACCACTACAAACATCCATGCCCAAGGTGGGATTCGAACCCACGAACTGTTGAACTGAAGGCAAGCGCGCTAACCATTCGGCCGCCATCTAGTTCTTTAAAGGATTTATAGAGTTCAGAATTAGTTCTTCTCCAGATGTTGTTACAT
Organism: Latrodectus hesperus; assembly: GCA_037975125.1. Classification (NCBI taxonomy): domain Eukaryota; kingdom Metazoa; phylum Arthropoda; class Arachnida; order Araneae; family Theridiidae; genus Latrodectus; species Latrodectus hesperus. The sequence goes on from CM075850.1 coordinate 34,397,017, forward strand.
TTAGTGTCACCATAAATACTTCTCAAAATTTTTCTTTCAATAACAGAAATTTATACTTTTAACTTTTTCTGTAATTTCCCAGGTCTCAGCAGAGTATCTGAGAATGGGTCTGATTAAACTTTTGTAAATTAGATTCTTCATTTTTCTTCTAATGAAGTTAGACTTCAAAATGTTTAAATATATATCCTTAAATTATAAATGTATTATACACTTACATACGCAAGGACATTAAATAGGTCCGAAAAGTTGAAGAGCAACATCCAGGGATCTTATGTAAAATGAATCGTATCAGTGGATTTAATATAATATTTAAATTAATTCTTATAGTTCAAGAATAATTTAATTTTACAAAGAGTTTTCAAGAATATTTTAATTAAATTTTACAATCGAAGGTCTATAAAATAAAATTCCCTTTTGAATATGCTATTTGATATATTTTTGAATATTTTAACTTTTTAGTATGCATTTTTTATCCATGTTTCGAAAGTAGTTTTAAAATATTGAGAAAATAATTTCTTATAGATACTTTATTTGGCTTGATTATAAAATTATCTTTTTATTATTTAACTTAAAATATTTTAACATCCCTCGTTAGAAGTGTCAATGTTTAATTTTAAATATTATATAAATTAAATTATACTGCTAATATCTTGCAATTAAAGGAATAATATCAATAAAAAATAATGTAATCATCTATTTCTAGGAAAATTAAATTTAATTTGTTTGTTGCTAAATGACAATTTTTTTTCGCACATAAGGGCAATTTAGACCGATCAGAAAGGAATCAGAGAAGAGGATTTCGAACCACTACAAACAGCCAAGTCCGAGTTGGGATTCGAACCAAGAACTGTTGAACCGAAGGCGAGAGCCCCAACCATTCGGCTGCCAGCTCAGCGAAAAAAAATTTAAGGAAATGCTAACAAGATTCATATATAACATATTATAAATTTAATAATACTAAAACACACACACGAGTTCTGTTAGATAATATTTAGAATTTGAAGTTAATACTTCGCTTTACCCAACAAAAGTCATATGTCATGAGCAGAGTATGTCATAATTATTTTCTTAGAAATCAATCATTTAGTTTAATCATTCGGTTTACATACTAAATGTCAAATAGAAATTATATAACTGCGTTGAGTATAAACTGAATGTTAAATTTAAAAATTAAATACATTATATCAGTTATTCTTCACGGTTCAGGCAAGGATGTTACTTTCTTTCTCTCTGTGATGACATCTGTTCTCTCTGTGTTTCTGTCCTTTCTTCTGTAATGATGTATGAATGTGGCCCACCCTATAAACGGGTTTGTGGTGGTAAGAGGCGGGCAATGCTACTCGCCTCCGTGACTTGGCTCACAGGTGCCCGCTGGGTAGCGACAGATGAGTAGCAGTTTCTAGCCTCGTTCGTCACCCAAGAGCCCACCGTTGGAAAAAAAATATCAGTAATTCTTATATGAAGCAAATATGAATATAGGTATTAAGAATAAGTAATACCTCAAGTCACAAGTAACAAATTAAATTAAGTTAAGTAATTATTTATGTTCTAATAAATTACTATGGATTAAAAAATTATTAATGTCTACGTTCTTAAATTTCAATATATAAAAAAACTTATCAGTTTACTCCCCTTATCAGACCAAACATATGGTATGTTAATGAATATTAGCCAATAATAAAAATGATGAATAAAATTTTTAAAAGACAAATACTCGAAAAAATACTAAGCCCAATTAGATGAAAGGATCAATGGAGAACTTTGTTTAATCATAAAATTTATCAAAAAAGTGAACAATTGTCGAAGTGACAAAATCCTTCTCGCATCAGATGCTTTGGGCTTATTTTTAGATGTGAAAATATGAACCATATTAAAAGGACTATCTCTTTAAATGTAGAATGTACCAGAAAATAGAAAGATGACTGACTTGCATAAAAACAGATCTGAAAACATTAAAAATTAACCGTTGGCGGACCGTAGTGCCTAATCGGGCCAGTTAGAGAAATCTCGTCGAGAAGTCCCTGACCTGTAGTGGACTATAGTGCAATTGAAGAGAATTATTCTTTGTGAATTATAAAATGTGTAAATTTCTTGAAATTGTAATATCCTATAAATTGTAACCATCCTATATTTTTTAATAGGAATTTTTTATAAAATTTGCTCATTCAATTTCCCAGAATATATTAGCAGACAAGTAATGAAACATAATGTAGCATTTTAATACATGATAAAAAATATTAAAGATTAAAATCCAAAAAAATCAACATATTTTTTAATTAATGTTACGATGATGTGAAAAGATTATCCAAACGATTCAGTAAAAAAAGGCGTTAATTGCAGCATTTAATGTTTCCTGATTCGCTTAATTTTAATTATTAAAGTAAGACTATTTTCAATATTACACTTACTAAGTAAACAAATAGCAGAAACTTTTTACAATATAATTTTAGTAAATTAAGCAAATTTTCTGAGGAAAATAGTAATTTATAATATTTAAAGTCCTATTAAATGTATATATAAGAATATAAGACTTATAGAATAGTTTTTTTTTTGTATGTGCACGTAAAAATAAGAAAGTCCAAAACTGTGCACAGGCAAGAGGACTGTATAGTAAAAATATTAACTAGTGAGAATTTTTCGGTAGCTTTCTTTTCACATATTTCAATCACTTATTTAATTTTGTACATTGAACTTAAATTTTCAAAACCTTGCTATGCCTGGAATTGGGAAATTTAAAGCAATTTTTAATTGGGGAAACAAATGGTTCAAAAACAAGCACTTATATAAATGTGAATTGTTAAAAAAATGTAATGCAATGACTTTTTCAAGCAGCTTGGGAATATTTCAAACATTTAATAATATGTGTGTGTGTGTATTGTGGTTTTATAGTTTAGAAGTTAAACAAGACACAAGGAATTTTTTGTCAAAGAATCACACTACTAATGGAATATGAATTTTATAGGTTGTATTTTAGTTATTTGAAACAGAAATTTTTTTATTCTAAAGTATTAAAAATAAATTCTTTTTTGAAGTAATATACTTATATAAATTTTTGTGTACAAATGTAATTTTATAGGCTATACAATAAACAAGCATAATTTTCATAAATTTTCCTAAAATACTAGATTTGGAAGCAAGTAAACATTTAAAAATTAAAAGGAAATTTATCAATTATTAGTTCAAACTACTTTTACAGAATTTTGTAATAATTTCTATTTAAAATAGGTTTTTTAGCTTTCATAAGGAACTTATCATTAGAATTTCTGTTGTAAAAAATTATAATGAACTTATCTAAGCAATGAAGTCCTTCCTGATCAGATAGCGGATATAAAAAAATTTACGTGGAACTTCTAAGAAACGAAGTGAATAGAATCAGCGTGATACCAACCAATTTCAGTGCGTTAGGAAATTAAGTTTATATTTGATTTTAACTGCTTTTTTTAGAATCAAAATTTTAAATAGATTGATTACGAAATTTTATAAGAATGTGTTAATTTATTAGCATTTTATTTTATAATTCTGACTACATTCATATAGAAATCAAATCAAAATGGATCCCTCAAAACTTATAAGTCAGCCTTGACCTGGGCAGTACGATGACTCTGATAACAGTTTTTAACGGAAATAAACTGAAACAGAAGATGTATTTTAATCGACTGTCATTATGCTTCTTCTACTTCTATTTACCATTAAATTTAGTAACTTTGAACTAAAAAAATTAATTTTAAGTTAAATATATATGAATGGAATTATCTAAATTATACATACATACATAGATGTACATAATACATGCACATGATGTACCATTCCCACTTCATATGTTTTATACAATTTTATCTTTAAAAGTCGACTATATTTAAATCGTTATTTAATTAAATGTATTGAATTAATAATGTTTGATACAATATCTGTAATCATTAGATTGTTTGAATTCCGTTTTTATTAATAATTTATTTAGAAAGGGATATAAGTTTAAATCACATTTGATTTTTAATTAAGTATTTAAATAGATTAAAACTGTTATTATCAAATAAATTATGAATGAATACAACAATATTGTATACATACATATACAATATTGTTGTATTCATTCTCGGATCATTAATCGAAATCAGCGTGATACCAACTAATTTCACATACAAGTATATATATATATATATATATATATATATATATATATATATATATATATATATATATATATATATATATATATATATATATATATATATATATTTATATATATGAAAAAAAGGCTTAAAAGGAAGGCTGTAGAACGGGTCTGTTGAGAATGTTATTATGTGTTTTCGCTTATAAAATGTTCATGTAATTTTAATGTTGTGTTATGTGCAATCTTGAAGATCATAAGTATTTCATCGATAATATGTGGCGTGATAAAAATCACTGCACAAATTCAATTAAAAAAAAAAGATTAATAAATCTATTTTATGAAAAAAAAACATTTTTATTTTCTTTTTATTTTACATGAATTTCACAATTTCTTTATATGTATAGCAAGAAAGGACAAAAAATTATATCATGCATTTATTCTTTCATTTTAATCATTTATAATTTTTCCAACAAAAACATATAGCCGAAAATATTTTCTTCATTTTTCCGGTAATACCTGTTTTGAACTTTATGATCTTAGATTGTCTACTTCCTCCTCAAGATATTTGGCGTATTCGCTTACAATCATAAAGTCTTCCGGTTTGCAAAGCTCTTGCAATAGACTACTTTCGGAAAGAGCTCGCTGAGCAATTTCTTTGGCTTCGTTTCCACAGTTCAAGGATATTTGTGCAACTCCACATGCGCTCTCTGCTGCGATATTGCTGTAAAAGGAACAAAAAATTGCTCAGAACTGTTTTTAGATAGCCTGGAAAGTTTACATTTCAAAGAAACTTATTTATTTCAGAATTTGCTTAGTTACAAATTTTTAATATTACTTAAGATGACTTAACAACTTTCTATAGATTTGAATGATTATCCTAACCAAAATATGTAAAGGTTGTATTGGGAAATTTAATACACGTGACTGTGTTACTATCTACATAAGAAACATTCTGTATCCTATGAGTATGCTGTTCCTAAAATAGTAAGATAATGTGAGTACAACAATATTAAGCAATATACCTTTCATTAATATTTTTTAATTCTGTGTAGAGTGGTTAATAATTTCAGTTTTTGAAATAATCTTTTGTATATTTGCCACTATATATAAGGTTATTATTTTTTTCTTAGTTTAAAATACACTTTTAAATGATTTTGTATGGTTTTTAAAAAAATCAGGTTTAGGAGTATGATTAGTCAGCATTTTAATCTGGGAATTTATTTTATCGCTATTTTAAAATCTTAGTTTTGTTTCTTTCAACCCATTTTAATAACGTCACTCTATAAAGACCTAAAACTTTTAATGAATATTATTCTCTCTTTCGTCAATGCATTTTTATATATATATATATATATATAATATATATATATATATATATATATATATATATATATATATATATGCTTTACTAGTTTATGTATGCTTCACTCTAAAATAGCATTTTAACAGGAATTTTCCACATAACTAATTATTAAGTCAGAAAATTTTTCATTCCTTTTAGATATGATAATTATCAAGCACCGAAGACATAACTTTTTCTATTAATTTTATTTCCTCATTTCGAAGACAAGCTCGAAACCCTAAAATTGGAGTATACCATTCATAATAATTCTATAAAGATAACCTATTGTTAAGTAAAATAATCTAATAATCAAAGAATCTTAAATGGTAGGCTTTCAATATTTCACTCGTTTGTAACAATTTTCAGTTGACACATAAACTCTAGATATACTATATCTTTCTAAACAAAATCAATACCGCTGTATCTGAAAGAAGAAACTGATTTAAAAATTTTAGATTTGGGCATTCTCTTTTTTCGCCATGATGAGTAGTCAAAGAAGTTTTAAAAAGTTATAATCATTTCGCTCGTCTAATCCAGTATTAGGTCTTTTACATTTTCTTCTTTATAAAACTTGAAATATAATGAAAAAGCTATCAAGAGAAAATGAACCTCCTATTCTACAGTAAGATGCAGTTGTTTTATGAGATAGGAATATTGTACCAAAAGATAAGAAGAGTGAAGAAACGAGATAATTTTTAATCCATCTCAGATATATTTGTGTTAAATTTTGACAAAATCAGATAATCGTTTATTTTTCCGTCACTTTATCATGAAATTTTTGAAAAACTTGTTATAAAAAATCAGCAGAAAGAATATTTTTTTATTTTGTTTGTTGTTATGTTCTAATTTTTTCTTTTATTAGAATTTTTTTTTATTAAAAGGGTAACAAGAGGTTAGTAATACTAATTTTTTCAGCAAATCTTTTGTTATGTTTTGAAGATTATAAATGTAATTTGTTATACAAATAACGAAGCATGAAAGATTTTGAATTTAAATACATTAATAAATTTAGAATCAAACAAACAGGCTTATATCTGCTGTCAAAAACTATAAAAATAAGCTGTAAACCATTTGCAATGAGAACAATACCAGTTTTGAGTTAAAAAAATGTTTGCTTTGTACACTGGAAAATACTTAGAGTATTTTTTCCGAGTACAAATAATATTTGCCGGCACAGGTGCCGTATAATCCATGATTCCAAATCCTGAATTTTTTTGGCGATGAAGAAATGTTGTCAAGATGACATATCGTGACGTGCGCGATGACGTAAATACTATGGTTGCCAAAATAGAATTTTCTGCATAATTCTTATAGGTTTCCATATGTATGACGTAATTAAAACGAGGTTGCCAGATACATAAGAAAATCCGCCAAAAAATCTCCAGTCTCAGAATGTGGCATCATGGATTATACGACACCTGTGCCTATTTGTCTTAAATAATGCTCCTAATTTGTCTAAAAAATAAAAATCGAAGCTAGTGTAGCAAATTTCTTGAAGATTCAGTAAATTCAAAAAATATGAAGTCAAATTGTTATAAATACTCTTGTTACATCATTCTCTACGTACTAAGTATAATCTTATTTTTATTTAACATTTTTCCTTACATATTTCTTATGAAACACGCTAATCCTGATGAAGTCATATTTTATAACAGATATTTTAGAAATATACTTACTAGCAAGCTATTAATTCCATTTCTTCGTCTGTGTTATTTCCTTTCGTGTATAAATCGTACATTTTCTGAAAATAATTATCAGGAATTCGTTTTCCAGCTTTTCTAAATAAATCGTAGCAAATCCCATGATCATACTTTTCAGCTACGGTTTTGAGGCACTTAAGGTTATTAACCATTGCTGAAAATTTTAATATAAATTAACTACATGCAAAACAATATTTTAATTAAATATTTCATGCAACATGATTATTATTAAATAAGCATAAAATATGATAATTAAATACTCATTCATATATTTTTAATTTAATGTTTTAATACAAATAAACTAGAAACTTACATTTGATTGAAGAAAACATTCGACTTCGTAAATTTTAAAAGATATTGAAATACTTAACGACTAATGTAATTAGCTTTATTCGAATTTATTTCATTAATTATTAAAACATCAACAGGTTTTGACAAGTAAAACTTATGGAGAATATTCTTTTCAATTAATGTCACTTTCGAAGTTCTTTCTCAAATTCTCTCTTTCTTCTTATTATTCAATTATTCTGGGATAAAAATATTCTCAAAAAAAAAAAAAACTTCATCATTATTTAAATGAAGAAAATTCATAGAATTAATTAGTTAAATGGCTTTTACATCATTTTATGTTTCACTGTCTATGAAATTTGGGCCAATTTAATGAACTTAGATTCGTTAAAATTACAATTATTTTTCTTTTTTGTCGTGGAACAGTTCTTAGAATCTGTTTTTATTAAAAACATTTAATAATATCTTCATTTTCATAATTATATTATTTATTCGAAACAATTAAGATTTTTCAGATTTATGCTTAATTTTTTGTTAAATATTTTAAAGAAATATTATATAAATTGGAAAGTTTCTGCGTTGATATTAATTTCATAGTAAGATTAGTGATTTAAGACTAATTTTTCCTAAGTTGCAATTATTGATAACAGTCAAATAAATACATTTTGCTAATTGCATGGAATTCTTATAATTGCTGATTATATATTGTACTTGTTTGACTAGCCTTTTTCAAAATTTAAAGTAGCTGTTATTGATGTCTTCGACAAGTATTTAAATTGTCTGATCTTTTGATTTCTCAAAAATATCTTAGGTTGCACAAATTTAAATTTTCTCCTGAAACTTAACTGTGTTTTAAAAAGAATGTTTTGTGCAAAAGAATTGGAACAATTTAAATATTTCATAAGTCAGTTCTCAAAAAATTTATTACAAAACAAAAATATCTAATTGCAATAAATATTTCTAGTTGTTGAATGTGAGAGAACCATACGAGTATTACACATTGGTAAACTGTCCTTTACAATGTAGTGTAACACGTCTAGCAAATAGTAAGATTGTTTCATACTGAATTTCATTTTTTTACAGTTTTTCATATAATATTTTCAAAATTCTATCATCGTAATACCCACAGTTGAAACATGTTGAGGAAAGGGCACAGGTGCCGTATAATCCATGATGCCAAATTCTCAGATTGGCGATTTTTTGGCGGATTTTCTTATACATATGGAGACCTATAAGAATTATGGAGAAAATTCTATTTTGGTAACCCTACTATTTACGTCATCGCTCACGACACGATACGTCATCTTGGCAACATTTCTTCGTCGCCAAAAAAATTCAGAATTTGGAATCATGGATTATATGGCACCTGTGCCAAAAAATGATTTTTGGAAAGAAAAGCTCTGGAAACTGTAATTCAGCAGCTGCTTTCTTAAATGCAAGTATGTCCTTCTGGTTAAAGAATGGAAAGTATTCCGGTTTTTTCCCCTTTGCGACACGGGAATACAGTCGTTTACCAAACAGAAGTTTTCTCTGGTGACAAGATTCTTCTTCTTCTTCTTCTTAGAATTGGGTTTGTATGTCATTGGGCACCTCTGCTTTTATCAGCATTTTGTACCATTAACTCCAAACCCAATGTTTCCTAGTTCCAGTTGCTCGGGTCACCCACTTTATTAATAAAGTCCGATAACCCTTTAATGGAGTCTAGGTGTAACTCTCTAGTATGGATGATGCCTAAAGAGGTTAATCTAGGGAGGGCAAGAGCCTCGCATTCATAAATGATATGCTCTGCCGTTTCCTCTTGCGTATGACATTTCCAGCAGATAGGGTCTTGCTGAAACAGTCCCATCTGGTCAGAGAGTCAGTCATACTAGGGATAGCTTCCTGACTTTCACTAGAAGATGGTTTATAAGTCATTTCTACCTCAAGTGAAGGATTCATTACTGCCCCTTTACAGGACTGCCTCTGAGTTCCCTTGTCTTTTTCAGCAAGGTCTACTTCAGAGGCATCACCTGCAGATGCAGAAAGGTTTGTTATTTCTTGTGTCTTTTCAGCCACAAGATAACAATTTATAAGCTCAGGTAATATAAGTCCACCCAGCATTGCCTGAGATACTGGGCAAGGCAAATTACTCTAGAAGTTTGCCAGGCAACTAGAGGCTCCGTTAAGACACCAATACCGCGGTGCCAATTAGCCCTAGGCACGGATCGCATAACACCAGGGTTTACGGGAGCTGGTTCGTGGCCTCTGATTCTATATTCAAGACTATCCTGTCATTCCTACAGGACGTTCGGTGATCCACCACATACCGACGCGCCTGGTAGCTGCTCAGGCCCCAGGGGTGACAAGATTCAGAAGGTATATAAATGTGAGTGGTTCTCTGTTGTTATATTATTCATTATATAATATGAATTTCTATTATAGTAATCTCAGTATTTTTTTACAAATTCTATCATTGTTATCATGAAATTTGTACTAACAATGATATATTTTTTTAATTCTACAAAGAAAATTAAATTTTTTTGGTTATAAGTATGATATATCCCCAATAGATTTCTCGCAAAATCTAGCTTCCTTAGTTTTGATTATAGTGTCAATTAGAGTTTTTGTTGTTCTTTGGATTTGTTTTTGTTGCCAGATTTGCTTTTTCTCATGTTTTACGCCATTTTTCTATCAGATATATGGTTTTTTCAATGGCAACAGCGTTTGATATTTTTTCTGTTCAGCGTTCTAATTGGGCAGACTACGGGAAATTTCCCATTCCAAAAATCTACGTTCAACTTGGTGGTAAAAAAGATCGTAAAGTAGCCAGTTGTAGGAATATATCCTATTTGTTCCATTTTTTTTTTTTGTATTTGCATTTTGAAATTGTTGATACCGTAAAAAAATTTTTTTTTGAATTCTGAAGAAACTGTGTACAAATTATATGTTATGAAAACTGAAAAAAATATCCACATAAATGCCAACCGTGAAGTCCAAATGTATAATATTCAATATTTAATAGTTAAAAATTTAATTTTATATGGAAATTGTTGTTATATTTTTTAATGCAAAAGCATTTCATTATTAACTTATGCAGCATATTAATCAAACAATAAAATTAATGAAGAGGAAATATTTTCATAAAGTTTTGAACTTAAGAAAGAGTGTGAATAAAATTCTTTAAATGGATTTTTCTTTCTTGGTAATTTCATGAAACATTTTTGCTGCAAAATACTTAATTTTTGGTTTTATATTAATCAGGATTCTTTCAACAAAATATGTTTAATTATATGAACATTTTAAGTTTCTTTTTTCTATTAAGTTTGTGAATAAGAATCATTATATTCTTATTATTAATTTAAGGACTATAAAAATGTTTTTTAATATTTAGTTATCACCTAAGATTATTATCTTAGCAATAGAAATTAAAGAATATTATTATCAAATTATAAATATAAGATGATTAAATAACTTTTCCCATATATATTTAAAAACTAAACCTAGGTCTACTTCCAATATATTTGATGCAAATAATATTTACTCACCATAAAATATAGGATTTTCTCTATCACACATAAATTTCCTCATTCTCAATTCATAATCTGGTATTTCATCCGATTCACAACGCTTAAAATAATTTGCGACACATTCTTGAAATTCTATACTTTTTCTGGAAATTCAATACACATTTTATTCAATTTGTTTAGTAAAATAACATTTTCTAGCTCACAATTTAATAAAGTAAATATTCATAATTACAATCATATTAGAATAAATGTTCATTCATTAGTGAACACTAATTATTATTTCATATATTCATTATTTTCAATTACTAAATAATCTACAATGCTTTTAGAGAACTTTAAAATTTCGAAATGAACATAAAATGTGGAAAATTAGGTTGATATTTCTCTTGAAAATGAACAAGAATGCATAATTGTAAATAATGTTGTCGCTAACAGTAAACAACGCTACTTAAGAATTCTCAAAAACTAATCTCATTTACAGAAACTTAAATATAAGCAATGAATATTTTATTTATGGAAAATTAAACTAATTTATGGAACGTGTGATATGTTATTTGCATTCGTAATAATTATTTTCTAGACTACAGTTACTTATAATCTTTACATTTTTCTCCAAATAAACTAAAATGATAATTGGAAGTTGAAAAATAGTAATCTGAATATGTTATTTATAAATTATTTACTTACAATATAAGCGTAATTAATAACTAATATATTTTGGGGTTATAATTGAAAATTTAAATTTAAGAAATAGTTAGAAATTTAAAACTAGTACAAAATAAAAGTCTTGAAACTTAATTTTGTAAAATATAAGGCTCTTGAAATTTCAATTTACCATGCAAAATCATTTTGAGTTTAACTTCTAACAAATTACTCAAGTCATTTGCTAGTAACAGAATTTTCTTATTGTCTTATTAGATAACGGCATCATATATATATATATATATATATATATATATATATATATATATATATATATAGAAATTTTGTAGATTAAGGAAATTCCTTACGGTTAACATTCTTCTTTAGAATTATGTACTTAACTATCGTATTCTTTACCATATCCAAATACTCATTTTGCTTCTTTTATATTTTTATGTATCTACAATACCTTCTCCTATTTTTTTTGAGTGACGTCATTAGTAAAAGCTTATTACACACATGAGAATTGAGAGAAAATTTTCAATAAAATAAAGTGTAATAACTGATGAATATATACACTTGACAGTCTTCATTTTTTACCAGCAGCCTCCATTATGTGACTATTACTCCAATAATAAACAATATTCAATGGTTAAAATCATTTCCCATAGGCATTACCCATTCTTAATAATTCGAAACATTATTAAGGATTTATATATATATATATATATATATATATATATATATATATATATATATATATATATATATAATATATGCTGTTTCTAATTGAAACAAAGAAAAATTAATGAATTTTGGCATAAAAAATAAATATAAAATACAAGTATAGCTCAAAATAATGGAAACATCTGGGACACTATGAAAATGTTTAATTAGTGAGGAGTTGACCTAAATGACAGTTTTGCATTGACAAATAAAAGCCTTGAACAAAGTTAATCGGAATTCGCCACTCCCCTTGCTGGATGTCACAAATGTAGCTAATGTAAGCAGAGGAGGAGACGGAGCTCGGGCTTTGTTACCGAAAAATTCCCCTAAGGTTCTATAATATCGAGATCAAGGGACTGAAGACAACAGATTAAATGTTCCACTTCATCAATATGTTCATTAAATTATGCTTGAACACAGTGAGACATTAGATTAGGGGCGTCGTCAATTTGGAACACAGTACGTTCTCTTGTAATGAAAGTCTGAAGCATTGGGTAAAGATGATCTGAGAGAATGTTTCGATAATTGTCGCTTGTGATTCTCTTCCTCAAGACAATAAAGGGTCCCAATTCAAAGAAGAACATTGAACCCCACACTGTCTCAGATACCCCCTTCCCCATATTTCACGGTTGGAAACAGGCAACTAAATTTAATTGCTTCTGCAGGAATTCGCAATACGAATATACGACCAGTAATCTGGAAAATTGTAAACTAGGATTCAAAAGATCAGATAACTTGTTCCGATTGCATTTGTGTCCAGTTTAGGGGTGTTCTCAATGCTAATATATTCTCTTCATAGTATCCCGCGCCGCAGCTAACGATTTTGGAATTGCTACTCTTTCATGAAAGCTTACATCATATCACTCTCGTTGAATAATTTTCATCGGTACAGGATTTTGAAAATGAGTATTCATACTGGACATTATCTGTGACAATGTAGTTTTGTGATTTCAGATGACTATCCTCTTCAACACCCCCTATCATGGTCCTTCAACTTTGAGGATCACAGTTATGATCCGCCGAAGATACCTTACCCAGGTTTATATAGACTGACCTTGACACAGTGGTCTTTGAAACACTTGCAAGCTAGGTGTGCTAAACAATGAGGTGAATTTAATTTTCATGCTTCTTTCCACGTCGGAAATGACAGACATAATGGCGTTTTGCTAGTAACAGAATTTTCGCACACAACTCAAATACTGTCAAATGCTTGATTGATACTTTCCATTGCATGCTACTGGGTAGCACATTGTTGCGACACGAAGCAGCAGTTTAACTGATGGCCGAAGGACGATTCATTTTTAAAAGATTGTTCCCATTATTTTACCTGATATCTGTATAGATTTATAATCCCCACTAAAACAATAAATAAACTAACTGTCATATAATTATTTGGGAAAATGTTATTTAGTATTAAGAAATTTGGAAACCGTAATTATAGTAAATATTAGAAATAATATTGGAGAATTTAGAAATTTAGAGTATTAAAAATAGTTTTAAGTGCATTTTTAAATTGTAAAATATATCCTATCCTATTACATATTATTTTTAAAATTTTTGATTCAAATTTAAATGTAAAGAAATAAAACGAATAAAATTTTTAAAGTAATTTGTAATAGCCTCTTAAAATATTCTGCTTATTGTTATACAATTTTAATTTGTTAAGATTTAATAGATAGGTTGTTGCAGTAAATGATACCGATGATGTTAATATTTCCTTTATTAAATGAATTCTTAAAAAATAACTATTAAACCAAATTGCTTGAAAACTTTTAATCTAATTAGACCCAATTTTTTACTTAATTTATCTAGTGCATTTTTCCCTTTGTTTCTTTTTAAAAAATTAATTAAATATATTAAAAATGTAAGAATAATTATATATAAAAATCCTACGTTAAAATATGTAAATTTAATATGTATTCTAGTTCTAACATGCTTAATTAAGTAATTTTTTAGGAAATGTTCCTTATTTAGTAGAATGTTGTCACTTTGAGAAAAACAAGATCTTTTTTAGCATGAAATGTTTATTATTAATGAATTCCACCTCCATAACTGTGATTGTTTGCATTATTTGCTAGAACATCTTTCGTTCTACATTTTTCATGTATTCTTTTCATCCTAGCCTCTACAGATTTCTGTTTCATATCACGGTATCACTTTAATATAAAATTTTGATCTTCTAACTCATAGTTCTCCAAATATGTAAAACTAGCTGGATTTCTAATGCTGATAAAACATTGCTTTTCGAGATGTCCCCATTGTTCATATGTTATAGCTTTATATACATACTCTATAGCTTTATGCATATACTATAGCTTTATATACATACTATTGCTTTATATACACCAATTCTCAAAGTGTCTAACTGTACAAAAACATTTTTAGGAATCCTTGATCACAAGAGACTATTAAAACTTTCATTACTGTTTGGTCATAACGACATCAAAAAGCAATTCTAATCTAAAATCTCTATAAATTTTTTACACTGTTCGGCCTTTCTTATGGTAAATTGATTTTATGTTTATATATTGCACCTCTTAATATATCTTTGTTAAACTCACATAATGTATTTTTATCATTAGGGTATTACCCATGTTGGGGATTTTCATTAATAGACGTTTTGTAGAAAAGAAAAACAAACGTTTTTTTTACAACTAGGAAAAATTAAGTACTTTTTATAAAATATCTATAAATTTAAGTTATTGCGTGTCAAGAAATATTAAATTTACATTCTTCTTAGTAATATGCATATTTACTGCCAATATCTAAGACATGCTTCCTTAACAATTAATTAAAAATTTAATGAAATTAAAATGCAAATACAATTATTTTTTACAAGAATAGAAGTTAAGAAAATTTATAAAGAAATATATGGAAATTCGGAAGAATAGGAAACATCATAACTGATTACAGATATCCATTAATTTATGTATAAAGACCTGAAATGAAAAATTTGTTTTACATATTTAAGTAAATTAATGTTGAAAATAGGATTATACTATTTATTGATTTAACTTTCATATAATGAAGGCTTAAGTACATTGTCAACTTTTTAATGAAATTAGAAAATTGTTTAATTCTTATTTAAGATAGAAATAATCCAATTTGACATTATTTTTTTTTACTATTGAAATTTGCTGGAAACTAAAACTCTTTTCTTAGTTATCATATTTACCGAAATTAATATTAATGTATAAATTAAACAATTTCCTTCCTTTAATGAAATATTTAAAGATGAGAACAACTTTTCAAACAGAATTTTAAAAACAAATCTATTGATTTATACTTATTTTACGGATTACTTACGAGCAACTTTCGATTAAATCTTCCTCGGTTTCAAGAATCGAAAATGGCAGCCTTCCTCGTGGAAGGCATTCCGGTATTGGAGAACCAGAACAATCAACTTCTCCCGCTAGCGATCCTGGTGAACAAAATTTAAATAACAGCCTTTAAGATGTTTTTAAAAGGATTTGTTAATTAAAACGTATATAATATAAAGCAATCATTATAGAAATTATGTAGTAATTTTTATAATTTTTAGAGTAATTAAAAATAATTCTTAATTGATATAATTGATATAATTCTTAATTGATAAAATTGAAAATAATTCTTTAATTGATAATTATATTATTAATTATAAAAGTCAATAATATAATTAATGCTAACTAATTTATAATAAAGTAATTTTTATTTCAAAAATTTCTAAGCAAATGGTCCGAATAGAGAATATTTAATTTGACGTATAAAGAGTGAAATTCTAATATTAAATATGATCAAATGTATTTGTAAATAAATAAAGGCAAGAATTACATGTAAATTAAATCAATACTAGTTTCTTCGATTTTTCAATTAAATATAATATCTTTTATCTAAAGATATATTTCATCGGATATCTTAGTTAAATTGAAATTACTGAATGACATTATAACTTGATGAAAATTTATTAAAAGTAAAATAGTGCTGAACAATAAGCTGCATGAACTCTTAAACTCTAAAAAATATTTCAGTGTTTCATTGTAGATTTAATGAACAATAACGTAAATGAGAGGATCTATAACGATAGATATCCTAAATTAAATAATAAATATAGATTTTGAAATTAATAAACCTTAAATCATTTCATACTTAAATGGGCTTAAAAAATAATACTTACCACTCAAGAAAGAAATGCATAAAATTAAGACATAAAACCACATTTTCAAATGAAATTTCTGTTGCTAACGGATTAATTTGAAGACATTTGATTTATATTACCGAGCTTTTATTCAAATTTATTAATCAAAAAATAGGATATCCGTAGAGCGGAAATTGCGAAAAGGTTAATTAATATTTTAATTGTTCTGAGAATATGTGTAATTACTGATTAGAGTAAATTAGAAAAGGAAATATTTCATATAAAGAAACATCCTGTGCTCGACATTTGACGATTAATTTAATAATTATAACTTCAGAATTAAGAAATTATCTGCATAAAATGCTTTAATAAATCTGGTTGTAAAAAAAGCTATAACTAATTATAAAATTAATAAATTGGTAAATTTTTCATATTTCAAGGTGAGTCTGGATTAAAAAGTAGGAGAAAATAAAAATTCTTTTAAGAAACTACTTTTGTATGAATATTTTATTTTGGTGCTAAAAATTTAAATTTTAACTTATTTTGACATTTTTAAATATACCAAAAAATGTAATTTTTTGTGAAAATATTTTTATAAATAATAATTAGCATTTTCCAAAATAAAAAGATTTAATTTTTATTAAATTTGATAAACTGACTAAAAAGCTTTATAGCGTATTTATAAACAATTAAGATTCTTGACATGTTTTATACGGAATTATTATAATCAATTGATTCTTTTTTCTTAAGGATGTTAAATAATTTAACTTTATTAAGAGGATTGCAAAAAAGAGTGAACATATTTTTTATAAACTTCATATATATGTTAAAATATTAACAAAATTATTATATTATTTCAAAAATAGTGAATCAAATAAAATATGCAGATTTCGATTGTTTGCTGATTTTCAGTAAAATCTGTAAATAATAATGTCCTTAAGACATGCTTTGCATGCATTCATTAAGTACCATTTTACAATTATAATTTTTATCAAATTCCTATAAATAAGTTAAACTAAGATTCGATCAACTATTTTAAAAAGATTTGGCTATTAATATTAAGTGAAAATTTATAAAAATATTTTTAACAAGAAAAACTCTGTGGCTAAATGATACACACTACATAAGCCTTATAGCAGTCATAAATCTATTTAAAGACAAAAAATAAAGAGGCTGCAACATTGGTATAGTTAATGAAGTTAAAATAATTTATCAAACACATCTTATATATTTCATTTGAAAATCAAAATAATAAATAGTTTACAATTCCCTTGTTTCATTTACATTTTTATATGGAAACAATTAAATCCATATCCTTTGCCAATTTTCATCGGTATCAATCTATAATTATGAGCAATACATTCTGTTGAGTTTATAAATTATATCTGATTATACTGAAGTTGATTTGTGATTTACCATGCTACTTTGAGGTATATACTTTATAACAAGCATTTCATTATTATTAATTACATTTATAACAAGTAAATACCAATATAGTTGTACTTGCAATATAAGGCAGTAATTTGTGCAATACCTGATTACAATTGACATCGAAACTATTAATTATTTAATACTGATTTTATATAATAGAGTGTAATATATCATTTTTCTTGAGACGTAAAAGAAAGATAAATGCGTTCCCTGATAACTACTATTCTTATTCTTCAAGAGATGTAGTAATTGTACTTTATATCTCTTAATTGACAACATTAAAATTGATTCTTTAATAAAGACACTAGCTTCTAATTGCAGAATGTTGGTGACCCGTTCTATGATCCATACATATTTTAGTTTCCACAGATATATAACTGTTCACAGGTAAGAATGATGTAATTTTGTGAATCAACGGTGTGTGAATTTCATGGTTAATAATCTGAGACAATAAAGACGCAACACATAGTGCTTTGATGTGGGATAATAAATCAACTATGATACGAATCATTTAAGCGTAAAATCGCATTTTTTTAAATTTTGTAGTCATGGAATTTAATATAATGTAGCAACATCGAATAGCACTGAAAATGGATTTGATTGATTTTGTCTTCAGCATTGTAAAAATAGCGATCCATATTTTTGGTGACTGAAGATAGGTTTCCAATCATATATGTGAATACAAAGAATGGCAGTTATGTATTTTAATAATTTTTTGCATAGAAATTCAAAAATTATTAAAAATTTATATTATTGCTCCATAATATTTTTCAGCCATGAGCACAATTGTATTCATGAGCACTAATAATCTAAATGGGAAAAATTCATTATGGGTAATTTTACCTCTTTGGTTAAATGTTCTTGCAGAATAGTATCATAGTGATAGAGCTCAGCGCTCCCAAGGCCCTAAACCGAGGTTATATCTTTGAGTTGGGCAAAATCGACACAGCTTTTCATCCCTTCAGTGGATCAATAAACAGAATACCAAGCATGCTTGGGAACTAAGCATTTGGCGTTTCGATTTAGGCTGATCACCTAACCTTGACAAGTGCTTCGCACCCTAGGTCCCTCGGTCAGGAAAACAGATATGGGCAATGCAGGCCTTGTCCTGCATATGGGTTGTCTTGCCACGGATTTAGTTTGCTTTTACGAGATGAAATTCATAGGAATAAAATTTAAATTTTTGTCATAAAATATTAGGTATCATTAAAAATAGGATGCGAATTTCAGAAATACGCCTTTGTAATATTACTGTGTCAGCAAATGCAACACTTCTTACAAGAGTAATTGAAATTTTTCAATTTGTTGATGTGATTTTTGTTTAACATGTATGTATATGTATACATATTCTTAATTTTATATTCAATTCTCAGATACATAAAATCATTCAAATTTTTCCTAAATCAATTATCCTCGCTAGAGTGTTGTGTACTTTTTATAACCACCAAAATTCTGGAAGATAAGTATCTGCATTCCTATATAACTAATTATAAAGATTTATTAGCACAACGAAATCCAGTCGAGTTAACCACGTAGAAAAACACTCTTATTTCCAAGTTATAAGATTATTAACTTTCCAATTTAGAGGTATAAATCGAATGAAAATGCTTTGAGAGAGAGAGAGCATCTTTTGTTTCCTTTTTAAATCTTTATTTTACATGAAAGGGTGTAAGTATTATAAGAACAGATCACAGAAGGATTTATTCTATTTATAAAATGAGACTTTTTCCTCAAGTTATTTATTCATATTTATTTTATCTTACATTCGAAAGATGAGCAATATACATATTCCTGCGTACTATTTCTATTTTTGTCAAATTTTAAAACATACCTCTTGTTAAAATTATTTCATACACTACTCATTACTTTAAGACAAAATCACTTTGTATTAACAATCAGTTTTATCGTTAATTGACTATTGTATTTATTTGCAAAAATTATCCACTTATAAATTTTATTGCTGCATATGTTTTACGAGAAAATTCCAAAATTCTGATTAACATCAATTTTTAATAAATTTAAAGTTTTATAAATAAATATTTTTTTAAAAAAATTCGATATTTGGATATTAGTTTCAGGCAGGAAGTGTATGAAATGTATAGTATTTTAAATTTAAATTTGCATTTGATTAAATGATTAGATGGAAATTTTCTATCCAAGTGAATTATACTTGAAATATAATAATCACATCGACTTCTAATGATCTAACTAGAGTCATCAAATTTGATCGTAACAATATTTCAAAATACTCAAAAATATTTATCTAATTAAAAGTTACAAATTCTTAAAGATATTTATTTATTTCTGAATAAATAGTAAGAAAATCAAACATTTTCTACAAATGCATATGTGATTTTAACTTACTTAATTTCAGGAACGTATAAGTCCGAGCTCTATTCCGTAATATATGAAGCAGATAATTACCTTACTCAACAATTTTCAAAAATTTTTTTTGTAATTTTATTATTTTTGCGTGATGTGATATGGCATGTGTTAAAATATTTACTGTGAATTTTAAAATTATTCAGCTGCTCTTTACAAAAATCTCCTATAAACTGAGAAACATAATTTAAATTCTTCCCGTATAAATTATTGTATAATAGGAAAAAAAACTCTTAAGAGTGAATAAAAAGATAAACACAGCTATAATGTCTTTCAACAACTGCAGATTTATCAATTCATCAAATTTATCAATACGTTTGTTCAATTTATTATCCTTAATTCTGCAAAGATTTATTCAACAAATCTCAAATATTTTTACATGCTAATACTTGAGATAAAATGAGAAGTTATGTGAAGAAATCTATGATTAATTTTTTAAGGAAATATTGATTTGCAGAGTTCTTAACTCATTGTTACATTTTTGTGTTTTAATTCTAGAACTTCGAATCATAATTATATTTTAAGTACAGCCTAATATGATTTATGTATGAATTATGTTAAATAATTATGATGTATGATATCACTTGATATAAATAATTAAGTTTCATTGTTAATTTACTAATGTAAAGTATTATATTAACTATATGAGCACATTTATTATGAGTTACATCATGATAAATAGTGCCCATATAGTTAATATTACAAAATTATATCATCAATTGATTGTTTCATTAGCTCATCAATTGATTGAATTATCATTAATTGTAATAATTTTTAATATTGGAAGAAACTGCAAGCATCATTTTTAAATATGCATTAAAAGTAGAAAAATGTATCAATATGCCATACAACACAAGTTTTAACTAAAATATTTGGTGTTCACGATAATAATTAAAATTTTAAAAAAATGGTGTAACTTTGGATTGTTGTACATTATGAATGTGTTTACGAGAAATAAAACAAGCAAGTCCTTTAAAGAAATATGAAAATAACAATGCATTATTAAGACTACTTACACTAATCAATAAACATTTAATGCAAATGAGATAATCATTGATTAATTCCGATTTTCTTGATTATCAAGAGCTTAATCAGCTTTTAAGATTTCAGTAACTTCTGAAAATAGTTAACAAATACTTTAGATTTCGTTAACAGTTTTCTTTAATGATGTCTAGTTCAAATTGACAGTAATTTAAATGACGATTGGTAAATTTCTGACCCTTAAATTAAGTCGTTGGACTCTATCTTCAAAGCTTAATAAATGTTTTGTTACTTATATCACTTGGACAAGCTGGCTATGCCATTGGTTATGCGATTTTAAGTCAGTAAGCTGCGTCTTTCGTTTAACCAGAGCACCACAAATGTGAAGGTACGATTTTGCTCTAAGACTTTTCCGATAGATGGCAACAGAGGATCTCCTCCCTCAATTTTGACAATGATATGGAGGAGAAGGAAATTTTCTCCAGACCATTAACCCATGCTAAGTGCTCAAGGAACGAAATGTCATTTCATTACGAAAGTATATATTAAGCGTTCTGTTCTGATCTTTTTTGAAAGAGTTTATTCTATAGCTGTCGTTGATCAATGCTATCTCTCAGCCTCTCACCAGTTGAAAATACCTGATCTTGAGTTATTCAGAGGCTAGCTTACCACCCCTCTCTTTTTGCAAAAATTAATGAAGCGTGGCATATACTTAAAGTAACATGAAATAAATCACCCACTTTTGTCAGTGAAACTTACTTCATTTCCGTTCCTAAGCCGATAATGGCAGATTTGTTTTGCCAGGATTCGAAAGTTGTTTTGCTAATTTCGCCTGCTTGTAAATTCCCAAAGTGTGTTTGCAAATTTCATTTTGCCTTTTTGTTTCATTTATTTTAAATACAATAAATAGCTATTTTATTTTCATTCCTCCTTAATGTTGTATTTTTTATCGCTAGCAGAGTGTGTGTAAATATACAATAGAAGCTCGTATTTATGAACCTCTAATTTACGAGCACTCATGATTTTACGAAAAAGTGGCTGATCATCCATAATTTACAAACTAAAATTTTGAAAAACAATCTTTTTACGAGATTATTTTCATACACTTTCATTTGCTTTTTCAATTTTTTTATATGGTTCAGAAATTTGAAGTATTGGAGAATCGTAAATTTTCGAATCAGATAGTTTTAGAGAAAAATGTCAAACCGTACTTTCACCAGAAAGGTACCTATTTCATAAGGAGATTATATAACAGAGATCATGTTTTGGGTTCTCGTTATGAAATAAGTATTTTAGACTCAATCACTTATTAATCTATCTTCAAATAATGTTATAGAAAAATTCTATATCATTTTATTAACGAGATTTCATTAAAGAACCACCAAAAAAAATCCAAAAAGATTTAGCTATAATGAATTGAAAAAGATGAGTTTTCATCTATGAGCTTCTGTTGTGTTCACTCTGGCTGGATAATTTTTAAAAATTAATTAAATTATCCACACACATTTTTTCCTGGCTGAAAGTCTTTTTTTTTATTTAATTCAATTCCCGTCCTCCATTTTGACGAAGTGGGATGCCCTAACTTAGGATTTGAAGGACACCGGTTTTCAAGTAGAGAGCGAGGGAAGGAGGCAGAAGACGGGTGTTGGCAAAAGGAGTTACAAGAAAAGACTGAAACACACGCCACTAAAAAAGAACCTTGTTATTCAAGTCTGATGTTCTATTGGAATCTATAAATTTAAAGATTACCAACTTAAAATAATAAATTCCTATGAGTTCTCTTAGACGGGAGAAGAAGAAGTATACATCTATAATATGAGTCCAGATGAAGAAAACCACGCTGAAAGAATAAACAGACAGGATTTAGAAGCCCTTAAAATACTCCAGCCAAGTACCAA
This sequence comes from Latrodectus hesperus, assembly GCA_037975125.1. NCBI lineage: Eukaryota > Metazoa > Arthropoda > Arachnida > Araneae > Theridiidae > Latrodectus > Latrodectus hesperus. Next base: position 34,420,138 of record CM075850.1, read on the forward strand.
GACTTGTTTAATGTAAGTTCAGGTTTTTTCATTTATTTTACCAGCTAGTAGTTTTTTAGTGTGGTACCACCTATTTTATAACTTTAAACAATGATTATGATACCTACTAGTGTAAATTATGAACTCTACGTGAGTGCTTAACCATGTTGTTAGTGAAGTTTAAATATTCAAAATAATATACGTAACTGAGTTTGTATGTGTGTAAATAGATGTGTAATTTTATGATTAAACTAAAAGAAATTTTCAATTACAAAAATTTTCCAGTTTATGCTACTAATTTTCAGGTTTAAATCTGGGTAGAAAAAGAGTAATGAATACACAACGCAATGTTAAAAAAAATAATACATTATTTAAATTTAAAATATTAATTGTAAAAGTTATATAATAACGGTAATAAAATACACAACACTTTGACAAAGAAACCCAGTAGTTCCCCCAATTTCATTTTAGGATTTTTTGAATATGGACACTGATGTAATTTGAGGATTAGAAATTGTTGTTTTACTAGCATATACTTTCTTGTTCTCTGAGCTGGACTCTACCAATTACTGTGAGAAACCGGGTGGATGTCTTTATAATTTAGAATCACATATCAAACAGAAGGCACATAATACGTGACCTGCCATCTTTAGAGGTACCATTTCACATTTAGGACATTACAATCATGACCTGTTTAATATATCTCTGCTGCATATAGTGAACCCTTGTCCATTACAAGTATTAGATATATAAATAATTGAAATTACAAGGAAAGAAAATATAAAAATATTTTAGCATCAAACAAGAAGGAAATTAGGCAATGCTCCCTCTATTTGCAGTGAAAAGCTTTTCTACAATAAAAAATGGGAAAATGTGTTTTTAGAAAAGTAGTTTTGAAACAGAAAAAAGTAAGTGATTACTTTGCCTGTTTCTTAAATAAAATTAAGGTTTATATTTTTAAATATATATTTAAATTTGCCTATATTTCTGATATAATGCATACTTAACAATTTTTTCTAATATTTCTTTATTTATAAATAAAAAGCAGATTGGTAAAGTAAATCAACCTTTATTTTTCCATTTTCAAACATTTGATCCCGCAAACAATTTCACCGGTTCATAAAAGCTCATAAAAATGATCATCTAATGTATTTTTCCATGTGTAGCAAAATATCTGCTATATTTTTGAGAAACTCAAAATAAATGTAGTTCTCGATTATCCATATAACTAACTTAGTGACCTACCTATTATAGATTATCCACTAAACTCTGTAAAAAGGGAACATGTCAACACACATATATCTAAAAATCATTTATGAACACACCAGGAATCATATAAATATATTTATTACCCTAAGAATACTGTTACTATATTCCTCGTGGCAACGAGGATGGTATGATCAAGAAGTAAGGATTTTCTTTGAGCTGTCATTTTATTAAGTTCTTTTCGTCTTAATAACAACATCTTAATTCTATTTTCCAATTAAAAACTTATATAGTTTCTATAATATAGAAACTGGGCACAGCAACTTTCAGAGTTGATGTCTCAGTTGTACTTCTAACTACTTGCTTCACTCTCAACTAATTCACTATTTGACTCCTTGAGGTCGATATTTATACTTCTTTTGAGGAAAACCAATGTTTCCTCAAAAACAATAACAATGTTGTTTAGATAATATTTTCACAAATGAAATATAATAATACAAATAGTTAAACGGAAATATAAAACAATACACATACTTAAACAATTTACATGTTTTTTAATACTATCCTCTTCTTAAAGAGCCTGCTTGCTGTGTAGTGCAATCTGCAAGAAAGGACTAGTTTACTAAGTATCACTATAATAGATGGCTGTTCAGTAAGAATATACGACTTTAGACTTTTTAGAATGTATTCTTTGAATCTTTATCAGAGCGTTGTTGATTAATTTTTGAAGGAAGAGTCCTTCTAAATATGTTTGTAACTTGGGTGAAAATCTTTTAGACGTGTCGAATTCCAAAGTTAAACTTTATCACCTTCCTTATAAATCCGGTTAGTGGATTTTACATCATATCAGTTGTCATGCGTTTTGTTTTTCAGTTTTCATGCGCATGTTGAATTTTTCGAGGAAAAATGTGCACCTCCTCTAACTCACAATGCAAGTCTTCAAATCAATTCAAAGTGTATTGGGGAGATAGGAACATCTGGTTTCAGCAAAAACAGGAAGCGAATATCAAATGTCGCAAATGATAGATCACTTTAACATATGACTTGGAGAGATGTAAAACCGATGGTGAACTACACTCCGGTAAGCTAGAAGAAATAGTGATATTTTTTTTTATCCCAATTTGGATGTTTCATTGATACAAATATCAAAAGGTGGTTTAATACCCTCAGTTTAAACTTCTCTACTGTTCCATTCGATTGGGGATATAGAGGTGCTCTACGAGTTTTCTCCATGACAGGCAGTTCTCACAGTACTTTGAAAATACTTGAATTGAAATTTCTTCCTTAGTCAGATAGAATTAGTCAGGCAAATCTAAAAAATCAATTCGGTATTGGTACTTACATGATTGTAATAGTTTTTTGATCAGGAACTGGGTAAAACTTACTGAAATAATCCATTCTTGGCTACCTACTGAAACATTACATGATAACAACGATGTACTTGTTGCGTTTATCAGTTCGGGAAAAAAACTTAAGATGTCATAGCCAATTCTCTAAAATGGTGTTCAAACATTATGTTTTTGTTACTATTCTTTGCCTATAGTCGCTTGACCTTCGCGTAAGGCATATTCGCTAGAGATCTCACAATACTTTTCTCATCGATTTTGCATTTGTCCTAGAAGAACCTCTCTCTTACATTGCTTCGGGCTTTATCCTTCCAAATTGACCATAAATTGTATTATTGAGAAGTTCTTTCCATATACTTGATACTCAAAATCTTGGCAATAAAATTTGCCATTTGAAATTTGTTCCATCCACGAATTCCCCCCGATGACAGCCTGCTAATTTTCAAGTGTAGGGATTTCCATAGGACCCAATATTTTATTGTACTAGGACTGTAAAATTGTATTTCTTGGCAAAAAGGTTCCACTGTTAAATCTTTTATAAGTTATCCTTTTTATGTCGGGATGTTTCAAGTTAGCTTTTCTGGATATTAATATCACTTCATGGACCAAAAGAATCGGAAGTTATTTGCCGATTGACGGGAGCCTTGAATCTAAAATTTCTTTCTGCTTTACAGCATTGTCAGGAAATTTCAGGACATTTATCTTAGGAACAATTTTTTTAGGAACAATCGATTTGTCTTAGGAACAATGCATACACATAACTTTGAGATGTTCTTTTAAAAAGAAGAATTTCCATGTCATTTTGGCAAAATGTAATTCATCATTTTCTGCGTAAGACAGTTTATTCTGAAATGACCTTTTTCTTGGCAAAACTATAATATTACTTTGGTTTCCGTGTATATCCTATTCTTAGTTTCAGAAATGCTATCTATCTATTGTCTTATTTGGGTAAATTCAACTCTCTGGTTAGGTTTCTGAGAAGTTATCTCCAAAATGGCAGGGCGATCTTATTGACTCTCTTTTTTGGAAACATGATGGGTAGCCTTAACCTTCATAACATGGGCAAAGCTGCTCTTCAAGCTGAAGTTTTTAAAATTATCGTCTGTAATTCGCATTACTTGTAGCACATCAGAATCTTTAAGGGCATTTATGAAGTATCAAATTATCGCGAACTGTGGAAGATCACTCTGGAAATGCTAACAAGATCATACTTTTAGAGTTCAAAACCAGTTTTTGCACTCCTCTCCATTCTTTTGTCCAGTCTTCAATTAAAGATAATTGAAGTTTTGAAAATAATCCCATCCATAATATGTCTCTTTGTCAAGATTTTAATATCTGTCCTTAATATCTATCTGCTTTAGAGATAGTTTGAATTACATCCATAACTTCTTCTCATAGAAATGCGGATAGCTAATATGATTTCGTAGAGTCATCAAAACCATTCTCTGTCACGTCCAAATCAATTTGTGTCCTAAAGTCACTTAATGATATTCCGTCATAAAAAAGAGGATTTAATATGGCCAATTAGTTATGATGGATGGGACAAAACATTTAAAACATTTGTTTCCGTATTCAGAAATGTTTTGACCAGCTATTTCACGGCTCTATATCCTTTTCTCAAAAACTCTATATTACCCTTGACATCCTAGAACTTTTCTGTCTTTCAACTATCTGATTAATTTTCCATTAACTTCTTGGCCAAGTTTCATTTTTTCTCTGCTCGTTGATACTCCAGCTTTCATATGCTCCTGACCTGCTTTTCATTCCTATTGGAGTGACGAACATCCTCATTTCTCCTGCCATACTTCTTTATTATGTACTCAATTTAATCCCGAATTCTGAGTTTATTTGTTACATTTTTCTTCCTGACAACGAAAAAGGGATGATCCAGAATTTCTTTAATTATATCCATTAATTTTGATTCAAAATTTCTTTTTCTTTAAAATAAATATGTTCTGTTCTTTTAATGGTGATGACTAAAATTACATCAACTTGAATTTTTTCCACAGGCTAAAACCCTATGCAGTTTCTATCATTTAAAAGATAAACAAAATAGGATTTTGAATTGATGACTCAGACATTGATCTGACTCCTTGCTTTATTCCAAACTAACTTACTACTTGACCGTTACAGCCAATATTTGTACCTCTTCGATGAAGTCCTGGAAAATTCCAGAATATTCCTACAGAAATCATATGGTAAATCATCTCTTATTGATTCTATCAACTCAAAACTTAGAAAATATTAATTAACTTTTAACCGCCAAATATCTACAAGTAACCAAAAATGTTCCCAAATGTCTTCAAATTGTTTATAATCTTACAGGCTTATTTCTCAGCTCTGAATCAATATTCTCGCATAATAAATGTTGTTTAGCCATTGATTTCACAAATAAAACAGTAATAACACATTAAAATAAGTAGTCAAACAAAAAACATGGCATTTATACAAATATTTGCACTATTTTTTGTAACACTATTAAATTAGTCCTAGTAAATTTTTTTATTAATCTATACATGTTTCTCTGTATATCTATTACGTTGTTTCATTGTATTGTATGTTTCTTAATAAGCGAATTGAAATGCAGAAAGATTTTCCGTTTTTCTACCATTTTTTATAAAATTTTTGTTAGATAAAACTTTAAATTGCATAACAGATAATGAATGATAGGGAGAACATTTTTAATTTGTTGACGTAGTAAATATGTCTTTTTCAGTCATTTAGATCTGTAGATTTCATTGATTCAGAAATTCACCAATGTATCTCAATATCATATAATGCACTCTATAAAATATCTACTTGAATATTTGAAGTAGAGATACGGATATCTATAAGAAAATATAATTACATAAAAACGCTAGGACAGAAATTAAAAATAGTGCTAAAAGCTTAAGGTAAAAAGTCGTAAATCGCATACTTTCTCTGATAATGTGTAACCAACCTCTTTCAATCACGTGGATTGAGTAGGCAGATATTAGCTTTGTATGTGTTGTTGAAAACAAAATTAAACATATCACTCTGCTACAAATTTTTTTACATTAGCGTCCAATTAAATTGGGAAAAGTATCAGATGTTCATCAATACTTATGACAAATTTTTCAGTAGATCTTACAATAATATTTTGTAATTTTTACCTTATTGTATTCTTTGATATTAAATGTATATAAAAAGCCATTTATATCATTTTCTTGTTTTTTCCTATTTATAGCACTTAATCACCAGCAATATGATGCTTCCGGAGGAAAACATTTCCGGCCTTTAACTCTGTTCCTGACCTTGCTCATTGCCTTTTCTTCACATTTTTATTTAGAATTAAAAGATAACTTCACTGCGTGCATTCGATTTATATATATATTAATATTAATTTTAACTTTAACCATAAATTTGATGTACACACACAAGTTACAGTACAAAACTCTTAATCATTCTTTTGTTTACTGCCAGACGCATGAACCAAAATTTCGATGGTATTTCATTCATAGAAATATTTCCTCCTTACGATTGTATTTTTTGTCATTGATTTAGCAATTAGTTATGTTTTGAATTAAAATACAAAATAATTCCAATGTAAAGTGTATTGCCAGTCAAATAAGCAAACTTTAATGGAAGTAATACAACTTAAATTGATAATCCTGATTCGATAACGTCTAATCAGACTTTGCTCACAAAATTAAGGCTTTTGCATAAAAGGTGATCGCTTTATCTTCAAGTATATAAATTTTGAAAATACTTTTAAAAGCATCAATCACTAGTAATCTTAAAATTGAATTTACTTTAATCACTATTTAGTTAATGATCCAAATACTTTTGATTAATTTTAATCATTGATGATTAATACTAATTATTAATTTTAATCATTTTTTAATCTTCTTGAGTAAATTTTTACTCAAGAAGATTAAAACTTCTTACTTAAGATTAAAATACACAATTTTTACTCAAGAAGATTCTACTTGTCTTACTTAAGGTTAAAATACACATTTGTGACATATTTCCTTGAATACTTTTGTTTCTCTATTTTTATTAACATAAAGACCGTGTTTTTAGATTTATAAATCAGTTTATTTATGAAAACAAACTTCCAATCGTTAAAAAAATTAGAAAAAATAATGCCATTTTTACAATTACCCAAACGTTAACGAAAAATGGTTTTTGAAAAATCGGAAAATATTGTTTTTATTGGCCTAAAAGGCAGCAAGGAATTTACGAATATGTTTATTTATTAAGCAAAACAAAAAGTGCGAAATGAAAATAAAAGGAATTTTTTTATAATTACAATAGAATGCCATATTAGATTCTATATACAGTAGTGATTCTAACGAATAAAAAAATAGTGCATGAGAAATATGAACTAAAAGCGCATTTAAGAGTATTGTTATCAAATAATTAAAACAAAAAAGTTTATAAACTCATTTCCACAAGAATATTTTTAATTGTTTTTATAAATTTGAATTTCATTAGATTTCATATAATTATATGCAAAAATAATAAATTGAGGATATGTAATGATGTACATTTTAGAATCCATACAAGATAAACAAGAAAGCTCTTGCCATTTTTAATGACCAAAAGAACAATACCAACAGAAATTGTATTATCCTCAAATTAATCACAATCGGCATCTAGCACCTTCTGCCAACATATCTCCAGTGGTGCAATCCCCTTGCGATAAAATTAGGGGATTTTGACACGAAGAAGTCCGTAAGTGCTTGCAAATCTGCTTCATTGGTGGAGGATTTTATACTGAAATGATTGTCCAGCGAATGAAAGAGGTAATAATCTGATGGTGCAAGATCAAATGAGTACGGAGGATGGCACAAAATCTTCCAACCAAGTTGCTGTATGGTTTTCTTGGCCATCTGAGCTACATGCTTCCTCGCGTTATCAGCCAAGAACAGTACAACCTGTTGATTAGCCAGTGCTGACTCCTTCTGTTGCAATGGCTGTTGCACACGTTCCAATTGCTACGAATATTAGTCCACAGTGACCGTTTGGCCCATTGGTAGCAACTCATAGTGAAACACATGACGACTGGTGCATCAGACACCACTTTCATCACAGAGGGACAAATCTCCCGACCTGAATTTGTGAAACCAGTGACATGCCATACGTTCATTCATAGCACTTTTCCCAAACGCTTAACATATTCGGCGACTTGATCTAGCTGTTGATAAGTCCCCTTTGAAGTCGTAAAGCAAACGACACCGAACTAGCTACTTCTACACGTCCATTTCTTTTTGCTACTGTACGAGTTAAGATTGATGAATGTGCTTTGTGGATCCATTTTTATGGCGACTGATATTCCTACTCTCGACTGACCGGTGTCTCAACCACGTCATACGTTAATTTGAATTCTCATTTCTTTCAATGACAAAGTAAAAATGGAAAGAATCTTCTAGTTTATCTTGTACTTTTATACCATACCGAATTTGTACAATGTGGCAGTGATAATGATACATTATCGAATATATCAGTGACTTTAAAAATAAAGAAATTCTAAATCTTCTTCAACAGTTATAGCCTTAATACTAATATATTAAAGAATATGCATATTGATGAACATATGAACTTATAAACGTATACGAACACGCTGGAAAAAGCTGATACAGATGTCACACTTTGGATTAAAGAAAAAAAAGATTTCAGGAAATTTATGGAAATTTAAGTAATGTGTAGTGAACTTTCCTCTTCGTGTAATAAATAGTAGTACTTTCAATTGGATTATTTTTTTATATATCTCTCTAAGACTTATTTTATTTAAAGCAATACAATTTATACCTGTATTTTATTTAAAAGTTACATTCAATTATTTCGGGAAGACAAAAATCCTTTAATCTCCATCTTTCTTGCCAATTTTCCCTATGAAAAATCTTCGGATGAATGTATTTATGTTTAAAAAAATTACATTATAGTTTTATATTTTTTACAGCTTTTTCTCTCAGCAATCGAAGTAAAATCTGTTTTTGCCATGTGTCCTACAAAATAAAAAAAAAATCAATAACTCCACTTGTTGGCATATTCTTTCATTTTCTATGTATGCTGAGTAATTCTTATTAAATTACTTTATGTGACTATTTATATCTGCAATAGGGATTTTTCTTAATATTTAGAAATTATACATTTTCAGGTAAAATTGATTGAAAAGGGTTGCTAACTTATTTGTGGTACAGCAAATGTATCAGAGTAAGTCGCTAATTTACAAATATATTAAATAAAGCAAAATATATGTTCGATTAATTGTAGTCCAGAAAAGAATAACTAATTTGGTAATAATTCCACTTCAAAAAATGAGGTTGATTTGCAACTATTATAAATTAATGCAAGCATTTGAAAAATAAAAACAAAACCAATTTACGTAAAATATATTAAAGTCATGTATTTACAAAATATGAGTTTCTGTTGTAAATATACCAATAAGTTAAAGTGAAATATTATTGTTTAATGTATTTAAGACAATCATTTCAGATTTCAATAACATTAATCAAACAAACATATAAGATATTGTATGATTGCCCTCGCATTTAAATATAAATCTAATTTGATAAGGAAGTACGAAATATCTTACATCTTGCAATACGATGCACCCTTTTCAATGGTCTATATGTATTGATAAAGTACTGAAAATTATTTTTTAACAAAAATATGATTGCATTTCTCCAGTGGAATATTTTTATTACATGTCAACAAACAGTAGATAAAAATTGTCATTGGGCGTATTTTTTAAATACGATCCAGATATAATACAATCAATATAAACATTAATTGTCCCTTAAACAATAATATTCTTATGCTAATTTGCACGATACAAGTAAAACTATTTTTATTTTATAAAATTCTGACTTGTTTCCTCATACTGAAATATACAATAATTAAAGAACTGGGATGTTTCTTTTAATTTGTTTTTAAAAGACCTATTTTTGTTAAGAATCACTTGAACATACGTATTATACACACACAATGAGAAAAATAAACTTTTTCCTTCCTGACAACTTATTCATTAAACTGTACTTTTCAGCTATTCGGTAGCTAAATTTCACTCTCATAAAACAACTAAAGAAGGAAAATAAACTATAATAAATAATAAAGACAAAAGAAGAAGTAAAATGATACTCTTGATTTAGATGCAGCTGTTATGGTAATTAGATATTTGATTATTCCAGATGAGAAATGCACGCATTTACAAATGATATAAAATGACCTTCTAATTATCATGGTTAACAAAAAAGTTAGTTTAAGCAAATGTTTGAGATGAAATTATATACAAATATCTTGATATTTCTGGGTGTGATGGTGTCACTCAGCGATTCCATCGGGTTTCCTAAAATACAGGAATCGTCAGAAGAAGAAAGTGACGAAATTGAATCTTCGAGTGCTTTGTACGATTGTATTATTGAACACATCTGTAAATGTGGTATGTTGAGCTAATTAATGTTATGATCTTTACAGAAAGAAAATTCATGAATGAATTCAAATTAGCTTTTCATTTCAGGTAATGTTGAACGCTTCTCTAGCTGCTACGACAAAATGAACAAAGATGTATGTACATTCAAATTAATATTTATATTATGCATTTAAAATGATTCCTTCCTTTCTTCACTTAACATTTGAATTTTCCTTCTCAGATAATTAAGTGATTAATTATGGAGTTTTAAAAATATTATCTGCTTATAGCAGGCTCTAAGATTTTAATCTCATGAACTGTGTGCACATAAGCTTGGAAATGTACATTGTTGAGCAATGTTTCGCTGTAGGGAATTCTCTTCACTTTCAATTTCAGGCATTTCAAATGGAATTTCGGTGCTATTTCTTATAGTACTTCAAAGTAAAATTTTATTTAAAAAGTCAATGATATTTTGCATTGATGAAATATTTCTTATAATATATTTTGTTGGGCACTAGAATAATATAGAGATATAAACACATTTTGTAATGAGTGTACATTTAGTTCATAACCTATAGAATGCAAATAATTTTTATTGTCCACGCTCAATAGAATTAACTATTTATGTTACTCAGCCAACCAAATTAATTCTTATAATAATAAATAAGAAAATGTATTAAATAATGTTTTTACTTTGTACAATTTAAAATTTCTCTTAGTGATATTAATTTGACTTCTATTAGTATTTTGTCGTTCTATTAGTACTAAAAATGTATGTTTTTTTAATTTCTACCAATGCAATTATATTACTTTGTAAGTCATTAAATCTTTGAAATATTTTTAAATCTTTAAAAAAATTGTTAAATTGTTTATATGCAATATTATATATACATATATATATTTTATGCATACAACATAATTTCTCATTTTTTGTGATTCTAAAACTTAATACCTGAAATTGTGGCTGATATATTTAATTTTAACTAAGAATATTATTTGCTATCTCTTTATTCAAAGAATGTCTACAGATATAAAATAAATGTCATAAATATAAAGAAAAGGCATTTTCTTATTTGCCACTCTTTTCACAACTTTAATTTTCTTTTTTTTACTATTTATTCCTTAATATAATAGTTTTATGTAATATTGCTACTTAAATGCATGAAATAAAAAAATAAAATTAAGTTTATTTTAATCATATTATCTAATAATTAAGAAAATTTTGATTAATTAACATTTTTATAAGCGAATATAAATATCTCTTAACAACAAAATCCAAAGCTTCACAACTTCCACTAACGGAGAGTCTATTGTAGATTACAGAGGGGAGAGAGAGATTTTCATAAAATAAAATACTTGTTTATCTCTTTCTTTAAGTGTTATTGATGAAAAAGATAATTTGTATTGAGAGTAGTCATCAATATTTGACTATTTTTACTTCATTTTTCTACAAACAGATGTTAATCGAATAGATTATCACATATTACGACATAGAAGAAAGAGCACTTTTCCAACCAACTTCAAAGCGATTTGGTTGTTGTATTAATTGCATTCGTACTTTTCAACGGCAGCAAATTTTTATTTTATTCATTGGTTTTTAATTAATATAGCTACAAAACATATTAAACAAAATTATTAGTTCCTAACTCTGATTTTGCATTAAATTACTAATATGAACTTGTTTTATATGAAGAAATCAAAATAATTATATTTCCTGTAGATTTTTTGAAAGAAAAGTTTTTCTTGAGAATGGAATTAAATCCGATAAACAGATTTATAGATTAAAAGGTTATGTTAAAATAAGATGTTCAGTTACTTCCATTTCCTAAAAAGCAATTAGATTTATATCAAAAAATGGTTTAGATATTTTTCAGCTTGAATTGTTTCTTATTTCGAAAATTTAATTCCTTGTATATTTCAATATGTTTTGTATAGCTTGTTGTAAGAGCCTTTACTGAAATTGAGAGCTTTCTTAAAAGAATTCATTTGGGGAAAAATATTTAATTTAAACTGTAAAACAAATGCTTTAACGATGACTAATATTAATCTATTGTAAACACTCCTAATAGCAACAAATATCGTTTTTAAATGTTATACATGTAGAAAGTTTGCTTTACATGCTCAGATGTAAAAGTTTATATACCTAATAGAATCAAAAAATCTGAAAGTGTATCTTATATAAATCCTTTAGTTATTTTAATATAATTTTAGTTTTAGTTTTGTTATACTTAACATACCAATTAAGACTAATGTTTTTACTTAAATGTAAACATTTCAAAATTTATCAACAAATACAGATTTCCAAATATATCCTTTTTTCAATTTTATATGCATTTTCAAGTACTTAAATATTTCTTGAATTATATTTTACTGAGTATTTTCCCCTGAAATGTGTGCCGAGATGAGCTGGCTGAATGCAAAAGCAAAAAGTTTCACTGATACAATAAAAACGTTAAATATGGTTTGAAGATTAAAGAGACCAAAAAAATATTTCAAAATTTTCCCATTAAATGGCCTTCTAATAAAGCAGAATCACTTAATTTTCAAGGAATAACATGTTTCATTTATCACATACTTGCGTGCTTAATGTGCGTGAACTCGTGTTCAACAATATGCTGAAATGTACCATTGCATTATCATCAATCACCAATCACTGGCCTTATATCATTAAGAATAAAAGAGATGTGACAGATAATGCTGACTTTTCAAATCCATTTCATTTGTGACACGTCCTCGGTAACCTCGATTTCAGAGAAAGTCTCAGAGCCAGATGTCACATATCCTCAAGTCTGGTAGTCTCAATAATTAGGCAAGTAGAAATATGTGAAATAGCACGTTAATCTGAAAAATTTTATTCAATCATGTTTTACTCGGATGTTGCCTTATTAGATCTAGTGTTAATACTGTAGTGGGCAAATAACCCATTTTCCTTAATGGTAGGGATGATGATTTTTAAAGAGTCTCTTATTTTGTTACCTATACTCTGAATACAAACTTAAATTAACACTATATATTATCTACATCTATATATTATTATATATTATCATCACTAACATACATTATATATTATCAACTATAAGACTACACATCTATATATTATTAATCTAGATATAACTCTATATTATAACTCTATATAAATCTGAAACGTCAATATTTTGAGTACCTATTACATCCTGAACAAACGTTTTCATTCTGAATTTCTTGAAGAAAAAGGACCAAAAATGAAATTCGAGAGGAATCCACATCAGTCTTTGTCTCAAAGACGATGCAGCGGTTAGTATTGAACAATATGAATATTGGTGGAACCTCATATGGGGTTGTTTTATGTGTTCACAGTTCCATCTAAATGAAAAAGGGTTCCATTTCTTAAGATATGTGGAAGCCAGTATTCATCTTATGCGCATCGTTGCCAGAAAACTCAAGGCCAAACAATGCGTGCAGAGAGGTTTTGCAGTTTCAGTTGCTGTTAAAGTACATCTTGAGAAAAGAAGTAACTTAAAAATTTTGAGTAAAATTAGGAGAAATTAAGAGCTTAAAAGTTCACACCCGACATATTCAATGCGTGAACTTTTATGCGGTTACATACAGTTGCGATTGAAGAATTTGCAAATGCTGCAATCATAACTTCTTTCACAATCGGATTACTTGGACGTCATCTTCTTATTGTACAACATTCAGAGGGACAGTTCTCTGAAACATTTGAATCATAACTATAAATGCATTTAGTGACAAACCTCGTTTAATTTTGAATTCATTAATAAGTTCGGAATTATGCCAAAGAATTGTTCTCATTCTGATAATAGAATTTCATGATGAGTTCACATTCTTTCTTTTACCGCTGCAAATTTCCAGAGATTGACTGATTTCTTTAGTGAAGTGAATGATTTCTTCAATCCGTTCGTATTGCTTTGATAGATGTATCACTATATTTATCTGCCACTGAAATTAGACATAAAGGAATTAGATGCGGTGTAGAAAGCGATTGACAATATTGTGAACTCCTTCTACAATAATGCATAATATTTGTTCCAATAGATTTCTTTTATTAACAGTGAAATCCTTTACATTGTTTTTGATATTAATATCCTCACTAAATCATAATATTTTCTAAGCTCCTCTAGGTAACATTTTAATTATAATTATTGGAGCATTTCTAAAATCTCTATAGTAGTTTAAATACTTATTTTCACAGTTTATTCAAAGATATTTTAATTACATAATGAATTTAAGTATTATCATTGAAACATTTGTCTAATCTACTGTAATCAAATTTGATTGGACAGTATTAATCGATATAACTAAAAATAGATTATAATTTATTCGCAGTTAATTTTATTTTTAAAAATGTTGTGATGGATATGGTGTGTTTTTCAATTGCACAACAAAAATTATAAAACGAAAATAGCAAATTTATATTAGGATGTAATGCCTTTATTTGTATATGAACCTTGTAAGTGTCATTATTTTCATCAATATTTTGTGTGTACGTGTACTGCTATTCCATAAATTTTCCCTATATTTAGAAAAATAGCAAAATAACGATTAATGAATTATAAGCCAATAAAGAAAATAATAATGCTAATATATAAATTTAACATCACACTCCTGTACTTGTCTTGTGGTCAGCATGCCTGACTGCGAATAGGGAGGTCCTGGGATTGAATCCCGGTTCGGGCATGGATGTACTTTCTCTCTCTATCTATCCTGTCTTTGTAATTTCCTTGTATGAATGGATTGTGAATGGTTGCCTACCCTATAAACGGATACCTAAGGCATGTGTGTACTGAGGAAGTCGGACACCACACCAAAATATGGTTCAAGTTGAAAATGGGAACAGAGCACCCCATAGTGCTAACCTAGCTGACACACGACAGCAACAACAACATCACACTCTTGTACATTGTCACAATACTAATCTAACGAAAACAAAATGGGCTGATATAAGCTAATATCGTTAAAAGTAGATATCATCTAAAATACAATTAAACAAAAAAACTGCGTCTTCAATTTAAAACTGTAATTGCTTTTTGTAAGGTTCCAATTGCAAAGTTAACTAAATTGTTACTGTCAGCTTATGATACTACTATGCCTACTACTTTTATTTAAAAAAATATGAATTTAAGTGATTGTCAAACGGTCAGTTATTTTACATCAATGGCTACAAATATGATACATTCAGAAAACAATGATGAATTTGAAAAAACTGTAGCGCTTATAAACGCGGTTTCAAGTTTTTCAACGCTTAACAATGAATGTAAGTATTTTAAAAATTTTTATTCATTTAATAATAAAAAGCATATATTTAAATATTTAAAAAAAATATTCCTAAAATGGAGTTACTTTATGAGAATCTCATTTCTGATCGATGAATTTTCTTAATGCATAATGCTTATTACTTTCAATTTCCCAGACTATTTTTAAGGCAACAACATTCATGAGTTAAATTTTGAAAGTCAATCTCTGGTTCTTTTCATGGGTCAGTTAACTTAATTTGAGTCAATTAACTTTCTTCATGTGATTTGATTATCAAATAATTATTAAGATCTATATTTAATAGATTATTGATGCTAATAAATGTTTGTTTAAACTAAAATAAATACGTTGTTTACTGTTTTCAGACTCAAGACTGGTTGGTTGACGAGCTGAACAGATGCGAAATGGGAGAACCGATAAAATATGGAAAACTAGAGACATGGGCATCCTTTATCTGTTCTCTGCCTAAGAAAATATTCGTAATTATATAAAATTAATACTAATAAAATTACTTAAAAATACGAGAAATATATGTCTATATTTAAAAAAATACCATATTTTTGAGAAATTTCAATTTATTAGTTTTGTTTTTCGAAGTTAACTAAATTTAACATTTTTGATCAAATTGTTTTACGTGCTCCGCTTCCAAGGAAAAAGTCCGAGGTTCTATTTTGGGCTGAGCAAGGTTTACTCACCCTTTCATCCCTTCAGTGGGTCTATAAACTGAGTAGCAAGCATGCTTGGGAATTAAACATTGGGAGTTTCACGTTCGGGTGACCACCTAACCAGGACATATGCTTCGCACCCAAGACCTCTCGGTCATAAAAACAGAGATGCTCACTGTAGGCCTTGGCCCACATGGGCTATCATGCCACAGAGTTTAGTTTAGCTTAGTTTTATTTGCTCAGTAACCTTTTTAAACAGATTTTACAAGTAAATTTAGAACATTCTGTAACATTTAATGTGGAATTTTATTTTCTTAATAATTAAATGAAATTCTAAGTTGTTCGGATATCTTTTTCTTATTTACATTTTCTTTATATATCTTTTTCTAAATTTTTTAAATGTATCTTTTTCTTATTTATATTTTCATACTTCTTGAATTTTTTTTTATTTTCAATTAATGTAGTATTACTCATGAAAGTTTAGTTTTTAATATGATTCCACAAATATTTATCGCGAACAGTTACATATAAAGAAATCCATACACCAAAGAAAAAATATTGATTCTAAAATATACATAATTTTATTGTTTTCAATATTAAATTTTTTTATTTTAAAATAATTTATTTTTTATATATATGATGAAATGCTTATAAAATGAATTGATTATAAGCACAAAAATTTAAATATACATCAAAAGAAGCACATAAAAATATGTATTTTAAAAAAATTGAAGTTAGAGAAATTTCTTTCTCATGAATGGAGAACATTTATGCCTAGTTCATCATTTTTTATGTAATCTATTGTAAATCATATAAATTGAGCAGCAGGTAATATTTTCTGATTTATTTTAAATATTAATTTTTGATTTTAAATATTAGATTTTGCTTGATTTGATTTCCAAATGCATTTTCTATTTATTGATCAATCCTATATTCCTATCTTAATGTATATGGTATACCTTAAATATATTTATATTTGTATTTTGAAAGAAAGATAAAAAGTTTATTTTGATAATATAAATTAATGTATAAAACAAATTTCAACAATCAAAAAATGTTAGAAATTGAATTTTATATTTTCATTGAAAACTTCACAAAACAGTTTCTTAAAAAATTTTGAGGGACACAAGAATTTATCAAAATTACATATTAATTTAGTATTTTTATTTTAAACAAAATATAATTCGATACAGTTAATAATACTTAAAAGAATTCGATAAGAGAAAACTAAGCAAATTAAACATATTCAGCACATATTAAAAGGTATTAAATGGTCTGGAGAAAATTTCCGCCCCTTCTAGATTAATGTCGAAATTGAGGGAGTGGATCTTCTGGTGGTGCCATTTATTGCAGGAATCTTAGAGCAAAGTAGCACTTTCATTTTTGTTGTGCTCTGGTTAAATGAAAGACGCCGTCTAATGACTAAAATTCGCATCGCTGCCGTCAGAGCGAGCTTGGCTTGTCCAAATGTCATAAGTAACAACGACAACACATATTAAAATATTTGTATAAGTATACATTGAAATAAAAATGTAAAGCATAATATTTTCTTTAAAGCTTCTTAGAAATAAGAGCATATGAATCTGAAAGTTAAAAATATGATGTATTCAGCAAGGAATATATTTTGTTTTAATACCATGAGGAATATTTTATATTCCCGAGGGATTTAAAACAAAATATGTTGCTGTTGTGTAATGTTTGGCTATTAGAATTTCCCCTTTTCAGCACTACAATGGATGGAAGTGCTGACACCTTAAACAGTGAAACAACCTGTCGGAGAGCCATCGTAGCCCAAGTGGGTCTTCATAGTTTGGAAGCGATGGGCAAGCAGATGTAAAACATAAAAGTAGACTCCAGGCTTGTCCTGCCACCACCCCAGGTATCATTTCTCGTGGAGGACATTGTGACCACGACATATTTAACTGTTTTAGCAGTCATTAGCAAACACGATGGATCTTCGATTGGATTGCGATTCGAGCTCATGACATTTCGATAACGATAAAAGAGCGCCCTAACTAATCTGGCCGATTAAAACAAAATATAAACTGAAAATAATTGTCTAAAGAATGTGAAAACTCAAAATATAGTTAAAAGTTTTCGAAATTAGCTGAAAATGTTGTAACAGGTGGCATGGGACAAATAATTGAATTTCTACAAAAAAAAACTCTAAAAATACATTCAAAATTGCATTCATCCATCAAATTATATCCAAATTTGTTCAATATCTGTAGAAGATAGTACTATAATACATTTGTAATATACTGTGTGCCATCTGCAGGAAATTTACTTGGCAGATTCATATGTTTGTAATATTATTAAACTTTTATCACAGTTTTAAGTTAAATTCCGCAATTCATCATACTTTAAAACTAATTGAAAATAATTTTTATTGAAGAAAATATATTTTCTTACTAGAAACCATGCTATAATGAAGTGAACATGAAATTGATGAATCTCGCGGTAAGTTATCTTTATTCTTTTACATAAGATAATAAAAAATTATAAAATTTTATACAAATCTTACTTATAAATTAACATGTGTGTGTTTCATGTACAAGGTAACCCAAAAGTAATAATTACATACGAAACTTTGACTAAAATTCCGTCTTATATATATATATATATATATATATATATATATATATATATATATATATATATATATATATATATATATATATATATATATATATATATATATATATATATATATATATATATATATATATATATATATATATATATATATATATATATATATATATATATATATATATATATATATATATATATATATATATATATATATATATATATATATATATATATATATATATATATATATATATATATATATATAGAAGAGCAACCGTGGGACATGTTTGCACACTTAACATGGATGTTATTCAATCTTTGCTACAAGTATCGGTTGGCATTGCATTTTCAAAGTTATTTGAAATTTCGTTGACCGTAACTGCTCTGATATTCTTACTACCAGGTCCATTTCAAAATTTACTGATGGTCGCAAGCAACTTTCTTCATGGATTTCTAGAGAAAATAATGAGAAGAAAATAATATGAGAGATCTGGGGAATCAGGTGATAAGAAAACAATGCATATGAATCCTGCCTAAATGGATATGAACGAATATGTGATCATAAGATTGCGTCTTATATTTTAAAATCATGTCGTACTCTTCGAACCCTTGTCTCATTAATGACTGGTATTTTTAGGCTTGTAATTTAATTTCAAACCTTGAACGTAAACTTCACTATTTGCAAAAGTCTTTAATTTAATTTCTCAAAAACTAAATGCGAAAAGTTCATTAAATATCTGCGTATAAAATGTTTTCGTCCAGAAAATGTTTATTTAAATTTTCGTAAAAAGTTAAAAAAAAATAATAATAATCATATTTTTTATAAATAATTATCTGCATATTAGTTATAGGTTTCTAAATAGTGAAAAGAATTCCTAAACTTTCTCCCTTGATTGCTACTTAGTAAACTAAAAATAATCTTTTGGATTTTTATTTTTTAAAACGTATTTCGTAGTCACTGCGGTTTAGGGGTAAGACAATGATCAAAAGCTTGGAACATCCTGATTTCAAACTTCAATTTGCAAGTACTCACCTGCTATCTGATGAACATTTTAGAACTTTTTTACTTTGTTCCCATCATCTACATAACTTTTTTTTTTACTTTACAATACGTAATAGATGTTCAAATATGTCTGACAGTATCCTTTGGATATCGAGCATATTATCAGGTATACAATTCAGATTATTTAAAAATTTCAACTTTATTTTCATTTCCTTTAATAGTCATTTTTATCCATACAGAATAAAATAAATTTTTATAATAAGTATCATGCATCAGTAAATTTCCCTTCATTTTTTTATCGAGGAATTTTTTTCTTTTTTTATATTATTGTATAGTTTTTTTTAGATTTTAAATCCTATCCACTTAGTCCGTCCAAAACTTTCATGTATAAACCATCAATGCAGTCCTTAATAACTTACAATTCAGTTGATATATTTTTATCTTTCCGTTCAGCTAGCTCAGAATAGATGATGTAATTACTTCAAGATTGAAACTGTCATCTGCAATGAAAATTAGCAGCTTACACGCGCTTTCCTCTACATACATTACCGAATAATTGTCAGTTCTTACATTTAAAACACATTAAAGATTTATGTTTGCTAATGTTCAAGTCATTTTAATCAAATTGTGATAGTTTTATTATTGTGTTATCCTTAAACAACAATTTCACTCTGAAATATTAAATATTCAATTATAAAATGTTTGAACGACATTAACTATATCGTAATATAAATAATGATAAATAAGATACTGATGTTTAAATTTGCAATTTTATTTTAAATATTGTATAAATATTCATATTTTATAAGAACTTCTATTTTATAGAAAAAAAATTTAGATCTAAGACTAATAAGCTATTAAATATCTATCTTATGAGCAGGATCATTTTTCTCCAAAAAAATTCTGGATTGTATTTTCTATAGCAAAAATGATCTATTTTTCAATAAATAACCGTCTATACATCAATTATAAATCTGTAAAAAGAAATTGATGGCTAAATTCCCGTTTCCTTAAAATAAAATTTTAGCTTTGTTGGGAGTTTAGCTACATTCTAGAACGAGTTGTCTTAAAATTTAAACATAACTTTCACAAAAAATAATAATCTGAATTTTGCAAATATATTGTTTTTTAATTTCTACTCAATAGAGTTTTGTTTATCTATTGTTATTGTTGCAAGTTCCCTTTGATCAGCAGCGCTAGATCCAAGTCCATAACATTAAACTCCCCCAAAAACTCTAGCGCCATCGAAGGATCGTCATATAAATCTTTCTTGGATAGCCCCAGGCACTCAAAAATGCGTTCTGTCGTTTCTTGTTCACATTGGTGCTCTGCAAAGACAATCCATGTGGTCTTAATACTGCATTTTCTTGAAGAAATTTCCAAATAGGTGAGACATGCCAACGGCTCGAGGCCTCACGAGCTCCAGCCTTGGCCAAGGTGTCTGCAGTTTCCTTTTCCTCTAGATCAACATGCTAAGGTATCCACTGTTGATGAATGTCATGGGACATGGATAGCCGTTTCAATTTATTGAGTATCGATACTTATTTATCTGGGGCAAAATATTAACTTTTATTTAATGCAAATTATGGAAATGAAATTCATCTTTATGAAGTTTGGCCAATTAAAATACTTCTCTTATTTCGAGTCGTCCTTTTTGTAAATCTTTAAGGAGAGAAATGCTGAATATAATGGTAATTTCATTTTTATAAATTCATTTTATTCGCAGTCGATAATGCATGTATTATATATCTATTAAATATTAAATTTTTTACTCATGAAATGAATGTTTTTAAGTAGAAAGAAAATTGACAAGTTTTACATCTCAAGATTACACATCCCATATTCGATTACTCCAGATATCCATAATTATATATGTATTTATTTCAGTTGAACATTGTTGATTAAGCAACAATCTCTATTTCCATAATAGTGTAATTTTTAAGGAAAAGGTATTCAATACTTTAAAATATGAAAAATTTTGTAAGAATCATGCAGCACCATTATGAATTTAAATGTTGAATAATTCATATTTTTAATTTTAAGAAATCGCATCGCAATTGAGATTAAAAGCATCGTATTGCTTTTAATCTTTCATTCATGGTAATTAAAGAAAAGATGTGGAATATAAACGAAAATATTACATAATTTTAACAAATATGTCATGTATTTGTTTAGTTTTTATTGACAAAATATAAAAAGAAATTAAAATATCCAAAACTTTACTCATTTGAAAATCCATCAAGGGGTTAAATTATTAAAATTAGACATGTAGAAGCATGCATCCCCTTTAAAGTGCATATAAAAATCAAAAATTACAAACAAACATTCATTTTACTACATTTTCTAAAAAATCAATCTAATCTATTTTGTAAAAAATCAATCTATTAAACATAAAATATTCAAATTTTTGATTAAATTCTAGCATAACATTACATTTTTCTTTGAATTTTTTTACAATTAAATTTTTAAATTTATATTGAATGGAAATGATCTTGCAGTCATTTTAATATTTTTATACATTTATTTCACTTGGCTCTGATATCTTAATGCGAAAAAGATTTTGAAGTTGTTTCGGCACACTTTGAAATTATTTACATTTGTCAGAATCAGATAAACAATCAAACAGCTAGATAAACAAACCTTGACTGTGTTTGTTTGCATTTCTTGCGTAATGGTAAGAGTAATTGTGTTGAACTTGTTAGAGAATAAGCATCATTATTTATATACCAAATATTATCGTAGACTTTCCCAAACTCTCTATTAAGATTTTAATATAAATACACAAGAAGCCTTTACTTTATCGTCAAACATAAATTTGGACTTTCTACGAAATAAAACTAATTATAAATGCACAGTAGTTAATAGATTATGCTCAATTTAGGCTTCAAAAAATTTTAATTATCAACGTTACCTTATTATTTAAATTATTTTTCATATTATTATATTATTAAGTATAATTTTTATATTTGTTCAATAAAACAATCATTTTGTTGCTATTTACGTAAGACAAAAATTTTTCTACTTCCAGAACATAATTTACAAGCAAAATAAAACCTTTAATTTGATTTTTGATTATAACAATGTCTTGGTTTTAAAATAACCACATTCAACTATTTTTAAATATTTATATATCTCATAAGCAAATATGTTATAAAACTCCAAAAACAATCGCTATTTCATCATTGAATAGCATTACATCATGCTTTTTATCAACAGTTTTCGTCACTGCAAACACGTTTTCATTCATCGATTAATTTCAAATTCTTTATAAAAAAACTCGTTATGTGATTAAATTTAATTTTAAAAAAACTTGGTGAGGGGATGTCGCTAGTTAGTTACCAGTATTATATGATTTATGTTCAATCTTTTCATAAATGCATATTTTAAAAAAGATTATTTGAAACGTTTAATACATTACATCATTTTTTATTCCAACTTGATACGATTTCTCGGAAGTTTTGCCTTAACCAGGTTAGTATCGAATATCTGTGATTTTGTGATGACAGAATAACTTTTTTCCACAATTCGTTGAGAATTCAATAATATGGTTGATTTTGAAAACATTTTCTATAATGAAAAATTTCATTTTTGAATCACTTAAAACTGACGCGAATAAATGATCCAATTTTTACAATTAACACAAAAAAATCGGGTAGCTTATAGTAAATATTATAATAACATTTTATAGGAAATAATGGGAAGTATTTCGATATGTTTGGTAATCAATGATTTCGTATATCTTCATTGTATATATCATGTTTCATCACAATGCACATCATTTAATAAAAGCAATTATGTATTTACAGCAACATTTCTCTGGTATAAACGTAAATTTAAATGTAATGTCAATAACCATCAGCAATTCTCTTTTTAGATTAATGTTATTGACTGCTAATGAGCGTAATTTTCTCATTTACTTCACACTTTAAATTTTTTTCTTATAATATTTTATCTTCAAAGCATTTATCCTATTGCATAATTACTTTTTAGAAAGTCATCAAATGCGCATTATTATGTCATAAGAACGTTTTTTTAGAATGAATTACAAACTTAGTTATTAGTTAATAGTTTTCTTTTTCTTAACTTTTCCTTAGCCACCTCATGTGTGTGTATAGCTTCTAAATAATAAAATCATTTCTTAACTACAGATACTTGTACATTCTTTATTTTACAAGATGCTGCTTTGACTTTATATTTTTTATATTATATGAATTCTATGCACTATTTAATAGAAATAATGTACTTTTACGTTGATAAAGCAAAAATAATTAAACTTTCACTGTTTTTATCTGATAAAAAAGCTTTGAAAGAAATGCATTAAGAAATAAATTAAACAATAGATAATGAAATTACTTCAAGATTGAAACTGTCATCTGCAATGATAATTAGCAGCTTACACGCGCTTTCCTCTACATACATTATCGAATAATTGTCAGTTCTTACATTTAAAACACATTAAAGATTTATGTTTGCTAATGTTCAAGTCATTTTAATTAAACTGCGACAGTTTTATTATTGTGTTATCCTTAAACAAATATTTCACTCTGAAATATTATATATTCAATTATAAAATGTTTGAACGACATTAATTATATCATAATATAAATAATGATAAATAAGATACTGATGTTTAAATTTGCAATTTTGTTTTAAATATTGTATAAATATTCATATTTTATAAGAACTTCTATTTTATAGAAAAAAAAATTAGATCTGAGACTAATAAGCTATTAAATATCTATCTTATGAGCAGAATCATTTTCCCTCAAAAAAATTCTGGATTGTATCTTTTATCGCAAAAAAGATCTATTTTTCCATAAATCACCGTCTATACATCAATTGTAAATCTGTAAAAAGAAATTGATGACTTTAAATTCCCGTTTCCTTAAAATAAAATTTTAGCTTTGTTGGGAGTTTTGTTACCTTCTAGAATGAGTTGCATAAAATTTAAGCATAATTTTCTCAGAAAATAATAATCTGAATCTTTCAAATATATTGTTTCTTAATTTCTATTCAATAGAGTTTTGTTTATCTATTGTTATTGTTGCAAGTTCCCTTTGATCAGCAGCGCTATCCAAGTCCATAACATTAAACTCCCCCAAAAACTCTAGCGCCATCGAAGGATCGTCATATAAATCTTTCTTGGATAGCCCCAGGCACTCAAAAATGCGTTCTGTCGTTTCTTGTTCACATTGGTGCTCTGCAAAGACAATCCATGTGGTCTTAATACTGCATTTTCTTGAAGAAATTTCCAAATAGGTGAGACATGCCAACGGCTCGAGGCCTCACGAGCTCCAGCCTTGGCCAAGGTGTCTGCAGTTTCCTTTTCCTCTAGATCAACATGCTAAGGTATCCACTGTTGATGAATGTCATGGGACATGGATAGCCGTTTCAATTTATTGAGTATCGATACTTATTTATCTGGGGCAAAATATTAACTTTTATTTAATGCAAATTATGGAAATGAAATTCATCTTTATGAAGTTTGGCCAATTAAAATACTTCTCTTATTTCGAGTCGTCCTTTTTGTAAATCTTTAAGGAGAGAAATGCTGAATATAATGGTAATTTCATTTTTATAAATTCATTTTATTCGCAGTCGATAATGCATGTATTATATATCTATTAAATATTAAATTTTTTACTCATGAAATGAATGTTTTTAAGTAGAAAGAAAATTGACAAGTTTTACATCTCAAGATTACACATCCCATATTCGATTACTCCAGATATCCATAATTATATATGTATTTATTTCAGTTGAACATTGTTGATTAAGCAACAATCTCTATTTCCATAATAGTGTAATTTTTAAGGAAAAGGTATTCAATACTTTAAAATATGAAAAATTTTGTAAGAATCATGCAGCACCATTATGAATTTAAATGTTGAATAATTCATATTTTTAATTTTAAGAAATCGCATCGCAATTGAGATTAAAAGCATCGTATTGCTTTTAATCTTTCATTCATGGTAATTAAAGAAAAGATGTGGAATATAAACGAAAATATTACATAATTTTAACAAATATGTCATGTATTTGTTTAGTTTTTATTGACAAAATATAAAAAGAAATTAAAATATCCAAAACTTTACTCATTTGAAAATCCATCAAGGGGTTAAATTATTAAAATTAGACATGTAGAAGCATGCATCCCCTTTAAAGTGCATATAAAAATCAAAAATTACAAACAAACATTCATTTTACTACATTTTCTAAAAAATCAATCTAATCTATTTTGTAAAAAATCAATCTATTAAACATAAAATATTCAAATTTTTGATTAAATTCTAGCATAACATTACATTTTTCTTTGAATTTTTTTACAATTAAATTTTTAAATTTATATTGAATGGAAATGATCTTGCAGTCATTTTAATATTTTTATACATTTATTTCACTTGGCTCTGATATCTTAATGCGAAAAAGATTTTGAAGTTGTTTCGGCACACTTTGAAATTGTTTACATTAAACAGCTAGATAAACAAACCTTGACTGTGTTTGTTTGTATTTCTTGCGTAATGGTAAGAGTAATTGTGTTGAACTTGTTAGAGAATAAGCATCATTATTTATATACCAAATATTGTCGTAGACTTACCCAAACTCTCTATTAAGATTTTAATATAAATACACAAGAAGCCTTTACTTTATCGTCAAACATAAATTTGGACTTTCTACGAAATAAAACTAATTATAAATGCACAGCAGTTGATAGATTATGCTCAATTTAGGCTTCAAAAAATTTTAATTATCAACGTTACCTTATTATTTAAATTATTTTTCATATTATTATATTATTAAGTATAATTTTTATATTTGTTCAATAAAACAATCATTTTGTTGCTATTTACGTAAGACAAATTTTTTTCTACTTCCAAAACATAATATAAAAGCAAAATAAAATCTTTAATTCGATTTTTGATTATAACAATGTCTTGGTTTTAAAATAACCACATTCAACTATTTTTAAATATTTATATATCTCATAAGCAAATATGTTGTAAAAACTCCAAAAACAATCGCTATTTCATCATTGAATAGCATTACATCATGCTTTTGATCAGCAGTTTTCGTCATTGCAAACACGTTTTCATTCATCGATTAATTTCAGATTCTTTATAAAAAAAACTCGTTATGTGATTAAATTTAATTTAAAAAAAAACTTGTTGACGGGATGCATCTAGTTCGTTACCTGTATCACATGATTTATGTTCAATCTTTTCATAAATGCATATTTTAAAAAAAATTATTTGAAACGTTAAATACATTACATCATTTTTTATTCCAACTTGATATGATTTGTCTGAAGTTTTGCCTTAATCAGGTTAGTATCGAATATCTGTGATTTTGTGATGACAGAATAACTTTTTTCCAAAATTCGTTGAGAATTCAAAAATATGGTTGATTTTGAAAACATTTTCTATAATGAAAAATTTCATTTTTGAATCACTTAAAACTGATGCGAATAAATGATCCAATTTTTACAATTAACACAAAAAAATCGGGTAGCTTATAGTAAATATTATAATAGCATTTTATAGGAAATAATTGGAAGTATTTCGATATGTTTGGTAATCAATGATTTCTTATATCTTCATTGTATATATTATGTTTCATCACACTGCACATCATTTAATGAAAGCAATTATGTATTTCCAGCAACATTTCTCTGGTATAAACGTAAATTTAAATGTAATGTCAATAACCTCAGCAATTCTCTTTTTAGATTAATGTTATTTTCTGCTAATGAGCGTAATTTCTCATTTACTTCACACTTTAAATTTTTTTCTTATAATATTTTATCTTCAAAACATTTATCCTATTGCATAATTACTTTTTAGAAAGTCATCAAATGTGCATTATTATGTCATAAGAACATTTTTTTAGAATGAATTACACACTTAGTTATTAGTTAATAGTTTTCTTTTTCTTAATTTTTCCTTAGCCACCTCATGTGTGTGTATAGCTTCTAAATAATAAAATCATTTCTTAACTACAGATACTTGTACATTCTTTATTTTACAAGATTCAGCTTTGACTTTATATTTTATGAATTCTATGCACTATTTAATAGAAATAATGTACTTTTACGTTGATAAAGCAAAAATAATTAAACTTTCACTGTTTTTATCTGATAAAAAAGCTTTGAAAGAAATGCATTAAGAAATAAATTAAACAATAGATAATGAAATTACTTCAAGATTGAAACTGTCATCTGCAATGATAATTAGCAGCTTACACGCGCTTTCCTCTACATACATTATCGAATAATTGTCAGTTCTTACATTTAAAACACATTAAAGATTTATGTTTGCTAATGTTCAAGTCATTTTAATTAAACTGCGACAGTTTTATTATTGTGTTATCCTTAAACAAATATTTCACTCTGAAATATTATATATTCAATTATAAAATGTTTGAACGACATTAATTATATCTTAATATAAATAATGATAAATATGATACTGATGTTTAAATTTGCAATTTTATTTTAAATATTGTATAAATATTCATATTTTATAAGAACTTCGATTTTGATGATAAAGAAATTTAGATCTAAGAGTAACAAGCTGTTAAATATTTATCTTATGAGCAAGATCATTTTCCTCCAAAAAAATACTGGATTGTATCTTTTATTGCAAAAATGATCTATTTTTCCATTAATCACCGTCTATACATCAACTGTAAATCTGTAAAAATAAATTGATGACTTTAAATTCCTGTTTCCTTAAAGTAAAATTTTAGCTTTGTTGGAAGCTTAGTTACATTCTAGAACGAGTTGTCTTAAAATTTAAGCATAATTTTCTCAAAAAATAATAATCTGAATTTAGCAAATATATTGTTTTTTAATTTCTATTCAATAGAGTTTTGTTTATCTATTTTTATGGTTGCAAGTTCCCTTTGATCAGCAGCGCTAGACCAAGTCCATAATATTAAACACCCCAAAAAACTCTAGTACCATCAAAGGATCGTCATATAAACCTTGCTTGGATAGTCCCAGGCAGGCAAGGATGTGTTCTGGCGTAGCTTGTTCCTATTGGTGCACTGCAGAGACAATCCATGTGGTCTTAATACTGCATTTTACTCTTGAAAAAATTTCCAAAAAGGTGAGAGGTGTCAACGGCTCGAGGCCTCACGAGCTCCTGACTTATCCAAGGTGTCTGCAGTTTCATTTGCCTCTAGATTAATTGGGAAGGTATCCACTGTAGATGAATGTCATGGGACATGGATTGAAGTTTTAATTTATTGAGTATCGATACTTATTTATCTGGGGCAATATATTAACTTTTATTCAATGCAAATTATGGAAATGAAATTCACCTTTATGAAGTTTGACCAGTTAAAATACTTCTCTTATTTCGAGTCATCCTTTTTGTAAATCTTTAAGGAGAGAAATGCTGAATATAATGGTAATTTCATTTTTATAAATTCATTTTATTCGCAGTCGATAATGCATGTATTATATATCTATTAAATATTGAATTTTTTACTCATGAAGGAATTTTTTTAAGTAGAAAGAAAATTGACCAGTTTCAATGATTTCTTATATCTTCATTGTATATATTATGTTTCTTCACACTACACATCATTTAGTCAAAGCAATTTTATATTTTCATCAACTTTTCTCTAGTAAAAACGTAAATTTAAATGTAATGTCAATAACCGCAGCAATTCTCGTTTTAGACTAATGTTATTGTCTGCTAATGAGCGTCATTTTCTCATTTATTTCATAATTTATATTATTTCCTTACATTCTTTTATCTTCAAAAAAAATATTATCCTATTACATAATTACTTTTTTAGAGAGTCATCAAATGCGTATAAAAACCTTTTTTGAATTGAATTACACACTTTGTTTCTAGTTAATAGTTTTCCTTTTCTTAATTTTTCCTTAGCCACCTCATGTATAGCTTCTAAATAATAAAATCATTTCTTAACTACAGATATTTTTACTTCCTTTATTCTGTAAGGTGCTGCTTTGACTTTTTATTTTTTATATATTATGAATTTCATGCACTACTTAATAGAAATAATGTATTTTTACGTCTAAAAAGTAAAAATTTAACTTTGACTGTTATAATCTGATAAAAAAAACCTTGAAAGAAATGGATTAAGAAATAAATTAAACAATGGAATTCAATATTATTTCATAATTCTCAATGTATTTTTATCTAATGTATAAAATAAAATAAAAATATATCAAAAATTAATAAATAATGAATTTCTCTATGATTTACAGAGTCTATTTTAAAAGTAACATTATTTAAATTTACAAATTTCAATTATTTTCAAATACTTTAAAGAGAGTTTTTTTTAACTAATTTATCTGTTAATTTACATATTTGTGAGTGTGTATTTTTATTCAACTATTTTTTAATCAAAAAATTCACTTCAATATGTTAAAACCATACAATATGCTTTCCTCAATAACACAACCACAATACAATATTTTATAAAGACACACACAACTTCTGATAAATACCAACAGCTAATTTATATAAAAAATGATTTTTCTGTGCCGATAAAAATATTTTATCTTAATATTGTTACAATAAAAAAAATGTTAATACTTCATTCTAACCTTTTTTTTCTAGCAATAATCATAAAGTGAGTTGAACTTAAGAACTTGTTTCAGCACAGTGATCATTATTTACGTTAATATTAGCTCTCGTGATATGTTAATACTTCGAAGTAAATAATCAAAATTTATTTTGCTAATTTGTAACTATGCATTGACTTTCGTGATTTTTTAAAATTTTGCTTAGTCAATAAATTTAAACAAAATATGCAAAATCAGCACGAAACTGTTTTTAAATGAATCCTTTAGTCAAATCATAAATTTGAGTTAATTTTTTTCCTCCTATGTTTGCTTGATAGTGTTTTTAAAGATTTCCGTTTACCTGATTTTTCCCACTTGAAATTTTTAAACATTGTTTTAATGCTTAAAAATTTCTTAAAATGCTTAAAGATGGCGGAAGTCATTTTTAAGCATTGTTTTAAGAACATTTTTCAAGGTTACCTTTACAAAACTGTTCGCACTTCTTCTTTTTTTGTGATGAAAAAAATATTACTGAATTTTGCCTGACTGCCTGACTTCATCGCTGACAGAAGGATTTTCAGATCGAAATCTTTTCTTTTTCTTTTTTATCTTTTGTTTTTTTATGTTTATTATTCTGAGTCTTTCCCATTCCTTGGAGCGTTTTGCAGTACTATAAAAGCAGGCAGCTTGCGTTTAATCTTTCTTACTCAATCCATTCAAATCGCTTTCATTTTGGTAGTTAAATTTATTTAATCATCAAAACCATGAATTCTGTGGTTAAATTTCCAATAATTTTTATAGTTAAGAGATTCTATTGTCTTTTATATAGAATTTCCATTTCAATTTTTTAGAAACCAGATTTATAAAGTAGAAAGAGTTTCTAGAGTAGAAAAAGTAGAAAGAGTGAAAATTTAAGAGTTAGTAATATTATCTCTATGGGAATCTAAAGCTATCACTTCAATTCAAAAGAAACTTATCTAAATCATAAATTATGACCTTTTTAATTAAAGGTCACCAGAGAAACGATAAAAGTATTTGCTCTCTTGTAATGGTAATGGTAACTTCAAATAAACTTTGAAGATTTAAATTTTGAGTATACTGACTAGAGTAAACATTGATTCTGAAAAACATAATGCAATAAATATAAGTGATTAATTAAATATCTCTATAAAATCATTAATGAAAATTTATGAAATTTAAAACATCAGATCTGATCTCTACGTTTTGATTCAAATTGTGGAGGACTTTGTAGAAAGTAAAGGACCATAATTTTTTAATTTAATTAAACTAATGCAAAAAAATATTTTTTTAAATTTTGCTAAAAATTAACAATTATTTAAAATTAAAACTGAAATTAATTTTTCAAGTGAAATAATTTTGTTTTTAAGTTCTGATTTGGTAAAATATTTGCAAAAAAATGTCTAATTAATTCTTCCTCTTTAATACAGTTCTGCTTACTACATTAAAAGAACAATCGTTTAGTTCGGTTAATTATTCTATGTGTTCATTTAAATCTATACTCATGATCATCATTAATGATCATCTTCTTTTCGATCCTCAGATTCTTCCTCATTCAGCTTGACTTCATCTACATTTCAAGTGTCGATGTTTAATGAATGATTCTCAAATGTCGTTTTATTATCTATAATATCCAACAATGAAAGGATTTTTGCAAAACTTTTAACGATCTATTCAAAGCTTCTTACCTCAAAAGACCTTCTCTCCAGCTTTTTATCTCAAAATAAATAGATTTTTTTTCATCAGCTATTTCATACATTTACTTAAGGATTGAGTTGAACTGTTACATAAGAGTGAATATTTCTGTTTCAGTAAAATGGATTAAGTTATTATGATATATATATATATATATATATATATATATATATATATATATATATATATATATATATATATATATATATATATATATATATATATATATATATATATATATATATATATATATATATGTATTGGATGTTCGGAAAGTAATTTCGTTTTTCATGAAAATGAAAAACGTATAACGAATAAATACCGCATTGCATTGCATATTGTTCATTCTAGTCCAATAGCTTCTACCATCTTTCTGGTAAAATATTTCCCACTCATAATGTGGTTGGTTTTTACTAGCATAAAGCTGATCCAAGTGGGAAAAACGAAATTACTTTCCGAACAACCCAATATATTGATTTTTAGAATCATTTTACACTTCTTGAGTGTTGATATCCATTTATTCTTTTTTTTTACTCAAAAATAACTTATTTGGAAATTTCTAATCATATTAAAAATTTACATTTTTATTAATAATTAATAAATGCATGTATATTACAGAAAGAATATGCTGAAAACCCTGAATTACAGGAATATAGTGCAGCCATGCAATTAGCTCGAGTACGTTTATAAAACATGTCTAATTTTTCTAGTACAATTTTTTATTTTTATTACTGCCCTAAATGATTTTGATTTTTTCCATTGAAAGGTTTGTATCGAGCCCAATTTGAATGCTTGTTTAATTTTCCCTTCATCTTGTTTTTAGTAAGTATACACAGTTTTTAATTTTATAAAAAATAACTTACAAATTTTAAGAGGACATAGAAACATAAAAAATCTAAGATAATCATAAGACAGATTTAAAAAGGATTAAAATTATTTAAATATATAATGTAATTTAATGTTGAAAAATCATAGTGTTATTTAAATTATTAGAAAATATCAAAAATAGTATTAAACTCTAAGTAAATATCTTTTATTACTTAATAAAGTATAATGGAATACTGTTAGTTATTAAAATTCCTGCACCAGAAAGACATGTAAATAGCAGCACCGTTTGGTTTTAAATCTGTATTGTGCCAAGAAGACTTAAATGGATTTGCAAGTAACTAAGAATAAATATCATGGTAAGTTTATCATGCGAAGTTAGCACAATACAATATACGAAATTATGGAATAAACAATAAGTACAGAGTGCAAGTGTTTCATTCCTTTAGATCTTACTTCCAATTTTTCTAAGTCGAAGTAATAAGGTTGAACACCGTTTACGTCGGTAACTCAAGACCAAATATCCTTAACGAATAACATGTCTGGAGAACATTCTATTATAGCAACAATCAAATACTCTTTGTATCAATAAGAATCAAAAAGTATCGGTAACGTGTGCAGTACTTTGTTGAAAAATGCTTTGAAACAAGTAGTCAAAATAGGGCCTGACCTTAGTCTTTTACCAGTCAGAAAATATAATTGTGTCTGCCCACTATACCATATTGTAAGATTAAGAACTAGAATGTTAATCCCCATACATAACGCTGAGTAGAGAATTCACTCTTCAGTGACGAATGCAACCTATTAAATTTGCTTTTTTCTGATCCCACACACGAATAAGTTTATTTAATATTGTAAGGAAAACTGATATCTGTTTGGAGAAAAACTTGGTGTCATTCCCATTCTTTTATATCAGTTCTTGAGTATTTGAATAGTCTTGAGTATCTTAACTGTATAAATGTAATCTTAACTGTATATATATATGTGTGTGTATACATCTTAACTGTAACTGCTAGAAATTTGGTGAAATTAGTGCTAATATGTATTCATTATTAATTTAAAGGGTATATTAAAGAAATTTATATTTAAAACAAAATTAAGATCACTAGAAGAATTTAATCTTACATTTTAACTAAAAATGTTCACAAAACTTGTTATTTTTGATACATAAATTTAAAATAACTCATTATATACTTATTGGCAACTATGTGAGTTTATAACAAACAACATATTTATGTATTTCATTTTTCTTACAGGTTTGATAATTATTCGAGATTACTCAAAACTGGTATTTACAGAACTATTCCCATAGAATTTTTTTTAAAAAATACAATTATCGAATTCAAATGCTCTAGGCAATATAATTTTATATTTTCCAAATATAAACATGGAAAATTCTATCTTTTTGCCATTTGATTGAAAAATTGTATTTTGATAGTTACGATAAAAATGAGTCAATTCACAGTTGTCTCCAGTAATATTAAATCAAATTGATGATTGTTTAAATGTCCTCGGACTGAAATGTTATGTAATCAATATGCTGCATTCTAATAAATAAAATATTTACATTGTTTAAAGTTTATATTTTTGGATTCTTGCGTAACGAGTGTGATCTATTGTGAATCAAAATGTTGAGTATTCATAATGGTAAAAACGAATATTAATCTCAATTTTTAAGTATTACACCAAATCCACTAAATTCAATTACGAAAATAATTTCAGACGATCTACGATTATTTCCATATTTTCTACATAAAATTATGGTTATATTTTGGTAATTTATTCCAGCTGGTATTCAAAATGGGTTATCGAGTAAAGCCTTCAAAAACATTTTGAAGGTTCCCATTCCTGATCCTAGACATGATTTTGGAAAAATTTCGTCCAGTATGTAATTTCTTCCATATTTCAAGATTAATATTTTAAGTAAAGCTTAAGAAAATTAATCTCTTCCCAAAAAAATTTACTTTCAAATTAAGTTTATTTGTAAAATAATTCGTTCATAAATTACTTTCTCTTCCAAAATGCCCTCTTCGTCATGTAACAGTTTATTTATTTCATGAATTAATAATTTAAAAATTAATAGGTTAATTTTCGTAATAAATAGCATACCTAAGCAACGTGCATTCGAATACCATTTATACGACGCTTTTTCTAATTATGCTTCAAGTATGGAGCATTTTCTATTGTAAATAAATACGTAAGCAAAATAAATAACCATTCTGAAATGAAATAATTTCTTTTTTGTAAATTTATGCTACTTTTTAATTATATGTAATTCCAAAAAGTTTTATTGCTAAACACGGATTTACTATAAGCCATACGAGAGAATCTTCTGAATATCTGAGAACAAATAGTACTCACTGTTTTCATTCATAAAAAAAAATTATAAGGTATTCCATTAATTGTATAGAAAATTAATGCCTAAGAAACTTTGAAAAAATAAATCATTTTACGATATCATACATTTTTTTTAGACAATATGTCTAAAAAACTTATTTTGAATGGGAAAAATGCTTAAACTCAAGAAGTTCAAGAAAATATTTTACACCCGAAAATAAAAATTATTTAGATAAAATTATTGCTATTTATTACAATATTTTGAGCGACTATGACTTTCAGACTTTTTTTTAAGTTTCGATGGTATAAATTTAGGTGATTCATTTAAATTTGTAATGAGAATAATATTTGCTTCAAACATTTATGCCCGTAGATGCAGTTGTTCCATGTAAAAATGAAAGAAAAATAAGTTGATGTTTATAAAAACGAATAGTTCATGGCATCATTTAGTAAAAATATTAATAACTCATATATGTAGTTGTTGTTGCTTGTGATTCTTGGACAAGCCAAGCTCCCTATACCATGGCTATGCGAATTTAAGTCAATATGTCTTTCGTTTTTATCAGAGCACCACGAAAGTCCGTCTTTGCTCTTTTTTAAATCCTCCGATAGATGGCACCACCAGAGAATCCATTCCCTCAATTTTGACATAGGAAATTATCTCCAGACCATTGCACCCATGCTCAAGGACCGACCACAGGACTTTTGATTCTAGGAGTACGTATATCGCATGCACGGTGGTCTTTGGCGGCAATGGAAATCGAACCCCACCCTTCAGGATGGAAGGCCGACGCACTAACCACTAGGCTACCACCGCCATCAAATATGTAGTTAATAAGTCAAGTTGGAGCTCCTTCCATTCAAAATAAGAGGTGATTAGATAACATTGAAACATGTTACTAAACTTTTTTTTATACAATGCTGGTCAAAATTTAAAATGAAAATGATACAGTTAATCTAAATAATATTAAAGTTAAGTTATAAAACGCAAATATAGTGTAATTGATAAAACCTTTTTGTCATCGAATATGGTTCTACATCTAAGCAGCGTACAAAAAATGTTAATAGAATCAGATTGGTGAATATCATTTTCCAGCACCTATAGAAGGAAGCAGTTAAAACTGGTGTGCTTTGGAGAGTATCACATTTAGGAAAATTCAGACATATCAATGTTTCCATTTGGAATTCCTTTCATTTCATTAGGTATTGCAAATTTTGTTTCCCAATATCAATTAGTCAGAATTCCAGTAAAATATTACAAAGGAATTTTCATGATATAATGACATAGCTCATAAAAGTTTAAATTAGTTAATAATAAGATAATAAGAAAACATCATTAAGTAATCTCATAAACTTTGGAAAAAATCAACACGTAAGCTGAAAAATGAAAAATCCTTCTTTAAATTCATAAAACTCTTAAAAAGAACTAAAAAAATAACTACTTCCACCGTATTATGAAAACACTTATCTATCTTAATAAGCATTATAAGTAAATGAACAATGATTTTGACTAATTTTAATTCTTTGGGATGTGCTAAAAAAATTTACTTTCCAAACATAAAAAATTAAGCAAATTCTAAAAACATTTTTAACTCACCAAACTCCAAAAAGTAATAATGGTTTTCCTGATATGTATATAATATTTTTATTATTATTTAAAATTTATTATTCTTTCAAATTTATTTAGTATATAATGTGAATCATCTAACTTAAACCCTAGATGTTTTCATTTTTATTGCACTTATAATGATATAAATCATGAGACTCTAAAGCTTTGTGTCTAAATCTTAATCAAGAACATGTTGATGGAGTAAAAATTGGAAATCAAAAATAAGATATTAAAGATGTTTTGTGCTATAAATATTTCCAAGAAAACAGGTGATGTAAATCTATCTTTTTTATTAATAGTTGGCTTATTGTGTAAATGGTATTCCTAAGATTATATGTGGAATTATCATTTCTCAAGCAAGAAACAACTTAACCTTCCATTTATTTCTTTAAAAAGATGTTCAAAATATTCTTTATTCAGAAAACAAACGAGTCAATTATAATCATGACTCGTCTTCATCAGCTTTTCCAAATAATCCACAATCAACTATTTGAAATTAATTTCTACATAAATGGAGTATTCTTCCACCTATATCTCTCTATTTGAAGTCTTTGAAACAAGAACAATTGAGTTCTGAAGATTGCTGTAAATCTTCCACTTAAGTTTCCTAAAATGATATAAGAAATATTCACACACAGTATTGTAAAAAAAAAACCAACAGTAATGTAAAAAAAATAACCAGTCTGCAATCCAAATAAAAAAATTACTGCCGATTCCATTTCAAACAATATCATCAGTTTTCCTAACAAAGTCATGACTATTTAATTGGGAAGCGAATGTGAATCAATCTTTGCGCAGCTGTTAATACAATGAATACTCATCTGTGTCACTGGAATTTGTGATTTGGTAATAATCCCTTTGTAATACAAAAAATATTGATATTGACAACAATAAATTATGTATATAAGACTTTAATGATATTACTGCTAGTAATTTTTTTCAAATTATTTAATGAAAAATTTTAATGAATGAAAAATAGGATTCAATTGCTTAAAAATGTCTCCTATTTAGTAATGAATATATATTATACCTGCAACAGTTTTCTGAATGATTCACAATCTATGTGAACATATTTTTAATTAAAATACTTTTCTTTTATTTATTGGAGTAACTGAATATCTTTTGAGATCCTATAAGCATCTGTAATAAACATAAATTAAATAAAATTAGAGAATAGTTAGTGAGACGAAAAATATGAGTAAAAAAGCTTCATTTAAAAAAATTAAATGTTCTAATATTAAATCTTACAGTAAAACGTTTGTAAAAATATATATAATTAAAAAACGATTTCTAATTTTTCAATTTTTAAAGATTTCTTCTATAAAATCAGTAAAAGCAAACTTTTGCTACGAAAACTGCCATATTTCTCTGAATTTGATATCATTTCTAAATAACCTAAAAAATTGTGGATTACCTAAAAAAAAGGGAAAATTGTAAATTTCTTTTAACATCTATTGTTGATCTGGAAGACTTTTCATTGGTAGTATTTTGTTTTCGCATATAACAAGAGAAGAGGCTTCAAAACACATCGTAATTATTGAAAAGGCTGAAATCAAAATTTTCCTTCTCCTTATTTAGTGATGTCTAAGATTGAAATTGAAGCCATCAACATCTAATTCGTTTGAAATATCACATGATCGAGATCTTGATATGTTTTTATGATATTTTTTCATCATTCACTATTGCTCTTCACATAGCCGACAGTATATAAATGGTTGGTTGGTTGATTTCGTGTCCATTTGAAGTCAAGTAAAATTATTTCAAGTGCCAAAATCACGGCCTGGGCAATGTGAACAATTTCATCATTATAAAGATTGCTCTGAAAAGTAAATACGTCAAAGAGCCTGTAAGCTTCTTATGATGGCCGGGCAGTTAAAAATATGCTCCGGGGTGAACTTCTCCTAAGGGCAGTTCCTGCATGATTTCTAAGATCTGGTACCGTCTGCATTCATAGTCATTCCACAGAAGAGTTGGTTTCTAAGTCTGGAAATACTTCTAGTAACAATCTTATCTGCATTGATAGCAGATAATTGATGTTCATTTTGATGTGTTTTTCTTTCAGTTTATATCTAGTGATTTCATTGGTTTCTCTTAAAGTTATGGTGACGACATGTAGTGTCTGTAGTGGGCTTTACAAGCTTTATTTAATGGAACTCTGGGTAATCAGCAAAGAATTCAAATAAAAATGTCCTGATGAATCAATATTTGCTTCCAAGAAAAAGATGAAACCAAACCTCAAATATTATTTGACAGTGGAGAATGTGTCGTACTAATAGATTATTGCCAGCATGGATTTCAAACAAAATCCAAGCTCACTACAGTCTATTTAAAACGCTCGTCCGAGTAGACCCAGTTTTGTTTTTAGCTACCATTAAGAAATAGTTGTTGCCTTTCTGTATTCTGGTTTCACATTTGCCGGGTGAGAATTTTCTGGGCTTCTTTGCTTGTAATTCCTGAATATTGCCCTACCTGTAAAAAAAACACCTATCTGTAGAAAGAGATAGTTATTCAAATTTCTTACAATTATTTACAATTGTTATATCATCAGATGCACTGTTCAAAGCATAGAATCAATTGTTTCATTTGAGTTCAAGTTTTTAAGTAATTAAATAAGAATAAAACCTTAAAATTTCTTTTTTACGATAAAATATCTTTCTTTTTTTATATTATACAACGATGTCATTGATTGAAGGTACATAATGGTAATTTTAATCAATGTAAGTAGCTTTTTTTGTATTAAACTTATGTTATAAAAATCTGCGGTAACATAAAATAATTTTCTTCCAAAACAAATTTATCCTGACGTCAGATTTATATGGATTTAAGACATGCTATAATGTTAAGCAAAAACAGCAATAAATTTCAAATCATTAGACCATACAAATTTAATATTGAATTCATCTAGACGTTCTGGAGTATCATCTAGAGTGAAAAACACAAAGGATGAATTCATCTAGAGTGAAAAACACAAAGGCATGATGAGCACAGAATGCAAACACAACAAATATCATGAAATTACTGGCGGAATTCTTCTTAAATAGAATTTTTTCCGTTATAACCTCATTTTATAGCCAATAAATTACAGAGTCCTTTTATTTGATAAGTAAAAGTTTCTAGAAGATTTTTTTTCATACGTATCAATTCTAATGTCTACAAAATCTGTAATATGTCATTGGTTTCTTTTTTTTCCCCCATTTTTCTTGTATAAAATATCAGAAAATGGTTATGAAACAAAAGCTTCATTCACAATACTAATAATATTAATTTAAATAATTTTCAATTTTCTAAACTGCTGGAGAGACAGCTGTAATACATAAGATTTTAATAAATTTATTGATACATTTTAAAATCTACGAATTTCTTATAGATAAAGAAAGATAAGGAATGAATAAGTTCTAACAATCTCAAAATAAATAAATTGTAAAGGAATAAAATGCAAAAATAAGCTAATTGCCTTCTAAATAATCTTTATTCTTATCTTCTAAATAATCTATAATCTTATTTTCAGAAATAAATAAGAAATACATTAAAAAAACTCATATGATACTGACATTTAAGTTTCCTTCTAATTTAAAGATGCTGATATCAAAACTAATGTTAAATTTTTCATAATAGTTTTTGAAATTATGAATACTCTTAATGTATCAATTGCTTCCTTTTATTTCTTCATCCTGGTAATTTTAATGTTATTTATTTGCAATAACTATTCTTCCCTGCCTCTTGTTCATTCGGAATAATCTTATCTGGACATATATTGTTTATTAAACTTGATCACAAAAATTGCTGCTTTCCTGTAGGACAAAAAGTAAATGTTAAAACAACCATAATTTCATTTTATTCTAGAATTAATAACATTTGAAAAATATTTCCTGAGCAAAGAACTGAATTATTAAAAACAAGAATTTCTCGCATTCCTAAATTAATAAATTTGTTAAAGATTCAAACTATTCGGCATGTGTGACTGACTGAAATTGAACTTTTGCCTTTCAATTAGATTTTCTTATATTTATTGAGAACTTCTGTTCAAAAAATCACATTATGTTTAAAAGCTTTTGAAAATTAAATGATAATATGATTATAAAAGTATGTTAAAATAAATCTGCTTACAATTTTATAGTTTTAATACAAACAAGGAGAAAGGCTCTAACGGGATTCAAAATAAAGAAACAACAGCTGCCAAACAGTTGAGACACTGACATGATAGCAACAGACACGTCATCACAGCAAATTATTATTGAAGACTCTACTGCAAAACTTTCATTGAAAATAATACAAAATCAAACAAGATATGTTTTCCTGCGAATTTATTAACCAATTTATTTAGATATTGGAATCATATGTTTTCATCACATACTATGATTAATTTAAAATACGCTTAGTTATATACTAAGATTTTTAAATTAAATACTTTATTTCGCAATTTTACTTTAAACCTAAATTTTGTACACATTTCAACTGCTGTTTTTGTGTACTTTTCAATTTAAGTACTAATTGTATGTATTCAGAATAAATAATTTGCAACAATTAATTTTATTTTATCTTATTTTTACATAAGACAATTTATATGTCATTTAAAACTTTACTTGAGACTATTAAGATTTAATTTTTTTTTCTAAAAACAAAAGCTAATGTTACAAAAATAATGTTAAAACCAAATAACCATGGTAAATTTTTCTGTAATCATGATATAAAAGTTATTGTTAATAGATGTAAGCACTTCACCCTATTTATAATATATATTATATATATATATATATATATATATATATATATATATATATATATATATATATATATATATATATATATATATATATACAGGGTGATTATAAAAAAACTTTGCCAACATCTGCACTTCTAGCGTCCATTCTATTTAACCGATCAAGATGATATTTCAAATATAGTTCTTTTGAGATATGCGCTCGAGATTCTGTGAATGGCAACACAGTGGCCCTCGCGGTTACAGTTATAGTGACAGAAACTCGAAATTTTCGAATGGCAACATCTACTATTTTACCATCGCAAAA
This sequence comes from Latrodectus hesperus, assembly GCA_037975125.1. Taxonomy (NCBI): domain Eukaryota; kingdom Metazoa; phylum Arthropoda; class Arachnida; order Araneae; family Theridiidae; genus Latrodectus; species Latrodectus hesperus. Next base: position 34,461,614 of record CM075850.1, read on the forward strand.
TGTTCAGCACATGCGAAAACCCTAAATAGCGTTGAAACGGTACCGATATGTCTAAAAACGGACGTGTTCTGCAAACACAAAAAGAGTTCTGAAAACCGGCCAATAAAACACGATCTGGGCGCACGCAATAAATTTGCATGTGACAGAAGTCAAGAAACCAATCACAGAACGCCGGTAGCCAGATATTCAGCGTAGGAAACCTATAAAATACCAAGCGGGTATGCGAAGTCGTCATTCGGGAACTCGCACATGCCAACGATATGAGTCTTCCTAGGAAAGTTCGCGGTGAATTGATCAAACTCTATTACCAAAATGGGATGAACGCTGCGGAAGCCTTGCGTGTGTATCGCCGCAATCATCCACAACGACGCGGCCCATGTACTCTGCAAGCTCTGCGTGATTTAGTGCGGAAATTCGAAGATACAGGCTGCACCTGTGACAAACAGCGCTCCGGACGGCCAACTGTTTCTGAGGACGTTGTCATGGAAGTGCACCATACAGTGACTGCAGGATACACAGAAACCGCAAGAGGCATAGCGCGCGTGTTGGATATTCCGAACTCAACGGTCCGCAAGCTCTTGCGCTCGGTACTTCACATGTTTCCCTATCGGTTCCAGAACGTCCAGATGTTGGAGCCGGGTGACCCACAACAACGTCTGGACTTCGCAAATGCATTTTTGTTACGATATGATGCGGATAACGACTGGCCACTTCGCATACTATGGACGGACGAGGCGCATTTCACCTTAAATGGCAGCATTAACACAAAGAATTGTGTGCACTGGGGAGAGACGAATCCTCATGCTGTGGCGCCAGTACGTTTATTTGACGCCAAAGTGACTGCGTGGTGCGGCATTACAGCTACATTTGTTCTGGGCCCGTTCTTCTTTGAGGAAACGACCCCGACTGGCCCTGCAACATGTTCTGTAACGGGCCCTCGGTATGCAGCCATGCTGAAAAATTATGTCTTACCGGAGTTGCGTCGGCTGAATGCACTCAATGACATTGTTTGGATGCAAGATGGCGCACCTCCACATATAGCGAGGTCAGTTAAAAGGCTCCTGGATCAGCATTTTGGTGATCGCATCATCTCACGCTATTATCCTTTTCCGTGGCCTGCGCGATCCCCAGATCTGACGCCTATGGATTTCTGGTTTTGGGGCTATCTCAAATCCAGAGTTTATCTGTGCAATCCTCAAACATTGTCGGACTTAAAGGATTCTATAAGGCGTGAGATTGGAAACATCCCTCGTGCCATGTTGCGTGCAGCGACATTGTCCACCCTCTCCCGCATGCAATTCGTAATTGCCTGTGACGGCACTCATGTGGAAAATGTTTGAAATTAATAAAGATTTTTTTCTCTATGTGTTCTCATCATTGAGCAGTGTCTTGTCTCTGTCGTATGCATTATTCCTCCGTGCGCCTTGAAGAACTGTTTGTATGTGTATAACACGTCGGTTTTCGGACATATCGGTACCGTTTCAACGCTATTTAGGGTTTTCGCATGTGCTGAACATTTTGCGATGGTAAAAAGTAGGCGTTGCCATTCGAAAATTTCGAGTTTCTGTCAGTATAACTGTAATCGCGAGGGCCACTGTGTTGCCATTCCCAGAATCTCGAGCGCATATCTCAAAAGAACTATATTTGAAGTATCATCTTGATCGGTTAAATAGAATGGACGCTAGAAGTGCAGATGTTGGCAAAGTTTTTTATAATCACCCTGTATATAATAAAAGTATTTACTAAAATAGTTAGAAAAAAAGTTTTATAAACTATAATTTCAAAATTTATAGGCTTAAAATACTTGAAAAAAATGCATTAATAACAAATACTTGGAAAAAAAATCAATTCTTTTTAAATAATAACTTGTCAACTTGCAAATACGTATTAAATTCTATATCATTATAATTTTGAAACATATAGAATTAAAATCACTATTTGGATCGATATTCCCTTACATCGAGCCAAGAAAAAAATTGTGTTGTAAAAGTATGAAACAAATAATAACAAATAATGCACTTTGTCAATGTGTTGCATTGTGCAAAAAATATACAAATTTTAAAAAAATTGGAAAATATTTCACGAAATTTCCCCAAGTAAACTTGCTTATTTTGCATTTATCTAATTTTTTTTTTTTTTTTTTTTTTTTTTTACTAAAATAGTAAAAATTTTAGTTTTTGTACTATTTCAGAATTTATCTCTAGCTAATATATTAAAATAGTAAATAGATTGTTTTAATCTGTTATTTAAAAATTTACAGGTTTGAAATACTTTTAAAAAAAACTATTCCCAATAAATACTTGGAACGAATCCATTCTTTTGCAATATTAACCTGGCAATTTGCAAATATATATTAAATTCCATAACAGAGTACTTTTGTAACACAGAATCCAAATCACTGTTTGAATCGATGCTCTCTTACATATCGTGTCTAGAAAATGTTCAGTTCGGTAGCAAAAATGTTAAACATGAATAACATCTTATTAGGTATTTTATTTGTAACATTGTACATTCAACAGAATATACATAAATTTTAAAAATAACAAATTGGAAAAGGGTTTTATGAATTTCCCACCAAATGAGCATGTTTATTTTAGCTTTTATCTAGTGTTTTTTTATTAAAATAGTAAATACTTTAACTTTTATATTATTTTACCTTTTATCGAGTTAAATTTACATTAAAATATTAAATAGAAAGTTGTTTTTTAAACTGTAATTTCAAAACTTATGGGTTTAAAGTTTACTAGTGTATCGTATTCTTTATTCCATTGTGTTTTACACACTATATAGCTATAAAATGAATATGAAATTTTAGGTGTATTGTCTTATATTTATACTTTACGACCAAGAATAAATTTGATAATATAATAAGTTTTCATAAATAGACTCACCAAGGCTTAGTGGTTGAATGTATATCCTTTGGAGTACATTCATTGGAAAGCAAGGTTTCAATTTTGAACGTAACTGATGATAACAAAATATGGATGTTTCGCTACAGTTTCTTTGTATTCCCACATTATATGGGTGCTTGACCGTTTTTCTTATTTCTTCATTTTCAATACAAGAATATAATCCACTATCTACAAATGTTCTCCCAAAAAAAAGTCGTGCAGTATATGTATAAAAGACGTTATACAGTTAATCCTCATTTTTATGAAATTTTGATTAACAAATTAACGAACTAGTGTGGCTGGTCCTTAATATAGTATCATAGGCGCAATGAGAATTTTAATTCCCATTTACGAACTAAAATTTTGAAAATCTTTTTTGCGAAATTTTTTTTATGTAACATTTTTAACATGTTTTTTATTTCTTTAATGTTCTTTTATTTTTTTGAGAAATTTAAAATCATACATTTTTTAATATTGTTTACTCTGCACTGCAGCTGTTCAAATCGAGGATTTTTTAAGCAATTCCTGTGAAAGTTCTTCGTTTAACCAACTTTCGTCTTGCTGCCTATGCATCAGTATATAATCAATAGCTTCAAATGCAAATATCGTAAGGTACTTGCATAGAAGCTTAAAATCACCTCATGAAATTCTGCTTAATGCACATGTCAATTTATAATTGATACAATATAGCTGAAAAACAATATCTAAACTATTATGACACATTGCAGGTTTCATTAGAAACTAATTTAACTGTGGAAATCCAGGAATATTTATCGGATAATTTGAACGAAGAAGAATTACCCACAAATGAACTTCGACAAAGAAATCTAACTGATGCTCAAAATCTAATCTCAGAGCTTATTGTATGTGAAATCGGATATAATTTATGCGTAAGAAATATCGGATTATATTTTTGAGAACTCAAAATAAATAAGAATGTAAAAGAGATTTCAGATATCAAACAAGAAGAAAATGTGACAGTACTGAGATCATCTGCAAAACAAGCAAATAAATAAAAAAAGAATCTGTTTTTTTTTTTTTTTTAGAAAAACAAAAGAGAAATGTTTTTTTTTCACACAGAAAAAAAATAGAAATATATGCATTTATAAATATAATTTTATATCAGAAGAAAATGAAATTACTACCGGATTTTTAACTAATTAAATGAAAGTGAAAACTATTTTAAGTATACATTTTATTTTACAAGTATGTTTTTTATTTATTTCAAACTAAATAATAGTTTGGAATAGTATTTTATTTATGAAGAGTCAGCAGTTTCGTAGGATAATAATAATACTGTGATCTAACACCTATTTTTCTATTTTACAAGCTTTTGATTTTAAGAATAATATAGGTCTATATGAATTCGTAAAAACCAACATTAATAATTGTAACAACTTCCAACTATTATGATATTTATTGTATGTTGGGCAAATCTTGACATTTTTTACAAAGCCAAACAAAAGCAACTTTCTTCAATTTTTGACTGATAAATAACGTTACTCTAAATTTAGAACTCTAAATATCGGAAAATTATTGAAAATTAAAATTCATTATAAACAACATGAAAGTGTAGAACTTCTAAAATGGAGATTTTTAAATATTAGCATATTTTTGGCTATTTTTTATCGATTCTTTTCCCAAGAAAACAAATCTCTGATTCCCCATTATATATAGAACACATAATTTTTGATTATCTATTCTCTCATTACTAATGTATCAAAAAACATTAAATTTAATTTATAAGCATTTTTAATTCAAAGTATATATTAATTCCGTTGTAATAATGATGGATTTATTTTCATAAAACTACAAAACTTTACCTACAAAAATATTTAAAAATTACAAAATTTCCAGTATTTATACATCTATATATTATTACTCAGTTATAAATAATAATTATTATTTAATTATAATCACTTTCAGTTAAAAAATAATTAATAGTACAAAGTGAAAATGTAGAACACTCGAAAAAAGAAGTGTTCAATAATCGTAACGACCAATTTTAATATTGATCACCCATCTAATATTGACTTCTCCGCTGCATGAAATAAATTTAATATTTGATTTACACATGATTTATATACATTAAATCATGAGCATAAAATGAACACACAAAAAATGAGATTGTCCCTATGTCTACTATTTCATGTATCAATTAATTTAAAATATTCAATTAAGAAAATTATTATATAGTTCCTTTTTCATTGACTATATTTCTGAACAATGATTCACCCTCTTACATCCTCTTTTAAATGAAATATTGTCCAGATTAAGATAATTGAATGAGATTCTACTCAATAAAAAGTTTAAAACATTAACCGTGGAAATATCTTAATTGTTATTTTAGCGGAAAAAAAAAGTTTAAGAATTTTATAACAAATTCCAAAAATAATAAGAAAATTCCCTTAGAAAAAAATCAAATAACACACATTTTTTTAAAAAAAAAATAAAGAGCGCGTGGGAGAGAGAGGGAGGGGATTTAAAAAAAAAAAGGAAAAGTCCTGAATAGCTGCATTCTGAATAGTTCGATCGGTGGATAAATGATGATTTCAGAAAAGAAAAAAGAATTTTTTTGTAAAATGATACAAATGAGAATATTTACAGAAGAAGTATTACCTACAAATTGACATTTGATAATTTACAGAATTTGACTCTTGTATAAGAAAGCGTTTAATGCAAAGATTTTTGTAAATTGTAAAATGTAAATACAATATTTAATATAAAATTACAAATTTAAAATACAGCAGAAATACATAATTCTACATTTAATTTACGAAATTTATCCTTTCTGCTAGTTTAAAATTCTTAGTGTTTGAAAAGGTGAAATCCTCTTTTCGATTTAAAAAATTACACATTGATCACCAGAGAAATTTAACAGTAAATTTTTTTAATTAAAAAAACACATTTTAATAAATTTTATTGTATTTGAGAATCAGAAAAATTTAATAATATTTAGAATCTTCGAATTTGAAGTAAATAAATATAATGTAAGCAGTTATTACTTGAAACATTTTGAAATATCAATTTATTAATTATAGCAATTTCTATAATTATTATTACAAAATTGTGCATTTTGATTGGGTGCTTTTATATTAAATATCAAAAATTAGTAATGAGTCTAAATTTATCCTCTGCAGAACATCAACTCTATTTGAATAGATAATCCAACCCACAAATTTACTGCATTCCCTATTCTCAATATTAGGTCTAGAAATTTATTAATAGAAAGGCAAAGTGCAAACACCAGAATTTAGACATCGCAATTGAGAAAAGAGTATAATATCAAATGAAATCAAAAGCAAAAAAGTTTTCTTCTTTCAATTTTTTATATATATATATTCATTTTTTAACTTGGTAAAGTTTCTGATTACCACCTATGACAACTCCAACTTCGTGGAATAATAGAAAACCAAGTTGTTCACATAAATGGTTAAAAATTTTAATACAACTAGTTTTCAAATCATTATTTGTTAAATATTTAAACATTTGAAAGAAGTAAAAAAATAGGTTTTTTCATTGTTAATTGTGAATACTCAAAATTAGGTTGCATCAATTTTTCTAATCATTTATCAATTGCGTAAATTTAATGATTTTTGTAATTCACATCCATTTGTTTCTATATGTATGTAGCAGGCTTGAAGATTTGTGATTTTTAAAAACTTTCAAAGAAAATGTATCTAAGACTTCAATCATTTTTCACTAATGTAAAGCCAAGGAATGAGAATGGTAACAAATTAAACAAATGAGAAATATAATTATAAGCATAGATTTATGAAAATATTTTTTCTTAATTGAGATTCTATTTCTCCACATAAAATTGCTTGAAAGTAATTATCACACAATGAGGACAAGTAAAACAGACAACGTAGTGTTATGGCACAGCATTCCATTACCCTAACTTTTCGCTGATGAAACGAGTTATTAGGAATCTAAAGCTTTTTGTTTAATGCTTATGTTACTGCCATAATGGCATTTATTTATGTATATTATGATAATGCACAAGGTTAATGATTTGGAACGTTGTGGCCTGGTTGATTAGGGCGTCGTTCTCATTATCGAAAGGTAGTGAGTTCAATTCTTGGCTTAACCGAAGATCCGTCGTATTCGCTAAAAGCGGCTGGAGCAAGTTAAAATTAAGCATGGTAGCAATGTCTTCCAAGTGAAATAATACCTCTTGTGGTGGCAGGCCAAGTATTGGGGATCTTCTGCTTTTTCCTTGCTTCAAATCACAAAGACTCCCAACTACTTCTAACTGGTAAGGCCCAACTCAGGGGTAGGTGCAGGGAAGCATACTGGTACATCAACAACAAGGAATGATTAATACCGAAAAGAGTTCTTTCTATTAATAGTGAATAAGGTTATATGGAATTTATCACACGAAGATTATAGAAATAAAATGCATATTATTGGATAAAGTCAGCTATTCGGGAAACAAATTCCTTTAATCATACTTACAAGAAATTTGAAAAAATATTGCCCAATCTCAAAAACCGTATGCAGCTCTTATAATAATAAAACGAGAGTTCTCAAGAGTTAATCTGGAAAAGTTTTCAAGAAAGGAAGTTTAAAATTGTTATTTTCTTTAGTTGAATATTCATGGCCTATACCACTACTCTAAAATAATTTGACAATTATAGAGTTATAAAAAAGAACGATTGCACTAAAAGGGAATTATTTCAAGTACATTTGCCATGGTTGAATTACATTTTTTAATAAAAGAATGATACATTTTTGCTTTTTCCTGGAGTAATAAAAATGTGTCAACACTCAAGCCAAAACAATAGGAGAAATTTTTCTAATACAATAATTTATTCCTGATCGCCTCAAAAATTATTTTGATGATAAAAGTTTTTGCTAAACTTTGAAAAAAAATTTTCTCTCCCTCCGATGGTGTATTTTTGAAGCTTTAAGAAGAAATTTACCAATTCTCATGTTGACTACGTCGTTTGATCTGTCTTCAGAATTACAAAATGGTTGGCACTGTAATGTATGTGATGATATCATTCGGCTTAAATTTGCATACAACATAATAACAACAACAACGTTTTTTGAATTTTTTTATTTCGTTTTCGGGAAAATCGTATGCATTTGAATTGCAGTGGTTAAAGATTCGTTATTCCGCTACTATTTTTAGTTTGTAATCTACTAACAGTTGTCATCCCTTTATTTTATTTTCTTCCTCAATTAATTATCTTTAAATTAAATTTATGAGAGGTTCAAGATTTTGCTACATTTTTTACTGCTGAAAATATAAATTATAACTTATCAATCAATTGTATCATTCTCAGTGTTATATAATCATTACTTTTTAACATTATGTAAACATATGTAAGAAAATTAACTTGAAGTATTGCTTTATTAAAATCGTAAACCAAGTTTTTATTTCAATTATTCAAAAATTTACTCCAAAAAATGATAAGAACATTTTTATCTCGTAATTCAGGAATTCACCTGATTTTTCGTCATGTCATTCCGAATCGTCGAATAGCTACATTTATTAATCGTAAGTAAACTATTTTTACTTATTTATAGCAATTCTGAAATGAATTTATAATTTTATATTGTGCTTTATGATAAATGGAATGTGAAAATTTTAGCTGCTTATGGTCTCACTGAAGATCAGAAGCAAATTCAAGATCTTGCTAAGGATTTTGCTCTAAAGGAAATGTTACCTAACATGACAACTTGGGATGAAAAGGTAGTTACCCCATTTTTGTACCATATTTTAATCAAATTAGCTTTCAAAATTCAAAATATTTTACTTGAATTATAGTAGGAAAAAAATTTAATAGTTACTAAAAATGCTTTGAATGCTACTTCCAAATCAATTGTCTATAACATTAATTCATCTTTCCACCATTCTTGAGTGTATTAAAATAATGAATCTATACTATGTTAAGAATTCTTGAATGTATACTATTTTAATGCCTCCTATTACTTTGAACATCATAAATTGTAATTTTAAGTTCTAATTTCATTATATTTTTTTAAATCTTCTAAATTATTTTACAGCAAATATTTGTCAAGAATTTAGAATCACTGGCAACTTTGGTTGTATTGAATAACTGTTGTTTAATGATATATATTTAATGTGTAGTTTGATTAGATTTTTTAGTTTAACCTATATAATATCATGTTCTTAATAAAAAATAGCAATCTTTTATTACCATAATTGATACCAGTTTTAAGCTCCTTAAAAATATTTTGTAACCCTCAATATAGATTATTTTTACTGGCTTGATTATTTCTAGATACATACTACTTGTGTTAATTATTATACATAAAAATATGCTAACTATTGCTACATACTGTGCTAATATTAATCAATAATTTGCAGTAATACATACTATTTCTAATATTCATTGTATAAAAAATTTCAATTATTTAATGTTTAAATAAAAATTATCATGAATAATAACTTTATTATTGAAATCAGAAGATACTAGTTTTTGTCACTGTATTATTTTATTGCTAAAATAGATCTTTATCACATGCAATCAGAGTATTTGCATTTAAGCTTGCTTAAGGAAATTTTATTCTCTGATACTCTTGATATTTAAATTGTTTTAATATTAAAAATATGAACCATAAAAGGAACTGTTTGGAACCTTAGTTGAAATTTTGTTATTGAAAGAGTAATGTTGAAACTCTTTGTTTTGTTGATAAAAAGTACATCTCTTAAATCTAAAAATGGATATTTTTTAAAGTTATATAATTTATTAAAACTCAAACACAAAGAAAATATCTTATCTTTATATTCCTAGATGTTTTTTTATTGTATATTAAAATTCAAGAAAAAGTACGAAATTTGTATTTTCTTATTTGATTCAAAAATATTCTTGACTCAAGATATAAATAAACATAAAAAATCCACTTATTTTTGATTGTCAGAAAAGTTAGTACTTTTCCATTATATCCCTGCTTTTGATAATCGCCATAAAGGGAAAGAAAAATTTGTTAAAAATATTCCATTTGAATTGTGTATTGTTTAAAAACTGTTTACATTTTTAGGAACTAATAAAAAATAATACAAACCATTTATTTACATTTTATAAATTAAATGATTATACTTATTTATAAAGCTTATTTAAACGGCAGAAACTGTTTAGCAATCGCATCATTGATTGATTGCATAAGTATAATGTAATTGTTCTTTTTTTTTCAATGAGACAAAATTAAATTTTGCTGCTAGTTGTTTTTTGTCCTTGTTGACTTGTGACTGTAATGCTTCTTTTAACCAACAAAATTATCACCAAGCAGTCTTTTGCACTAACTAACTTTAGCTTTGTTTTGCATTCAGCTTGTTTATCTATTACTTTTTAGTCAATTTTCATACAAAAAAACTTGATTCAGTATATATTAAATTTAAAATAAAATTTTTACCCAATAAAATCATCATATCTGCATTATGTTATTTTCCTTTCTCTGTCTTGTGCAAAAAATTGCTATTTTTTTAGGATCTTAAGTGGGAATATAATCAAAAAGTACCAAATTTTAAAATTCTTTACTTAAAAAAGCTCAAGATATTCTGTTTGCCTAATTTACCTGTAATATTGTGAAACAAAATTATTTTATGAAAAAATTAAGTCATATATGACTATTTGCATCTAAGCCTCCATAAAAAATCTTGTTCACTTGATGTTCCTGAAATTTTAATTGTTTTATAAATTAAATCGCTTAAATCTTACAAGTCAGTAAAATGTCAAAACACCAACTCTGTAGCAGACTGCATGTGGATTCTATAAAAATAATTTTCCATTCAAGATTCCTTTTGATTAGAAAATTATACCAAATAAAGAGAAACTACATTTATCAAATATTATTTAAAATTAGTATTACATAATGAAATTTTTCTACTAATAGTATATGCTAAAGAAATCTAATTTAAAAATAAAAAGTCAATAATAAGTTGAAGATACTGTCAAAAGATGAAATTCTCCGTCTCATGAAAAATTAGCTTTTATTGTTTTATGAAGTCATTCTAATAGGTCTTGCTGATCAATTAAAAAAAGATCTTAACATTATGCATTATTTTAATATGTAAAGATTAAAATTTCTATGCATAAAATATTAATATAAATTAAATTTTTCATCATGCATTGTTTATGTTTAAATCATTTTTTAGTTACTTACTCTATTAATATTACTCAATATTTTTTTTATCAAAATCTATTTACTTCTACTGTTTGCAGAAGAATGTATAAAGAAACCAGTAATGATAGCTTGTAAAATTAATACTTCCTTACTTAAAACTTAAGTATTTATATCATGGTGTGTAATATTTTAATAAATAATGGGAAATTGAAAGAAAGAAATCATTTGTTTTAAATTGTACTTTCTAAACTCTGTTAAAAGAAAATAAAAAAAATTTCTATTTTTAGTACTGATTACAATTTGAAATATTTTTATTTAAAAAGTTGACAGCAATGTCTAAAGAAATTTAAATTTATTCATTTTTATGTTAGTATATGCTATTATGGATTATAAGGATTTTTCTCAATAAAAAAATATGTAATCTTTTCCATAACTATAAATAAGAGTACTTCCATTACTAAATGAAACCACCATGTTGTGAGGACATTTATATATTGATGGCAATTAAATTTGATTATTTTTTATATCTTTTTATGGTAAATATTCTGTTAAAGAGAATATGATGATTATATTGTCTTAGTTCCACATGATTACATTTTCTTGATCATATTGAATTTTCAAGTTTTATCCTATTGTAATACTTAGTGTATACTCAGTCACAAAAATAAAAAGCAAAAAGCTTGAATGAAATATCTATGAATGAAGGAAAAAAGCATTTCCTATTGTTTTCCATGAAACTAATACGAGGGTCACTCTGAAATTTTTGAGATACAACTAGGTTTTTAAAGTTATACTTACAAAATTTTAGGTTTGTTCAAAGTAGTCTCCTCCAGCATCAATGCACTTTTGTAGACGAATTTTCCACAGATTAAATGCCTCAAGCCATTCATTTCTTCGAATAGATGAAAAAAATGCATTTATAGCCACATCAATCTCTTTTTCTGAATGAAAACAACGTCCACGTAAGTTCTTTTTTAGATTAAAGAATAACCAAAAGTCGCACATAGCTAGATCAGGTGAATACGGCGGATGTTCGATCACTTTAATTTGTTTTTGTTTAAGAAACTCAACTGTTAATCCGGCTGTATGTGAAGATGCATTGTCATGGTGAAGCATTAGTCCCCTAACATTCAGTTCTTGTAGAATTCCTGGAAGACATATAGTGGTATACCAGTTTGCTGTTACTGTTTTCTGTCCTTCCAACTTGATGGCTTTGACCAATCTTCCTGTACTTCTGAAGAAAACGGCATACATCACTTTTTTCAGTGTGCGTTGTTTTTTTACCATTGTCAACATGGGATCATCTTCAAAGACCCATACTTTGCTTTCCTGACCTGTTGGAACGTTAAAAAAAACTGTTTGTACATTTCATCACCTGTTGCAATTTTAAAAATGTGCGGTGGCCACCATCATTCAGCATATTAAGAGTTTCTTTACTGATTATGACACGCTCCTCTTTTTGATGCTCAGTTAGATTATGGGGAACCCAACGGCAAAAAACTTTTTTCATATGTAATTCTTCATGAATGATTTTGTGTATGGCTGCGAATCCAATGTTAAGTTCCTTCTGTATCATTTGATAGGTACAGCGATTATCATCCATTAACATTTTTCATATGGCAGACACATTATCCGGGATTACTGCCGACGGCGGCCTTCCTGTGTGTTCTTCATCCTGAAGAAAATTGCGACCTCTTCTAAATTCTCTAAACCATCTGAAAACAGTAGCACGAGTTAGAGATTCATCACCAAGTGCTAATTGCAACCGTTGAATGCATTCTTCTTGATTTAATCCTGCTTGGAAATAGTAGAAAATCATAGCACAAAAATGTTCTCGCATTTCTCTCCATTTTCTCTTGTTTAAAATTTATTCCACGCTAAACAAGTTGAAGTAAGTCATTAAAAAATTGTCTTCTGTGTTAAATTACTTTGTACTTTAAAATTAAACCTTTATTTTTATTTTGTAAATTCTCGTCTGCGCGAATCTCAAAAATTTCAGAGAACCCTCGTAGAGAACGACTATATATAGATAACTCTGTTAAGGAAATTTGTGTCTTGTATAAAATTAAAGTTTATATATAATGTAGCTAAAAATAATAATCATTACATGATAGAATTATTGTAAATTGCCACAAAATGAAATATTTTTTTCAAGAAAAGATAATAAATTATGTTATTTGCATCTCTTAGTTATGAACTTTCCATCCATTTTTGTACATTGCCTTTCATTGGATGTTTGACATTGCTTTTATAGCCTCAGAAGGAAAAACCAATTCATTTTCTCAGAGAATTAAGCAAATATATCAGATAAGAAATTTCTTTTGTAATAAGTGTGATAAAAAAGAAAAAAATCATGTTTCAAGAGTTGAATGATAAAAAAAATAGCATGAGTTTCTGTGTATAATTTAAATTGTCTCAAAATAGGATTTGAAATCTTAATGCTTCTTTAATAGTTATTAAAAATACATAGTATATATATAATGATATGCTCAAGATATCTATATATCATAATATTTTTCTTCTAAACTTGTTTTGATGCAATATATGAATGGTTAGATGTTGTTCAGCTTGTGTTTTGTTAATGTATCTGATTATTTGACTATTTGAAAATGCATTGAAATTAGTCTCCTAAAAGGGTACTTAACTGTTAGTGAATGTTTCATTTAACAATTATTGTCTCTCAATAATGGGCAAATTACTAAGATTTTATATTTTGGAAATTCTGATTTCTGAGGCTTGTTTTTATTTAGGTTTTCACATTTTATGTATTTTATTTAAAAGAAATAATGAACTGTAACTTTTTTAATTATTAAATTATTTATTTGTAGTAGTTATTTATATTGATGCTATTAAACTTATTGAACTTTAAATTTGTTTTATTGACAATTCTATATGTAAACATATTTTACAGAAATTAATAGTCATTTAATAAAAAAATGTGCAATTTTTTATTTTGAAAATGTAAAATTTTTTTGATTTTTAAATTTTTTAAAATTATAGTAGTCACAAAAAGGTTTTTTTTTATGTGATGGAAATTTTTCCTTGCACCGAATTTTGTACAAGTTCTTATTTTAGTAATTTAAATAATTGCTCTATTTGTGCAGGAAATTTTCCCAGTAGAGACATTACGAAAAGCTGCCAAACTAGGTTTTGCTTCCATATATGCTTCTACTAAGTATGGTGGTTCAGGCATGTCAAGATTAGATGCTTCAATAGTTTTTGAAGCTCTTTCTCAAGGCTGTGTGAGTACAACTGCTTACCTAAGTATTCACAAGTAAGTAAGATTTCCTATTTTTTTTTTTTTTTCAAAATAGTTGGACCAAGCAATAGTATGACCTCAGAGAGAAAATATTGTTTTCAGTATTATCAATATCAATTGATATTCACAATATCAGTCATATTAGTGAATGTTAGATGAGAAAATAAATTTACACTAAAATACAAATTTATATTTTACTATCCAATATCTGTAAATGTTTAATTTTCTCATTCATTTTGCATAAATAATTTTGAGATTTCAAAAGTTAAAATAATATTATACAAATTCAGCATTTGAGTGCTTCAAATTTTACTTTACATTGTTTTCCTTAAAAATTTTGTGTAATTATTTTTCATATTTTTATAAAGCATGTGTTTATGGATGATAGATTGCTATGGTAATGATGAACAACGAAAGAAATGGATTCCTGAACTTTCAACAATGGAAAAATTTTCTTCATATTGCTTAACTGAACCAAGTAAGCATAATTAAACTAATTTTTAAGTAATTTATACTTATGTGATTAAAAATTCATGAAAAATTTTTCAGGTGTATTTGAAAATATTATATATATATAATTATTGGTTTACATAGCACTTCTTTCTTTTACTTACATTTTTATCTGTGACTTCAAGAAAATTTATAATATCTTATGCTGTGTATGTGAAACTTTTTACATTATCACTTGAAATATAAATTAAAAATGAAAAATAATAATAATATAAATTATCAGTTATAAATAGCAAATAATTTTCATTAAAATTTACTTTATTTAATAAGAAAATGTATTGAATCTGATTTTAAGGAACAATACATCTGACATTTCTCACTTTCAAATATAGAGTGTTCAAAATGAAAAATTTTATTATCTGGAAAGGTTTTACAATGCTTGCTTATAAGTTCAATAATTATCAGTCTTTCAATATTTTTATAAGCATTTATCTCTAAGTAATACTACCATTTTAAAAGTAGTAAAATTGCAAAATATAAGTTAATGATTTGAAATTTGTGCTAAAAGCTTCAATATTATTTTTGTATAATGACAAAACCATATTTATTTTTTATAAAAATTTGAAAGTTTCCTCCTACCAATTGTTTTAAAGCATTTTATGCTAGCAATTTATGTGGAGATTACTGAAAAATTTATGTAGCATTTTTAAAAATTTTAATTAAGACCTCTTAAACCCTGTTAAGCTATATAAATTATGAAAGAAAGAATTTACAAATCCAAAAAATTTGCTTGCTTGTTTATCATTCCCCTATTTAGTTTGCCATTGTTTCCCCTTATCTTAGAGATATGTTTTATACTATTCTTTGGAGTATGGGCGATTAATTGGTTCTCTATGTGAGTAGGCTGCTTCCTTAGCTAGTTTGTCTGCTTTCTCATTACTAACAATTCCAGCATGAGTCTTGGTTAACACAAATGTTAATAGAGGTTAACAGATTTTAAATGCAACAGATAAGGACTGGTACTAATAGGATTCCTGGTTGATTTTATGGCTACCTGGCTTTCTGATCAGATAAGAACATGAAGTTGCCTCTTAGAATCTATAATCGCTTCTTTTAGGGCCTGCACCTTTGCATGAAGAAAGATTTGTGTGTATTGAGTTTCACTTGCTAAATGAGTTTTGAATCATTTTCTTAGAATTCAACCAAGGCCGAACCAACTCTGTCCTCAATTTTAATTCCATCTATGGAGATAGTGACATGACCAGAGGTTATTGAAACATGAGCTCAAAAGAGACTCATAATGCTCTTATAAAATATGTGGATGATATTGTCTGAATAGAAGTGACCCACTTGATATGAGTTGATTTTGACCAACAATTCAAAGTTATCTGAAAAGAATAATAGGTTTGTTTCCGTGGGGATTGTCGCGGATTACATATTTTGTCTTCACTTCAATTTGCAATTGCAGAGATAGTAGGCCTATGATTGTAAAAATTGCTGAGGTGGAGGCGGTTCTAAATGCACCTGTAATACTCAGCAGGAACCTTTGTTGGATTGACAAAACCTTGAGAATTGACCTGGTCCTCAGAAGTTCCCAAAACATCTCTGCAGGACATGACATTCTTTCAGCTACATTTTATAGAAGATGATCCTGTATTATTGGGAAATTCACGATTTGTTTCTTACAATTCTTAGCCTCTCATGGTGTAGAACTGCTCTTTTGGCTTGTTGACTTAAATAGACAGAAAAATTAAGTTTCTTATTGAAGATTATTCTTAAGAACTTGACGACGGTATTAGCACATTTTAGTTTTTGTGTGCCCCAGAGATTTTATTGGCTACATTTTAGATTTGAAATAAGTTTAACTTAATTTATTAAAATTTATTTTCCAATTTTATTAGATTTTTTAGTATGTGAAATAAATGACACCTCAGAAAATATACAGCATATGCATCAAAAGTTTGAAGTTGCTTTTTTCCAAATGATTTGCTAATATTTTGAAATTTACATAACATATTAAACATTATGTAAAGTAATTACAAAACTATTGTATGTTTACTATAAGTATTACAAAAGTATTGTTAATTCTTTATATCATAATCTTATGATTCAGCATTGATTCTTTCCATATCATTTTTGTGATTTCAAGTAAGTTAAGTTATTTGAAAAAGAATACATTTCTATGTACAAGTGGAATTTTCAAGCCAAGACCTATATTTTTCAGTCTTTAATCATTTATCAATGTTGATTGTTGCTTCCTGAATGATTTAGAAAAGCTTAAGAAAACTTGTACTATACTTATAATTATTATAATTAAACTTCTAATATGTTGTGTTTATTATCTTTCTAAAAAGAATTACAAAGGAAAACAGAATACCTTTATTAACTTAAAAAGAAGAAAAATAATCTCCTTTGTATTTTATTTTTAAATTTAAAATAAATGAAAAAGGGTTTCTATAATGATTTTTGTTAAAATTATACTTATTTTTCATTAGTAACATTTATGTAACAAGAACAAACTTATTGTCATCTTTAATCCGTGGAATTTTTTGCTGAACTGGTCACTGAACAATTGAGTTTAATTTCATCCCTTCGGCAATTAATGACTCTACTTCTACTTTAGGCTTGATAATTTATTCATACTTCACTTTAATCCATAGCTCATATGATTTAGTAAGTACAAAATGTGATTATTAAGGATTCTTAGTTCTAATTATATGGAATCTGGAATACCTAGCTTTGAATTCTTTTTCTAAAAAATCTAATGCTCTTTAAATTTACAAATTGTAAATTCATTATATTTATTTTTAGATAGTGGTAGTGATGCAGCTTCTTTAAGTACTACAGCTAAAAGAGATGGAGACTATTATATTCTTAATGGTACTAAAAGTTTCATTAGTGGAGGTGGTGATTCTGATATTTATGTATTAATGGCTCGAACTGGAGAACAAGGAGCTAAAGGAATATCATGTGTAGTTATTGAAAAAGGAACTCCTGGTTTGAGCTTTGGAAAGAAAGAAAAGAAAGTTAGTTTCCTTATAAATCAAATGTATTTTAATAGTAGTAATTTACAAGTATCCTTCTTATTATTAATTTAAAATCACAGTGTAGTTTGAAAGACAAATTAGTTGTTTCACATACATGGCTAAATGCTGCGAGCTGGTACAGGTGTCGAACCGCTAGATTACTGCTCCAGAATGGATTCTTATCATTTTATAACCTGATATCTGCATGTGTGGAATTTATTTGGAGTTATAGTAACCTTTGAAGCTTTTGCAATTTTCTCTTTTTTTTACATTTATGCCTAAAACATTTGTTTGAAGTTTTGATAGAGAAAAATTAAGCATTATTTTCGAAGTGGACGTAACTCAAACATTCAAATTTTCATATTTGTATGAAGCTAGGATAAGATATGATTCCTGATAAATTGAATTTGTATTTTCTTTTAAATTTACTGTGATAATTGTTTAACCAGTGCCTGCAATTCATCTATGAGTGGTGATTAGGAAAGCACTTTTACTTGTTCTTATTCAATTAAAATTGCATCTGTATATAAGAATTTATGTAATTCATTAAGTATGTGTAGAAATAGTTGACATATATGTATTTATATTTACTGTGAATTATAATGCTTGTCACTGTGCTAGATTACATTATAAAGATATTTTTTTGATGGTGGGTGCCATTGCTCAGTTAATTAAAACCCAAATTTTTATAAAAATGTATGTTATAGATTTAGATTTATAACTTTGTACTTAATACATGTTTGGTATTGTTATATACAGTCTATTTATAGCGTGTTTGTATTCTTTTGATAAAAATTGAAAGAAAATAATTATAAAAATTGACTATGCATATTTTAATGACCTAGTAGGAATAGTACTGATTTTTTTAGTTATTTAAATTTGCTTTGTAATATGTAATCTTTATAAAGTTTGTGAAAGTAATTTCTAGTTGTTAGTTTTGTAATATTTCTGTAGTAATTATAATGTATATTTGAAAAATTTGAAAATGGCACAAGATTGCAATATTCAAGTCTGAGCGCGATTAAGATTTTGAAAGCTGAATATTGCGCAAAGTGGTTGTTGGTGAGATAACTGCAGCGCTTGGCATAAAAATTGGAAATTATGCCAAACCTATACCAGCTCATAGGATTTTAACCATACATATATGTAATATACTTATTTTGAGAATCCAATAATTCATAATATAATTAGATCATAATTTAATCTAGTAATTTATATCAATCTGTGGTAGAATATGAGGCTAAGATGGAGAATGTTTTATTTATGAATAGTGCATATCGGCACTATTTTGCATTGAATCTACCTTATGTAAAGATGTTACAGATTTGCTTATATTTTAAAAAGGGTCTTAAGAATTTACAGACACTTGAAATTTTATGCCTACAATTTACTGAAGTATATGGATGAAATAAGAAAATGTTTGTAATTTTAGTACTGTTATAAATAGTTTGTATTTTTAATGAAAAACTTGTTTAATTATTTCAATTGCATTTGATATTTAATTTAAACTAATAATCATTTTAATAAATGACAAAAAAACTTTCCATAAACTTTGTAAAATAACATTATTTTTTTTTACTATATTAAGTATGGAAGTTCATTTATTCACCAAGTTAATAGTACAAATGCTTATCTTAGTATAAGTTGTAAATAATTTAAAATTTTGAATTTTTTAAGTAATTTTGTGTATATATGATAATAAGTAAAAAAAAACTTGTCTTTAACATCTAAAAATGATTTCTCAACTGAAAATAGATATCATGTATTTGATGACATAGTTTATAATAAATGCCTGAAAATAATGGATATTTTATTGCAGTTTTAAATGAAATTAAGAGAAAGTGTGGTACATCAGAACAATCTTAGTTCACATGATTTGATATTTTTTGTTGAATCAAACCCCTTTAAGCTCATTGTGAATCATTTTATCATCAAATTCTAATTTCAAATAAAGTTTATCTTATTGTGATAAATACTTCTGGGATGTCTAAACCTTAAAAGTTTATTAAAAATAAAAGTAAAATTGATAATGTTTATTAAACATACAGCAAAAATATTTAACTTTTCAGTTTCTAATAAAAAAGTCAAATTGTATTTGTTTAATTAATAGAAAGCATACAAGTTGATTAAATGATTATCTAACTATAAAAAGTCAATTAATTGCCTGTTTTCCTTCATTTATTAAATGAGTTAGTATATTGTAAGTCCAAGGCTGCTAATGAAAAGTATCTATATTTTGTGTGACATTTCCACATATAAATACTTTTATTTTGACAATAATTATGCCACATAATACATTCATTTCTAAATATGTTAGTAATTTCATTTGGTTGCTAATCCTATAATTTTTAAATATTTAATATAAATTTTTCATTCATTCCTTTTTCATTAATTATTATCCTTTCCTAAAAAATCTTAATATTATGTATGATTATTTAAAATTCTGCCTTTTTTTTCATCCAAAACTTATATTTATATTTCAGAATAATATCAGGGAGAATATAATATCAGATATTGCAATTTAAATTTTACTTTAATTATATTGACTTAATTCACATTCCGTGGATTATTCTATGTGTCTATTTCATTCTTTGGATTGTCTTATAAAAAGTTTTTCATAATATATAGCAAATTCATTATTGTTTCTTAAAGAGTGCTTTGAATTCAGGACACTGATTATGTACTTTTAAGGTTATATCTTCCATATTAGAACATTATGTAGTGCTTTTAAGTGAAAAGACTTAAGATTTAGAAGAATAAAGTATTCAAAATTTTAAATGTTATATTATGCTAAAACTTAATTTATAAATGATTAATAGAGAAACTAAAAGCACACACCTTTTATTTTATATTATAAATTTTAAACAAGGCTACATTTCTTTTAAATGATTAATAGTTTATGCATGTGTACAAATGTTAGAGTTAATCATCTTTATCATATATAGGCTATAAAGGGATGTGTGATATAGATTCTAAAAACCTCTGGGCATATAAAATTACTGAAGGATTTTTAAAAGTTGAAAATAATTTTTGAAAAGCAATATAAATTGATAAAAAAAAGTAATTTCTAAGATTTGAATGTTTTTTTTTAGAAATTAACAATGAGGGTATATCTTAACTTTAAGATATCTCTCAAAAATTATTTTAAATACTTCATTTTATAACTTGAATTAGTAATTTTACTGTTTCAGTCTATATCTACAAAAAATGAATAATATAAAAAAAAAATTTTTAGGTTGGGTGGAATTCTCAACCTACACGTGCTGTAATATTGGAAGATTGTAAAGTTCCTGTATCTAATAGAATTGGTGCTGAAGGACAAGGTTTTAACATGGCAATGAATGGGTTAAATGGTGGCCGCATCAATATTGGTACTGAATTTTTCTACCTTCTCTTTCTAAAATACTTTTTCTTGATTGCATTTGTACTTACCTTAAATTGAAATTAAGATCAGTTTTATTTTTAATAGTATAAAACATCAAATTTGCTTAGAAATTATTAATGGAACAGTAAAAATACCATTAATAAAGAATTAATAATATTTGAATTTGTTTAAAGCATTATTAGTTTTTGCAGGGAACAATAACAATGTGATAACTCTGCATGTTATTGATAACATATTATATATGAAAATAAATAAGAACTTTAGTTTCATTTTCTCCTAGAAATAATTATGGAATATAAACTATTAAAAAAGTAATATACTCACAAGTGGATTTTTGAAGTTTTTTATTATTTGTAAAATAATATAGAAGTATTTAAAATATTATATGCTTTATTGAATATCTATTAATCATAAACATATATTAATTTAATTTTATTACTAAAGTGTACAAAATTCTCTGATTTTTAAGATTTATAATTTCAAAATACAATCATTAACTTCTTAATTTATAATAATGACAATTGTATGATGTAGTTTTTCTTTGATTTTTAAATTATTTTTAATGGGTGTCAATTTATTTATTTATAACATTGTATAATATACAGCTTAATTTATAATTTTTATTTACTTTTTTTTATACTTCAGCATCATGTTCTCTTGGAGCTGCACAAGCAAGTATAGAGATTGTTAGCGATTATCTGAAAATTCGAAAACAATTTGGAAAACCTCTTTCTGAATTTCAGGTAAAATACATTTTTCAAATTAGTTTCAAGACAGTAAACTGAAGTTAATTTATATAATAATTCAATAATCACTAAAAATTTAATTACGTATAGCTATTTAACTATATTGCTCAGTTAAATTTACTATCATTAATGTACAAGGCATTATACTTACTTTTATATCTCTACTATTTCCTTAAAGTTTTAATTTATTAATAATACTTCACAATAACAAACATTTTTAAATTAATTTTAGTATTTTAAATATGTATAATAAGCAAATTTCTTTTGATTCTTTCAGTCCTACTTTATATTACAATTGTTCTTTAATATTGTTTTATAAATTATGTCTTAATTATTCATAATATTATGTTGCCAAGCTAGTAACTGAAAGGCTAATACTTAGGCCTTTGGTTTAAAATTTTGTGGGTTAAAATCCCACCTCTGTGGCTGGGATGCTTGTTGTGGTTCAGAATCCACTTTAAAGTGTAAGCAGAACAGTGAATTTTATTTTTCAATGAATTATAATAGTAATAATGTTATTACAATAATTTATTATTTGTTCAGTTAGTCCTCATGTGCCGAAAAATTGCAAAGAGTGACAAATAAACATTATATATCATATAATTCTTAATATTGCATTCAGAATTGTATTTTAAGTAAAATGAGCACATGAAAGACATTTGATTGAATATAAAAAGACTCAAAAAGACTATTAATTGCAGTGGTTTGTCAATTTATTACTCTTTTAACTCTTTTTGTATTGAAAAGCTAATTTTTCTAGTTTCTACCTGAATGTAATGGAACGGAAATCAACTTATTTATGTTTGGTTTTTCAGCATCTCGAATTTTATATACCAAGATAAATATTGTAATAGTCTATATTATGGTTTGCAAGAAGTCTTTAAAATGAGTTTACAATATTTAGTCCAAATCATAGTATTATTTTTTACCATTTAATATGTTTGTTTGGGTATGGATTTGTCTAGTATTTTATTAGGCATGTAATTTATTTAAAAGTATATTCAATTTCATAAAATGAAAAGGTTTGATCCTTAAAAATTACATACTTCAATTTTTATTTATTTTTTATTTGTTTTCAATGAAATAAAATATGTATTTTCAGCATCAGTTGATATAATCAGTTTTAAAATTTTTATTTTAAAAACAATCAGAATATTTTTATTATCTTAAAAACATGTCTGGTGCAGTTTAGAATGATTGGAAACAGATTTTGTTAATATCATAAAACTAATTAAATTCAAAATTTCTTTTAGTAAAATTATTTTAAACACAAAAACTAAATTTTTAAGTAAGTCAATAATTATCTTTAAACTAAAAATTGTAATGTGATCAATGAAAAATAAACATTTCTCTTAAGACTTTAATATTTTATCAAAATAATTCATTAAATCTCTTCAGAAAGTATTTGTGTAGATTGAAAACTATTATAAATCTATAATTTAAAGAAATATTTCATTTTAAATTGGCCTTTCAAATTTAAAAAAAATTCTTAGTGATTTTAACAAAAACAAGTGAAAGAATTTAGTTCCATTCATATATTATTAAAATTGAACAATTAATTCTTAACTTTAGTATAACAATGAGTTTGACTCCTATCTTAAACTCCATTGTTTATTTTTTCTATATTCATTTTAAACTTTAAAGCCCAGTTAAATTAGTACATATTTGTAAGTAATCGCCGTGGCAAATTCTATTAAGCAAAATTACTAATGTCCTTAAAGTATTACATTGTTATTTATACTTAAAAGTACAGAGAAATGTGTTTTTAATTAACTGAATTTTTTACAGCATAACCAATTTTGTTTGGCGCAAATGTCTACAGAACTTCTTGCTGCACGTCTATTAGTGCGAAATGCTGCAATAAATTTACAGTCAAGAGCACCGGAATCAGTTTCATTATGTGCTGCTGCTAAATACTTTACCACTGAATGTTGTTCAAAAGTTTGTTTAAATTATTATTATAATATCAATGCCTAAATTTTTTCATCATACTTAGAAATCTCTAATACTGCTCAGTTAAACTTCAATAACTTGCTTCGTATTAATAAATTGGTTTTTCTTGGAATCATTCACAATGCAAACTATTATTGTACAATTGCTGTTAACTTAAAATCAACTTCAAAATTGCAAACCAATTCACGTTTCTGATAATATTGTGAGAAGTAATTTAGTTGAATTTTTAAACTTAGTTACAAAAAAAAGAATAAACTATAACAGAAAGCCATCTCATTTCATAATAACTGAGCTTGTAGTTGAATGATTAACTCTTCGACTGCTAATGCAATAGTTCATGGTTTTGATTCCCACTTTGGATGGAGAACTGTTAGATATTGTCACAATGAAAAAAGAAATTTTTTTTTTAGTTTCCTTAGAATCTATTGGAGGTGAAAAGTATAGCTCAAAAAAGATTTCAGCAGCTCACCATGATATAAATGATCAAATATTTTACGCTGATCAGTTTAACTGATTGAACAATTTATGCTACTTAAAGCTTTAATATATATTTTGAAATAAAAACTTTCTTCTCATACTTCAGGATTCAAATGATTATTATTTGTTTCTTTCTTAAGCTAATCACATTTGATATGGATATCTCAAAGCTACATCTTTATAATGTAGTGATGCTTAATAAAGGAAAGCAGAAATATTTTTTATTTTTTTTTCCAAACTATATTATTGCATCTATATACATAAGCTTGTATGCTCAACAATGTGTGATATTATTAATAAATAAAGTATATAATATATTAATAAATAAAGACTGATATTAATAAATAAAGTATGCTTTGTTATATCAATATTCACATTGCTTATGGAATCAACAAAACATTCCTGTTCACCTTAAATAAATTAGTTAAAAAAAATCTTAAGTATTTTACTATGAATAATTGAAATTTACAAAACTCGTGCATTAGATTTATCAGCATATGATATAAATTTTTATTTAATAAGACTTTTTTTACATCAAACATTTTGTTTTAAACTTATTATTATATTTAGATTGTTAATAAATGTTTGCAAATGCATGGTGGATATGGTTATTTGAAGGATTATCCTGTGCAGCAATATTTTAGAGACATTAGAGTTCATCAAATATTAGAAGGTAAGTATAATTATTTTAGTCTTTTTACTGCTCTTTTTCAATGGTTTTTAAATTCAGTTTTACTGCTTACATTAGGAAATATTTTCTGAAAAATATTTTCTCAAATACTCATATCATTATCTTTCTTTAATATCTTGTATTCTGTTCTAATTTCTAAGTAATTACTTTTATGAAATAACTTTTCCTTTATTTGTTAAAATATATATGTGATTTTTTTTCTAAATGAAAAATTATATATTTAATTGAATTAATATAAATAAATTTTTAGTTTACTTTAAAACAATTTTTAAAATTTAATTTTACTAATTATTTAGTTTTCCTGTTGATATATTCTATTTTGTATCTCCCATATTTATATCAAAAATGAATAAATTCTTTATTTTATAGAAAAATATTATTTTGCTTTGTTCCAATCTCTCTTTTCCTAATTTTTATTTAAGTCTCAGAGTAATTTAAAGAAGAAAATTTTCATTTATCCAAATTTGTAAGCTAAGTTTTATAGATTTTATTATATTGCTTGGAAAAACTGTTTAAAGAAATAAGGCAGTTATTGTAAAAATAGAGAAAATAATTCTAAAGTTAATTTAAGTTAGATAATAAAATTGACTGCATACATCCAAAATATATATGTATTACAAAAATTTGTTTTTATGGAGACCAGTAATATTTTTTGGAGAATCATTGAGAAATTTGAATCTCAAAATCTGCATTATGGTTTTCCAAAAGTGTAAACTCTAAACTAGATAAAAACATTGCTTGTGAGGGCCATATATATACATACACACGCACATAATATATACATGTGTGAACGTATGTGAATACCTCAAAAAGTCAGAATTTTTAATAATGATTTTTGCTAGCAAAAACAATTGTTATTTTTTTAATGAATATTACTGATAATGAAAGATTAGAAAATATTTATTTAAAAGAGAAGAACTAAATTTGTTTGTTTTAAAAAAAATATTTTTTTATAAATTAACAAATATTTGTATAGTAAAAATATTTAAAAAAAGACAAGACACCATACATAAATCATTCACTTCAAGTAATCTACATATCAAAAAAATTAGAGACTCAATATACTTAAATTTTTATTTTATGTTTATTTAATTATAAACATTCTTTTTAAATTTTTTTAGCATTTTTAAAAACTACTTATGTTTGAAGTAATTTATTTCTTAACCAAACTTATTATGTTTCTTTAAATTGTGATAATTGTTCCCAGCAAAACAAACTGTTCAAGTGTCAAGAAATATTTTCTAAAAACAATTCCTCTTTAATGTATGTTCTTTGGTTTCCCATATTGTTCAAAAAGTTATTTAAAAAATTTCAATTTGCTTAAGTAAGGATTTCTAAAGAGTATTCTTTCCAAAATATTATTTTACTTAATACATACACTATATCTAACTTTTTAGCATAAAAACTTCTTAATAATCTTGGCAGGGAATCTAAATAGTAAAGTAAGATTGAAAATGTTAATCAATCAAAACATCTTTAATTTTATGTGGACAATATTGCTCATTTTTTATTGTTATTATGATGCTTTATACTATTAGTTTTTACTAAATGAATCGGCTTAAATTGTTATGTGATCCTCTTATAATGTCTAATGAAGTTATTTCTGAAAATTTGTCAAAAATTTTTCTTTTTGCACTTAGTACATATAACTTTTCATAATGTTACTTTTATTTTTAATATTTTATAAATCTAAGAATTGTTTCTTTTGATAAATGATAGAATGATTTTTTCCTGTGATTATAAAATTACTTTTTTGTGATTTATTTTAAATGCATTGTTATCTCCAGAGATGGCAATAAATTTTAAAAAGAATATTGAAACATGTTTTGGAGTTCAGTTAGAAAAAAATATTGCCTAAAGACAAAGTAGGATTAAAAGTGATGTAAAATTAGCCAATAGATTAAAGTGTATTTTTTTTCTCAAAATATTTCTTATTTTTTCTAACAGCACTAGTTAAATGTGAAAGAAGCTTAATTTACAGTTTTTCTAAAATTCATTAACCATGGTGGCCTGGTTGGTTAGGGCATTGTTTTCACTATCAGAAGATAGTGAATTCCAATCTTGCCTTAACTGATGATCCATCATGTTCAGTAAAGGTGACTGGGACGCATTAAATAACAATAATGTGTTTGCAAATATCCTCCAAATTAAATGTCACCTTTAGATATAGCAAATTAAGGATTTGGAGATCTACTTGATCCCTGCTTCTACATATGAAAATTCCACCTCTGGGTGTGGCAGGCCAAGTATTAGAGGTCTTCTGCTTGGTCCCTGCTTCAATATCACAGACTCCACCTGGTTGCTTTTATCTAACTGATAAAGCCCAACTAAGGAAAGCATACAGGAAAGCATGCTGATGCAACAACCAGTAATTGGTAGAGCCCACACAACTCTGGGCTAGAGAAGTATGCTTGTGTAATAACAACACAGTTCATTTGAAATTCTTCTTCATATTTTGGAATTTTGTATTTATTAGTTGAATTGTTTTAAAATGCATTTTTAAATTTCTTTTTATTTTTTCAAATTAATTGCATTGTATTAGAATTTATATGGTATTTTGTGGATAATTCTTATTTGTAAAAAATATAATGGTATGGTTTTGAATTTTAAAACTATACTTGTTTTATTTAATGTATTTAAATATAAAAATGAATATGCTTTATTGTTGAATTTAATTCTTTATTTTAAAATTTAGGCACTAGTGAAGTTATGCTTATGATACTGTCTCGTGATTTGTTAAACTCCTAACTTCTGTAAGTTTATTTATTTATTATTTTTCTTTTACAATTTTGTGTTTCTTCTTTTTTTAATTAATTTGCATGTAGGAATGCTTTAATATCAAAAATGTGTGTTTTGTCAAAAACAGTAAAACTGAAATTGGCAAAATGAATTGTAATATCATTTACCAAATACTTTGATGTAATTATAAAATTCATGTCTTAAATCATTAGAATGCGCCATTTAATCAATTTTTCTGAATATGGTTTTATAATTGTTTATTCCTGTGCTTTAATATTTACCTGTAAAAAATTGATATTAGTTATTTATTTAACTATTGAAAGGATATGCAGTGTTGATTTCAGGGAAACTGTTAAGGGTGTTTTGATGAATGTGCAACAGTATTGTTTTGTGAATAAAAACATTAAATAGTTGTGGCCCTTGCTAATCAGTTTCCATCTTAAGCTGTAAGCTTTCTTAGATAAATGCTGACAACAGCACCATTGCATCTTTAATTAATTGAGAACAAATTATTTTACTGTTAATAATTTATATTGAACTTATAGAATGATACAAATTGGGTTGTAATGAAAGTTTTTCTTCACCGCTAATGTTGTCAACAATTTACATATGCATGTTCGTTTATATTTTGACAGACAATTGTATGAATAGATATATGAGCACACATGAGCTCTTATCTTCTATCTTGTGTACCATAATTTGTATTAGTGTGTCTTAAAAGAGTACTTATTTAATTTCATTTTATAATATTGAAGAAAACATTTAAGTTAAAGTTTCATGATAATATTAAAGCACTTAAAGATTTTCTAAAATAGTTACTATTTTTAAAAATCTTTGTAAGTTCAAAATAATTATGAGCACTCTTATGAATTTTTGATTTTCTTTAATTGATGTATGCAATTGAAAATTTTTCGGAATAAAAAGAAGGATAAATTTTTCTTCATTTGCTTACAACCCAGAAAATCAAGGAGGATTTTATCTGACCCACTGATTTCTATCTATAATAAATTTCCTCTCTTCAAAAAAAGTAAAAAAATAATAACCGATATTGAACTTCTTTAATATTTTATGTTGTAGTATGTAATTAAAAATACATTTATTAATTTAAACAATCATTTTCATTTTATTTCATTTTTTATGCCAAAATATTTGTTTCTTTACAAATAAACAATCTTTATTTAATTTGCTTACTTTAAACTTCATTCACATTAATGAAATTTCTATTGATAAAGGACAAAATAATAGGAAATTAGGAAACTTAATTATTTTCTTAAACATGTATATTAAAACCATTACATTTAAATCTTTGATAGTAACTTTATAATTTTACCAACTTTTTGATTATATCATTTTATCAATCATTTGTGCTATCTTTAATGAGAGTTAACAGAAAACTAAATAAGTGTATAGAAAGGTCAAAGCATTTTATGAAGATTATGAAACTTACATTATCTTTTATCACGATGCCAATTATCTGTTTTTTAGCTCTACTTTTCATAGTACTATAAAAAAAATTAAACACATTTATCCTTCTCATCTTAAACTGGTGTTATGTGAGTCTTAATGTTATGTAAATATGTTTAAAAAGTTATGAAATTTTTTTCATAGTAATTTTGAAAAAGATTATTCTGATTTTTTATAACTTACTTTTTATTTCAGATTTTTATGTGATGTCTCTAAAACTAAAGGAAGAATATACTTTGCAATATTTTATTGTAGATAAAACAAATTTGCTTTGTATGGAATTTCATCTAAAATATCACCTTGAAATTAATTTATGATATGCTTAAAAATATTTATTTCAGTATATAAAGCTTATTTTTTTATTTGTGTAATAATCTTTTTTTTTGTTATAAATAATCTGTTTTATGATGTCTACTGAATATTATTTGTGAGTTAAGAATATGACTGCCAGTTCCAGACTAAAATTATTTTATAAATTCTTGTGTCATATAATAATTTGGTAATCAGTAAAACCTACTGATTAATTTTTGCGAAGTAGCATTATAAAATAAAATTAGCATTATGAAATAAAAAATTTTTAATTGTGTTACTTAAAATCAATTACCTTTTTAGACTTGTTTTCAGTTTTTACTACGTTTAATCAGAATATTAAAAATTAAAGTAGCTAATTTCTTTAATGTTTGCATTTGTTTTGTTGAGTTGTAATTTAATTATTTTGTTTTTTAATGATCTGATAAAAATTGTTTTTATATTTTTCTTCTAACAAAGTTCATTAAAAAAATATGTGAAATATAGCATCGATTATTACAAACTAAAGTTTTCAGAAAATAATAGATTGATTATTTTAAATTTTCTTTCTGTTAAATTGTTGATATTTTCTTAACTAAATCTCATTTAGATTCTTTATGCTGTGATATTCCTTTGTAGCTTGATTTTAAATAATTTTTTTAAATTCAGCTATCATATTGCAATGTATCAACTGTATATTTTGCTTTTAAAATAATACAATTGATCTAATTTCATAATATACTCTATGACAAAATTTTCCCTCTCATAATGCAGAGATGTTTTTAGTTAATGATAAAAAATTTTAGAAAACTTATATTATTGTTTATTAAAAATACCAAAAATTTCAAAATGTTAAATATTCTTTTTTTTAAAAAAAAAATAAGATTCAATTTTTATTTATGAAGCATGTGATGAATTAATATGATAATTTTAGTATTTCATAAATCTTTTCTAAAACCAATGATGAAATGCTATGTAAAAATAAAATAAGTTATGTGTTAAATAATATTTCACTAACTTTATGTTTATTGTTTATCACTTATCATTTGTACAGTAATTTGAAAAATCTTGAATGAAAAGATATCTATTCTTTTGTAATAAAGGATTGAATACAATTTGTTTTGCACATGGATAGATGTTAAATGTGCCAAATGTATGCAGCTTTTTAAACTATTTTTGGAGTTGAATAATATTTTATAAATATTTTTCTTCCCATGCATTTTGAAATCATGTAATAATTACAAATTTATAACAAGTTCAAACTTTTTTTAAGTTTAAGGGATTTTTGTAAATGCACCTCTTATTAGTTTTAAATTTTGATAAAAGGACAGTACTCTAGTTTAGTTGTTATATTCTTACTTTGTGATATACTTCTGATACCTTGTACCTGAATTGTATGTTTCTTTTCAATGATTAAAACACTTAAAGTGCCTTGAATATTTGTTAATATAATATTCCTGAAATTGTTATAAATTTTAGAAAATGTAACTACTTTGTGATATGACAAAAAATATATTTTTATTTGCTGTTTCAAAACACTTTTTCTAACAATAATATTGATTGCATGTATATAATACATGCATACATACAATTGTGTATGTATGCCTAGCATTAAGTTTCTCATTTTTTACATTAGTTTATATTTATATATTACATTTTTTACTTTATTAATTTGTGAAAAGTAATGTATCGCTTTAGTATTTAATAAATAGAAATGAGTCTTATGTATACATATATGTGTACAATTATATAAAATGCTGAAATATATAATTTTTAACTAATAAGCATGTGATTTTATTAAATATAATAGTATTTTGATAAATCCAATATTAAATTTTTAAATGAATATTTTTCACATACATTTTGAATCTCTTGTTGTCTGTCCATAATATACCCATTTATTTTTTGAAAGAAAAGTAAAAAAAATTGTTGATTGCATGTATCAAGTTTTATATTAGTTCAAATTAATATTAATAAAGTTGTTTATTTTTTAACTATTGTATTTTTTGTTGTAAAAAATACATTCTTCTTAAAATAAGTCTCCCACCAAAAATTAGACATTTTAAAGAGAAGAAACACAAACTAGATTGCTGTCGTCTGGGTTTTAATAAAATAGAAATATTGATTACTATTTTAATCAGTGGTATGTATTGAATGAATTTTTTAGAAGTTTAGTTATTTAAATATTTTGAATAATGTATTAATTTATAAACAATTGTAAAGTTTTATTAATAATTATTTTAAATTTTCTGAGGATTTTTATGTTATTATATACACAGTCATAATGACTAAAATTCATAATCTCTATTGCTAAAAAATGTTTTTAGTGCTAATCTATTAAAATGATATGTTTATTAATATCAATTTATCTTTGTTAATAAATATAAAATGGGGGATTTCTTTTTTAGAAAAATCTCTTAAAATGATAGAAAAATTACTGAGTTAAATTATTCAATAAAACTAATAATGTTTTTAGTAGATTATAAACAAGATAATCAAATGCAAGTACAACCCAGAATCACAGTTTCATCCAATTCATAGTACTATTGTTTTGATTATAATTAACAGAAAAAAATAACCTTTTTTATTAAGAAAAATTATTATCTGACTGTGGATGAAATACTTAACTGGCATTTTGTTAGCATTTAAATAAGATAAGAAATAAGCATTTTCTTTTTATAAATTAATCTATTTCACTTTAAATAATAAAGCAAAATTGACTTCAAAATGGAATCATTAGTATTGTAAGATAGCTTTAATAATTTTACATAATCTTGTTTGGAAAGTTTGTATGTAATCAATTTTGAATTAAATGCCCCATGCTGTGAAAAACATACTGAAACTGAGAGGAAGGAAACTTGGATTCTGATTGAAATGGATTACCATAGATTACATGTTCTCTTTCTGAACAATTGTAACTAATTCATGTAAATGTTAAGGACATAGGTGAAAAGTTATATTTTCTGGATAACTTGTGATGATTAGTTTCTAATCAACATATATATCTGCTATCAGTCAAAGATTACAATTTTTCCCTAAGGAAAATAAATAAAATTATAAAGTTAATAATTTTGTAACAATAAATGAAGATAATAAAATTTCTGCTTTCAATTCTGTGTTGAAATAGGTAACAGTGACACACCATCTTCAAAGCAAGTGTTATAGATGATTAAATATATTTTCTGTGTAAATATTTATATAAAAGTTTATTTTTAAAAAGCAAGCTGCCCCTTGACTTTGAAAAAAAAATTTCATCTAAAGGGAAATTTTGTTATGTATTTCAAAGAGTGAAACATATTTTGTTATCTCTTATTTAAAATCAGTATTACTAATTTAAAAAATTAAAGTTTTATATGTTATAAATAATTGATCAGAAATCCCCTTAATTTTGGTACAAAAAATTAATTGCATTTCATTAAGGCAATTTTTTTATGATGATTTGCACATCTTAGCTGGAATGTTTTGTTCCAGTTTTAATTAACAATAAGTTTCAAGAAAGCATCTTTCCCATTTGAATAAAAAATTTAAGTATACCAGTGATTAAAAGTAGAGAAATACATTCACATTGGAAACAGCAGAAATCAACAAGCATGAGCAAAACATTAATAAAACATTAATTTGTGCAACTAAATTATTCCATATTTGGCAAAAAATGAGTGTCAATCAGTTGATAATTTTATTTAACATAAACTGAGTGAACAGTTTTTTTTTTCTGAAAAAATAAACTTATTAAATTTTTTATTAAAAATTTATATTTTACTTCATTTTTATTTTGTGTAGGACAAAAGAAACAATTATTTAAAATATAAAAGTTTACTCATAACATGTTCAAAAATATTTAAGTGTGTATGTGACTAGAGCTATTTGAAGACTTGTGTGGAGAAATAAAAATGAATCAGAGATTAAATACTGTCCGAATGTGAGAGCAGGCCTGGCATGTTTATGAGAAAAATCAATATTCATGGGATGGTTGTAAATTTCTCCCAAGATATTCATGCAGGAATTAAACTCTCATCCCATATGAAGAAGTAAATAATCACAATCAAATTCAAAAACAGATAGTTGTTTAAATATTCCGTAATGTATTCATATAATTTTAAACTTTATTTTAAAGAAATTTAAATGCTTCCATTTTACTTATAATATTCATAATACTTGTAGTAATTTTTAAGAAATGAAACAAAATCACACTACACTTGAATTGAAAGATGAAGATAATTATTTTACAAAAAAAATATGAGCGGATGAGCAGTAATATTTTACTGGGCATTAATGAATAATTTTTGCTAGCTTAATTTCACAGTTGTCTAACCAACTGTATTAAGCAACTTTGTTGCTTAGAAAAAAAGCTAATCGATTATAATAAAAATTCACGAAGACATCGAAGAAAAGTGTGTATTACTTTCCTAAAAAAGTTTAGTAATAAGCAATTTGCTGTTAAATTTTTAAATTTTTCTGAAAGTTAAGACCTTAGTTTAAAGAATCAACTTGCTAACTAGAATTTTTAAGTAGATAATGCTGATCAAATTTGAAGTTTTATACTAAGTGCTTATAGCTCACATTAAGGGAAGAAACTTCACTAATTTATTCAATCAATCAAATTATTAGAAAGTGGTTAAGTCTTCATAATTTAGAAATAGCCAACAGAAGACCCCATGCCATTATTTGCCACATCTCAGGTGCATAATTTCACTTGGCGGACATTGCAATTACATCCCATTTTATGTGTTCCATGGCCTTTGGTGAACCCATGATGGTTTTTTGATTAGGCTGGAAACAGAACTCTACTTCCCAATAAATGAGAATGACGCCCTTTTTCCAACCACGCTATTACAGGATGGGAATTTTTAATTGCATTTAAAGTAAGAAATCTTTCCTGTTTGTGTTGCTTCTATATATTTTAAATTAATTTTAGTGACTTTACTATAAAATTTCATTTTCTCAAAGATATGTTAAAACTAATCACCTATCATTCCATAAAATTCTTCTTGCAACAACCCATGGCTGAATGTTTTTCATAATGGCAGATCCTATCTACAAGATAGCTTCAACCGATGTAATGATTTGCTTAGAAACAGGAAAATTATTTCTATTTCATATACGAATAAAACAGATGTTTAAGGAAAACAATTGAACATATCTATTTTTGTGTTGAGCTCTCTTCAATTGTAATGAATAGTTTTTCCATTTTAAAAATATAGATCCTGGATGGTATTTTGAATCTTCCATTATAAATTATTGAATATTTTCTATTGTGAGGACATGGTCCGAAGTACTTTATTTACTACAAATTTTAGTAATTTCCTTTTGTTTCACATACTTTTATGTACACTTTTCAAAATTATTTGCTACAAAGCGATTGTAAATTTTTACATAGACAATATTAAAATGATTTAGAATCTTATTTTCCAGTATTTGTTGAATAATTTTGTTTGTATCGCATGCTTATCAAATAAAATATTTCTTTATGGAAAATAAAATGGTTTTGTAACTATGCAAGTCTTTTACTTCGTTTATGTCTGTATCTTCACGAGACTTGTTTTGTGCTATTTTGAATTGGGCAAAATATATAATATGGAAGTTTGATTCGACGAAATTTAATTTACCTGAGTTTTTGTTCAACCAAACTTTATTTAAATTCCAATAAAAATTGAGGTATATTTAAAAAAAATAAAGGTTAAAGAAAACTTGTGTAAATTCACAAAAACAAATTTCTTTTTAATGTAATTATAAAGCCTAACAATTTTCACGTGAAAAGGAGATACTTATGATATTGAATAATAAATATTATGTGTACATCTATATTATATATATATTGTGTTATAGATCATGAAAACAAGCTCGTGGTAGAATAATTTACGCTTTGAACTTTAGCTCATGAATTCGATTCCCACTTTGGGCCTGGATATTTGTAGTGTTTCAGGATTTACTTAAAACTAGCCTATATCAAAATCTTTATGTGCCAAAAGCGATCATTAGAGCGACAAATATGAAAGCCTTGAAAAGCTAATCATTTGCATATCACAGCATCTCCTTTCTGGTTGTAAATTCAAATCATCAGAATAAAAATTCTTAAAACTAGAAATGTATTCGATGCAGAAATTTCTCCCTTTTCCTTTTTAGCACTTAGCTTTTTCTTTTCTTTTTTTTTTCCAAAAAAATAAAAGCGTTGCCAAATTTACACGAAGTAGTGTATTCTTCCTATTGTTCTCTGAAAAGCAAAATTTACTTTAACTGTAATTCTTTAACTACTGTTTTCTGGTGATTTCAACGGTTTGATAATAATAAAGTTGTATTTATTTTCATGTAATGAGGAAGAAATCTTTCTTGTTCAACATCATGGTAGTAATTGCCACAAAATGTAAGAGCCGTACTCGTGCTAGGTCTTCTTCTTCAGATTGGGTTTGTATGTCATTGGCACCTCTGCTTTAATCAGCATTTTGTACCATTAACTCCAAATCTAATGTTTCCTAGTTCCAGTTACTCGGGACACCCACCTTATTAATATAGTCCGATAACCCTTTAATGGAATCTAGATGTAACTCTCTAGTATGGATGATGCCTAAAGAAGTTAATCTAAGGAGGGCAAGAGCCTCGCATTCGTAAATGATATGCTTGGCCGTTTCCTTTTGCATATGACATTTCCTGCAGATAAGGTCTTGCTGAAACAGTCCCATTTTGTGGAGGTGTTTTCTGAAATAGTAGTGCCCAGTTATGAAGCCTACGATTAAATGTATCTTCTGCCTAGAGCACCTGAAAATTTCAGAGGCAATCCTCGCTGATGATCCACAGATCATACTTTTAGCGTGGGTTTGACCAGGAGTGTTGACCAAGCTTCATACATCCTCCGTCTCTCCCATTTAACAACATTGGTTTTTGCGGTCTTCAAATTGATCCCCCAAAAAGATTCTGGACCAATGGGAACAAAAGGCAAACCTTGTTTAGCAAGCTCATTAGCCCTTTCATTACCTTCGATACCTTTGTGCCCTGGTACCCATACAAGGATCACCTTGTTTCTAGTTGCCAGTTCTGTAAGAAGGTTTCTACACTCCAAAATCATTTTATATTTGATTTCGAAAGAGTTAAGCGCTTTTAAAGCGGCATGACTGTCACTGAAAATGAGAATCCGCTTACCGTAGTAGCCCTTTTTCATATTTAGTCGCAGACAGTTGATAATGGCCAAAACTTCTGCCTGGAAGACCGTAGCGTATTGCCCAAGGCTTACAGACAAGCTGATTCTTGGTGACACGCCACATACACCCAGTCCTGAGAGGCTGTTCTTCAGTGATCCATCTGTGTACCAGATTAGATCTCCTGTTTTAGTTTCAAACATGTTGTTATCCCATTCGTCTCTAGTTGGAAAAACTATTTCAAATATCCTATCAAACATGTATGTTTTTTCCATGATGTCAGAGGGCATCAGGAAAGTAGGACCTTGAATTTTCCTGGTGATGCCCCTGTGCCCTTTGGCAACAGGTTGGTCATACCAGTGGTTTTGCAGCTTCATTCTGTATGCAGTCATTCTTGCAACGCTACAGATGAAGATGTCCAAGGGAGTCAGATCCAACACAACCTCCAATGCTCTGGTTGGCGTGGTGGACATTGCTCCCGTGATGCAGAGACAGGCCGGTCTTTGTAGACCTCCCAGTCTGTCAATCACAGTCTTCTGTTCCACCTTACACCACCAGATCACACAGGCATATGTGAGAATGGGCCTGACGAAAGCTGTGTACAACATCAGTTTTGGATGTAAGCTCCAGTTTTTACCAAGCATTCGCCTGCAAATCATAATGCTTTTCTTTGCTCGGTTAATCCTATCATCAATGTGCTTATTCCAGGTGAGTTTCTGGTCTAAATAGATGCCCAGATACTTCACCTCTGAAGCCACATTGATTTCAATATCAAAAAGTCTTGGTATGAAAAAACCTTTCCGTTTCTTTTTCCGTGTAAAAGGTACAAAGTAGGTTTTCTGAGGATTAACCATCAGGTCCCTATCCATGCACCATTGACCTACATAACTTAGAGCATCCTGCATGAGATGACAAGTTATGTCGAAATCTTTGCCAAGGATAATGATGACAATGTCGTCAGCATATCCTTGCGTATAATAGCCCCTATCATTTTATCATTGATAATCCCCCTATCATTGATGTTTTATAAGGCTATTTACAACTAGGTTCCAAAGTAATGGTGACAGAACACCTCCTAGAGGACAACCTCTAGTAGTCTTTTTTTTCAAATGATTCACCGAAGATGTTCATTTGTATACATCTATCCGAAATTAAGGCCTCAATCCAAGTACACAGGGTCTGATTAATCCCTGCCCCTCTAAGTGCATTGAGGATGGATGGATGGGAAGTGTTATCAAAGGCACCCTGGATGTCGAGGAAAGTTGCCAAGGCAATATTTTTTTTTGAAGTGCTCTCCTTCGTTGTTATAAATATCTCTAGCTCCTGGAAAGTGCGTTTTGGTCATAATTTCCATAACCTCTTTCCTGGAAGCAGCAAAATTACCTTCCTCGTCTTTTAGAGTGCCAACCAAAATATGTTCATTCCTTTTAAGGAGTTTCTGGAGTCTAGCTCCTTCAGAAATAGAATCTATCTTTTCACAGAATTTCCTCCAGGAGTTAATTTTGCTTTTTCTAACAAGTTTGTTATAATTAGTGAGGGCCGTTTTATAGTTCTCCCATTCACCATTTTTCTTGGCTTTATTAAAAAGTTTTCTAACATTTGCTCTTTCGGCAGCTAGAGAGTCATTCCACCAAGGACATTGGAGTTTAGCTCTCCTAGTGCGAATAGGGCAATTGTTATGATAAGAATCTAGAATACTACTCTGCAGAAGGTCTGCTGTAACTTCTAGATCGTAGTTGTCTCTAATAGGTCTGTTCCCGAGCTCAACCAACCCAGTCAGTTGCTCCTGGAATTTCTTCCAGTCCGTCCTAAATGGGTCCCTGAATATGCGATCCAGACACACATTAGAGTGAATTTCAAAATGAATGTTTTAATGATCTGAGCCAGAAGGTCTGTCATCTACTTTCCAATTTTTTATATTTTTACTAATCAGCGTTGTCGCTATAGTAATGTCAATTACTTCAGATCGATTGGAAGTAATGAAAGTTGGTTCATTGCCCTCATTTAGAATATCTAACCCATAGTTTAGAATGAATTCTAAAAGGTACTCACCTCTTTTATTTGTGTCCGTACTTCCCCAGACAACATGATGAGCATTACAGTCTAGTCCTAGGACTACCTGTAAGCTGTTATCTCTGCAAAAGTTCATGAGCTTGTGCAGAGAATGGTCAGGTGGAGCCTTCTCTTCATAGGGCAGGTATCCAGAGCCAAAAACAATTTCCTTGTCCCTACCCTCTATGTTGAGTCTGACTTTCACAGCTGTCAGGTCCCTAAGGATAAATTCAGAGAGGGGAAGAACCTCAATGTTTTTATGTAAGAGTATACAAGTTCTAGCGTTACCATTAGTACAATAGATAAGCTTACCTTTAGTTCCTTTGAGGCCACGGATTCTCTCCCTAACCAACCAGGGTTCCTGAATCAGGGCCAGGTGTATATCCCCAGCAAGAAACTTCTTACTGAGGTTAGTAGTACCATTTCAACTGTGGTGGAGGTTGGTTTGAACTACCTTCACCCCAATTAGCAGGAGCAGGTTTGTCAAGTACTTTAGCTTGCACTTGGTGAAGTCCAATATGAAACTTATATCCCCTTACACGAAGTGTGGTAGCATTTAGTTCAGGCACACTAAGAACGATGGTCTGCCCAGATGGGTCGTTCTTAATGTTAAGAACGTTCCACTCCATTGGAGTGACCCCACCGTTCTGAGCCTCGGTTTTTCTCAGGAGCTCTTTAGGCTCCAGTTCACTACAGATTTTCGGCAGTTTTGCAATTATCTTGGTGGTTCTGACAAGTTTCCTTGCCTCACCCACCAAAATTTTTTGTTCTTACCAAGGGCTTATGCCACTGACATTCTGTTCCAGCCACTTTGAGCTCTCCAGATCTGCACAGTTGATAATAAATGCCCCATTCTCAAGTTTACAGGATAGGAAAGTTGGGGCAAAACCCTCCTCATTCCTTAATATTTTCTTGGTTAACAAGGGTTCCAGGTCGAAGGCCTGTTTCTCTGTTAACCGTTTTTCCGGATGACCCTCTAAGAGCCCAGCCATCTTGATCGCCGTGAGAGCCTCCCTGTAAGTAAATCCCTCAGGTCCTTCTCTCTTGGCAGCCTTTCCGGCCTTGCCCAGTGCTAAGTTTTAATTTTGTGAATTAACATAAAAAAACCCAGATGAATAGCCTTTTATTTATTTATTTTCAGCAATTAATATGTACCAATTTTTATTCACTAATATATTTCTCAATAATTATAGTTTAATAATTTATTTATTTTTTTTACGTTTAATGACAATGATTTGCAATTCATTCTGAATCTTCCAGTTATAACATTAACAGTCGGGCTTAGGGCTGTTTTTGAATGCACGTTCAAATTTGATCAAGAATTATGTTAAATTAAATTCCAAACCGCTAAAAATATCCAAACACTTAAGTAATGAACCCATGGATTTTTAAAATAAAAATCCAACATACTGATCGTTTTCCAACTCAGCAGTCCTTCCAATTAAAGTAAATTTCAAAAATTTCCAATTATTTGTTTTATCTTTTTTAAAATAGTTAGTGCATTAAAAATAAAAGTAATGCCCGTTCGTTCTGTACTTTTTCGTGGTGGCAATTTGTGATTCAAGTAAGTCGGAACTAGTTTATCTTCAATCAGTTTGGCAAATTGATTTAAATACATTTCATCTGATTTAGCTCTATCTTATTTTCTGTTGCTATTGTCAATGTTCGTTGAAATCCCTGAAGCAGATCAATATAATTTATAATATGAACGAATAATAAGTAAGTTTTAGACCAAAATCAATATTTCTTAAATCAATTTTGAGATTAAGAACGTGGGAACGGGTTTTGATCTTAGTATTAATTTAACTTCATATTGATTTAAAAAATGCAGTGCGGACGTGGTATTACCATAGTTTTGGTCTGCAAATGTTTAAAATACATGATGAACTATAAAACAAATATAAAACTTATTATATTATCGAACAATAAATAAACTTTAGAACCAAAACTAATATTTCTTAAATAAATTTCGAGGCTAAGGCAGTGTGAACCCTGTTTTCAGCGTGGTGTTTAACTTAAAGTAAATTAAATTTTCACTTTTTTTATTCATATGAACGAGCTACATAGAACTTTACATAGAAAAGTGCATTGCGAACGGGTTATATAGAAACCCGTTCGCACTGCAATTTTAAGCGCTCTTAAGTCTAGGCAGAACTTCTTTGTGGTGGCAACTTGCGATTTAAATCAGTTTGGCGAACTGGTTGAAATACGTTTCCACTGGTTTAGCGTCATCTTGTTTTCTGCTATCTTGTTGCCAATGCTGTTGAAACATCTGAAACCGAGCAAAAAAAAAAAAAATACAAGAGAATCAAAATTTAAAAAAATAATAACACAGAAATATTTACAAAAATATTCAATAAGCATCAAAAAATTATATTAAGTTTCATAAGGAATAGATTTGTCAACGATATTCTTTGGTTTCGTATTCCTCATCTGAAATATCATAATCTTAATTTATTTCATTTCAGTCAGTAAATCCTTAATAAACGTGCTCAACTATAAAAAAAATTCAAAAATAGCGTTTAATTTATGGTAACAAACAATAAAGGTTTTGAACAAAAAGCAGTATTTCTTAAACCAGTTTCGAGTACAAGGCAGCGCGAATGCTGTTTTCAGCAGTGTGTTTAAGTGAAATCAAATTTAACTGAGATTTAAGAAATATTGGTTTTTGGATAGCTGATTTAAAAAGGGCAATGCGAACGAGGAAAAAGGGAAAGCGAATGAACACATAAGCTTATTTAAAACATATAAATGTTACGTGTTTCAATAACGTAAACAAGAATTATATAAGAAATAAAATTTAATTGAAGCTTGAACGAAACTAGTTTACAAAAAAACTGAATATTTTATGGTGAAAATATAAACATTATATTTCCGAAAATTTTTCGACAGGAATGTTTCATCTAATTGGAATATGAAAACTAGTTCAGGCTTATAAAAATGAAACACCTACTCAGACATATTTGGAATAATTACTAGCAAATTGTCAGATATATTTGGATTTTTTTTCATATTTTTTCTTCTATTTTCCAGAAAAAAATATATCACATTTTTTACCAAATTTTATGCGTTTATAGATTTAATTTCTAATAGATACATTAATTTACATTAAAAATACTTAAATTTATATTACTACACTAAAGTGATTTAAAAATTGGCTAAATTATTTATTATATAAATAAATATCAAATTCTTTTTTACATGCAGTTCACATATTATGTGTCGACTGATGAAGGAACTGGTAGCGTCCCTAATTACTGTTGTGTAGAAAATTACAATTATTATAAAACGATCACCTATGATAATTTATATTAAAATAAGGAATTATTATTATTATTATTTTTTAATATTGCGTTGTGTATTTATTCAAGTCTTTATTTCTACCCAGATTCTAACCTGAAAGAACAGAAGCAGAAACTGGCTTTGTTTTAGTAATCAAAACTTCTTTTAATTCACAAAAGAAAATAACACATCTATTTACAATAATATGAATTCAATTATTTGTATTATTTCTTTTATTACAATTTTGCTATTAAAATGATAATTCACTCACGTGGGGTGATTAAGTTACCCTAGATTGCCTGTTCTAGTGAGATTAATTATTAAATAAAGTTACGTAAATGGTGGTACCACACAAAAAAATCTGGCTGGATAATTAAATAAATAAAAAAAACATTCACTTACATATATAAACAGTCGATGGTATAGGCCGGCCTATTTAGTGGGGTTCACAAACCTGGTTGATCACAATAGTCCAGCGTTCTTCTTTAATAGTATGGCAAACGCCTTGGGTCGACGACAACTTGGATGTAAATGCTGACATTCAGGCATCTCCTAATTTCACCATTTGAGAGGGCTCTTCTTCTTTCAATCAGCTTTTTCTTTTTTTATCAACTTCAACTTTACTTTTCAAAGTCTCCAATAAAGCGTCGAACTCCCCAAACCAACCGGGTCTCTTGTTCCGGCGATGTCCTGCAGCTCCTCTGTCTTTTTTCCTCTCCCCTTCACTTCTCTTCTTCCTCCCCTCGCTTTTCCCTTGCAGGACCGGTTTTCTCCAAGTCCCACGTTAGGGCATTCCACTTCGTCAAAATGGGGGAAATGGGGTATAGAATTAAATAATAAAAAAAAGGACTTCCAGCCAGAAAAAAATGGGTAGTTTAATTTATAAAAATTATCCAGCCAGTGAATACAACATTACGAAGCAGTAGGTCTTTGGTTCTAATCCTGATTCGAGCATGGAGATTTATTTCTCTCTGTGTGCGTGTTTCTTCACCCTTCCCTTTTGGGGCGAAAATGGCACACCCACTGGGTCCCCTCTGTAGAAGATGCTATCACACCCTTATATCGCTGAATAAGTGTATCCTGAGTGTAGCCGGGTATTATAATATATATATATATATATATATATATATATATATATATATATATATATATATATATATATATATATATATATATATATATATATAAACTATATTTAAACGACTGCTACTATATTTATAAAAGTGGTATCTAGGTATAGTTAAGTAGCCATGCGGTACTGAATGAAAAAAACTACTGCGCCACCTGGTGGAAAACTGCAGAGTTAGCATTCTTATCTCGATAACGGAACGAGATAGAGAGAAAAAGTGATTTACAAAGTTGTAGAGCATCATCGATTTAGTACGAAAAGAAACTTTGTAGGCATTAATGTGAAGAATACAATGGTTAAAACGCGCATTTGTTGTTTCGTGCTATGACGTGACAAAACGATCTAAGAAAGAAAGAAAAAAAAACAAATACTTAACAATATACTTTATTTAAGATGTTCAAAATTCTCACCGTCAACTGCAATGCACATTTGGATCCTTGCTTGAAGATTACGTTGCACACGTTGGAACACGCGACAGTCATGCATCGTTTCATATCCTGCAATTTGTGTGCAGGTGTCGCATACACCTGCTGTTTCAAGTATTCCCTCAAGAAAAAGTCCAGTGGAGTCAGATTAGGAGAACGTGGAGGCCACTCTTCGAAACCGCCATACCCTAGTATTTGGTTGCCAAATTCTTTGACGAGGTACTGCTTCACTGGAGATGTCTTGTGAGTAGGCGCGCCGTCATGTTGAAACCATAGATTCTTAAGATTAAACAACGGCAGGTTCTCCACAAAATCGGGTATTACCTTCTGTAGCAATTGTAAATATCGTGCACCCGTTAACGTACTATTGTAAAATATTGGGCTTATCAGATTGTTATTGTAAATTGCGCACCAAACGTTAATAGCCTACCGCATTTGATGTCGAACGTCGACGAAACATTTAGGATTTTCTAGCGCCCAGTAATGGGTGCTTTGCCTATTGTACATGCCATTCCGTGAAAAGCAGGCCTTAACCGTCCACATTATATCTGCCAAGAATGTTGGCTGGACTTGTATCTGATTTATGACGATGTTGCACCATGCATAGCGTCGCTCGGCATCCCCGTCCACTGAAACCTATTCAGGCGTTGGTCGGTATGGATGAGCACCTGATTCGCTTAGGATTTTCCAAACCTGACTTTTGAAGAGACCACAGTGTTGACTGATTTCTCTTACGCTGCATTTTGGATATGCAAGGGCATATACTAATACCTCATCCCTTTGAACTTGCCGTCTTACCTTAGCTGGTCTGCCAGATCGAGGTCGACTAGTAACGCAACCTCTCTCTCTTAAGCGTTTTAAAACAGTTAGGATGGTTTGATGAGAAGAATACGGGCCTCCAGGGAAACGTTGGCCGTACAACCTTGCTGCTGATCGTGCCTTGCATCGACATTCACCGTACAGTAAAACCATCTCACAATACTCAGCCATGATCATGAGCATCAACATACTACAGCCCCAAGAAGATATTTCTTTTATAGCTGCCTCAGGTGAACAGGCGTGACGTTTCTTACGTATTTGCTTACTGCATACAAATTGTTGGAATTGTTTTTAATACTTCCGTTCTTCCCATTTCGAAATAAAAATGAAAAATGTAATCACGAAAATGTAATTCGCTT
This sequence comes from Latrodectus hesperus, assembly GCA_037975125.1. NCBI lineage: Eukaryota > Metazoa > Arthropoda > Arachnida > Araneae > Theridiidae > Latrodectus > Latrodectus hesperus. The sequence continues at coordinate 34,506,276 of CM075850.1, forward strand.
TCTTTCACAGCGTAGCGATGAAAGAAAACAATTTTTTATTTTTTCAAATATGCACACGTACGATGTGCCACGTCACAGCATGAAACTACAAATGTGCGTTTTAACCGCTGTATTCTTCACATTAATGCCTGCAAGGTATCTTTTCGTACTAAATCGAGGATTCTCTACAACTTTGTAAATCACTTTTTTTACCTGTCTCGTTCCGTTTTCCAGATACAAATGCTAACTCCCCAGTTTTCCACCAGGTGGCGCGGTAGGTGGTTTCATTCAGTAGCGCATGGCTATTTTACTATACCTAGACACCACTTTTATGAATATAGCAGCAGCCGTTCTGAAGTTAAGAGGGTAGCAAGGGACTTTAGTGGACATACTGCATATATATAAATATATATATATATATATATATATATATATATATATATATATATATATATATATATATATATATATATATATATATATATATATATATATATATATATATATATATATATATATATATATATATATATATATATATATATATATATATATATATATATATATATATATATATATATTGTTAATCATATATTACAACAATATATATTGTTGTAATATATATAATATATATTGTATATCGTTTCTTTTAATTTTTAGGTAATAAATCAAAGATGTGGGGGAAGTGTTGAGAATATTTTTTGTGAAACTTTAGAATGAATTTATAATTTTTATTATTTATTTTCTATAATTTCATTCAAAATAAAACTTTTTATTTGCAATAAATTTGCTATGTTAATTTAATTAGCATTCAAATGTCTACTCCTGTGTAATTTGTGTAATTAATGGTTTCGAACATTTTAATTGTTTGAAGATTTTTAATTCACATTGTATGATTGAAACTGTTAGGTCAATAACATGAAAATAATACTTTCAACTTCACTTAAAATTTTGGAAATAAGAAGTCGTAGAGAAAGAAATCAAGAAAATATGTTGAATTAGTCAAAACATACATATTATTTTTGACGAAAATCTATGAATAATAAGTATAAATTGAAACTAATCAATAAAACATTAATAATTCAATGAAGAACATTTTTCCTTGTTTCATAAAAATCTACTGTTTGAATATTATTAATCGGTAAAAGTTTTGCGTTGTAGGATCAGACTATCAAAGTTCATCAAATGCTTTGTTGCGTAAACTAAGAGATTTAGTATCAATTAGTAGACATTATTTTTTGATATAATGTGTTTATAACTGTCATTCTTCAAACAATATTAATAACATCACAAAAGTAAATCAAACAGTATGATAAATTCGGATTCAATTTTTTATAACTGTTTTGCTTGGTTTAAAAAATAACTTGAATTTTTTCTTAATAAACTATTAAATTATGCTTAAATGATATCAAAAATATGCCGCTCTTTTTAAAGTCAAAAGCATAGAATAACGTCGGATACAAACGATTTTTATAGGTACTTCTGTAATATATACTTCAAGATTCTATAACGCTTTCAGCACTTAAATATCTGTTTTAGTACTTCAATTTAATATCTCTAAAAGATAGTTTCCCATCAAAATTATTATCACTGAAATCTAGTCATTATATCTCCTTATGTCCCATATAATTTTTACTTCCTTTTTCTTGCCAAATATATGGAAATTATATCGTCACAACAAGATTGGTTTCCTTTACTTCTCTCTTTTCCACAATGAGAGTCATCATCTGTATGTTATGTTTCTTTGTGAGCTTGAAGCTCAGCTGCGCTAATTTAGCTGATCAATTTAAACTTATCTTAGAGAAAACTGGTACTGAAGAAGATGTCCTTAAGCCTTCTTGTAAGTTAATGTTTCTATTTTGCATTCTCATCAAAGAATCAAATCTTTGTTAAAAGAAAAAAATTATATGATTTAACGATAATATTGCAGACAATTAATTTTGAGATATGATAATTTGTAATTTAAATTAAAAAAATTATTATTTCATGGGTTAACGATTTTAAGCTACTTGAAAGTTGTCACTAGATATATTTTTGCAATATTCGGATGCTTCGTTTAACTTTAAGAAAAACTTCTTTTAACGATAAATTAAGTTTTTATTTATAAATTTTCACTTATTTTAAAATAGGATAAATTAAAGGGGACTGTTTTCTAGATTTAAATATTTCGATTTTGTTATTTTATTGCTATTCTTGAAAATTATATGTGATTTGCTTGTTCATTATTAAGATATACGATTTCTATATAATTAAAACTTGAATAAATATGGTTGAGATCAAAAATTCATTACCCATTACCAAACCTCTTTTAGAAAGCTTCAATAAAATATTAATGAAATATATCAATGAGTTTCATAAAAAAAATAAATGTATGAATGTAATTTGAAAGCTAGAGAAAATTTAAATAAATGATTAACTGCTGAACTTGATTAGTTAAGAAAACTGTTTTAAAACTAAACGATATTTGCATTAAAATTGCAAATCAGATTGTCTTAATGTTTCTTGATTTATCAACACTCATTGCTTTCAATAGAAGCTTAATTTCAATGTTGTGTACCAGAAATGAAACATTTTGTATGTACTGAGCTGAGAAAATTTATCACAATGCAATAACGTAAATCTCAAAACTTGTGAAATCTGACTATTTGGACGAGATTTTTGATAATGAAAATTTTATCATGTATTCATTTCAAGTTCAAAAGATGAGCCATATATGTTAGCATGGCATAAAAATCAAGAACGTAAAAAAATGCGTAGTTACTTTGAAATATGATGGCAGAGAGTAATTGATGCTATTAGTAGTATTGTTGATATTTAAAACATTACCAGAATGATATATTATAAGTTTATTTTTCTAGGAGACTGTACTTTACAATCTAATGCCTATTTAAAAACAAATTGTATAAATTTGAATCATTGTGGTTGAGGCTTTAATTTGCAGCAACCTCATTTCGTTGCAGCAATGGTCTTCTCTTTTGAGAAGACCATTGCTCTGTTAAAAGTTCGTCCAGCGGTATCGGATAATAGTGTTCTTATATGATAACGTATACATAATAATATACATATATACATGATAATACAATATAATACTTTAGCTGAATCAAAATCAAAACTGCAACCTTTTTCTTAAAAAAAAATTTAACCAGGTTCTATGTTTAAAAATTTAAAACTGCACATTTTAACGGCCTTAAAGAGCACAGTATACCAATAAATGATAACTATGTTAATAAACTGATGAAATATATAAATACCCCATTCAAAAAAAATTTGTATCTACAAACCTGTTCTATTTGAAAAAAAAGCATTTCACTCAATGTCGTAATTTCTAAAAAAAAAAATAATAGTAGTAATGATATCCGTTCTGGCAACCGAATAGTTACCACTCTGAGCTTTGTTTCAACAGATCGTGAGATCGAATAGTACCACTGAATCCGACTATTGTAGAGGTTCGAAATTTAATTCAAGCTATTGGTCTGATTTGCTTTTAAAAAATGACAGATACGAGCTACGAGTAAACCAAAAAGTAATAAGATTGCATCTAAATGAAGAGATGTATGAAAGAAACCAAACTATAAAGCATCTGAAAATAATAATTATATCTGCCTCAAAAATATTAGTTTATCAAAATTGATTAATTTTTAAATGAATTTAAAAAATTTGAATTAAAGATACTTAATATTACGAAGAAGTATTAAATGCAAAAATTTTGAAACAAATGGTCAATTTCTAAAAAAATATTTGTTCTGTGCGAAAAAATAATTTTCTAAATAATTTTGTGAATAAATGAATGGAGCTGGAAGTTATTAACTGTAATTTTTTTGGTTCATTTTATGACAATGTGTTTTTATTTGTAACTGTCACTATATGTACCATCTACACCTAATAATTAACAATGCGTTGAAAGCACTAGGGCGTTCCGTGGCTGAGTGGTCAAAGTATCACTCTGCTAATCGCTTGAGAGCGCAGGAGTGTGGGTTCGATTCCCACCGTGGCCCTGGGTGTTTTCTTCGTTATTCTTCTGTGGTTGTACATCTGTCATTGTGCTATTTGTCCTGTTATCGACGAAGACTTACAAGCGGATCTCAAGAATCAAGCATAATCTGAATATTTGTAATAAATAAATTAAAGCACTTTATTTTCAATTCTTGTGATTTTATCTTTTCATTGTATTTCAAGTTCTGGTACTTGGCAATTTTAGAATTTGTGGATTAAAAGAATCAAATTATTTTTTTATGAAACGTTTATATTTTATTTTCAAAATAAAATAAAGTATTCCTTATAAGAAATTAATCATATGTAACTTAGATAAAAAGAAAAAGGAGAAAATTTTCATTTTTTAATGGACAAACACTAGAATTTTGTGAAGTGCTTTCGGACTATTTTAAAATCTATTATGTGATTTGAGATTTAGAAATAATAATTAATTCTACAGAAGTAACATTTTTTATTTTGTCAGAGGAACATTTATGACATTTTCTGTCATACATCCTAAATTATATAGCAATCATTAATTATTTCCTTTCAACGAAATTGCTTATTTGTTCAACTGTTTATATTCCCAATAACTTTAGATGATATTTACAAAGCATTGAAAATTTCCGTTGCATACGTATAACATTTCAAACTGACCTTAAACTTTCACAGAAAACTTACAAAGCGGGTTTTATCGTTTCAGCTTTCATATTGATTGTTTTTGATAACCTAATATATTGAGGATTATATTTTAAAAATTACATAACACTTAACGTGACATTCAGTAATTATATAATTAACGTAATAATCATCCACACTGAAAATATTCGTTGGAAGATTCTTCTTGTTTATATGCATTAGTGTAACGTTTAATTTTGATGTATAGAGCTGGGGGAAACATTAAGTCAAATTTGATTATTACAATTAGGTGGCATTGCATGCACATGCTTGTTATCCGGTAATACTTTAATCCAATATATTGTGTAATCTAATTTTATTAATTTACAAAGACATTTTAAAACAATATTTAACAAATTTAGCATCATATATGTGTGTGTTTTAATTATCTTTAAAATATTAATTAACTGCTAAAATTTAAGCAATATTATTCGCAAGATTCCACTACTTGAGTTGCCCAGGAATTATCAGATTCAACTGTTGCACAAAATCCAGAGGCAATACCAGAAAATTGTTGTTTTTAGTCATAAAAACTATAAAATAAGTAATAGTAAATGCCTTCACTCGAGATTTGAAATCTAGTCAAATGGAACAGAAGACGAAACAAAACTGTATCATACAAGAAGTTATTTGACTTCTTGTATGATACAGTTTTGTATAATACAGTTTGACTTGAAAATTATCAAAAATTAATTATTCTACCTAAAAATTATAAAATAATTATTATTGAAGAGAGAAACATTCACAAAATTTGTCAACTTTGTAGAAACTTTACTTTCTTCTTGATTTTTGTGTTGTCATAATTTTAGCCTTAATTTACCGTCAACTTTGGAGTCATACACTTATTTACATACATTCAAAAACCTCTTCCTAACCTTTTGTCGATATACATCTTATTTCGATACACTGTAATCACTGCTTATGTACAAGTAACAAATTGAATTTTATGGCGAAAAGGAATTAGAAATTTTTCTGTATTATTATGTATATTCCATTGCCCAGTGATTACATTTGCTTAGCTCAAGATTTTTTTGCTATTTCTTTTCTCTCCTTCTTTTTCAAACAACAGATTTGCTTTTTTTTCTGATATACAAATGCTAATTGAATTGCATATACACTTTCTTAGAATTTCAGAATTTGAATTTATTCAGTTTTTAATACTTCGCTTGCTGTACAAATTAGTGTTAGACTTGTATTAATCAGTATAAAAATATAGTATATATTAATACAAATCTGTATTAAAAAGATCTTTGTCATTTTATTTACCCAAAAATAATTAAATACATGAAATTTTTTCTGTAATATTATGTATATTCCATAATGCCCACTGATTACATTGGCTTAGCTCAAGATTTCTTTGCTATTTCTTTTCTCTCCTTTTTTTTTTTTCAAATAACAGATTTTTTTCTGATATACAAATGCTTATTGAATTGCATATACACTTTCTTATAATCTCAGAATTTGAATTTATTCAGTTTTTAATACTTCTCTTGCTGCAGAAATTAGTGTTAGACTTGTATTAATCAGTATAAAAATATAGTATACATTAATACAAATTTGTATTAAAAAGATCTTTGCCCTTTTATTTACCCGAAAATAATTAAATGCACGAAAAATCTCAGATTTAAAATTTTATTAGATTTCTAATGATTTTATAAAAAATTAGTTTCAAGTAATCTCTAATTTTTCAAACTGTCACCAACTGTCCAATGGTAATTTTGCAGGACAAAGACTATCTTTACAAAACGTAGTTACTCATGTGCAAGGAAAATGTGTACAAAAGTGCATAGGAAAATAACCAAGATATGCAATCATTCTACTATGCGATGCAGTAGATGTCAGTTATTTAAGACAGTGTTAGCCAAGTAAAATTTTAGATTGATTGTTGTTGATACAATAATATATAATAAAATTTATTTGATTTTGAAAGTGGCGTTAAAATTGGAACTCTTTGGATGGGCTATAATGTCTCTAAAGTAGCGATGAAATTTGAATTCCCGCGTACGACCATTTCATAAATGTATTCATAAGTATCGATTATCCTGTAAAATATTAAATCTTAGAGCCTAAGACTTAGACTATATTGTGGCCGGAAAAAGACCTTGAAAAAAAGGGAACTGTCGACCAATGATGAGAATTTTAAAGTGTAATAAGCGTTTAACACTTTTGTGCAAATTGTTGAGAATTTCATTGTCGAGGCATCAACAAACGGCAGCATCCAAACCATTTAACCAGCTATACTCGATATGGGCTTTCAGAGTTGATGAATCACACAAATACCGACGTTAACTGCATGGTACAAAGTTTTATGCCTTTCTTTGGCCTGCCAAAATCACCATTAGATGATAGGAAATATTTTACTTAGTCTGAAGAGTCTTTTCCCTAATTGTGTCATACAGATAAAAGTTTGAAGGAAACTTGATAAATCTATGGAATATTTTTATCATTAGAGGATAGTCCAAGCTTATGAAATTTTGTTTTGGAAATATGGGAATCTGCAAATAGTGTTATATGGTATCATTGCTATGTCGTGAAACGAATGCAATAGGTGACAGACTTATTACATGTCTAACAACTTAAATTTAATATTTCTCACTGTGCATTCTCGTGAACAAGGGATAATTCCAACAAGGTAATGAAACCCAACATATCACGAACTGCTTCCAAGTGACTTCAGGATCACTCTTCTGTTTTAGATACTTCCTTTTGCTCTCTAAATCTCGACATAAATGTTATTGAACATATCTTGCAACAGACCATTTAGGTACTCAACTCTTTGAATTCCTATAGATTTGGGGATTTCCTTCATGCATTTATAGGATGGATTACCTATAGAATACTTAAAAAATATTAATTAGGACCACACATGGCACGTCGTTTTGCTGCATTTAAATGCTTGTGGAGGAGTTCATATAATATTATGTAGATGTTCCAGTTATTTTCAGTGAACTTATAACACTTCATATATAAGTGTAGTTATATCTTTTTTACTAGTCTTATATTAGAATTTCGAAATTTTTAAGATTCAGTGATTAGACTTATTCAAGAGCATTGACTTAAATTAGGAAAAACAGAATATTTGTTATTATTCGTGACTTCACTTTTTAAGCTTTGTTTTTGAAATTCATTAGTTGCATGTATAACTATGTTGTTAATCTATTTTTTAAAATCAACAGTATTTTTTAATACCAAAAAATATAAAAAATAAATACCTATAAAAATTATTATAAAGTATCTATTAAAACATTAAAAACTAAATCCGCATAATTTATAAATTAGGCAAAATACAAAGGAAATTTTCCAAAAATAGATTTTCCAATAACTTTTTTGATTTGCACAATGACGATTTTAAAGATTAGTGTATTTCACAAAAATAACAGATATTTAATCTATCTATGTGAATTCTGAGAAATATATTTCCATTTTTGAGCAAGAATATTTACTTATGGATAAAAAGTAAACGGTGCTTAAGATTATAATTTTAACTGTAGTAAAAAGCGAAAAATATTTATAAATTATTGCTTCCACTTACTACTGTCTTGTCACTTACTACATATGCACGAAGTCATATCCAGTGAAACCTATTTACTGTAAGTGTTTTCATAAAAATGACATCTTTTACACTAATCAAAAATAACTATAAATTAATTTTGAAAATTTTCCATATATGCATATGATATTTCATTTATTTTTGCCTCACAGACTCAAGATTCCAAAACTTTAATAATACGGAATAATGAAAATGAATTAAATATACCTATATATATGTAGTGTAAAACATGGTCTCAATTTGCACACACCTATTAGAATTTTAACAATTAAATTGTAAATAATTCATTTAGAGACCAGTTATATGAGCAGAGCCTTATCCTGTCCTTATAAAAGCAAATCAATCATGCACTTTCATTAATCGTAATCACACTTTTATCCTCGAATAGTAGGGACCATATACAGAAGCATTCAAGAAGCTGATTCTCTGTTGTTTGCTTTACGACTTCAAAGCAAGCTCTTGTGCAACTGCATCAAGTCTTCGAATATATTAAGCATTTAAATATAGTGTTGTGAATGAACGTACAATAAGGCATTGTTTTCAAACCCTCAAGTCAAGATATCGAGACCAATAAAATAGACGTGCGCCAAACACTTTTTCATCCAAAACCCCTAGTTTTTCTGCAAGTGGACTGCATAGCTGGAGATATGTTGGCAATAGAAATTACTTCGTGGATTAACAATAATACTAACTTTATATAAATAATTTAGTTTTTGTATATTAAAATCATAAAGAACTTTTTTGGTTACTTATGTAAATATAAATTATAAGTGTTGATATATTATTTTAATCCCTATACATTTTGTCTTAATAACATTTTTTCTTAAAATTTTTAGTAAATTTTTCAACGAAATGCTTTGAAGGGATCGGCTGCTACTACAATGGACCTCCATTCTTTGATCCCATATCGCGACCCATAAGTCTGCTTCCAAGTGATGATCCATACGATAAAATCCATTTTCTTCTTTACACACCTAAGAATATGGCGAATGAAGATAACTATACCTTGGAATTTACAGAGGAATCTGTCCTGAACTCGCCATTCAATCCAAATTATAAGACTATGATATACGCACATGGTTGGCAACTAGATTTTAATACATCATCAGAACTGTTTGTAAGTATATTTTGACTTTGAAACTGTTTGCAAAAATTATTTATTACATTTTATATGAAATGAATGAGACGCTCTATAATAATATTATTTGATTATATTTAGACACCTGAAGATAAACTATATTTTGTCTTTTTCTTAACCTTTTGTATTTATTTAATCACTGCGGAAGGGAAGAATTTGTTGCTGATACATCGATTTAAGGTCAATAAATGTCAACGGTGCTTCAGAAGTCCAGCTCGTTCTTGATTTTCATATTTTAAGTTGAGCATGTATTTGAATTATATAAAAAATAAACTCTTTGGGAAATATTTGCTGTAAATAAGTTTGCACGACCTTTTCTGTGAAAAACTAACAAAATGTCGATAAAACAAAAGAGTAATACTCGATAAAAACGATCTGAGTTACACATTAACTAATCCAAAACTTGGTATGTATGTTGAAAAACTTCGGCTTCCTTTGCTACTACTGGTTAATAAGATTAGAGATATTTAGAATCATTAAAAAAATCCACAGACAACTGCACAAATCGGTTTATCGAGGATAAGATAATTTTATCAATTCAAATCACTGATAGCAATTGCAAACTTGATACTTAATTTAAATTAATGTATCATCCTTTAATTATAATATAATGAGAAACTGATTTTTGAAATGATGCTAATCATGGTATTTAAGCAACAGAACTTAAAATGTTGTAATCATGGCAACAGAACTTAAAATATTTGACGACCTTTCCTGAGCATTTTTAAGAAATTATCATAAAAAATACAAGTTATTTTGTTGGCATGTTAATAATAATAATTCTTCATGGTCTAATGATAGGATCAGAATCTTTGGAGAAAAGGATCACAAATTCGAATTCAGCCATCAATGAGTGATACATATTGCTTTTTCTTTTTCTACACACATATTTATCTGATTGAGTGCTTGAGAGTCATCCGAATTTCTTTCCTAATTACACATGAATATGGTCTTTTACCCCTGAAAAATTTTCCCAGAAAGAAATAATATGTGCTGGATGTTAAAATTGATTTTATAATTGTCTTGGGCTATAAGGATATTCTCTAGAAGGATGAAATGTGTAGCAACAAAATGGAATAAACTCCTAATTTAAACAAACTGAAATTTAGCATAAGATGTATTTAAACCTTTTTCTTTTACATTTTAGGTGGAAAATTTCTAGCATCCCTAACTCCTCTTTTATATTCAGTGTTATTTTCAATTATATTTTAAATGTACAGCGTCAGTGTCTAGTCATCCAATAATAGAATTTTAATGAACAATTACATTTTTTCCTTCCCTTGTATTGTATAAAGAATCTTTTGTCTTAAGTTTTTTTTAAAAAAAAGTAATCTTTCTACCAATTATTTATGTGTAGGGCATTATGAGACACCGCAGAATATTCTTAAAACTTTTTATAAGAAAATTTTGTAACATAAGTAATGCATCTGCAAATTTTTCATGGTACAAATTGTATTCCTTTATAGCCTTGTTGTTAGTATTACTATTTGTAGTGAAATTTTAGTCGTAATCCTTAAATTTCAATTGATGTTTAACATACCTTAAGAATATCGTAAGAAAATTAATTTAAAATCTTATCCAATGACAATCCAAAGGATGAGAAAATTTTAACAGTTAGAAAGTAACCAAATGATATGAAAAATACTCATTATGAAAGAAAAATTTAAGTGATTTTATTGATGATATATATTTGAATGGATATCCTTCTTTGAATAGGTGAAGATAAAAGCGCAATTATTTGCCAAGTGGGAAATACTGTCATAGAGACTGAATGATGGAGATATAAATACTTCCCTTGTCTTCTTTCTAAGTGGCCCTACTGCCCATGGGAGATTAAAGAATACAATGTCCATATCTGTTGTCATGACCAAAGGCACTGGTGCGCGAAACATATGTCCCGGTTAGATGGTCAGTCTAATGTGAAACTCCCAATGTTTATTTCCCAAGCATGTTTGATACTCTGATTTATCGACTTAGGGACGAAAAACTGAGTCGACATTGCCTAGCCCAAAGATCAAACCTCGGAGAATATTAAATAGTCAAAAAATATTCTAAAAGTGAAAATATACGTATTTTAAGATCCTAAAATCATATCTTATATATTTTGAAATTTGTTTCCTTGATTGAATAGTTTTAATATTCGAATACTTTTAAAAACATTATTGATTGCTTTAATATATTGGGTTGTTCGGAAAGTAATTTCGTTTTTTCCCGACAGAAGATTTAATTGTATTTTTTTGCACCCAACTTCACATTTAAGCCGTATAATTATTATATGCTTTGAGAGCTCATATAGCAAGGCTTGTGTGTGAAAAGTTCCAATTAATTCTACGCAGTAGTTTTTGGTTGGTGCCCTTTTAAATATGAAGAGCAATAAGCAGCATTTTCAACATATCGTACTGTTTTACTACAGAAAGGGTAAAAATGCTGTTCAAGGCAGAGAGAAATTGACCGATGTGTATGGAGAAGGTGTGTTAATAGTACGCCATTGCCAGAACTGCTTCGCTAAATTTCGATCCGGCAATTTTGATGTCGAAGATGCACCATGTTCAGGAAAGCTGATAAAGACGCGATAAAGGCATTAGTTGATGCGAACCGGTGAATAACAACAGTTTATGACCACTTGAAAGGCCTGGAGTTATCCTCGAAACTCGATGTATGGGTTCCCCATCTTCTGACAGAGAAAATTCTGTGTCGCCGCATTGACGTCTGTGACTCGCTTCTCAAACGTCACGAAAATGATCCGTTTTTGAAGCGCATCATCACTGAGGACGAAAAATTAGTTGTATACAACAACGTCAAATGCAAGAGGTCATGGAGCAAAGAAGATTAAACCGGCTGAAACCATTTCCAAAGCCGATATTCACGAAAATAAGGTGATGTTGTCTGTTTGGGAGGATTTTAAAAAAATCGTTTTTTTTTTTTTTTTTTTTTTTAAAAGCTTTTACCAGATAACACAACGATTAATTCGACAGTCTACTGTCATCAGCTGGACAAACAGAATGATGCACTTCAACAAAAAAGGGCAGAATTAATCAGCAGGAAAGGTGCAGTGTTTCACCAAAACAGCGCGAGAACTCACACAAGTTTGGTCACTCGCCAAAAGCTTTTACAGCTTGAATGGGATTCAATGCCACACCCACCATATTCTCCAGACCTGGCACCATCGGATTATAATTTGTTCCGGCCACTCCAAAATTTTTTAGACGGTAAAACCTTCACCTCAAATGAGGGGTCAAAAACCACCTCGATCAGTTTTTTGCCAGCAAAGACCAAAAATTTTATGAGCGTAGAATTATGCTACTACCAGAAAGATGGCAAAAAGTCTTAGACCGGCCATATATAATTTAATAAAGTACTTGTTTATTATACGAAAACTGTCTTTCATTTTGACACAAAAAAAACGAAATTACTTTCTGAACAACCCAATATTTGTAGAGATAAAAAGTTGAATGCATAGCGAAATAAATCAGGATCCCACTGTGATGACGTAGTAACTTAAGATGGTTAATGAATGAGCAATAAAAACCATATTTTTCAATCATTTATTTTTTTTTCCTTTACTTAAACTCAGAAAAATTTACCGAGGCTTCTTTACTTATATTGTTAAAAAAAAGGCAAAAGGTATGAATTAGTTGAGCTTTCTCAGAAAAACCAATAATTAACATCAAGAAACTGAATAACAAAATTACAGTTTAATTTTAGATTTTATTTCGTTTTAATTTTATTTCTTTATTTTTGTGTAAAATACCAGTTTTAAAGTTTCAATCTGAAATTCCCTCCGTTCAATGGACATCATTCAATTACAATTGGTGGAGAATTCAAATATTAGTTTCTGAAAAATACTCATGGTCAGTTTAAAAACTTAGGTATTTTTGTGGAAATTATTTATGATTTCTTAAAAACTTTTAATTGAATAACCATGCAATCAAAAAATTCATTTTATATTCTGTCTCCGTGAAACTCTTTCTGAATATTTTTAGGAATATAAGTAAAGAGAGCGTATGCGGAAGGACAATATTATGTATACTAAAACTTATAAAGCTCCTTTTTTATTGTTATTAAAAAAGAAAGATAATAACAATAATTATCATGAGAATTTCATATCACATTATGCATTAATATATATAAATATATCTGTTTCTTACTTATGACATTTATGCTTTATAAAAATATTTTCATAATTTAGGAATGAAAGTACAATGTTAAGGCTTGATTTTTATCTTAATTTTCACGTATGACGTTCAAAAATGTTTTCAAGAGTCCTTTTATAGAATATCATTTCCGCATCCTTTTCAACAGCACGGAAACTCTTATGTGACGCGACAAATGTGTGATCATCTGATGTTTAATGGCATTATTTTTACTTCCATAAAATGTTCATAAACTATTACAAATCGCTTTTAATTCACTTCGAAGACAATAACAGAGGAGAATTTCTTTTCGTTATTCACACAAGCATTTTTACGGTTTGGAATTTTGTTTTCCATCGCTCTAGAATTCTTATTTATTTCGCAAATTGCATCTTTTACACACGAGAGCTAATTAGACAGGTACCTACAGAGTGAAGTGGTTACCAAATTACTGCAAACATAATGTTCGAAATGAGAATTCCAAAACCATGCCCTTTAATTGTTAAATTGAAGGATAGAGCGCTGACGATTCGGGGCTGTCAGCTCGGTTTTCATTTTCTCGACTGCTGATGCAGAATGACCTTTAATATTTTACCTTTATCATTATTCGATATTATATTTAATGAATACATTATCAAGAAGCTACTTTAAAAATGAATTTGTGTTGCGCCAATTTGAAGAATCACCTATTTCAGTTTATCATAAGGTAAAAATTCTGAAAGAAGATCAGAAAATATTAGGGTTTACAAACGATAACATATTTTGTTTACATCCTCAATTACATTTACAATACACATAAAAATTTAATTTTTTCATTTGATTTCCCCAAATAAAAAAAACATGTTTTTTTTCTTAGCAAAATATTTCAAGAAGGACCTTAATTGTAAATCGCTTATAATATAAATTGCAAATTTGTGAAATGCAGTCAAACACTGTTTTACTGAATTTTTACAGAATTCTAAATTTGAATCAGAAAGGAACAAAAATTTGAATTATGAATTATCCATTACGTTTCCTCCAGAAAAAGAATTTATAATCAAGCTGAATAGGTATGTTATATCCTTTAAAATATTCTTCATTTAACACTAAACCTTCAAACAAAACTTCTGAAGAAAATTGTTTATATGTATATTTCAATTTTAAAGCATTAGAGAGAATGCATTTTCTTAAGTTGCATTTCCTTAAGTTTCTTATGTCATTAAAAAAGATAAAGGTAAATTAAATTTTCACTATCCTCACCGCTATATTTTAAGTTGAAAGTGTTGTAACACACACACACACACACACAAACAAGAATTTCATAACCAACATTGACTTGTTTATTCAATCCTTTATAATCACCAAATTATTTTCTCAGAAATCCTTCACTCGCTCTGTCCCTACTGTTTTCCATCTGTTAAAACATTACTATACAAGGATATATATGTAAATATACATATATATATTTATATATATATATATATATATATATATATATATATATATATATATATATATATATATATATATATATATATATATATATATATCCTACAGCTATTCGCATAGCTCGTATAATATAAAACATTTATGGGCTTAATTTTTATATTTTAATGCACAAACACAAGAAAACAACAATTACATAAGCAAATAGAGAATTAAACTAATTCTATTTTACAACAAACAATAATAAATGGCTCGCATGAAAAGAGAGCAAAATAGGATGTCAGGTTGACATCAGAACAGAGCAAGGAGTTCTGTAAAAAAGGCGCCCCCCCCCCACGAACGAAAAAAAATTCGACTCTATTACTATCAGTGTAAGTTTTGTAATAAGATTTCTCTGGTCCAAGAATCCCCAAACTACGACGTTCGGGCCGAATTCAGCTCGCGACAGCGAATGGCCTATTGTTGGCTATTGTAATAAGTTGGCTAAAAAAACACATACATACATACATAACTGTGTGGGAAGACCCCGGACTGTACCTTAAGGTTAAGGGGTGCCGTCTCCCCAACACCTAGTATGCCCCACACCTCTACGAAGTCCGTGAGGGCGCCACCATCGTGGCATTTAACAAGGCAAAGAAATTGTGCTTACAAATTGGTAGCAAGAAGTTACAAAACATTTTAAGGGGCTTTAAGCCCTGTTGAACACCAGGCAATAGCACTAAATATTTTCTCTGAGTTAAAAATAAAATATAACATGACACAACAAACAATGGAGAAACAATTTACAATCAATGAAAAGACAGTTAACAATTACTAGGGTAATGAGGGCAATAAAAACACTATATACATTGAAAGAAAAATTATAAATAGTATGAATACTTAATTATGAAAAGGGAAAAAAATGGCATGATACGAAAGTTGATAACTATATACAGGCAGGCAGCTTATACAAGTTTAATAAGCACCTTAGCTTTTTAAAGCATTTTAGGTTCAATAAAAATTATTTGAAAGGTTTCTAAGGTAATAAAAGGGAATAGGATTCAAAAAGTTTTTAAAATTCTTAAGCGGGCTCAAAATGTTCGAAAAGTCCAAACAATTCGGAACATATAGTTCATAAATTTCATTAAGTTCATAAAAAAATAATTTATACGCCATTATTAATTGTGGAAGAAAGTTAACTTTAAGACTAGTTTTCTGATTCGTCTGTGGAATCTTCTATATCGTCTGTGGAAGCGTGGCCTAAATCCTGACAAAGTTCTAATCCTCGTTTGTTGAGATGAATCATTAGCTTTGTGAGGAGTAATCTGCGGTGACGATCTTTCAAGCAAAATCTCAGGAACTGTGTGTTGGTCTGTTGGGAGTTCTTCTTTAGGTGGTATTTCTCAGTCTGTTGGCACTCTAGGACATAGTGGAAAGGATCCCCTTGCGCTCCACAGATACAGGTGGATGAAACTGCCTTTCCGAATCTTTGGAAATACTGTGGAAATGGACCGTGAAATGTTAGCGGCTGGTTGAGGTATAGATTATCATACGTTAGCTTGCTAGAAACTTCTGAGAGTAGATGTTTGGGCATTCGACCTGTTGTTGCATTGTCCCACAGAGACTGCTATTTTTGAAGTGTGAAGTGCTTCAGTTGTTTGATAAGTAAAGATCTTGGATATGGAATCATTAATGCTTCGGATTCATCAATTTTTGTGGCTTCCTTTGCAGCGATGTCTGCGCACTCATTTCCAACATCACCTTGATGCGCTTTAATCCAGCTTAGATTGATGTGCGAAGTTGCTGCTGTTAGTTTTTCCTGTATGGCATGAATTATTGGTGATGTGTGAAGTGGGTTAAGTAACGCATGCAAAGTTGATGAGCTATCAGACCAAATGGTTACAGATCTGAGGCCTTGTGCATCAATGATGTTGACAGATTCAAAAATGGCTGTTGCCTCTGCCTGAATGACTGAGTTCTTATTCCTCAGCTTAATTTTGTATTATTGAAGTTGTTTGTCTTCATGATAAATTATTAGGGCTACACCTATTTTGCCGTCAATATGTGATCCATCCGTATAGATATTGCTAAAAAAGACATATGATTTTTATCCTGAAATCCTTTAGGAACGGATAGGCTAAATTATCATGAATGAAATCGCACCTGTAAAAAAATACTAATGAGATTTATGTAATTGTAATTTTTTACTGACAATTTGTTGTAGATCAATTTTACTTGTACAAATTATTAATAGATATTTAAGATGCTCAACATTCTTTGTGTACTTCATTTTGGTGAATATTTTTTCACACAAGTAAGTAGTACCAAAACACAAAAAACAGAAAAAAGCCCACAAACAAATTTATATAAATTATCAAATTGTATCAGTGGAAGATTCATAAAACGTTGATGAGTTTTGATATGTGATTTTAATTATATCACTGCACTGTAAATCAATATTTTCCATTTGATATTTCAGGATGAGTTTCAACATCAGTATCAAATGGATTTTGAAAAATCTTAATTTCATTTGCAAAATGACATCAAACTTTCAGGAACAAGTATCAAAATTTATCTTCAAAGCACTCCAAACTTTGACTGCAAAATCTATGGGAAACTTAGCCTCAGTAGTGCGAATAAATATTTCACGTGTTTGAAAATGTTTAAAAAAGAGAATTTTTCACGCAATGGCGATTGAAACAATATTATTTTCTACCGGAATGATTTGATATTAGTGTATAGATCAGAGAGAAAGATTTATCCTTGCAATCTCAAAATTAGTTCATTAATATGTTTTGTCAAATCGACATAGAATGCTAACTTCCACAGCCATTCGCTGTTACGTAATTCAATAAGAGGGTGATGCTTTTTACTCAAAAAAATTTCGATCTGAACTCGAAGTTCAAAAAAGAACTGCAGGACGTTTCCGCAACTAAGCCTGCGTACGGCAGTATGATATGGTAAATCATTTCCCCCATATCTTCAATAAACTCTCGGAATTGTTGGTGGTTCAACCCAGTGGATCTGAAGTGATTATAAACTGACTGGGTTCAGAACTTCAGACATTTCCAAACATTTTCCAAACAAGAACTGTTGATGAATGATATAATGTAAGACTAATAGTTTTGAACCATCATCATTTTCTACTGTCTTTGACACAAGTGCAACGACTCCTTCTTTTTCTATCACACATTTTTTGTCTCCATCAGTTGTAATAGATTTCAAGTTTTTCCATCGTAGATTATTTTTATTAATGGCATAATCAACTCCCTTAAAATATCTTCCCCAGTAGTCGTGCCGTGAATGCTATCAATATCAAGAAGTTCTTCATACACTTCATAGCTTTTATTTACTTTTCAAATAAAAATCTACACCTGAACCATACCTGACTCATCCATTAACCCATTCAAGGCCATAGAAAATCCCTTAATTTATTCATTTTTATCAGACTGCTGAAATAATATATTTTCTGAGATGTCTTGTGCCCTCTGAGCCACAGTGCTTTCTGGACAAACTGACAGTTTTAAATTTCACCTTTTCGGAGCACATTTCTTCAGCTACTCCAATTACGCATTCTTTGATTATTTCTCCATTGGTAAAGGGTTTTCCACGTTTTGCGATTTTAAGAGCTACACGAAATTAAGCATGAGTTGCAGCCTCTTATTCAGTATTGACTATGGTAAGCAAAGATTTTTACAATTTCAATCCGCGCTTCAAAACTCAAATTTTTCTCTCCGCAAACTTTTTGTATATTTTGAGTAATTTTAAAAATGTTTTGTTTCCTAATGACGTTTAATGTTATATTCTTTGAGAACGGTTATGGTTTCATTGCAAATTATTGCCGGAATCTATCACGAAATATTGAAAGTTTAATTGTTCATTAAATATTCTGCATTCACTGTCTATTTTTTGCTTCGTTTCCATATATTTTCGTTATATTTTTATACTCCAATTACTGCAATCTCGAAGTGTGTAGAATGCATCAGAACTTATTTGAAATAATGAGGTTATTCACGAATGTTTAATTGTTACTAGGTTTTCGAAACTACTACTAGTGCCATTTATTAGCGATAAAAGAAAAAACTACCTATTTCCGCTTTTGACTTCAAGATGTCGTCAAGTGTCACGATTCTATCAACACACACAATAGTAATTGCAGTAATTGAATCAGAGAGTTTAACAAGCGTATGCTTGCTCAGAGCGCTAACTCGGCGACTATTCTAGAAATTATAGATATTGGCAGAAAAATTAAAACGGTTTTCATCCTTGGAACTTATTGGAGTACACAGTATGGCCCTCAGGCTGGAAAGTTTGGAGATTTCTCTTCTAGTCCATAAAAATACACTCTTCTGTTGTGGTGCCATCTGTTGCCACAAACAATTACTATTCTCATAAGGATATTTATTACATACCTATAAAACACTGTTTCCCATTCTCTTAAGGTACAGATTGTGAACAAGTTTTTATCACGATTAATGCTCCATTACAAAAGAGTTGTTATTGTATATTTGAAAATATCATTTGTCTTTTATTCCAATATCTCCTAAAAAAATTTATAGAAGCTAAGGAAAAACGTTAAATCCGCAACAAAATTTAAACCAACTTTTTCATATGAACATGCATTTGCTTAAAAAAGTGCTCAAGTAAATCAATATTGATAGCAAATTTTAACCCAATGAATAAAAAGCGTCAATTTAAATATATATATAATTTCTAGGTTCAGATTTTATTTTTCAGATCATCAAAGATGTTCTTTTGACACACATTCCTGAATATCATAATTTCATTGCCATAAACTGGGCTTCTTATAATGGAGAATCATATGAGTCTTCTATAGCGAATGCTAGAGTCGTTGGCACTGTTGCATCCATGATGATCAAGCATATTGTGGTATGTTCTCAATATACTTCATAAATGTTAAGTTTTATTGAATAAGTTACACATTACAAGAATATACTTTTAATATTCATATTATTTTTGAGTACTAGCAGACAAAATTTAATGATGGTTAACTAACATTACTTGTGCATTCTGTGAAATAGATTTATTTAACCTTCTGAGCTAAAATCTTTTATATATTCCATTGCAAATGAATTCTAGTAAGCCTAAAGATTTGTTCTCAAAATCTACAACGCAATTAAATTGCATATCAAAAGGAAAATTTATTTCATATGATACACGAATCAAATTTTTAAGTATTTCCAGAATTTCTATAAGAATTTGGAGTCTAATCTTATAACTTAGAGTTTATATTTTGGTCAAAGATGATGACTCGAGGACAAAATCCGATTTGCCACTTGAGTTGCTCAGAACCACAAAGCATATTTATATATTTTATCACATTGAGAGAAATATAGATTATTTTTTATTGATATATTGTTAACATGATTGTAGAAGCTAGAATAATAGTTCTTGACGTGTTATTTTAAGAGAAATGATCTAAAGCGTTCTGATTATCTAAAAGTTATAAGCGTAATAAATCCATTTAAATAAAGTACATATGATAATGACTTATTTGGTAGCAAGAATAAACATTTAAAGTATATAAAATTTTAATAAACTTCCAAAAGGAAAGTTATTTCTTAATAAATTATATTAAATCATGACAATATTAAAATCAGCTGTAAAAAACGTCACTATTCTACTAAAAAAAAGATTATCTGCTTTGGCTAAATTATATCATTTAAAAGTAATAATCCTTACATCATATGCAGACGTGTTTTTCACGTTTATCACTTGATTCTTTACTATTTTATATCTTAAAGCAGCAACTCCTTTGTACTTATCGAAGGGAAATTGGCAAGCAATTATAACTCTTTTTTTTTAGTCAGATTCAAACAAATTTTCCATTATACGCATTGAAAATACAATATGTACGATGGAATGCACAAAAAATTAGATATTTGTCCTTTACTTCATAATGCATTTATATTTTGAAATAATTTAGAATATATTTAATTGTACACACACACACACACACATACATATATATTGTTTTATTCATTAGAATTTGCATTTCTTTTAAAAGAAAAAACAAAATACTATATAAGAATAAAATTATTTGATAAATTTTTTATTTAATTGAATTTTACTCTTCTATTATTTATTCTAAGATAATTCATTGATATCAAGGTAGATTAAGTTAGTAGTCACAGTTTTAAAATAAAATGTATGAAATTTGTTTCTAAAAATTTAAATATTAAATAAAATGGCAGAATTTTTTTAAATTAACGTACTCATCAACAATTTTAGAAACAGTTTTTTTTCAGTTGGTATATTGGAACTTTTATTGCAAAATTCACGTTTAGATTTGTTGCGCAACAACGTGTTTTTTCAATCTTTAAAAGAAGAAATTTTTCCCAAGTATATTGTTATGCCAGTACATTTATTATAATTGATATAGAAATGTGAGGCGTATTTTTATGCAAGAATTAGGGTTCTTATGCAAGTACTTTCACAAGAACATGACCATGTCAAAATAAAAATACAGGACCGCATTAATAGTTTTGATTAAGACAATTACCTCTCTGAAGTGAATCCATTTCCCGTCTGTTGTGTAGCATCTTTTAGTTTGCTTAAATAATCTCACTAATGATATAAAAATTAAGAAAATCTCATCGCATTTGTATATCGAAGTAAGATAATAGCTATTTTGTATTCACACATTTGTGAAATCATTGATTCCATTCTCCCGAAATTATTTTTTATCTTTAAATAAGAGTGTCTACATCGGTTGTTTCCAGTTTGTGATTACTTTTTATGCTCTAAAATAAAAATTTTATCATTCACAGAATATATCAGAATCAAACATTGCTGATTATAGGTAATACATTTAAAATATAGGTTTAAAAAATAAAGATATTAGATGTTAGCAATATTTATAAAACATTTCTTTTTACTTTTGCTAGTAAAAAAGGATTTTTTTATGTTTGAAAAGGAGTTTTTTTTTCTATTTTTAAAAGATATTATATGCTAACAGTTATTAACAAAACATTTAAATTGCTTTTGACTTATAGTAATAAAAAAGGAATTTTTAAATTTTTGAAAAGAAGACATTACCAGTAATTATTAGCAAAATATTTTAATTATTTTTTCGTTTGAAATAAAAAGAAGAGTTTATTTTTATATTTTAAATGTTTAATAACATACTTTGTATATACTTACGTACTTACGTTGACTTACGTATGAATAATATATTGTAATAACACTCAATGATAGTATATTGATTTTAATGTTTTAGAACTGTACTGGTGCCTTAGTGGAATCATTCCATGCTATTGGTCACAGTTTAGGTGGACAATTAGTCGCCTATATTGGTCAAGAGACCCCAGGTCTAGGAAGAATAACTGGTACAATATTTCTGTATTATTTAAAGTTAAATTAAGTGGTACATTTAAATTTAGCAAAAAAAATATCTGTGTTGGCTACTATTTATAAAAACACTATCCGTCGCATAAGAGTCTGACATTACTTTGCAAAAACGTAAAGAATTCATATTTCTTATCGATTACGTAAAAAGTATCGTAATCGTGATATAGGCACTCAGAAACAAATTAATTCTTCATTGTTGGAATCTAAATACAGAAATTTTATTCTCAATTCAAAAATAGCAATACATGTATAACTTGAAAATATATTCGATAATTTCGTTATATTTGATAATTTATAGATAGAAGAATGAATGAAAAATGCTTGAAAACCTCTAAGTAATCATAGTGCTATTAAACTTCAGAAAAATCAATGTGCATAAAAATTTTTTATGCCACTGATATTTTAAAACTTCTTACGATAAAAGGTTTTCACATGTAAGTTTTCTTTTGAAAAGCAATATGGTCTAATCAATTTTCCAAATATGCTTGGTAGTAAAAATCGCTTTCAGTGACAGCGTACATCAAGATAATGTTGAGACGGTGTACTGCCATATCAATCACATTTATAACGATGATATTTCGCAAATATAAAATATTTGTGTACAATGGATTTATTGAATAATTAGAAAGGATCAATCACGATTAATATTTTTACCGTTTCGTGGAGGAAACACAAGAATAGTTTCCACCAAGTAGTCCGGCTGGTGGCGGTTGCTAAAGTAACAAGAGCCGCCCATTTTAAACAGAAGTTAAAGATAATTGAAGTTTTATCTTATGCAATACTTGAATATGGTCCAATATATACGAAAAGTCTTCCTCGAAGGCAGTTTAAGCGGTTGATGCTGAAATGCTTACAACAGCCCTCGGTCGTTATGTTGTCCACTACGCATTGTCTAATATGAATGCCATGTGATAAACAGCATATGGTTAAAAAGTTTTTTGTTCGCAAGCCTAGTGTGTTTTCATGAAGAATTAAAGTATTTATATTTGTAATATGCAGGCCATCAATACAGTTTGTAATTGAAATGCTTATGTATGATACTTTAATTTAATTATTGAAGTAAAAGAATGAAGAACGAACGACAATTAATAGGAATCAAATGCATATAAGCGAGGGAGAGAATTCTAGCGGAAAAACATTTAATGCAATAAAAAAATTCATTTTTTCATATTCTTAAAATATTTTAAATAATTGGAAATATTACGCGTAACAGTTTACCTACCTATAACTGTTTTCCATTTATTTAAAAACTAATATAATATTCATACTTACATTTAAAAGGTTTTATTTTTAAATGAATGCACAATTTTCAAAGCATTCTCAATAACTTTCATCAAATGAATTGTGCTAACTATACCCTAACTAAAAGATGCATTAACGCTGTTCACTACTAAATAATAATTATTATTATTGTAAAATGGAATTGACATTTTTCTGTTTAACTTTATATTGATAAGTCTGTATAACTTTTCATGATTATTTTGATATAAAGATCTTTCTATTTTTATTTTTCAAGCTCTAGATGCCGCCGGAGCTTATTTTTACAACACTCATAAAGATGTCCGACTCGATCCGTCTGACGCTCTTCTTGTAGATGCCATTCATGCTTGTGGGGGGACGGATGCATTTGACGGTAATGATCTAATGGTTCTTCTTCTTCTTAGAATTGGATTTGTATGTCATTGGGCACCTCTGCTTTAATCAGCATTTTGTACCATTAACTCCAAACCCAATGTTTCCTAGTTCCAGTTGCTCGAGTCATCCACTTTATTAATAAAGTCCGATAACCCTTTAATGGAGTCAAGGTGTAACTCTCTAGTATGGATGATGCCTAAAGAGGTTAATCTAGGGAGGGCAAGAGCCTCGCATTCATAAATGATATGCTCTGCCGTTTCCTCTTGCGTATGACATTTCCAGCAGATAGGGTATCTTATGGTTATTATGTGGAAATCAAAATTTCATTTTTAAGAATTTTTTTCCATGTAAATTAATATTAAATTAAATTTGCTTAATTACTGTGCTATAACATAGTCTTAAATAATAAGAAAAACTTAACGTGTGCTTTTGTACAAATTAAAACAAAAAAAAAATGCTCTTACAAAATAAAAACAATTAATTAGTAATAATAAATCAAATGTCATAATTGTTTTAAATACAATAAAAAACACATATAAGGATTTAAAGTGCAGTAGCATAAATTAAGAATGATGATAAACAGCATCTATAGAAAACATGCATAAACATGTTTGCAATTCATGTTCCTCGTATTAAGCATATTTAATTCAGAGCAAATCTCAAAGATACTTAAAGATTTGACATCAAGTGAAACAACGATAATAAAAGGAAAACTTTCATTTGTTATCATAATAAAGGAAGTGCTAGACAGTAAAATGTTCGAAAAGGAAAATGAGTGTGATCGGAAATAAGAATCAATATCTCTGGAAATTTTTTATTTCTATAGTGAAGATATGTTCACAAACGATTCAGAGGATAAGTATTAATGAAGTTTTCAAATCAACATGTATCACGACGATTCGTATGCAGCATATTTGATTATAAAAAAATGAGGAATGCGTGAGTGCGTATTTGATTTACGAAGTAGCAGACGATAATGGGCATGCAGCTCAATAGATGTGCTAAGAACGTTATTCAAGGATGCCTTGAAGCAGTATCCCTCTTTTGTAATGATCAATTAATAGTTACGAGAAATGATATCTTTCCAAGTAGTAAGTTTTGATATATGGCAACAACTCTGTTAGCCATATATAAAAACCCTTGGAAACAGAAAAGGGTGTAAGACAACATTTTAGTGTTTTCCCATCAACAAGAACCCAAACTCTTTCTGCTCGGGTTTTTGTCGCTATATATTTATTTGGCACACTAAGTGTTTTACCTGCTGAAAAGATACTCTCCACCTGCACCAGAAGATAAACTTTTCGACTGTTCCCTTTAAATAAATACTTTCGTTATTGATTTTACAACAAATTATTAATAATTTTCAACTATCCTTTTATTCTGAGATGAAATTAACTTTGTACAAATACGCATTATCAATACATATGATGTAAGCATTTTAAGAATAGATATCACTGTTACACCAAAATTACAACAACAAAAGTTTCAAATAAATATCTGGTTAGAGATCTTTCAAAATTATTTACTGGGAACATGTCTTCTGCATAAATGATGCAAAATATCTCATTTTACAACAACATATCCTCTTGAACATATTACAGTGTATAAACCAGGTATGAAAAAACATGTGGTTTGATCATGATGAAGCACGAGATAGCTTTCTGTAGAGGTGGTAAGGATCCACTTCAATATCACAGGTCCAGATAAATGGGGAAAGAATTTGAAAGACCTCTCGATTATTTAGCCTCCATATTCCCTGAGCTTCAACGTATTTTACTTCTTTTATAAGGTTATCATAAAAAATTAATATATCAGGTTTTTGACAAGATACAGGGAAATCTTATAACACAGTTTGCTGTTGATTCATCAATAGCATGATAGTAATTTTTAGTTCGTCACTGTGGACTTAGCAATGATCTTTGCAGTCAGAACTTCAAACAATTGCTCTTATTTCTTTTTGACTCAAAAATCTTAGATTTTGAATCTGAAGGTTTTGAAACTCCAAATAAATGCTTTTTTCCTTACATTATACCTTTTTGGAATCATCTAACATTACGCCTTTTGTAAGTATTTTTGTGATTTTCTCAGCTTAAAATTTACGGCAAAGTTATATTCGATAGCGCTTTTTTCTCTATGTTTTCCATTACCTTTCTGAATTTATTAACACTTCAAGAAATCATTTCGTGTATTTATACAAAGCTAATAATTTAGAAGCAGATACTGTAAAGTATTTTTTCTTAGAATTTCTACTGAAATTTGTTCAAGCTCCGACCACTAGGACAGCTTCATGCTGATTGGATATTAGGATTCCATTGCATTCCTTACTCCGCTGTACATTTCAGCGCTTCTCCGTTAATAATGTCAAGTTTCTCCATTCGGAACTATTTCAGATGAAAGAGTAAAAACCTGCTTCGCAGGCTGACACTCTGGAATAACCACAGATCCAAGATCTAAGCAGGTACTGTATGGATCTGACCATTTAGTGTATTTGTAGACTTCATTAAACGCATTTCAGAAGAAGTTAATAATTATCTTTTATCATTATTGTTCTTCCTTAAAAAAATCATATTATAACTTACTTAAATTACAATATTTAAAACTACTATGATATTACTTAATTCAATATACTAATGCAGAGAATCCCTAATATTTCCGAAAATATATTTTTTTTTATTTTCACTAAATGATAAATATTTTAAAAACCTTTTAGTTACTTTCTCATACATATTTTTAAAATTAGAAATAACGTTTCCTTTTCTAATCTCTTTTTTTTTCTTCAACAAAAATTCTGTGAGATACTATGTATCAGCTTCATTGTATAATAATGTTTCATCCTAATATTTACAAGCAGCAATTTGGTGAAATAAAATCCTTATAGCTTACATTTTGGCAAAATTATTAACTCTATACAGATATCCCACTTATATTTAAATATTTTTTTCCTGTATATTAGGCCTCGGGTATGGAAATCCTTACGCCTTACAGGACTTTTATCCAAATGGTGGACAACGGCAGCCAGCATGTGGGCATGAAGACCCCTATATAGAAGAAATCATAAAATTCAATCGTAAGAAAGTAATTTTTACCTAAACAATTATTATTTTATTTAAGGTGTGCAGAACAATTTATTAAAAGTAATAATATGATATTTATGCATAAATAAGGTGTATAAGGCGATAGGAAACTTTCTTCATCAATAAGTGGTCATATAATGTTAAGTATTTTACATCTCAGTCTCATAATAGATTCATAAATATAATTTCCTTTCATCTTCATAGTAATTCAAGTTTGATAATTAAAACCTATATAAAATAATACGAATTTTATAATACAATTTTTCTTCAATTATATAAGGCATGTTCATGCTTCCTATTTTAGATCTAAAAACGAAGAAAAGAAATACAGCTCCCGGACAACAGCATTATAACTTCAGTTTCTGCTACACTTACATATTTGACTTAAATACTTTATATAATGTTGAAGGACCTTATATCGGTCATTCACTTATACAATAACAACTAAACAATAAGAATAAAGCTAAAAAAATCAATAGTACTACAGTAGAACTCAATTATCCAAACCAATGAAGACTAGACACCATTCGAATAATTGGATTTTCCGAAAAAATGATTCACTTTATTGTATATTGAAAAAAGAGAAAAACTAGATATATTTAAGAAAAATAAACTTTCATCAATTAAATGTAAAAGCCACACTTTTATACGTTAAGGTACTTATAAGTGCTGTTCATTGAAACAGTATGTATGTATGGTGTTGTAAATGAAATTCATTACTTTCTGAACATCTTGGTCAGAATAAGTTTTTTTCCGTTTTCGCGCGGACAGTCAAGTCACGCATTCACTTGACAGTGACAATTTGCAAGTGTTCTCATTCGTACTCCATGCACAATAAAGCAGTTTAAAAACCGGAATTTGAATCCCTAGTTGATAGTCCCGTGTATGCTTTAATTTGGACAGGAAGGTCGACACTACTAATCTTCGATACTTTCAATTAATTTACCATCATTTTGAAGTTGAAATCCAGGGTCTGATTCATAATCTATTGTTCTAATATGTTCATCTCTAACTTCTGAACATCCAGGAACTTTCAAAAGAATGTTTTCGAATTCTTCAAGTGACGCATCATTCTCCTCTTTTTCCTTCTTATACCTTTCCTTTTCCTGAACTTTTTCCATTCTCTCACATCTTTTTTCTTCTCATCTTCATTCTAATTTACTTTTCTGAAATTCTGAAAACGATATGGATAATGGACGATTTGGATAATTGAAGTTCTACTGTAACATTGGTTAGTTTCTGAAAAATATATCTTGCAAATAAATATTTTATTGTGGGCGTTTTGATGCAAATATGTAATCATATTCTATATAAATCCATGTTCGATACAAGTATGTTATCCGTCATGCAAATTAATTATTTAACTTTCCTTTGTTAAGTGTAATGATAGAAAATTTAACACTTATGTGATACATACATCCTAATTATGAAAATTAATCACCTTACTGAGAGGATTCATGTTTTGCTAATATTGTTTTATACGGTTATTGATGTAGCTTTATTCTATGATTTTATATAATTAATAGCGAAAGATACTTTTTAAAATATAAGAAAATCCAGTATTCTCGAGAGCATGCATTTTGAATTGCTAAAGATATATATGTTTAACAAGCTGAAAAGATAAATTATTACCGTAATATTTGAGTTTTAATATTTACATTATATGGTTCAAGATTCATGGTGCAAGTATCATCTATTGTATTTATTGATTTGTGATATAAAAATTAAAAATCAGTGTATAATATTCCTTTATTTCTAAGCGTATAGCTTAAATGAAAGTGTTCTCTAAAATGATATAAATGTAAAGCAAAAGATAAGATGATACACAGATTAGTTAAAACTGAAGAAAAGTAAAATATATATAAAAGTGAATTTAATTGAATGAAAAAATAAATGAACTACAATTAACTAAGAATAATGTGAATTGTTAAATTAATCATTAATAAATTTGTAAGTAAAAATTATACTTATGAATTAGTATATAACAAAGATTTCTTTCCACAAAACTTAAACTTCCAAAGATTGAAACCAAAAATCTGTTTTCTTTATATTTCTAATAATTTTCCTCTAGGTATCAAAAATGGGTGCCAATTTAAAAATTGGCACCCATTTTTGATACCTAGAGGAAAATCATTACTCAATTCACGAATTCGAGAATTAAAACTCAATTCACGATTGTAAATACCAATTGGACCCAGTTTTGTTAATTAACCTCTTATTTAAATAATTCAAAGTCTGACTTCTTCGTATAATTCTTTTAAATCAGTTAATACTACACACGTACATTTTCAATTTTAAACTCTTTTTTGTTAAGTTATAATTTTCTAAAGTTGCATGATTTATTTTATGTTACATATTATAATAGTATAACATAATAAATCATGGGCACAGGTGCCGTATAATCCATGATTCCAAATTCTGAATTTTTTTTGGCGATGAAGAAATGTTGCCAAGACGACTTATCTTGACGTGCACGATGACGTAAATACTAGGGTTACCAAAATAGAATTTTTTGCATAATTTTTATAGGTCTCCATATGTATGGAGTAATAAAAACGAGGTTCCTAGATACATAAGAAAATCCGCCAAAAAATCACCAATCTCAGAATTTGGCATCATGGATGTATAATCCATACCTGTGCCAAATCATGCAATCATCAATTTAACTCCGGATATTTACAAATTATAGAATGATTTAAGTCACACAATTACATCGATTCAAAGACATTCTTGCTTTTATTTTTCTATAGCTGTGCGAATGTACTTAGTGCAGTGCTGTGATCACGGAAGGTCTGTTGATTACTTCATCGAGTCGATAGTAAACAGAAACTGCACATTTAAAGGAACCCAATGTGACAACTATGAGGACTGGATAGCAGGTAAATGTCCACCTTCTGAACACCCGGTAGCAGTCATGGGAATTTACGCCGAAATAATACCAGGAGTACCACCTTCTAACTACTACTTAGATACAAAAACATCAAAACCATTTTGTAAACCTGACGGTTACAAGAATCCGACAATGTGGAACCAGAACCTTTGAATGCTAATTAAAAGTTTAGATAGAACTCGGATGTTTTCTGTTTTACTTATGAAGTCTGTATGGAGTAGAGATTATTATGTATTTTCTAGTAAAAACATGATAATGTATCTGGCATTGATAGTCTAAAATATAATCTTTGATATTTTTATTTCTTCACCGATTAAAAACTGTTTTACAAGTAAAATTTCTTTAATCGTTAACAATCAAATAACATCAATTCTTACTTTTAAATGCAAGCCATATCTGTAACTAAACTAAGCTAAATTCGATGGCGACGCAATCCTTGAAGGAACCTGCATGCTATAAATATAATATAACACATTTAACTCATAATTTTACCAATTTTAATGGAATAAAATTCTGCGTTCATCCATCCTTGTTTATTGAAAAAAATTTCGAATCTGTAACTTAACATTAAAAATTAAGACTATGGGTATTGATTGTACTAAAATTTCTTATTCGCAATGTTTATGCAAGGGTAGTTGGAACTATTTGATAATGAAATGTTTTCATAGAGGCTTTACATTTTTGGATGGCAGAGCACATCTTGTGATCAAGACTTAAAAAGCCCAATTTATTAAATTCATATTTCTTTTTGATACAAAAATTTGTATATTGACGTATGCATGTCAATATATAGTTTGCATACACTTGCATGTCAATCGTAAATTAATTTGCCTGTATGCCGAATATGTGATATATCAGAATGCTAAATAATTTAATGAGAAAATATTTTCTGTAAATTTATTATAAATTTAAAGAAAGACCACGTTCTTTAATTTCAAATTGAGTTCTGAAATTTTTAACTGGATTCCTTAAAGAAATCTGTTTTACATTGAGATTTTACTGTAGAAGAGACGGTAAATAATTCTATATTTATCGTCAATGTTAAATATACATAGTACAGAATATTTATTTCAAACAATAAGGTGGCTTAGCAGCGGTAGACAAGTAGAACCTTCTTTGAAGCTTGTTTTGAATTCGTTCTTTATAGCTGTCTGCATAGTATCCCATCTGCACTTTTGGATATTGGTCTTCTGGAGTGACACATTTTCCAGCCTTATAATCTTCCCAGGAAGAGCATTCTTCTGCAGTAAACTGACATTCTTTATCTCTAATGCTCCAGTAAAATAATTCTTGCGCTCGACTGTGACTACAGGCAAGGGCGTCGAAATTCTGTTTAGCTGTTAATATAAAAATGATGAACTCATTTTTTCATACATTTGCTATATTATAATATATATAAAATATATATTATAATATAGCAAATGTATGAAAAAATGAATATATATATATAAAATAGGTTTAAATAAGTTGAATATATGTCTGTTGTAAAAATTCGATAGCAATAATCTGAACGTATTCTGATAGTCGACCAATTTAGTACAGTACATTAAATAAAATTTGCCTCTCTTAATAATAATATTACATTGTAACTTCAAATATAGTAAGTAGTTTCACGAATTATTACCTGATTTTTTTGTCGATAAAATTAAATTTAAAATTCAAATTTTACATTAATTCATTTAAAATTTTTCTCTCATAACTCTAGAATAAATTTAAATTTATTCTAGAGTTATTTGAACGACAAAACGTCTGTTGTAATATAAGTTATTTCCTTTATAATGTATTTTTAAGCAGTACCTTAAAAAAATATATTAATGGAAATATAATTTATAAGATTTTAAAAACACCTGTGATTATTAAAGTTGCTTCTTAAAGTTTATTTATGTGTACTCTTATTAATAAGTCTTTAAATTCCTTTTAAAATTCTATTCTTAAGTACAGATTATGGAAAAATTATCCATTGAAAAATTACTTATCTTCTTAATATATAAGCAGCACTTTCATTTAGTATACTTTCATCTAGAAAAATATCAACAATGAATCAAATACATTTTTAAAATGTATTTATATTTCATAAAATTAATTAAATTAATGTCTAGCTACGTTCTTTAATTGTGTTACCAAAACGATGAAAGAATCAAAAAATTTCTATGATTTGATTGCGTGACATTAGTAACAAAGTAAAATCCAGTCTAAAAATAGGCATATATTAAGAGTTAAGTTACATTGAATGAACTAATTTGACGATCGACATTTCTTTTAGTAATAAACGTTAACTCCAAAATTAAATTGAGAAGAACATAATTTTTTTCTCTATGGTAATCGTATTTATCATCTTCAAGTTTTGTTGTTACGCTTAAAACATGATTTTATGAATGAATTGAATTTTATGAATATAAACTTAAAATTTATCTGTACTATTTTAAATTTTATATTCATTTGAATGAAGTTTTATATTTAGCTTAATAAAATAATTTAAAAACTTAAAAATGCAATTTTTAAACATTTTTAGCTTTAATATATGTATTATGACAGCTTTAATTATGTATTTAAGGAATATTTAAACATTAAAATTGTATTCTAGACTTTTAATTTAAAATAATAAATACAAAGCTTGTGTTTAAATAAAAAGCTTAAGCTTTCAAAACAAATATAATCTCCGTATGGTTGTTCTTTTTCATTCATAAGTATTTTTTTCAAATTTTTTATTCTCTAACTTACTTCATAGCAAGTTTATTTTTAAGATAAATTTAAACTTTATGCTGTTATCTGTATGACTCACATTGTTGAGTGTTTTTGCTTCTTTATCCGACTATAAATATTTAATGAAAATCTTTGTTGTAAATGAAAAAAGTTATTTAATATTAACCAAAGGTTAATGTATGTAAAAAGCCTTTTTATAAATTTTATTTATATTATTAAAGTACACATTTAATGAAAGAAAACTTGAAGATTTTTATGTATAATTAAAGAAAATTTTTGTTATTGTTTCACAACTACATATGTTTTATGAATCATTTAAAAATTTAGTTTACGTTTTATAAACTCTTATTTCGTAAAGATCTAATAATGAATTTTCTGTTAAAAACCATAATTTAATGCTTAGATTTATGCAACAAATATTTAATATCTAATTTCTGGTTTCATATTAAATACCAAACTATTTACAGATTCAATATAGTTTTAAAAATTTGTGTTTCATAATTGTATGATGTGAAACTAAAATTTAGACTGTTTAATATTTGAATCTTCTTTCTGATCTATTGGATATTTTTTAAAGTATTTTAGTCTTATTCAA
Source organism: Latrodectus hesperus (assembly GCA_037975125.1). Taxonomy (NCBI): domain Eukaryota; kingdom Metazoa; phylum Arthropoda; class Arachnida; order Araneae; family Theridiidae; genus Latrodectus; species Latrodectus hesperus. The sequence continues at coordinate 34,539,398 of CM075850.1, forward strand.
AGCTCCAATATTTTATGAAAATTTTCAGCTGTAAGGAAGTATCAATACAGCATATATATATTACAAAATATGCTGAACTTATAAGTTGTCTATGCAAAACACATTTTTCGTTAATTTTTAAAATATTTCAATTCTTTCTTTATTGGCACTATAACCCAATGTGGGCTTTGGCAGGCAGCACAATATCCCTCCAGAAAGCTGCTCCTGACTTTAATTTTCCAGTTTTAAACCTTTAAAGTTGTTCAAGACATCATCAAGCCACCTTTTTCTTGGTTTGTGCTTTGGCCTATTGCACATATGGACTTCCAATGCAAGTTCTTAACCATTCGATTATCAGATGATTATCAGATCATGTGCCCAAGCCATGAAAGTTTCTGTGCTTTGATGAGTCTGACTATATTTTTATGATTGATAAGAGCTTCCAATTCATCATTAGTTCTAATTCTCCAACAATTATTATTTAACTGCAATAGACCAAAAAATTTTCTGAGTATTATCAGCTCAAAAATTAGTAAATTATTTATGTCTTTTTGTGTCAAGATAAAATATTTCAATTAAGAAAAAAAATGCATGTATGCTTATTTGAATCTTTCTAATTAAGCCATTATTACTACATTGAAACTCAAACATTCTTTAAGTACTTACTCTTTTTATGCTGACCCATTGCAATTTTTTGGATAAAACCTGATATGGATAAATACTCGTATACATCTAATCCAACAGCTAATCCAGCTTCAGATGCCGTTTTACAGCCTGGTTGGTCTTCTCCACCATTTGGATAAAAATCAAAATGTCCAATGTTTGCTTCGAGGCCAAATCCTAACAAAGACAAATATATTTGAAACACAAATTAATTTTAATATCTATTTACATGAAACAATAATTTGTAGTAATCTCATGATAAATTAATTTAAAAAAAGTAGATTGTAGATTTTTTTATTGTAGATTTTTCTAAGACTGTTATACATTCATATGAGCAGAAGAAGATAAAATATTGAATTTAAATAATGATTTAGTGATAGACAATAATATTACTTATTTTAATCCAACATAATTTTCTATAATAAATATATATTAAATCTATAGTGTTTGATATTCACAATTTATTGAATATGTTTCCACTTATCAGCCATTTATAGGTTGTTTTAAGTAAGATCTTTTAAATTTTAACTAAAAAATAATATTATATAGATCAAATTAACATGGCTTCACAGAATAAAGGAAATTGTAATGTTATTTTATATTTCTTGACAAGTGTACACCAGATTTTATACTTCAAAATATTAACTGAAATTAATAAGAAATAAAAAAGTGCGTAAAAATCGTTCGAAGGTAAATTTAAGGAAAACAAATTTGCTATTATCAATAGAATGTTAAAAAAAAGTATGAATATCTATTTGCTGAAAAAATCTTGAACAATTTGTCTTAAGAAAAATTTAGCATTCATGTAGATGTACTATTAAGACCGCAAATAACATATTTTAATATACAAGAGTGGTTGAATTTACTAGAAAACCATTTCAACATTTTACTGATCATTATATTACTATTTTACCGTTTAGTAACATTTTTCGGGTAACAACAGATAAACGTTCACATCTCACGAATTACTGAACAATTTTCCCGATTATTTTAAACCATGCCCATACATTAATAACAAAAACATCTCCCTTTTTTTTCCTTCTTTAAATAGTGAATAACAATGCCTCCAACATCATTATTCAAGTATTGCTTGTTTAGTTACATCACTACTCTCTTCTTTCTCAATTCCATCATTAGTTGACATTCTATATCTTGTTCAAATTTTCAGTTGAATAAAATACTTTAAAAGAATAAAATATTTAATAAAATATTTTTTATTCATATACACAAGTTCAAATACATTTTTTTATACTTGTAGGGGATGACATTTGACGTGAATATAATTTTTCAAACATTAATTCATTAATTAATTAATTTTAATTTTATGTGGGAGGAAAAATAATATTTTTCATAGTAGGAATTGAGAGTAAAATTTTTCTTTGTTGACTTAAGTATAGGAAAAGATTAAAAAAAATTTTTTTTATAATACTTGTTTATATTTTGATCAAGATAATTCTGTGACCAATAAACAGAGGCAGAAAAAGTCAGATTAAGCGAAATTTTTCCTTTCTATAGAAAAAGTTGGTTTAATGTACAGATGGGTAACTCTTGGTTTGGCAAAAAAAATAGAGGCAAACTTGAATTTTTAGTAACCCTGGTATTTTTAGCACTTTAACTTACATTGTTTTAGGGTTGCCATTTTGTTATTCCCATTTTGGTGACTATCTTGGCATCAAAAAATATCCCCAAAAAATCAAGGGGCACCCATAAGTAAACTTTTACCAGTATTTATTATAAGATATGGCCCGTTATTTTTCAACTGTGATGTTGATAGTGATGATACTCCTAGTTTTACTTTCAGAAACGTATGCTCTAATGCGCTGCATCAGAACAATTTTAAAATTTTCTTAATCAATTTCTTTAAGTGGAGCGTTTAAACTGAGGCGACCTATTTTCTGGTAATGATTGTCAACAATACTGATAAAATAAAAACTAAGGAAAAAAATTAACCACAATTTTTGAAATATTTATTAATTTGAAATGAGTTTTTAGTTTGGTTTGTTTGCCGCTCAATGTTCATTTTTTTCATACGGGGGCTAATTAGACCGATGAAAATTGTAAAAATGGAGCCACAATTCACAAAAACTTAGATTTTATAAGAAATGATTAAGATTATGGGTAAAATGGTTCATAATAAGAATAAAGCGACTTGCACGTACAAACAAGATAAAATTTCTTAACTATTAAAATTAAATATGGACTAAAGTTAAAATTACCAAACCCAAACAGTTACAGTGGATTATTTTTGGAAACACTCGATACGTAACATTTTTATGCATGCTTAACATAAAATTATTTAATGATGCTAGACAATACCTGAAGCAGCACTGGCTATATCAAGGGGCTTAAATGCTCCAGCCCAGTTGGTGTGTATGACATCAACAAAATCAGCATCAGTGAGAGACAGTCTTTCACTGCTATCGAGAGAATTGAACTCCGGACCAGCTGGATCAAGACCTAAATAATGAGTATTAACATGCATATAAATCATCAATTTTTGATTTAATACCACTTATCATTTAAAATTAATTATCTATAAATTTATTGCTAATTAAACATTGTAAAATATTGAAGCTTACATTCACAAGAAATAAGATATTTGAATGAAAATTATAAAATTAATTATTTTATTTGATCAATTGAGATTTGGAATGTGTAAATGATAAACTTACTTATACATATATTTTCTTAAAAAATTCTATAATAAATCAAAAATAAATACAGAAGAAAAATTAAAAGTTAATAAATATGAACGAAGGAAAAGTTAAGTTAATAAATATGAAAGTGGAATCAAATATAAATGAAGAAACCACTGAGGATTCTTTCATAGAAAACTGCAGGTAAAATATATTATAAATGAATATCCTAACCTGTTATTCGACCAATTTTGTATCCTTTTTCCTGCAGCCATTTTCCAGCAAATCCTGAAACATGCGCACCTAAACTATGACCAACAATATGTACTTTCTCCAAATCTAAGGATAAAAGTTTCTGCCAAAAATACATTTCAAAATGCATTACGAAAATGTATGCATAAATATTCATAATATCAAGATTATAGTAATTCGTGTTAAAATTGTTTCACCTAAGACAAATAATACCTAAAATGTGTTTTGATTTGTTGTACACAAAAAAATTAATAAATCATTTAAAATCTTGTTTTGGATTTTACAATTTGCTGTCATGAAAATCAGTAAGTATATTTTTATAAATGTATTTATAATTAATAAAAATTTTAAAACATTAAAGTAATAATTTTAATTATTATTTTGTGTAGTGTTTGATAAGTTTTTGAAATGTATTTAACTCAATTTTTGTTAAAATATATTATGAAAAATATCAAGTTAATATATTTGATAAATTATATAATTTAACTTAACAGCATCAGCCATTTAATTGTCACGCATAAAGTATATATATATATATATATATATATATATATATATATATATATATATATATATATATATATATATATATATATATATAGTTTTTAATCCTTTTAAATAAGATTGCGCAAAACATCAAGAGTTATAAGTTATTATGATTTCTTCTAAATCTGCTGCTTTTTAGTAATGTTTGAAAAATAATTAATTATTAAAAGTAAATACTTCATTTCATGAAAGAATAATGCTGCTTAAACAGAATACTGTTTGACACATTCTTGTAAGAAAAGTGTAACAATTCTCAATCATATTTCCTGTAAATTTTAGATTTAACCCATTTAAGTAACTTTCCATTACATATATTTCAGTAAAAATATTATAATAGCTATAATCAAACCAGAAAACTTTAATGAGAAACTGAATATATATTTCAAAAGATAACTTGGTAAGATGAATGGATGTCTGAAAAATCGATGCATTGAAGTATTTACACATATGTACTTAAATTAAGAATAATCCAGGAACACATAGAAATCGAACACGAAAAGAAAAATGCCACATGTTGAAATGCCACACACATAGTCAAGCATTGTATGCAAATTATAGGTAAGCACCAGGCGTCAAGCGTAAGCTACACTGACAAGATAATAAAAGAGGGCTATATAAGGACCTGTGGTAAAGAAGGAAATGCATTCACAATCGGTCAATTCGGCGCTGAGTGCCACGACAGCTATGGTATAACACAGAGGATGTATGCGTATGATGTTTTACGTGGTAGAATTATCGGTCGCCTGTAATGATCGCGTATGTGGATAGTAGTAGCAGAGGAATTCAGAATCACCCAAAGTGTCATAACTAGATTGATTCCAAGATGATGGATATGTCAGTACAGATCGCTCCCGAGTGACAACGCAATTCGGCAGTAAACACCAAAAGAAACAGACAGAGCACAGCAGCAAGCCTGTCGTGTCAGCTGTCGTTTGCCATGGATATAACTGCTTCAAAGCAAACCATGCACAGACGTTTGGGGCAGCATGGTCTACATGCTCGCAGGCCTGTCTAGTTTGTTACGCTCACGATAATTCACACACGCCAGTGGTCAGTCTAGACTGGAGAACAGGAAACGTGGACACCACAGTGGGCTTGTATTATGTTTTCCGACGAGTCCAATTTACGTCGAACGTTCATATAGGGAACACCAATTACCCAGCACCACCAAGATATCATTAAACACCAATGTTGTGGGAGTGTTCGTTTGGGAAGGCATTGCACTGTCTCTAGATATTAAATCGAAAACATGTGGCCACACTTATGGGGATGTCACTAGGCTAGAGCTGAAATTGTGTTTATGGATGACAACACCCGCCCTCACCGTTCAAACGTCGTCAATGACTCCCTTCAGCCAGAGAATATCACCTGTGTGGAATGGCCAGCATTCTCACTAGACTTGAGTCTGATAGAGCATGTGTGAGACATGATTGTTTGACGAATCATAGCCCGTTAAATACCTTTTACATCTGTACCAAACCTTTGAATAACATAGCTTGTTGACTGGAGTTCTCGGCCCCATGTACAGCTCGATAATGTAATCCTCAGCATGCATCGACGTTGTACGGACTGTATTTTCTCGTATGGGATATATACAATGCATTAACCATCATCCCAACAACGTACTGTTCAGTTGTTGTACGGTTGATATGTGGTATAAATGCTCCAGAGAACTATAATCGTAGTTTGTATGCTTGGTATCATACATACGGCATCTCTTTTGTTCTTTCTAATTTGTTTAATACATGGTCTTTATGAATAATTCCCTTTAGTTTTGTTTCTGCACCTTAAGTTGCCGATTCCGGCATTATCCTTAATTTATGGACCTACATCTAAATATCTATATCGAAATATTGAGGTATCTATATCTATCAGATTTAGTAAAAGAAAATTTAATGCTTGTACACTTTATAAATAAGTAATTTAAAAATCATAAATACGATCATTTTAAAAACATTCTATCAGAAAAAAGAATGATAATATTAAAAAATTATCATATTTGCTAAAAATGATTGCTTTCCATGAATACTTCCTTTTCATCCAATTTTAAGGATGAAAGGAAAATTTTAGAATTCTAAATTTTCAATTGATTTTATTTCAGATCGTAAGTAATCAATTTCAATTGCAATTTTCACTACAAATTAATATCTTCAGAAATATATTTTGTGATAAGAGAGTTGTATACTTCACAATGAGAGCTGTATATTTGTTCAACAAATTAATAACCTTTTAGAGCCTAAATACTTAATGAGAATCATCTCCTTTTTAACTGCGAAAATAAATAAAGCAGCTTGACTCACACATTGCCTAACCAACAACTATATATTTTCCAGAACAATATTTATATATGACACATTTGCGATTTTTAATGGGAAAGATACAAATTGGATAAGTTAGTTTGTGAGAAAATTAATGTAAGAACCTTAAGCAATTGTATCCCATAATGCATAATCTATGACAATTATAGCTAATAAATATTACTAATAATAAATTTTTGGTTAAAATTATCAAGATTCATTCAGAAATAATTATAAAAATTTTAACTCTTTAGAGTTACTTTTTTATTGCAAATATATTTATTTAAGTAAAACTCTATGGACTTTACATCTTTATTAAAAAATTCAATTTCTCTTCAGTTAGGAAAATGGGGGATTTTAGCTACAATTAAAGTTATCTATTATAATTATATTCCTTTCAATGTGTTACTAGACTAAGAATTTTAAGAGAAAAACATTTCAATAAAACGAATTCTTAATCATTAACAGTTTGTGTTTTTATTTTTTCATATATTAAAAACCAAAAGTTTAACACTTTAAAAGTTAACACACCAAATGTTTAACCAAAGTAAGCACTTTTATGTTTATTAAGCTATTATTTGGCAAATAAAATATTATTATATAAATTTTCGAATGGATGTTTACTGAAAGATTCGTTATTTTAGTAATTATCAAAAGTAGAGAATTCAAAATTAGCTTTAAAAATGTTTGGAATTTATTATTCAATTAAACATACCTTTAATTTTTTAATGAAACTGCCAACCAATCTACCAACTCTTTTGACATTATTTTTTGCAGTTCCATACCAAATACCATCCAATCCAGACCAATTTACTATGAAAACATTGCATTTCTCCTTTTCAATCAAAGCATTTTTTATATCCTACGGTAGTAAAATAAATCATTTTAGTTATTTCAAACCTGGAATACTTCACATGGGAGAAAATTTAATTCGTATATAATTAAAAAAAATTTTTTTTTAGTAAATTGGTTTCAAGATATTTATAACAATTAGATTTAACACATAGAATGGCTATTAAAATTGCAATCATTTTAATAATTACAATTGTAATCATTTTTTAATATAACATAGCAATTAAACAATATTTTTTAGTTAAAAACAAGATGGTTAGAATTAATCTATTTCAAAGATAAACAAACACAGGTAAAAATAGCAATAAATCATTTTTTATTAATTTTTTCTAAAAAAAACTCGAAATTAGTTTAAACAGAGAAAATGAATCAAGTATCAACGCAGAATACTTTTCAATTCGAAAACTTACCGTAAGCACAATTTCGAATTTTTAAATTGTTATAAAGCTTAAGAGAATATTTACGAAATCATATTTCCAATAATCTGGTAGCTTATGATGAAAAAATCCTATTTTGTTAACCAAACCAACGTATAAATTACCTTCCGGAAGAACTTTTCAAGGGTAGAAGGTCATATTCATGAGTAGCAAAGGAAATGGGGAAAATTGGTGAAATTTTCTAACAGATATGCAAGCAGAAGTGAAATATGTATCTTCCGCTGAGCAACAGTCACTGTAATCGAACCCAGAACCTTCCATTCTGAAAAGCGCTATCCTACTAGACTCCAGTGGGCTTTGCTGACAATATTTTGATGTCAAATGCGTTCAGCCATTCGCGAAACAGATATAAGGTATTTTTTTATATCCGCGCTATGATATTACTGAAAATATTTTTGACACCTCTTGTGGTCATCTAATAACCTAAGGCTAATGACGAAACCCGTAACTGCCTTCCGCGAGTATCCTTCATAGATAATACGTCGTATTCCCGTATTGTAAGGGGGAATCTGGAATACTCCCAATCACCCACCCCGATCGAAGTGCATAGAGAAGCTAAATACCCATATGGGGATCTTTCCCTTTGAAGAGCGATATCCTATCTCCAGGCCATGGTGTGTCCTAATGGCAATATTTTAAACTTTTTTCTGCCTGAAGAATTCTCTTTATCCTTAAGTTTCCCATAAAGTGTCAAAATTTTCTACTGTCTTTTTTCCTCTATAGGAAAATTTATCGTAATGTTCCTTAAATTAGAGCTTATCACATACGAATAATAAAAAACATAAATTTTGATTTTCTAAAATTTAAAATTAAGATGATAAAGACATTTAAAAAAAACACCAAAATATTCAAGCAAACCATCAACAATCCTTTAGTTTTTTGAGATTAGAAAAAATATAGTTATAGAATTTATATAGTAGTTTTTAGATTCATCACAATCATTTCATGCAGTGGATTTTTTTTTTAATTTTAAAAAATGTATATATGATAATAAATATTAAAATAAGGAAATATTTTATGTAATCAGTCTAAAATACACTCATAATTTACATAAAATTGCATTCAAATAAACAGGTATAAATGAGAAGAAAACAAATATGCAGTAAAATAAGCTGAATACTTACTACAGGCCATTGTGCATTGCCCCCTAAATAGCCATGTATAATAAAAACTGTACGTCTGCTTTTATCGAAATTGTCTTTAAGGATTTTGTTAAAAAGACGGAAGTCTGAATTTCTTATAAAATCTGCATTTATCTTTGTTGGAGTGAAAAATCTGAATTCTGGAACTGGCTTAACGTAGTCATTTGAGTCATCGCTGCGACCTTCATCTTCAGCCCAATCATAGAGATTCTTTCCTAAGGAAAAATAATAATACAATTCTGAATATTAAATTGAATTTGATGATCTAACTTCAAAAAAAGCCCCCAAGTCGGTCTGAGGTTCAGTCCTCGGGTTGGGCAAAGTCGACTTAGCCTTTCATCCCTTCTGTGGGTCGATAAAACAGAGTACAAAGTATACTTGATCCCTAAGAACTAAAAGCACTGGGGGGTTCCACGTTTGACTGACTGCCTAACCAGGATTTATGTTTTACACCCCAGGACCTCCTATGAGGAAAACAGATATGGGCACTGTAGGTCTTCATTCATAATCAATGCTCTGTCATGTCACTGTGTTTAGTTTCATTTAATGAAACTTAAAAATATTGAAGTTTAGCAGAAATATCTATCTATCTAATTTATCTATTTTATTAATCTATCTATCCTATTAATATATCTAATCTAATCTATCTATCTATGCCGCCCAACTTGTCTAGTGGTCAGCGTGCCTAACTGCAGGTAGGGAGGTCCTGGGTTCGAATCCCGGTTCGGGCATGGATGTACTTTCTCTATTTATCCTGTCTTTGTCCTTTCCTTGTAGGAATGGTTGCCTACCCTATAAACGTGTTCTTATAGCATATCTGTACTGAGGAAGTCGGACTCCACACCTAATATGTTTCAGTTGGAAAAGTGGAGCAGCGCACCCTATAAAGCCAGTCTAGCAGGCACACAACAACAACACACATACACACACACACACACACATATATATATATATATATATATATATATATATATATATATATATATATATATATATATATATATATATATATAAATGAATATTTATGGTATTAGTACCGGATATTTAAGGATCCGATACGTTATTACATAATAAAAATATTTTTTGAAAGACAATATATATATATATATATATATATATATATATATATATGTTTAATTATTATTTATTAATCATTTTTTCCAGCGAGATAATTAAGTTATTCAGTCACATCACAATAACATATGTTTTCTAAACAAAGAAATTAAACCAATAAAAAGCGATTTTCTTACATTAATTTCATTTTCAATATGGAATTTAAATTCATCACCATAATTTATAAAATGGGTCTTTTGAGTTCTGTAAATTTCTGTTATATACTTTTAGAGATTTTGGAATAATGACATTCACAACCATGTCATGATTAAATATCAGTAAAAAAATTTTTAATATTTATTCAGTTACATCTAAATAATAAAAATAACATAACAGTAGTTTTAATTCACTATGTTAAACGTAAATAATACGAGTAATTTATTTATAAATATATACTTAGTATAAAAATTATTTTCTAATAAATAATAAATAAAATTTTAAGTATAAACCTCATTCATTTACTTTATATAGGAACAAATTAAATAGAGTATTTACTTTGAAATGATGTTTGATTTCTTAAAAATTCAGCTTCACAAAATCCGACAAAAGCAGCGAAGGTTAATATCATAAAAAATCCATCCATTTTAACAAGATTTTCTTTCAAAATTGAAATTCAATATCCTCTGTTCATCATTTATACTATATTTAAGGGCATATATGACAGCATTTACTGCAGGTGTAACTGTCATGAAACAAATGCATTTCTACTTCATTTAGCAGGTGATATTTTAATTGATATAGAATTCACACAGCTTTCTAGATAATTTAATACTAGTTAATTTTACACCTGTTATTATAAATAGAAATTTCTGGAAAAATTTTATGTATGAAATGAAACATTTGAAACTCACAGGAATTCGACAGAAAATTTCAAATACATTTTGAAAGTATTTTTCTTTTAGATATTAGTAAAATTAGTGAATTTTTTAGGAAACAAAAATTATGTTATTACTTGTAACAAGAAGTACCAGAACATAATTGTATTTAAATTATTAGGATTTTTTAAAATTTATTTAAAATATGCACTTCGGCATTTTTAAAATGAGATAGTTTTCAATGATTTAAATAGCGAAAATATTGATTAAAATAATTTGCTCTACTGATTTTTTTATAAATTAAATTAAACAATAGAGGTAAGTCTACTTCTTATAATTTTCTTGTTTATTTTGGCTACAAAATGATCGGTTGCTTTATTTTCCATTCGATTTTTCTTTTACTCAATTATATTATTTATGCAATCAATTTTTGTATTACATATTTTTTCACATATTCAAATCAATGAACGTAAGTATTTTTTATTTTGTTATTTTAAAATATTTATGATGATTCAATTATTTAAAGGTAAATAACAAATTACTTAATAAGAGTTTAAGAAAGTTAAAATAATAGGAATGTAATATAATAATGATTTAACATAAAATAAAAAAGAAAAAATTTATTTTTTAAATCTTATTGCTTGCCTTCAAAAATAGTATGAATATTAAAATATTACCAACAGTGTTATATTGCTCTATTTATTTTCCTAATATTGTATTAATCATTAAATTAAAGATATTAAAATAATTTAATATCAATATATCATTAATAATTTATTACAATAATGGAAATAAATATTTTTTCACACATTTTTAATAATAAAATGATGGAAATATATTCGCAGTATTTCTAAAAAGCACAAGTTCTATTGTTAACTATTTGATTAAAAATTTCCTTGCATTATATGCATTTGAGGACTTTAAACTGAAAAAAAAAAAAAATACAAGAAACTTGCAATATTGAAGATGGAGGATAAACTATCAGATAGATTTTAATTAAAAAGCATAATGTTACTTGCAAGCTATATTAAGTAGGTGCAATATTGTAAACAGTGAAAACAACATTGAAAATCGAAATGATGTTTTAAAAAGGATATAATCCATTTCCCATATCACTATTTCTTGTTTTAGAGATATTGTATATTATTCCTCATACATACCATGATAAATATTTTCATGCAATTTTCATTCATGGACTTTAATTAAAGAGCCAATTAACCATATGAATGTATAAGCACAATTTATGTGAAATAAAAGATTACATTCAATCGGAAATTTTTAAGAGTACAGAAGAACTCCAATTAACCAAATCGCTTTCAAATTTTCAGAAAAATAAATTAGACTGAGAAAGAAACAGAAAATGAGAAAAAAGAAAAGGAAAGGTAAAAGAAGGGAGAAGATTAGAATAAGCCGTGTCACTTGAGGAATTCAGAAACATTCTTTTGAAAATTTATGGATATTCAAAAGTTAGTGCTGAAGGTATGATTATAAATCAGATTCTGGATTTCAAATTGCAAATGATAGTATACTAATTGAAAGTGTCCAGGAAGATGGCTGTAATATCCAAGTTGAAGCATACTCGGGACCATCAGCATTCAAACAAACATTTACCACTTTTGAAATTGCTTTGAAATGGATGAAGTGGAAGTCAGCCTGTGTGTGATCACATGCAAATTCACACTGTGTAGTGGATGCGTCGTGATTTGACTGCCCGAAAACAAATGAAGGCTGTCTAACAACTTACTGTAACCGAAATGTTCATCAAGCAATGTCTTTCATTTACAGCACTGTACGTACATAGTGTAATATACAGTATTTGTAAGTACCTTAGCATGTAAAAAAGGGTTGCATTTTTTCCTTAAATTATTTTTCTTTAAAATATAATTTTTACTCGCATTTCCAACATAAAATAAAGTAGTCCCTTTTTTAAAAAAAAATCCAATTATTCGAATTTTTGATTACCCGAATGAGGGTACAGTCCTAGTTGATTCTGATAATTTTGAAGTTCTATTGTATTTATAAGGTTAAAGTAAAGGCTTAGTTTTAAAGAGATTGTGGATGTTGCAATAATTGAGATGTACAATAATCTCAATGATGATATTATTTCCATTATGGTTAACTTCAAAAATAAGAGTTGAAAAACTAAGTCATTTTTTGTGTGTGCTCTTTACAATTTTTTAGGATCATTTGCCTCTTGACAGTCTTCTTTCATACAAGAATTAATTCGACCGAAAATTATGATTTTATGGTTTTCAAATAATACAAACATCCACACTCAAAATGGGTGATGAGCTTGTGATTTTTTTTATAACTGAAAGTCAGAGTATTGGAATTTCAAGTGTGTCCTTCAAGTCAGAGTGCTATTTTCCTATGATGTATAAACTAAGGAAAAGTCAGCATTTCACACGCACTTTTAAAATTTATAGACAATATAATATTATTTGTTTCAACATATATTTATACAACTCTAAAAGTTAAATTGCAAAAAAACTTGGAATTTAATTTCATAAAAAATCTGAACAAAAGAAAATGAAGAGTACATTTTATTTTCTTTGCTAAGATGTATACAATGCCTCTTAAAATATTAAAAATCAAAGTCCATCGGGAAAACTTAATAAGATTTTCGTAAAAAATAAGAAAGTTTGATTGCATTTTTGATCAGGTTCACATATTTAAATTGGAGCTGTTAAATTAAACAGTGATGAAGAGCAACAAATTGTGATTTTCGGAGGGGAAAAAAAGAATATACATACTTATTTTCTTTCTTTTTTTATTATTATACTTTTTTTGAATTATTTTTTTTAATATTATACTTATAGAAAATTATTAATTAATGGGTTCAAACTAATTTCGAAAACAAATATCAGAAATACAAAATTGTCCTTCATGTTACAAGACAGTAGAAATAAATAAATAATCACAATACAAATTTTATTCAAGCAACTGCGAATAAATTATGAGAAATCAAAGAAAGCAGTGGAGGAGCTTCCATCTCAGTTTAAATGAACAAAAAAGCTTTATATTAACTTCTATGTGTGTGCATTATACATTACTTAAAAACGTATGATTACAACCAAGATTTCAAAGCTATTACACAATAATAATGAAAATATAATTAAATGTTATAAATTGTCAGTTTATTGTAAAAAAAAATTATAGCATTTAGTACTACTACAAATGAAATTAACAATAGTAGAAGTAGTTTGATATAACATTAATTTTTTTTGAATTTTCATTCAAAAAAATAATTTATTTAAAATATAAACAGCTATTTTGAATAATTAATAATATCGAGCCAATTTAGTTTCAACATTAATTTTTTTTCCAATAACAAAAAAATCATCGACATAAAGTTAATTGAGATACTTTATTAATATTTAATTAATTTTGGGTGATTTTTTTTACTATAAATTTTTTCTACATTAAAAAATATTTGTATTAATTTAGTGTATTAAACTTTGTATTCAAATAACAAAAAAAAGTTTTCATTACAGTTTTTTGCGCTGTGAAACTAAATTCCCTGAAAATAATTTAAAACTTATTTGCTTTTTAAGAATAAGATAAATTACTTTTTTACAATTTTTACTTTATTTCATTTAGAAGGGAAAAATTTTATAAATGTATAAAGAAATAGCAATACAAGTAGTAGTTCGTTCTACGATCACTTAGCAAAACCGATCAAGATTCATAGCTTAAAAAGAACCACTATAAATATCCACATCCAGGAATAGGAGTAGCACGCGACACAATATTTTAAGCACGCCACAAATCAAAATGATCTACATTTTATAATTAAAGATAACAAAATTAACTAGTAGAACACCAATTATCTGAATCATTTGGGCTCGGGTCCCATTCGGATAATTTTTCGAAAAAAGTGACTAATTTAATTAATTATTGTACGTTGAAAAAGGAAGAAAAAAATTATCTATTTTTAAAGAAAAAGAATTTGTTACTCAATTAAATGGACGGGAAACGCTTTTACATGTTAAAATACTTACAAGTGTTGTATATTAATACATTATACATGTACAGTGCTGAAAATGAAAGTTATTGCTTGCTGAACATCTCGGTCGGGATAAGCTATTTCACTGTCTTCATACATTTTCGAGCAGCTAAGTCGTTCATCTACTTTACAGAGCGAAGTTGTATATAGTCATTTCCAGGCTGATCCTTTATCCACTTCAAAGCAGGCAAATTCTTCACAAGCTAATGGTTCCGTGTCTGCTTCAACTTAGAAACTAAAGTCATCTTCCTCGACACTTTCAATAAATTTAAAATTATTTGCAGTTTTAAATCTAGTCTCTAACTCCTGTGTGTGATTAATTCTCCCATATCTTCATGAATAACTTCTGAACATCCAGGAATTTTGAAGGGAATGTTTTTGATTTCCTCAAGTGACATATCACTTTAATCTACCTTCTCTTACACTACCTTTTCTTGAGATTTTTCTCTTTTTCCTACTCTTCAAGATAATTTATTTTTCTGAAATTTTGAAGGCTATTTGGATAATCAGCGATTCGGATAGTTTTTGTTATACTGTATTACAATCGAATGCGAGTACGCCTACGCTCCGGAGTGAAAGCGGCCTGGACAGCGGGTAGATGTTGTCATTTGTTGTGTTATCTTAGATACATCATCAATTACAGTTGTTAATGACGAATAGTTTGTTTTTACTTGTTATATTTACGACTTTTAACTAGCAAGCACATCAGCCTATGTGATATCCCCATTCCAATTCATCTGAAAGATCAACTTAACGGATAGGTAACCCCAATATTGTCAATGAATCTGCTAACAAAAGTTGAAAATAAACGTAAGTTACATGCATAATGACGAAAGCCTGATGTTTATGTATTTTTTCACTCATATATACCTGTTCTTTTTATCAATAAAAGTGGTAGAAGCGTTTTTGCCTAAATTACACAAGTTCCTTTTTATCATTTATGTAAATGATACATTTTATTGTTAATGTCATTTTTTTATGGAGAGCTATGAAAAACATATTGTTCCATAATTTTTGGAGGCCAGTGTGTATAAGTTATTTTTCATATAATCTTCAGCAGAAATCATACTGTTAATTTGAATTACACATAACTATTTTTTGTTAGTAAATAGAGTTTTAAGTTGTCAGCATTTAGTTTTATTCCACAATAGCCACTAAATCAAAATTATTTGACGACACGTCTATGCATTCATTAAACATTTCTTTGGAAAAAAATGGGACATTGATACATAAAAGTTCGCCCACCTATCCTAGTTTGTAAACTAATTTCGAATGTTGAAATGGAGTCCATAGAACTGACCATTTAGTTATAAGTAACAAGCAATGTAATTCAGGCTATTTTAAATTGGATTATAATCGTTCGTCACCAATCATGTAAATTTATTCATATTGATCCTTTAAGCAGAAAATCTATTTTGTCCCTAATTTGCATTTTGAAAACTGCGTTTTTATCTACACAAAAATTTTTCTAGGAAGCCACAAAAGAGACTACTACAATCTAAACCTAAACTTAAAAAAAAATTCAGTTAGAAAATAAATTTACCTCCACAATTTGAAAGTTAAAGGCGATTCAACTATATAGTTGCAGTATTTAACACAATTTCAACTTGAGAATATATAGTCCATCATAAAGATGCCTTTAAGTATTACTGTTGGAGCATCGCACCCATTAATGCCAATATAGTTGGCACAAGACAAAATATTACCATTTAAATTTATTAAAAATGAAAAAGATAGAATTGTTGTATTTATAGAACAAACATCATGACGTTTAAATATTTTTAAAAAAAATGTTTAGATGTATTTGAAAAAATTAAAAACATTCTACTGTAATTAGGAAAAGGAGTATGAAGTATGTGCAAATCTGTGGAAATATTACAAGATCAAAATTATATCCTCAAATAAGGATAATACAATAACTAAATTTGTCACTGAACGTTCAATTTTTGCACATTAGGGCTAATTAGACCAGGACATTCTTTTTTAAAGTGGATTCTGAACCATTACAAATATCCAAACCCAAGGTGACATTCGAACCCACGAACTGTAGAACGTAGTCGGAGTGATAACTATATGCCATTTCCGCGATAATACAGTAAGAAGACACATGTAACTACTTGGAAAACTAAAGACTAGTTAGATTCTAATTCACATCAGGATTTGCTATATCTTTTTGATCGTAAATTTCTAAGATCATGAAGAATAAGACTGACGGTTTCACATTAGTTGCATAATTTCTTTTCATTAAATTTAATTTTAGTAAAATATGAATAAATTCTTCATATAAAATATGAGTGTTAACATTTAGACCTTTTTTTAAAAAGTAAATAAAAGTACGTTCTTGAATGTAAACATAATTTCAACATTTTTCATTAAATTTTATAGGTTTTCATTTTACGTTTATTTTTGTTAATTGATATTCCATCTAATATCAAAAGAAGTAAACAAACTTTTGTGCCTGTTAAACTCGTAGCAATGGCACTCATAAGTTAACTTAATGCTGTATTCATACTGATGAACAATATCTGTGCAAATTTTAAAATTTTGAGCTTTTTTGCTCGACAGCTGCAATAATGATGGGACTTGTCTTCCAGAAATTATGATGTCAAAAATTTTATTTGTGTATGGAAGTTAATTTAAAATTTTGAAATAAAGGGTGTTAATCAAATTGATCGTAATTATGAAAATTGAATTTTACAATGCTTCGACATTGCAGAATTTGTGTGATTATTCTTTAATTAATTCAAAGTTATTTACAAATATAACTGAGCATTCATTTTGAATATTCAACAATGTAGATTAAAACAAATTCTGTAAAATACTGCTTTTTTTTCCTTTAAAAAACACGATTTTTACAACAGAAACAGTGACTGATTTAACATCATACATGTATTTATCATTAATATGTAATCCTAGTTAATTTTAAAATCATCAGTTTTAGAAAATAATGGGGAAATAATTGCTTTCATACAGTAACAAAATGGCTCTATGAAATTGGTCATTTGTATTTTTGTTAATTGCAATAAAAATAGTTCCCTGATAACAATCTTGGTTTTATTTCAATCAAAATATATTAAAAAAAGGCTTTTTAAATAATACAACTAACCAATGGATTCAGCAGATAATTTGCCTAATGAAGTTGCAAGCTCCATTACACAAACAACACACTTCAGAAAATCTAATGTTTTTTAGATTTCTTAATGCTTAAGAAAATCCAATGTGTTGATGTTAAGAATATCTCCCCCTGTGAAAATTATTTCCTAATAAAAAGACAATCTATTACAATTAAAGTAAGAAAACATTGGATCAGATACTCCTTAAGTTGGTTTTAATATTTTCCCATTTAAAACCATCTTTAAATCAGAGGATTCAATAAATTAAATTTTTAAGAAATCTAACATTGTAATATGCTTAATAATTCATATTGACAAGATTCTTTGACATCCACATGACTTTCAGAAAATGCTAAGCAAGCAGAAAATAGTGTGTTCCAAGCATGAAATGTTTTAAGCATATTGATATATGTACATTTGTATCAATAGAAGTCATGTTGAAACCAAATTTAATGCAACATAAAAGAATTATTACAAATATGAAATAAGAAAAAATGTCTGATTTTTAATGTCGCAAAAAATATGATTACAAATCAATTAGTTATGAAACAACAGATTATGCAAATTGTTGCAAATCCAAATTTTACAAAAGTTAAGATTATATAGCAATAAAGTTGATTATTCATTCCCTAAAACAAAACATATTACCTCTACACCACAGCAAACATTTTAGAAGAATTCAATAAATAAATTATTCAGAAAAAATGAAGAAAACCATAAACGAAATATTTAACAATAGCTGATAACACAAAAAAACTGGAAAATTTCCCTAATAAACTTTGAAGAAAATGACAAAGTAGGATAATAAAGTTAATTTCAACAGATAGTGAAGCTTTAATTTAAATAGAAAATTATATTTAATAGATTTTAACAAGCAGTCATGCTTTAACATTACATGAAAAATTACAAAAAATAAAGTATGTATTCTTAATGATAATTTTTCAGGCAGCAACAAAAATGGTAAAAATATGCAGAATTGATTCTAAATATTAAAGAATGCGCCCATTTGATCCATTAGTTACAGTTACATAGCTTTACCCTTAATATTTCCCTATTTTTGAAAGTTTATTATAATTCAATAGTCATAACTTATTTTAATTATGTTACATTAGAAATATACAAAATATTGCATATGATGGAATAAAATACAAGAAATGATTTTAGTACACAAAATAATTAGAAATAAAATTTTCAATACAAAATTTATTTGAAAGAAATCAACTGTGAAATACATTAATCTGATACAATTTATTTTAATTCAAAATTTTTTGGAAATTTTCAATAACACAATTAAATTTCACAATTATATCCAATGAATATGCAAAACATTTTTTTCAAAATTAAAGATCTTTTTTGTTGTATTCACAGAACATTTTACTTGTATACAAAATAACAAAGTTATCTTTTTTTTATAAAATAGATAATTCTAATCTTATGTTTTTTAAAATAAAAACATAAAATCAGTGTCATGAATTTAAATATTCCTTATAGTACATTATAACTTTTTACAACTTCAAACTCTACCTCATTCTATTTTGCATTGTTTACTTAAGAAAATGGCATGAAAATGACAGAAAGAATATCTTTGAGGGAAATAAATAGTAAAGCTTTTTCAATTTGATGATAAGAACCAAAAGAGAATATTTTGACAAACACATCAGCTATGCTAACCATACTTCACAACCACCACCAACAAAATATTTTAGGTAAACACACTAAAATGTCATATGTACTTAAATGTAGTAAAAGAAACAAAAAATATTTAACCTAGAAGAACATCAATTCTTCTAGTCTTGCAAAAGAAAGTTATTTTACAAACTGGCTAATTTATAATAAAATAACAATTTATATTCCTTTAGTGAAACATTCACTAAATATAATAAGCTATTCTATACCATTCTATAAGAATTAACAATTCTTGTAAAGATTCTCTAAAAATATAAATATATATGTATATATATATAGATGATGATGAATTGGCAGTGGCAAAACATTTCCTAGAAATCTGACTAATCATCGTAGTTAGAAAACATGGCAACTAAGCCGGCAGTCAGAATATATAGTCTAATTTAACATATTCTACACAAAAATTAGTATAAGAATACAATGATATTATGTTGTTTTATATAAATATAGAAGCATCTTTTCTGGCAATTTTTTATACATAAACTTGAACAATAAACAACTCCTGTCAGTGAACACTTGACAAATCATAAATTGAGAAAACTATATGAACAAAATGCAATTTCCTACTTTCACATAAATAACAATAATTATAAATTTTAGCAACGTGTTGATAGAAGTTTTAAAATGTACAATTTTCTTCTTTGATAACTTGTATGATGACAAGTAATAATTTAGGAGATTATATATTACAAATACTGAAAATATTTGTACTACATTACTTCAAAATAATCACCATGGAATAAAATATAACAGAAAGATAACATTCATAAAGAACTAAAAATATAACTCCAATTTTCCTCTATTAGGAAATTTAAATGAGATTGATAAGAGGGGATTCTCAAGGTATTACAGATACTAATACAAATAGCCATTTATATACTTATTTAAACTTTTATATTAAACATCTCACATTAATACCAAGTTTTATCCATTTAATTCTAATCAAAAAAATAATTTTTAAAAATGTGCAAACTCAAGCTCAATACACATTTTAAAAAAATATATTAGCCCAGATTTTGGAAAAAGAAATAAATGCTATTTTAGTAATCACCGTAATCCAGTAAAATATAAGTTATATTTTTTTCAAAAGAAATATAATTTTTTTAAAAAAATATATAAAATAAGTCTATATATTCAATATGTTAATATAAACAACTGATATGCTTTCAACAATCTTCATTGTAAACCTCAAAAGAGAGACACTATACAATTTTTTCATAATATATAACAGAATGCTGAATAAAAGAATTATTTATCTGAATTAATTTGCTTATTAAACTGCTTCAATTAAAAATCTTGAGTGAAGCATACGTATAATGCATTTTAATACTATCATATAAAACAACCATATCAAAGTAAAAATTATTCAATTTTTAACTATTTAGCAAAACTACAATTAAAAATCAATAATTGAGTAGTCAATAAATCAGAAATATATGAAATTAATATCAACTGTTTCCCTGTTAATAAAAATATATGCACAGCTTTTTAAAACCTCAAAATTTAAGATTAGTAATAAATTTAACTTTCAATAAGTATGAGACAAAATGATATTAAAAATACAATTTCCCAATAAATTAAAACTGATACAATAATTATAAAAACTAGTATACAATTTGTATAAATATCCAAAAATACAAAAAATTCTAGCAAACAGAATTACACCCAAATTTATATTGTGAATTTAATGTACTGCTTACCAACTTGACCAATAAAATATTGAAATAATAATTCACAACTGATGCATAGATATGCCTATGCAAGAGAATGGAATTTAAATTAAAATAAAACATTTGATTAACATTCCAATTAAGACAAGTCTAGCTTTATAAAATAAAAAACCTACTTTGAGCATTTCTGAATCGACAGGAGTTGGATTGCAAATGAAAACACAAAACAACACAACAAATAAAAGTGGTTGCGAAAACACACATTAAACAATATTTTTTCAAAATACATTTTAATATAGTTCTGTTGATTTAAAATACCATGACACATTTTTATAAATCTATGAATACTTTCTGCATATGGTAGTGAAGTACTGTACAAATGTAATATAACTCAACTAAAATGATATATATACAAGTAACCATATAAAAAATAAAACACTGCACGACGGAAATCTTCAAAGGCCCTTTCATAATTTTGAGGCACTGTAATTTCACAGACATTTAGCTTGTTAACATTCTTTCCATTTTCATGGGTTAAAACTACTAATTCAAAAATTAATGAAAGATATTACAATAAATTAATCTGAACTGCTAAAAACATTTTTACAAATTTTTAAAAGACATATAGTTAAGGTAATTTCCTTTAATTTTAAAAAATGTAAAAATATTAAAAGTAAAAACTTCTAATATCTCACACTAACACTTAAAACAAAAAATCAAAAATAAGTAGTAATTTCACTACAAAAAAATTAAATTGTATGAAGAATGAATTCCCCATTTAAACAGATATAAATATTGCAAGCACCACTCTATAGTTTATAAATATGTAAGAAAAACTTACAATTTCAGACAGCCATAGATAGACAAAACTTATTTTTTTCATACTCAAAAAAATATCAATCTTATAAAATTTATGCTTTTGGAAGCATTTACATTATTATAAATGCATATCTTCAAGGAATTCATTTGAATTGAAACATTTTAATATTACTTCTAAAACTGTTATGAATAATTAATTGGTTATATATCACTCAATCAAATAACTTATAATTGAGGCTCTTGAACTGGCTCGAAACTGTTCAAAATTTAAATTATAATAAAAGTTTTAAGACCTAGTACTAATCCCAGTAACTCAACTTATGGATGCCCAAATTCATCTGTTAATTTATTAATTTGTTCAATTAATTTTAACGCAGGGCCAAGTTTCATGCACATTGAGGTCATCAAGTGGTGATCTTTGAGCAGCAAAAGAGCCTGTCCATCAATTTCTTGAGATCGAAATGTCTCTGCATATTCAGAACATCCAGGAGTATCTCTAATAAACTCATAAACATCTTGAACCTATAAAATATTAGAAACTTCATCATGAAAAAGTCAATTAAACAACAAAATAAAATTATTAGTTAGATATTTTAACAATAAGTATGACAAAACTTTCAAAATAAATATCCAAGTGACTATTTTATTTAGTTTTGGGAGAAATAAAATTTAGTTTTGACTAAAAACAAAATTAACTACGAAATAACGCTTGGACTTGAAAATTACAAAATAATACACAGCCTTTGGAGTCAAAGAAATTATTTTAAAATTTCATTTGTCAATTAGATAAGTACAATTCTATTAAAAGAACAAAATTAGATAAATTAAAAATGGAAACTAATTCACCTTAAATAATGAATTTCAACTAATAATTAATTTTTATTAAAAAAATTTACTGAAAGAATTTGAAGTAACAGCATATATAAAAATAGGAGATGATTGATATCAGAATAATCATGTAATCAACTAAGCTATTTAAATACAAAAAAAGCAACAATAACAAATTACATTGATACTCCTTCAGAAAAGTACTAATATGCAGATCGATTTTATTTTATATTAAATGTATTATACTATCAAAATTATTAAATGCTAAATTAAAAGTATCAAATCATAATTTTAACTTTACAGTATCATTACATATCATTTTATTTTAAAGATACAAATTAAATATCAAATTTAGCAATCTAAAAATTTATTCATTTAACATAATTCAGTCAGTATATTTTCAATTAAACAAACAAGAAACTAAAATTATTACAAGTAGCTTACACTCCACTTAGTGGGCAATTTTTGAGAAGGTGGAATTGATTCAATTTTTTGCATCTCAATTTCTTTTTCAGATGAAACTGGTGGCAAATCTGGGCTGTCAGTCTGCATTTCGGTAGTCTCATCTTCTGTTTTATTTGAAAAAGTTGAGGATTCATCATCAGCAACACTAGCAACTTCTTCTTTTGCAGAAGTGTTAATTTCTTCATTTTCTTCAACTTGTACCTGAATTAAAAATTCAATTTATTCATTGTTAACTTCATTTTATTCATATTTTACCTATGTCTTTTAGATCAATAAAGTCACTTTTAATTAGATTATGCATAATTACTATGATATAGAATGAATTTTAAATTCTATATACATGAATTTCTGTAAACTATGATTTTTATTACATGTTATTAAAAAATCACATTCACTTTACAGAATTCAATATAAAAACGAATCAACTAAAAATGAAGAATGTTTTCTTTTTTAAACTACTTGTATATATGTATATATTGTAACACCTATAATTTTCTCAGTGATATCAATAACCAACAAATTCAAAATCAATAATCACTTCTTCATTGTTTTCAAATTATAGCTTTGAATATTGAAGATCCAGAGAAATAGGTATTAAACTATAATCTAATTAATTTATCGAATAAATTTCAATAATATTTATATTTACAACAAAGATAAAAGCAAATCCAACATATGTATTTCATAAATTAGTACAGTCAACCCTCCTATAACACGGTGAGTGCGTACTGCGTTATATGGGACCCGCACTATAAGAAACTGGGATTTAACCGTACAAACCAGGTTAATACGTAGCGCTTTCTATGGAAACTGTCTACCGTGTTGTATGGAAACCGTGCAATAAGAAACTACTCAGAATTAGTTCAAATCACATCATTCATACCGCATTATATGGAGACCAATCGATACAAAAGACAAGATAAATTTTTATTGAATTGAAGAGTTCATATAAGGAAACGATAAAAAAATAAAACAAAAACTAAACTAAAAAAACTGTTTTCCAACAAAAACAAGAAAGACGTTTGTAAAATTATGTTATCTTTCAACACTCATCCTTGGTGTAAGATATGAGTCGCCTAACTCACCTTCTTTTAATGGGCAAAATTTCTTTCTCACTTTGTTCATTTTCACATTGGTTTTCAACTGTAGCTTTTTTTTTCTAACTCCACTACACATAAAACCTCTCTATAGGGAACTAAGCAATTTATTAACTCTCTTTTAAACTTTGCGCTGCACACTGTTGAATGATCAGTTTGAATGAAATGAACTTCTAATTCTTTAGCCAAATTTAGCCCTTTTCCCACATCTTGTAAATCGAGATTTGGCACCCATTCATTTTACTTATTTTCCAATGCATTTGAGGTGGGTGCATCAATTAATTCCATTAGTTCTTTCTCATGTTAAGTTTCTTCCCTGAATACTAGCTCTCTTACAACCCGATGGTTTGCTTCAAATTCTTCATCACTTAAACGAGAAGAAATGTTTACTATTTCTGCAACTGGGAGTGAAATTCTTCATCACAGAGCTCTTTTACATCAAAATCATCTTGTATTGCTTGAACCATTTGAGGTGAAAGAGGTTTCCAACAGGTATTAAGCACTGATGGTTTAATTTCCATGCAAGCCAATGACACAATTCTCATACAACGTTTTTTTTAATTTTATTATTATTTTACAGTTTTTTTTTACAATTACAGTATCGTGTAATGTTGTCCAATTATAAACCACAAATTAAGAGCAGAAAGCTAAGTGAATGGACGGTGCAGACAAAATTTTAGAAAGAATTGGTCACCAACGAGACGAGACGTACTGTAAAAGAGCTCTGTGATGACTGAAACTGTTGTCGTAAACAGCTAAGAGATAAGAGATAAGCTTGAACATTTATATAAATGTATCTAGTTAAAACCATTAATTGGGTGCACGGAAAGAACTAATGGGACATTGTTGAACGGTAACCACATTGTAAGAGAATTGCATTATAGGAGGGCTGTCGCAATTTCAGCTCTATGTTATATGGAAACCACGTTCTGAGAATATCACATTATAAGAGGGTTGACTGTAAATATTTTTGAAGACAATGATTTGGAGTCACATACTTTCAGGATCCTATAGTGGAAATGTAAGTATTTTTCTATTTATGATAACATTTTTATTATCATTTGAAAATAATAAAATCCTACCTTTTTGAAGAGAAAAGAGTTTAAATCTATATATTTTTTAAATTAATGAAAAAATAATGGAAGGATCAAATGAAATAATGAATTGTCAGAATATACATCAGTCAAACAGCACAGCATACAATGTGCTTGATACAAAATGATTAAATAAAATCTTTTATGTTACAAATAAAATTGGCTCAAATATTCTTAAAATCGACATTCCAAGAATCAGCACATGGAATGTATGATTAATATAGTGGTATTTTTGAGAAGAAATCATAAAATAATTTATAGTATATTTTTGAATATTATGTGTCAAACTTATTCAAATATCCATATTTCTCAATATCCCTCAATCTAAATTATCACAGTAGAAAAATGTTTAAATTTGTTTAAAATTAATAGACTATATTTAATAATAAAACTTAAAATTCTTCTTTCCCCCTCTAGACACAGTTACAATAAACAAAACAAAATTGCTGTTAATGTAAATTAGATTACTGTATTTATGCGAATGTAATGCGCCATCGAATCTAATGCGCAACCCCATTTTAAAACTTTAAATAATAAAAACATTTTTGTCGGGGAATGTAATGCGCATCAATGATATGAGGAATTTATTGAATCTTATTTTATACAACAATGGATTTGTATATAAACTATCAATCAATATTACGATAATTTTATTTAAATTTAGATACCATATTTTATATAACAATGGATTTATACATATAATGTAGCAGAACATAGAATTAACCTATTAGTGGGCTATTGTTATGTGAAACAATCATTGTTAATTACCACTACCATATATACGGTACCTATCTTAAATATGAACATGAAATAAATCGTAACATTTCTATCTAGCTAAGAGTTTCTACAATTAGTGACAAATGGTAAATGTCTTTATTCACTAATGTTTTCATAACTGGATTCCTCGCAGCTCTCTTCGTCAGAAACCGATTCATTTCTTCTTTCCATCTTCATCCTTGGCGTTCCAGAGCACGTCATCTTCACTGCCATTCTATGAATTTGAAATGCAGTATTTATTGAAAGATTTCACAATCATTGGTGCTTCGATGCTTTTCCAGGCAGCAGAAACATAGTGCGTAACAATGTGTAGTGCAACAAGCTTTCCTGTAAGGGTCAATTCACGGTTTGGCTCACAAAACCACTTTTCGTACTTCGCCTGAGCGTGCCCCTTAAAAGGTTTATTTATACTAATGTCCAGTGGTTGTAACACAGACGTCATACCTCCAGGAATGATAACAAGATCACTGCCTGGCCTGTGCATCTTCTTTTTTACGTCATCGGTGAGATGACCACGAAATACGTCCAAAGCATTGATAGGTGGATTTGAAAGCCCACTGGGACGGCCTTCCCATACATTTCGGAGCCAATCAAACATTAATGACTCTGTCATCCACCCCCTTCTCTTGGTTTCAAATCAGGACATCATCTGGGAACAGCTTTTCATTCTTAGGTGTTTTTGGGGATGTTTTCCGTTGGAAGATTAAGAAAGGTGGAAGTTTGCACCCATCTGCTGTTATTGCCAGCATCACAGTTTCGCGTTGTTTTTCACATCCCGAAGTTTTGATGATAACTTCCTTAGTCCCCTTCTCCGTAATGGTGTAGTGTTGTAGTTGTTGTTACTAATCCCAGTTGGTGTAGCAGAGCTACACCAACTCCATAAAAACAAAAATCTCCAAAACGTCTAAAAACAGTAAAGGGTCCTTCAAAATCTCACGAGCAGTAAAATTTAGGCACTCGAGAATATGGTTGGGGGAAGCCTGTGCTGCCTTACACCAGTGACACTCAGTAAAGAGTTTCCGACCCTGCTAGAAGGTGAGGGAACTAATGTGACCACTCAAAAAGTGAGATAGAGCCATCTGCTGCTTCCTAAAAATATTTAGACTGAGAGTCCAATGTGGTCGCACTCCAAAGTACCAAGTGTGAACTGGAGGGGTTCTCCAAAGGGCATTGGTTTCCATTTTCTTTATTGAGGAGATTTCAGAAAAAGTTAGACAAGTATTATTATGCAAGGCAGCCGCAGAGGCAGATTTGGCCAAGCTATCAGCAATTTCATTCCCCTCCAAACCAACATGGGAAGGAACCCATTGGAAGTAGATAGTATGTCCTGAGGAAAGTCGACTGACAAGTTCCAGGATTTTCAGGCTTATCTTATCCCCAACAGACGTCCAACGACAGAGGTGCTGTATAGAGGCACAGCTATCCATTAAAATCCATAAGTCATTAAAATCAAGTTCAGTAGTCATGTCAATAAAATTTAATCCCTCATAAATAGCAATGAGTTCTGACCTGAACACAGAGCAGTTGTCGGCATTCTAAATCTTTATGTCTATTATATTATTTGGTGTCATTATATGTATGCCACTACCAGAAATACCTCCGTCGCCCCTACTGCCATCAGTATACACTCTTAAATCTGAGACTGGAATGTTATGTATCATCTCCAGGGCTATCTGCCTAGTCAGTTCTGGGACGTTTACACACCTTAGATAGAAGCCCAGTTCGAAAGCGAACTCGATCAGTATCCAACATATAATAGGGGATGCGTTTCAAGGAATGAGGTTCCATATCGGCAGTAAGCAACTGCATCTCATTTGCCAAGGAGAAAGGACTGTGTCTCATTAGGCGCCTATTATTGTGCCAAGAGTGAAGGCAAGCAGAAGTTCTGTGATGATCACAGTAGCTAAGTAGCTTATTAAAATATTTTGAGAGACAATAGCCTCTTCTCAAAGAAAGAAGTGGTAAGTCACTCTCGAAAAGCACAATATCCCTAGGGCAGCTGTTACGAAGACCGGAGATTATTCTTGCAGCGCTAAGTTGTACGCGTTCAAGTTTGTCAAGATTAGCTTCAGAGGCGCAGAAATAAATAGGAAAACCATATTCCAAAATTGGCCTAATCAATGAGATGTATGTTGTTCTCAGAGTATCAGCGTCTGCCCCCCAGTCTCGTCCTGAAATAAATTTAAGAATATTAAGCCTTTTTCTGCATTTGTCCACCTGGGCCTCTATATACCTGTTGCCCAGAATCTCCTGGTCAAGAGTGTAACCAAGATATTTGACATTTTTTGAGTAATTTAACAGAATACCATTCATAAAGACTGTAGGTTGATAATAATACAGGTGCCTGTTAGTGGTGAAGAAAGTAACCACAGACTTGGAAATATTAAAGATCATTTTGTGTGACTCAGCAAAAGAACAAATCTCTGAGAGGGCACAGTTAAGATTGGACTCTAATTCTCCCACATCCGCATCAGAGCTCCAAAGGATAACATCATCAGCGAAAAGTGTAATGGTGTAGTTACGAGGCATATCAAACCAAATTGGCGTCTCGTCAGCGTTGCCAATTTGCTCCATTGATAAATTATTTTCCTTCCGAAGTGTGATGACATACCGCTGAAATGCTAGTAGTTTTCCCTCAAAATCTGCAGGAAGCTTTTGGCATATTGTTATTCGGTGTCTTAGAGATAAGCCCATCCGCTTCATAAACCAGTCCACCCATACACAGCTAGCATTAAACTCTTGTTTCGGTATAATGAGAACTTCAGCCTCCTCTCTTGCTTTATTTCTTATGGCGTCACTAGTCACAGGTTGTCCATTCTTCCTCCTTTCACACACAAATTCCAATACTTTTTCTTCAATTTTTAGGGTGTCTTCCTTTGCGAGGGCCAATGAATTTCTTTCTACTAGCTTTAGTTGCAAACAGTGCCAATTTCTGTTGCCGCCACAAGCGAATATTGCTCTCAGCTATGTTGAACTTTCCACCTGCCTTTCTATTGCCATTTTTTTCAGCAAAAAGAATTAATTCACACTTGAAAGTAGCATTATATGACATTCTTCTTTGTTTGCCCTCCATTTCGTGACTACGTACTCTGCAGTTTGTATCCTCTATGCAATAATGTGTCAACGATAAATGTAGTTGAGAAATACAGTAATCCATTGTAAAGATTTAAATTTGGTTGGCGAACTGCTGACCTTGCACTCGAATCTAATGTGCACCCCAATTTTGAATACTACATTTGACCAAAAACCATGCGCATTAGATTCACCTAAATACAGTAATATTTATTCTATTCTCTCACCCCTACATAAGCTTTGATAAATAAATTCAAAAATTGTAATGTTTGAGTTGACGTAGTTCATTAGGGAAGCTTTTATTTCCTCAGAAATAACATGAATTTAGGCCAAAGGATCATTTTTATTTTTAACAAGCTATCATATCATATGAAAATATGATAATATTAATATATTCATAATATACATATATGAAGATTAAAAATTCTTTTGCATTTTTCAATGACTTTTTCTAATCTTCTTAAAAGTACACAAAAATACTAAAATTTATATAATTTTAAGATCACACTAATTATTAATTTTCAGGAAAAAAATCAGGGATAGTTGAAAAAATAAATTCCT
The DNA here is from genome assembly GCA_037975125.1 of Latrodectus hesperus. Classification (NCBI taxonomy): domain Eukaryota; kingdom Metazoa; phylum Arthropoda; class Arachnida; order Araneae; family Theridiidae; genus Latrodectus; species Latrodectus hesperus. Next base: position 34,569,318 of record CM075850.1, read on the forward strand.
TCTTCAAATTACTTAAGAGCAATTTACATTAATGAAGTTACTACAATTTATTATGCTTAACTAAAATATAGGGCCAGACATTGTTTTCCAATGTATTAGAATGTTGACAATTTAAATCAATTTCAAGTGAGTTTGAACTCAAGAACAAGTGATCTTTTACACAGAGGATCCAAATTGCCAATAAAATAAAATTGAACTTCTAATATTTTCAAGGTCAAAATTTTGTCATAAAATTAAAACTGTTGCAAATCTGAATGAATTTTACTAATATTTGTTACAGCAACAATGAACACAACCACATGGAAAAAACAAAACATATTTCTAACAGCAAATTTCCAATTAGTTTTTCAAGATCACTCACTTAAAATTCTCAACTAAAACAAATATCACTAGTTTCTTTTATTAGTAAGTAGCATTTGTTCATTCTGACAATGTTAATAAAAGCAGTTTCAGAAAAAATCCAATTTAGTATGGATATGAATTTCATGAAAAATAATGAAACCAGGCAAGTTTCATATTTTAGTCAGCAATTTTGTTACTGTTTATGAAACTTAAGCAATTATTTTGTTAATTAAATTAATATGCTAAATCCTACATGAATCATAAAATCTATTAAAGAACTTCATTAGCTCCAATTCATTCATCAAAATACACAGATAAAAAAATAAAGTAAGCTTTCTTATCGATATATTCTACAATATATAGATAAGAAAATTTACCTTATTTCAAATTTATCACTATAACAAAGTTAATAAGAAAATCCTAGTAAATAGAACATTTTAAAGAATGTTGTACATTTATTCTCAGAAATATACAAGAAAATTTTAAAATATCACATAATTTAGATAAAAAACTATTGCTTGTCAAAACTGTATCCAAAACTTGTGGAAATTAAATTCTTTATTTCATATATCATGATAAGAATAAAAATATGGCAAAAATAAAATTACATACAACATAATTAACACAATATTTAATTTCATCAAGTGTTTTAATGTCATCAAATAATTTATTAGAAATTATTAATGAGTTATAACAATCAACATAAATGGAAAAATCAGGGAAGTTCACTGGCAAAACCTTGTATTATTATAATAGTAAAGAAACGACGAAAGCTTTACCAGATTAATTTTGTAATTTGGTAACAAATAACTGTAAATGAAAAGCTTTTTTATTTCTTAAATACAATTCTTTAAAGAACAATTATTATGTGTCCAGAAATTGTATTTAAAAAAGTAAGAAGCCTTTACATTTAGAATTACGTTTTAATTTTTTAAAAAGTGAGCAAAGAGATTTGATGGCAGTAATACATTTACAAGTTAAACACATATTTTTCAATTAAACAGAATATACAGAATTTTTCATGCTGTAATAATTCAATATTTATGCACTATGAAATTAATACTGAATTTTGATCACAAGAACTAGTTTTTGGATGCGACAAATGTTAGTTTTAAGCAATCAAATGACCAAGATGACACAATTTTAAACAATTTTTTTAACATAAAACAGCAAATAAGCAAATGACTATTTAATAATTATTTATTAAAATTAATTTGTATAATATTAATCTTAGTTTCTATAAAATTTGTTTATAAAACAACATAATTACAATAAAATAAACCTCTACAATTATCTGTGCCAAAAAAAAAAAATTATTAAAATATAAGACTTTTTCACTTACAGTAGATAGAAGTAGAAATATCTCCATCTTGATAAATATTTCTTTGGGTATATAAATTATTTATATTTAAATAAAATTAAGGAGATATATATAATAAATATAATATTGACTATTATATATGGTTTAAAGTTATTTCTTTTTATAACCTAGTATAAGATTTAAGCTTTTTATCAATTATTTCCATACATTTAATATTCTGACTCACGTATAAAACAATCTTTCTAAAGAAAATAGATAATACTCGTCATCAGAAAAATTTTGTATTAAAATGTATCACTTGGGATTTTTAACATTGAATTTAACAGCACACACATGCAAAAATACTTCTGATACAATGTAACTTAAGCTTAATTAATAAAATCCTTGACACGACTCCTGAATTGAGAAAATAAATTCTAAGTAACTCACTTGCTTACGCATCCCTTTCCTTCCTCGAAGCATTTTTCTTCTACGACCAGGACCTAAAAATTTTAAAATTTAACAATAAGTGATATATTATATATGTATCAACTTCAAATAAAAAGGCATCATTGTTTATAAAAAAAATTTTAACATATAAACTTTTAAAACATTTTTTCAATTTTGGATTAAACAAATTGCAAATAAGTTAAACTAAATCTTATAAATTAAACAAATATCAATGAAATTATAAGAATTTTTTATAAAATGTAATTAAGACAAAATAATCAAGAGAGATCAAAGGACATAATCAGCACTTTTTGTGTTGTTTTTTCTATACATAAAAATTACAATAAAACTTAACTTAATTTACAATAAAACTTATCTTCTAAGAAGCAATAATAAGATACAGATTTTTTCATGGGTTGTATCAGATAGTAGCCACACATAAAATTTCACATGCACATAATTTTGCAGAGATTTTTAAACTAAGTATTTTCTCAAAAATATGACTAAAAATTTTTGGAGATGAGATTTTAATTACAACAATTGGCATAAAAATGATAATATGACTATTTTTGACATAAAATAACTATTTGTAGTATCTGTTAAAAAAATTGTATTTTTCTTTGAGTAAAAACACTCATATTAATTTAGACTAAAGTTTTTGCATTTTAATATTTATTTTTAATATTCAAATATAGATTTTTAAATAATTCATTTATTCAATAACGTTCAGTAAAAATGCAGTTTATATTAAATTTTTATCTAAGAAAACAGATACCTGTTTTATCATGCACTGTTAAGAAAATGAAAAGTGTACAATTAAATTAAAAAATTATAGTGTTCAATAATGAAAGTGTCACAAAAAAATGCATTCAAAAATTGCACATGGTCATATTTGGAAAAGAGTAAACCTAATCCCAATAAATGATTCATATAAAGGTTTTATTTGATATAAAAGCACATGCAACTGATATTATTGCCCAGTGTAAAAGAACTGAAATAAAATTTTATGGTTTGATTGTGCCATTTCGCATGCTAAATAAAATGTTAATTATCATCTATTGTAAAATTCTTAAACTGAAATGTTAGCTTGTCATTAAAATTAATTTGTACAGTTTTAACTTAATGAATTTTTTGGAATTCATATTTTGGAAAGAAAAAAAAAGGAACAGCTGTGGCTGTATATTGAGAAGTTCTTTGTAGAAAAGTTCTTAATATTGTACCAATGAGGAAGAAATGGAAGTTTCAGAGATTGTTACAAGAAAGATTATGAATCATAATTAAGATATAAATTTTTCAAGTCTTCTATTTCATCTGACAGATATAAAGAATTTCAAACATGATTTAAATAAAATTTAGCTTTTTAAAACAATCATAAACAGAACCTTTTAAAAATATATTTCGCATTATTTTTTAATTTTTTTAGTAAATAAAAAAAGCAATATTTTATTTAATATGTGTTTGAAATTATTAAAATCTATTTTTTAATAGTTTAACAAATATTTTCTCCAATTGAATAAATATATATTTAAATTAGAAAGCAGGTTATTCTATAAGTTACCAAATAAAATGTTTAAAACACCCTCAATTCTGACAGAAATATTTTTAAAAATTCCTCAATTTACATAAATATCTACATATATTGAAAGCAAAATAGATACAATTTTTATTTTTAACATATTATCAATATAATAAAATTAGTAAAACTGAAAGTAGCTTTCAATAAACTTCAAAACTGATAGTCATACATATAACTTTTATAATTCAGTTCAAATATAAAAAAGTTTATTTAAATTATTAACAGTGAAAATTCAACAGCTTTTCTCTAATCAGTACATAAGCCTCTAAATAGGAAAAGTTGCTTTAACTAATATGTTACAGCAAATAGTTCTCAATTATTGGCAATATGCTAATGTATAGTTATAAATTTTCATAATTTATGTCTTCACATTGAAGGATATTGATTTTATACTTAAAGTAAATAATAAACATGAGCATCCAAAAATCATGTTCATGTAATTCAACCATAATCTCATTCAGCAAGATTAAATTACTCAGACAGTTCACGATATCTAAAAGACATTTTCTAAATTTTTTAAAAATGTCTATGACTATATTTTACTGATTATTTGATTAGCAATAAAACTCATCACATGAGCTATGTCATCTAAAAATGGACATATTAGAACTTAAAGACTGGTTAATTTGTTGTTCTAAATCACTTTTTGCACACAAGTGAGGATTTACAATTTAAAGTAGAATCTGAACCTCTAAATTTCTGAAATGAGAATTGTTCCCACAAACTGTTAAACTGAAAACTAGGGTGCAAACCATTCAATTTCTATCTCAATTTTGTGGTATAACAGAAGCACACATTATTATAAAGCAGGAAAAAAACTGATACGATCATAAAAACATTAGAAAAATTTTAATTGTATAAAAACATATTTATTTAACACATATTATATTACATACTATATTTTTGCATTATGAGACTCTCTATCAGTTAAACTAGTTCAAGAAGATAATTATCAATTAAAACACATTGAATTTGAGAACCGCTGCAACCCAGACAAAGTCTGCCAAACATTTCTAATTCAAACATTTAAAAACCCTAAAAATAATGAAATAAAAAAATATTTGGCCTACTTTCAGTATTTGGTTATTCCTATGCAAAGATGCAAAAGAAAATAATAGCACGTCACCCCTTTTCTGGAAAGCACGCAGAATTAAAAGGGACGGCTATGGGTAAAATTATGTATTTTACCTGCAGCCACATTTGCTTGATTTACTGGATGCAGCAGCCCTACACGTTTGGAACAGCATACATTGTATCTTTTAGCGCAGGAAGTAGAACAAAAACGTTTTGATCGTTTAAATTTGTTTTTGGGCCCCAATTTCCCACAAAATTCACACTTTGCCAATTCCACATTACCTCGGCCTCGATGCACTTTTAGCTTCTTTTCAGGACTGACAGCTAAAAGTAGAAAAAAGTTTATTTTAAAGTTTGTCAATATTATAAATACATACCAGCAACATATTTTTAACTTAATATGAACATGCATATCTCTTTTCAATTAAATACAGTCATTGTTAAGTGTATCTGCTTAAAATAATTGCAAATATTATTGAGCATAAATTTAAGTAGGAATTTCCATGAATATAAGAGTGAGAAGTCTTTATTATTTAACAATGTTGAGATAATTTATAAATTTTTGTGTTAAATATGTAAACAAACTATAATTACTACTTTAATTATTAATCAGTATCTTTAAATCAGCTATAAAAACTGTTTTATTTCATTTGGTATATGTTCTATAAAATGAAATGGACCAACTATTTTTTTAATATTACCTGGAAGATCTTTCGTTTTCTGATTTGATTCAAGCTTCTCCGGAGGCAAAATTCGACAAGGGGAATCTAACAGCGCAGATCTTACCTGAAAATCATTATTCCAGATTGTTACTTAAATATTAATTTATTTTATTTATATTTACATAACACATAAAATAAACCATTAACAAATTTGATTAGCAATTATTCAAAAATTAACATATAAATAATTGAAAATAAACTTTATGGCATTAATAATTAACTTTTTAGTCACAACTCATTGGAATAACAAAATAATGCCAATATTGCATACTTGAAAATATTTAAGTTTTTGAAACCTTATATTTTTTTACTTCTACTATATATATATATTGTAGAAAATAAACATTTTCAGTAAAATTTTTATCTTGCAACTTTTCCTAGAGTTAGAAGTGAAAAATGTTTCATTTTGTTAATATAAACTACAATAAACATAAAGTAAATACTTAAAATAGTTTTCTATGTTAGGTAAAAATATGATTCCTTTCATTTAATAAATCATTGCATAAAACAATGATGGTAAAGGATTTGACAAAACATATATTCTTAAAAAATTATTTAAATTTTTCTTCTTTTAACAAATTAATAAAAATATAATGCTTCAAGATATAAATTAAATAGTATCCAAAAATACTTCTTGTATTTATATAAGAAAAACATATTTTCTGAGTATTTAAAATAATTTTTTCATAAATATTTACATGTATAGAAAAGCTAATAAATATTCTATTTAATTCTTTAAATGATTATCAATGGTTGACTTTAGCAATATAAAAAACTTTTTTTTTAACAAATTCTAGTTTATAGTTATGTTTTTTCAGAATTCTTTTGTTTTATTTTATTTGCTGCTTAGTGGTCCCACAAAAGACAATGACCTACAATTTAAAGTGGATTCCAAGCCACTAAAAACATCCAAGATTAAGATTGGATTTAAAGCCAAGAACAGTTAAAATGAAGACTACACCATGAATAACTTAGCAGCAAGTTTGGTTTCTAAATTCTAAATCATTCAGTTAACAAAACTTTCTCTACTTTCTGTAAGCCGAACATTTTTTAAACTTGTACTAGATATAGAACTACAAAACTTAATTCTAGATTTAAGCACATATCAAACACTATAATTACTGATAAGAATTTAAATACATATATACTTTTCAGAATTAGTCAATTTATGCTTTAATAAAATTGAAAATATTGCTTAAAATAAAATTTTATATAATTAATCCCGGTTTTATTCGGCCTGGAGGAAATGGAAGGAAATATTCGTCTTTAACTGGCAGTTTGTCAAGTTTCGTTGATTTCGCGGTTCTTTTGGTGGGATTGGTCACGTGTTTTCCTATTGTATAGTATACGACGGCTTGTGTACTAAGAAAGATAGTTGTGTTGAAAAAAGTAAAATAATGGCGATGATGAAAGATAGCGAAAGCGATGATTTATCAGATAATGATTATGAAGAGGTGGACATTGAAAATAGTGGAAGTGATTCTTCTGTAAGTAGCCTCATTGAAGACGACAGTTCAAGTGATTCGGATTCGGACGATTTGCTGGCAGCTCGTCAATGGTGTACAATTCAAAAAACGAAGTTGCCACCTGCACCTGCTCGTTTTCCTTTTACTGCCAACGCAGGTATGAATTTCAATATTGATATCAGTAATGTTTTGGAATTTTTCTATAAATATTTTGATAATGAATTGATCGACATTATTACAACCGAAACAAATCGATATGCGGAAGAGCGTGCTCGTAGATTGCATTCAAAACCATGGTGTTCTACTTCTCAAAATGAAATAAGAGTTTTTTTGGGAATAACTATTCTCCAAGGTGTTATAAAAAAACCAGATCTGCAAGATTATTGGAGTAAAAATCAGTTGTTGAATACTCCATTTTTTGCAACAACAATGTCATATAGACGATTTTGTCAGATAAAGCAAAACTTGCACTTCAGCAACAATGATGCATATGATGCAAATACACATCCTTGTCCAAAACTAAATAAGATATGGCCAATTCTTCAACATTTACTTGAGAAGTTTCAGAGTGCGATTATACCTGAACAAGATATAACAATAGATGAAAGTTTATTTCTTTATAAAGGAAGACTCGGGTGGGTGCAGTACATCCCTTTGAAGAGAGCGCGATTTGGAATCAAGAGTTTCTTACTATGCGAATCTAAGAGTGGGTACGTATGGAATGCTATTATATACAGTGGGAAGGGAACTAATTTCGATAATTCATTCGATGATCTTCCTATGTCAGCCCGAGTTGTGATGACTCTTATAAAACCACTGCTGGACAAAAGATATTGCCTTACCATGGACAATTTTTATAACTCGCCGTGTTTGGCTGATACGTTAGTCAAAAGGAAGACTGATGTGTGTGGAACACTCCGATTGAATAGAAAAGAGTTACCTCGAGATCTAAAGACAAAAAAATTGAAAAAAGGAGAAATTATTGGGTATCAAAGAGGGAAAGTAAATGTAATGAAATGGAAAGATAAAAAGGATGTTAGTCTAATTTCCACAATACATACAATCGAAATGCAGGATGTGACAAATAAACTGGGAGAGACAAAGTGCAGGCCTAAATGTGTAGTTGACTACAATGACAAAAGGGGGGTGTAGATAAAGTCGACCAGCATTTAGCTGCTTATTCTACACCCAGAAAAAGAGGGAAAAAGTATTATAAAAAGATTTTCTTCCTTTTATTGGATTTGGCCTGGTGGAATTCCTACATCCTGTACTGTAAAGCAGGAGGTTCCCGATCACCGAAACAATTTAGAATGGAACTGATTGAAAAACTAATTTCAGAAAATCATCGTGACGAGTTTTCTGCCACATCAGGAAGACCCAGAATTAGCCCTTCACCACTCAGGTTAACCTCAAGGCATTTTCCTGATGTTATTCCTGCTACTGAAAAAAAATCAAATCCAACGAGACAGTGTACTTTGTGCTCCCGAAAAAGAGATTGCAAAGGTAAGCCAGTAAGAAAAGAGACCAGATACCAATGTACAGAATGTCAGGTATCACTTTGTGTTGTCCCTTGTTCCAAAAACTATCATACAAAGACTAATATTTAACTTTTGTCCATTTGCCCGAGATAACTCGGGATAGTGAACAAATATTAAAACTAAATGCTTTTACACCTGTAAAATATAAAAAATTCAACTTAAAACCTACCTATTTTGTTTTGTTCTGTTTCCATGTATTTAATAATAAAATAAAAAAATGTGATGATTTTTTGCAATTTTTTCAAAAAATACGTAAGGGAGCGGTTAAAATCAATAATATAATTTTAAGAAAATTTCCAAAATTTATATTTTTAACATGATTATACTTATTAAATATAATAGCTGTAAAGTCAGTTTTCTATTATTCATTGCACAAATTTGGCATTAAAATGAAATTCTTGAATTACAATCACATCAACTTTAATTTCTTTCATAAAATTCAACTTGAAAAATTAGTCTCCACTTTTATTAATAAGATTTTATTAAATGATATTTTTAACAAAATGAAATTTATTTAGTAGCAAATAGAAATGAATTTTAAACATAAAAGATATGTTTCAAGTTGTCAAAAGCATGAATTTCCTTTAAAAGAAATATTAGACACTATAACTATCAAAATATATAGAAGTATAAGGTACAAGAAAGAATACTTTTACCTAAATAAATCCTTCTCAGCTCACTTTCTTTTAATTTGCAACAAATTAAAAATTAAAAACAAAACAATTAAAAATTAACCTGCAAAAATTTTTCATGGCAATGTTTAATATTTCTTGAACAAAAATTCAACTTCAGTTAAAAGAACAATTTATTTTTGGGAAATTTATAAATGAAATAGTGGTTCTAAATATTTTGTTCTGCAGCAGTTACAGCCCATTGCATGTACTTTGCAAATTGCTTTAATAGCTTCTGGAAATTCTTGGGCATTACTGACCACACACAATAAAAAGGCTTTTGGGTGAGTCATCATCTAAGTCAGACCATAATATTGAGTGAATATTGAATGCAACTAAGCATTGTAAAACTTCAAAAGAAAAGTGATGGAAAATATTTACTTAAAAAAGGTTAAGATTACCTTATGTTAGTAATGATAGTATATTTTTTATTATTTATTTTTATACTACTAAATGGGTGTCATTATATAAACCAATTATTAAGTTCATAGATGGTGCACAATTAAGTTATACACGAAAATTGTTAAAAATATTAAAATTTACTAAACAAGTCATAAAATATTTTTAAGCAAGATTAAATGATATACATACTTGAAAAATATTGTGAAAAAATTTTATAAATTAAATCTTATTTAGAAATACAATGGCATTATTTTGAAATTTTAATCTTTATAAATATTTAATCAAATGAAGAATAGGATTGAGAAATATAAGGGAAAGAAATTTAAATAAAACATAACATAAGATTAAATGTATTGGAAAACTGAACAAAAATTTTGAAACATAAAATGTATAAGCATGTAATTAATCTTTGATATAATGCAAATACACACATAATCCTTCACATAACATGTTGCATGTACTGTATTAACAAATATCACAATTTCAAAAATTTGAATTCATGATACATCTCCAGAAAATTATTTGAATGTATATTTCAAGATTGATATAAAACATCTTTTTTAGACAATTTCAAACTAAATTTTGGAAATTAAATTATACAAAATGTTGAAGTTAATAATAAAACAAGTTTGAATTTAGACTTACTGGAAAAGGTTCAGGTCCTTCTTGTATTAAAAAACCATCTATAACATGAGTTAACACTTGAGGCTTCACTATAGCCTTTTGTGGTTGTTTTTCCTTTACTTGTCCCAAAGATGGTTTCATGATTGGTTGATGAGGTTTGAGATGCTCATTTTCTGATGATACTTGCTCTGAAGGTGGTTGTACTATTGGCTGCTGAGGGGATTTTAATACTTCCTCAGCTTCTTGCACTGGTACTTCCATTGGTTCAGTCTCTTCAGATGCAACTGAATTATTTAAAGGCTCCGTACTGACTGATGGTGACTTAGTGGTTTCACATTCTGGCTCTGGAATACTTCCTTGTACTCTGGGTGGTACTCGTGACACAGAAGGCATTGTTGAAGAAACTGTATCTACAGTTGATACTGAAGTGCTTACATGAACAGTTGAAGTTAATACTGGAGGAACCTGTTGAGGCTTTGCCTCAGATACTGGAACTCTACTGTAAGTAATTAATGGCTTTCTTTCATTAACTTGATTTGTTTGGGTCTGATTAGAGGCATCAGATTTTTGATGGTTAATAAGGGGTGATGTTGACTGAGCAACAGGCTGAGGAATAGATTGCGGAGGGGATTGGTTTGTTTGAGTTTGAGTTGTAGCCATCTGTGGTGCTAATAATGTAGGACCTGGTGCACCAAGCAATTTTGGAGCTTTTGGTTTAATCTAGAAAGGAATTGGCATTCTTAATATAGCAGCAATTAAAACATTTAAGTTTAGTTAAATATAAAATTTATAAAAGATTATTTCAAGAAGTTTTGTTACAGTAAGTACATAAATTAATATTCAAACAAGAAAAACCACACTTTTATTATTAAAGTATATACAGGTTTAACAAATATAAAAAGAAACTGTAAAATAAAATACAAAATTGCATTAAAAGATTTTAAAAATGTCAAGTTCATAAAAAAACTACATTATTTTTTTACAGAAAATCCTTTCAACAGTTTATGTTTTGTTTTGAAATGATTCCCATGATGACAAAATTTATTTTTAGCATTTAAACTTCTTACGGTATGATAGAGATTTTTTTAATAAAAATGTGATGTTAATATGAAAAAAATCTGTTATTAGGTATAAAATAAACAATAAAGTTGACTGTAGAATAGAAATGGATAACTCCTAACAAAAATCAATTATTCACTAAAATTAATGAATATAAAAATTAAACACAGAAATAAAGGTAGCACTTTAAACCAACATTAAATATATTATGTTTAAAGCATAAATAAAATTTTAAGCCTTTCACAAAATTAGCTTAAATTTACTAACAAAACAAAAGAATGCAAGTCATGAATTCATGAAATTAAAATTAAGAAAATTTTACGAAAAAAAAGTGAAAGAAATGTCATTATTACTTGTGTGCGAATGGGTGCAGTGTTGGAATTGACTGTAGCAGCACTAGACACAATAGTCTGAGTTGCCACTGCAACAGTCTGTGTTCCTGGTCGAACCTAAAAAAGATAATGGAATAACCCCGTTGAAAGTTAAGAAAATGTAGCATACATTAAAATGTAAAATTGGATTATTTTCCTCCTATTATGTTTAATAATTATATTTGTTTGCATTTAAGAGGAATCATATTTATAGAATTCAAATTTAATCAAATTAGCTTTAAAAATTAAAATGTTTAAAATTATTTTTTTGAAAATTTGTAAAACGAGTTTTTTTTTTTTTAAATTAAAAAGTCTATATGTGCCTGGCAATATTTATTCATTTTCAACAAAAAACTGAAAAATAACCTTAAATGATTCTGGTCTGTAAGTTTAGATTCAAAAATATATAAGAAACTATATTTATTGAATTATTTTAAATTAAATATTACTTATGTCAATTAGTGTTTTGTACCATAAAATGTCAAAATCTGATGTTTTTTGTTTTTGTATGATTGACTGAATTATTTTACATAAAGGAAACATAAATTTCAGTGATGCACTATTCACCTCAATGAAATTGTTAAAAGCAGATAAGTTTATAAATTTGAAGACAATAAATATATAAAACAAAGGATAAATTAATACTGTAATCATTTGAAACATGCTTGAAATGCTAATTATTAATTTTAAAAAATTTTACAAATCAAAATAGATAATTACAGTAGATATTTAAAATAGTCATAGCACTTTGAAATGAAAACATGAATAAAAAGAAAATTAAATAAATTGGCTCAATTTGCAGTAATGAATCAATTACTAAACATCAATCACTATAAACAACAAAATTTTAACATTGGAGGTCTCAGTAATTATATGAATCATACATTACATCTGCTCAGCTATCTTATTTTTTATATCTTAATAGAATCTAATGTTTAAGTAACTTTAAAAAATCTTTCTAAAACCATTATGGTATTATTTGCACTTGTCCTTTAAATAATTTCTTCAAGTCCAGGTCCCAAAAATTTATAAATGAATTTCCTTAACTTTGCCTGGCTAATTAATCAAATTTTCCAAAGCATTTAAGAAGTTATAAAATTTCTATAATTCACAAAGCCTTTATATTTCTTTTATATTTATTTTGAGTAATTACATAATAATAATTATAATATTTAATGCTATCACATTAAAGTGTTAAGCACAATGAAATAATTAGTAATAAGTTGTCAAGGTGTTGTAAGTGTTCAATAATTACTAATTAAATAAAGAAATTAACATTTTATTTAAATAAAAAACAAGTGGAAACGTGAGACACTTTTGAATGTTATTACATTTAAGTGCAAATCACTTTAATTCACTTCAAAGAAGTTAAGATCATTGCAAGTTCAAACATTATTTGCATAGTTAGCATGGTAGTCGCTACACACTTCCCTCCCAGTGTTGTTCAAATCTTTCAGGAAAATATTGTCGACAATCAGAGTGTCTGCATACCTGTGTAAGTCTGCAACTACAGAATTGTATTTTCTATTCAATGGTTTAATAAGGGAATCAATTCAAATATTATTAAGATAATTAATATGGCAGTCTGCACAAAGCAATACAATTGAATTGTTTCAATAATTAAAAAAATTTATCAGAAATATATATGATGAATTTGTTCACTAATCATTTTCTAAAATCATTACATATTTGATATAAAAATTTATAGATTAATTTCTTATACCTTAATAAAAGCCACAATAGTTCCTTCCTGCACTATTTTATTTTTCTTCCAATTTATATATATTGCATATTATAATTTTTCATTCTATACTCCCTAAATTTCTAACATATGGTGTACTGTTTTTATATATACAGATCTATAGTATCTGACAGCATACATTTTCCTCTATGAAAAAAAGTTTTAATGAGAATCTTCTTTAACAGCTACATTGCTATGCAAAATTTAGAATTCTTAAAAACGTATTTAATTTCAATATTGTTAATTATCAAACAGATATTATCAAATCTAAGATGAATTTGCATAATTTCCAATTTACTAAACTGTTTTTCTATAGAAGTAGCACTTTAATATACATTAAAGAATACACTGTCTTTTCTTTTTATGTTTTTTTTCAAATTAATTTTTAGAGTAAAAGAGCTTACAATAAAAAGTAATTTTTTTCCTAATTTGGCTGAAAGAAAATGATAGTTTGAATTTATTATGACAAGCAATATTTTAAAAGAATCGTTTAAAAAAGAATGAAAAAAATTGTAATTATTTCATTTAGTGTTTAAGGATTTCATTTTCAAGATTATAAAATCACTTAATATTAACGATTTTTTCGACAACATAAATTATCAATATTTTTAATGAATGCAGATGGAACCTTTAGTCAGAATCTTTTAATGTATCAATTTATGTTTAGTTCAAAGTTAAATAACTTTACTTATTTCTTTTTGAGTGGTTTTCAAAGCATTTAATATGCGAGCAAGGATTCTTAAAATTTCATATCTTTAAATCAAATACAAAATATAGAATTAAAAAAAGGAAATCTTTAGGATGTTGATATTTTATATTAGATTTCTAACGAATAAAGTCAAAATTTTGAAATTTTAAATTTAAAGTGTATAAAGAATTAAGAAATATTTAATATCATAAAATAGCTTAGAAAGACATAAAAGAGGTACTTAAATAATCTGTGATTTACTATAACCTCTACTTTTCCATTTTACAGTTAAAAAAATTATATTTCATTTCCATAATTAATACATTTTATAACCTATTTTTTTCCCAAAGACTACAAATAAATAATCTGAATTTACAGAAAAAGGGGAAAACTGGAAGAATTAATAATAATTGGAATAACCAAAGGAAATTGTTAATACAGTATATATTACAGAAAATAAGAAAATGGTAAAGGCCCCACAAATTACAATCATTGGAAGTTTTCTATCGAATATCAAGAATTAAAATATTGTTATGAAATAAATCAATCAGATTAATATTCACATTAATCTTTAATAGGAAAATCGATTTTTTTTAAAGATTTAAAAGATTTTTTTAAAAGATTTTCAGACTTTCAATATTTGTAAAACTGCAGTTCACACATACATATTTAGCATAAATTCTTCATAATTTTTTTGCCTTTTGATTATTCAAAAACTTCACCTGAATAATTAAATAGAAAAAAATATTTCATAGTTCATAAACTTTCCTAAGCACGTTGAAAAAGTTTTAATTCCAATCAAACACATAAGTTATACATGTGTAATTATTAGCATATTAAAATTATAAATATTTCTGCATTATATTTACTTTTATTTTAAAATAATTTTATTTTAAAAAGAAAAAAGTAAAAAGTAAAGTAAAGTAAGTTAAAAAAGTAAAAATAAAACTATAATCAAATATTACCATAAAAAAAAGTCATTATTAATAGCAAACACTAATGATTTTGCACCTCCAAAATATTTCAAAATTTGATATCTCTACTTTCAACTTTTTTGTTTCTTGAGCCATATTAAACAATATGCAAATTACGATGACAAATAAAACGATCAACTTTTGCAACCATAAATGCATTATAGATGTTTATTTAATCAACTATTTGATAAGCTACTATTGATAACTTTTCTATTTAAATCAATTTAGAGTAGAAAAGTTATGTATCATGACTAATTATAAAGCATTATATCAATTAAAATTTGAAATTTTACATCCAAAAATAAAGAAACAAAAATTTTGAAAATTTAAATGCATGAAAATATTAAAAAAAATTATGTAACATAAAGGAAAATATCTGTCAGGAGCTTGTTTAATCACAATAAAATTTTCCAAGCAAACAAAAAAGCAACTACAACTGGAGGTAGAAATAAACACATAAATGGAATTTTACTTTTTCCTTGATTATATAATGCAGCTATCAAAAATTACATTTTTAATAGCTAGCAAAAACATGGTTAAGTGGAATATGTGTAATAAGAGAAATATTACAAATGAGACAACAGGAATAGGGCTATTTATGACAATCCAATTACAGATTTAAATACAATACAAAAAATGTACACTGTAATTTTTATAACAAATATGTAATAAATAGTTATATCCTTTGCATTTCCTGAACAATTGAATTATGGAATAGTTACACATTTAAATGCATTTAAATTAATTATGTAAATACAAAAATATCTTCACCAGAGATTATTAAAGAAAAGTTGAAATCTAATTTATTGCAAAAATGATTATACAATAATCTGTGGAATATTTTTGTCACACCATGTTCATTTTCTTGAGTTGTCTAAACTATTTTTAAACTGATATTTACAACAAAATTATTCCTGTAGCTTTGAAATGGAAATTTCTAATATCATAATAATTAATGATAATTAAAACAAATATCAATGCAAAATATATTATTTTATAATAAAATGGTTCTTGAATTCAGAGATAGAAAGAGTTAAAACTTAGAGAAATTTATCTTTTCACATTTTTTTTTTCCTTACAGTAAAAAAGACAGAAAATAACTGAAAATACATAATGAAGGAAAAATAATAATATCATTTTAAAAAAATCCCCAAAAAATCAAGTAAAAAGAAAGCATTATCTTTGCTTGTTACACATTGTTAAGATATGATTTTATATACACACAAAAGGGTGTTTCATGTTAAAATTTAATTTTTGATTTAAAATGGATGTGTAGATAAAAAAATTCATTAAAATATTTTTCCAATCTGAAGTATACAACAAGAATATAACAAAATAGATAACTCAGAATAAAGTTCTGTGTCAAACAGACTGCATACAGTCTCATTATCATATTTAAAAAAATATTTTTCTTAAAAATATCATACTTAAAGTATATTGGCTTAAAGCATTTAGCTTCAAGGAAAATATTGAATAAATACCTGATTATCACACAAATATCTTAATATTTTACTTTTTAATTAAAAAGATTAATTAAAGTAGAAGAAATACAAAAATTAATGCCCACCCTTACTTGCTTCTGTTTCTGTGGTACAGAAACATTTGATGCAAAAGAAGTTGGAGGAACTGCTTGTGTTGCTGCTGCAACTGGCAAGTGCATAGCTGTCTGTGGTTGAGATTGTATAAACATATTTGATTCCTGGCTGCTACGGATAATGATTGGATTTTGAGCAAGAAGAGCAGAAGATTGTAAACAACCAGGAGTAGCCCAAGATAGTCCTGGGGGCAAAGAAGCACCAAGAGTTTGCAAGCCTAAAGACAAAATTACAATAATTTTAAATTACTATTTACCAGTTTCTTGATTAAGATTAATACAAACATAAGTAATTGTTTGCATTTTTCAAATAAATATAAATTCAAAGTTTTTTAATTGGAAGTGTGTAAAAAATTAACCTAATTTAACAGATGTAGAGCATATTTTAATCTTTTTGGAATATAAAATTAGAGGTATTTTAATATAAAGCATCTAAACTAAAGCTGCAGCACGCATTACCAATTATTCCTCACAAATAGGGCATGCAAACTAATCAATTATATCAAACAAATTTGAAAATAATGGAGTATAAATTTAAATGTCACTTAGTTAAACTCTTGATTGCATATTAAAAGCTATTCTTAATCTGACATCAATAGCAGCATAATCTGACTTCAATACTTAATTTGCCAAATTGATTAACAACATTAATACAAGTTGAGAAAATTGAGTTTTCTACAATAAACATCATTTACATTTTGCAATACTTTTTATGCTTTTAATGCAACACTTTTTTTATTTACTTAAAAAAGGCCTTGGGAATAATACACTACTCCAAATTATATACAAGAAAATATGCTAAAATATGTCGAATTTAATGTTCATTTAAGAAAGTGGATTTCTATTGAGAGAATTTAAACAAACAATTAAATATTTACTCCATGGATATTGATATGCAATTCTGACTTCATAAGATAAAGAACATAATGAATACACAAAGAAAATGTTATCAATTTAATTAGTTATTAATCTTGAAGATTTAAGAACATAACGAAAATTTAATTTTTAATTTTGATTAGTAATTATTTTATAAATCTAATTAGCTAAATTTTCCTTTCGACCAAATTTAAAAAATATTTCACGACTGATAAATTATCTTAATTGATTCATTCTTGGTACACTCACTAAATTTTAGGAATTGAATTTTACAACATATCAAAAACAATTATAAGCATATATATTTTACAGTTTTTTTTTTTTTTTTTTGAAGCAGTGACAATATTTAAACCAAAAAATATTGTCTAAATTAAAATTTTGAAAAAAAAAGTAAAAAAGATTAAAATATTAAAATTTTTATATTCCATCAAACCATCGTGCAGATTAGTAAATAAAATTTTAAGTGATCAACTCAACAAAATATATAAAAATCCAGTGTTGAAGAAGACAGAAAGAAAAATTATTCAGAGAAGACAAATCAGGAAAAAAATTCTTATGTATTTTTAAAATAATTACCGAATAGTTGAGCTTGATTAAGCACATTTCCAGGTGCTTGTGTAGTTATTATTTGTGGTTGAGAAGATATTTGTTTCAAATGACCACCATTAAATACTTGAGCAGAAGAATGTACAGGCATACCAGAGGAATAAAGAGATTTTGGTTGGAGAGCAGCTGGTGAATTTTGGAAAGTCTAAAATTTAAAGTTTTCAATTCAGAAAGTAAAAACATTTATCTTTAAAAATTTCAAAGCTGATTAGCTATGAAAGAAAATGCTTACAAAAACAGCCAAAAAAAATTTAGGATTTGAATTTCAAAAAATAAATAAAGGAAGTTATTATGATATATTTTAATAATCATTTAAAACCAATATAACTTAACATAATCCAAAATTTTCAAAACATTTTTTACACTTTCATAATAAAAAATTTTAAGTTTACTGTATAGTAAAAAAATTGCAACTTTATTATCAGCAAATCATTTAGAAAACAAAAATTAATCTAAAAAACACTAAAAAATGTCCAAGATTTGTTTAAAAATACATTATAATATCTTTTAAATAATATTCTAGTTTTTAATCATAATTGCCTAATGCAGCTATTTTTTAACTTTAATATTCAAAGATGCAATCCCTGCATCAGGATCAGACAGTCTATCCAAATTTTAACACAAATTACATTATCAATTCAGCATTGACTATTTTAATTTGTAGTATTAATCAAAACTTTTTAGTAACATACTCTAACATAACAATTTTTTCAAGTTCATTTATCTTCTAATAAGAAATTATTTTGAAGCTTTATACTTGAAATGGAAGAAATTTTCCATGCTTTCAAAATTATAGACAAGTATGGAAAGCATTATATTGCCAATTTTAATATAAAATTTTTCTTTGGTCACTGTAGTATTTTTTGCAGGGAAATTTTTCTTTGATTGAGACATTTAGCAACTTTGGATAGAGTATGATAACTAACATAGCCCCTGGTATCTTTTATGAGAACTGTATTCCAATTTTTAGATATTTTGATCATCACTACAAGCACTTATGATCAGTTACATTCTCATACATAAATTGTCATTATTGATTTAATTCAAATCTATAGGTTTTATTTATATGAAATATATGTTGAATTAGTCAACTGAATCATTTTCCCCCCATTTTTAATGCCAGATAACACATTGTAATTTTCTAAACAGTAGGATTGCAAAAAGAAGTTTGAGAAGAACTTTAATTTGCTAAGCAAAAACTTCACACTCCTTATAAGTTATTTATTAATATTGATTATCCACTACAGAATATTTCAACTTTATTTGAGACTAATTAATTTAACCAAAATCAAAATTAATGTGATAAACTAACTTTTTTTAAATTTTTCTGATTTAAAAATTTATGCAAAATATTTCAAACACGCTCAATTAACTTACAATACTACAAGTTCAGGTTTAATAGTATATATAATTAAAAGATTTATAACTAGAAATATTTTCTTTAATTTTTTTTAGAACTTTAGCAATAAAATTTTTCTTATGAATATTGTATTGCTCAGTATAACTCTTTTACAAACAGAACTCGCCAGTTAATTAACAACTCTCTACATAAAATATGAAACTGTGCCCAGGTAATTTTTTCAAGTTATAAAAAACAGTACTCAAAATTGGCTGAACTTCTGATAAATGACAAGAATAAATCCACTATATTACTATGGTCAATTTTGTTAATCACTGCTTTACAAATAATGTGCAAATAACCAATATGTTGAATGTAGCTTGTTCAGTTCAATCTGCTTTAAAGCAAGTAATTAATTTTGGCATATTCAGACAATTACATTAATTCATCTCGGTTTTATGCATTATCAATAAATATTTGTAATATTATTGGTTTCAGCATGCTCTAAAAATAATGGTTACAGTAAAAAATTGGTATTTTCTCTGTCAAACTAGTAAGATATATGTATACTTTTCCATTATTATTATAAAAGTTTTATTGTAAAATTATATTCATATCAATTCACATAACTTCCATGAACATTCAAACTGAGAAGTTTTAGCTTTTTCATTTAACACAATTTATAAACATTAACAAATAACTATTTTAAAATCAGGGATGGCCAGATTTTTCCAGGGTATGGGTAACCTTTAATTTTTTTAAAATAATGGTATATGAGTGGTGCACTTAAGATACAAAGATAACAGTCAGAAACATAGTATCAAATGATGCATTTGTAATCAAAAATTCAAAATACATTTAATAAAATCATTTTCTACTAAAGTTTGTTCTCATAGTTATAATTAGAAAGACGTAATTTGTATACAGATTTCTAATTTTGAATATTTTAGTGTAATTAATAACTGCTAGCCTTATACTGGATTTTTAGTATTCTGTAACACAGAAATAATATATTTCCTTCAATATATTTATTGCAGGAAATGTAAATTCATGCAGGCAAATAGAGCCAGAGAGTTACTTTAAATGAAATGCAACTTTTTTTAAAATTAGGATACTATATTTCATGCATTATATTCCACAAGTTAATTTTCATGTTCTGAAGTATGAGCTTTTAAAATTATGACATTTTGAAAAAGAAAACTCGCTTCCAAGTCACAACAGAATTTAACTTAAATATCTCCTACATCAACGTTGCCAAATGAGTAACAAATGAATGTAACAACCAGTTCTAGTCTAGTAAATTCTTGAAAACACCTCACTAATTCAGAATTAAGTATTATTTCATAATTTCTCTTTGTTCATTATACCTCCATTTTAAACAAATCATTATAAATATTTTTGAAGTTTTTTAGTTCCTTTTTCATAAAATGCGCAGATAGAAGTTTCAAAACAAGTGAAAGCTAATAACAAATTCAATCTATTCAACTTTTTGATTTTTTTCTTTCAATTTAAGTTTTTTTTTTCATTAAAATAACTTGGAATATCAACAAAAGCTAAATCCAGTAATCATCATCAATAAATTCAATGAAGACTTTATTTTTTAATTTCAAAAAATCATTTAACACTTGTAGTAGGAGCATGAATCTTTGTAAAAATATATATTCCGGCTAAATAAATGATTTAATTTATGCAACATAACAATTCCATATAATCAGATTAGTTTTCTTCTACCAAGGTACAAAATATTTGCTGAAGAATACATCATAAAACTAAGATCATAAGTTTCATGCAGATTCCCATAACATGATGCATATTTGAACTTAACAAAGGTAAATAATATAATAAGAGAATAAGTTGTTAAAATGATATTTTACTTCACAATAATGAATTTTTATGAAAAGTTTTGGTTTCTCACACAATGGTCATTTTTTATATAAAAGGAGTAATTAACCTAGGACATACAGTTTAAGCTGAATTTCTAATCATATCCATGTCTGAAGTGGGATTTGAACTATGAGCTCTTGCAGTGAAAGTACTAATTATGACTATCAGCTCAGCTCAAATAAAGTAAGCTAAAACATATGGTAGTAAAATTCTTGAATGAATTAAAGAATTATTAGCTTCCAAAAATGCTTCTTTTATAATTACTCAATCTGAGAAAGGTTTCTTAGAATTTGCTATAATATGACTCAAGTGAAAAAAATTCAGCTGTCAAAGCCTTATATACAGTATCAGGTTGAATAAAATGATTGTATTTTAACATCACTTTTGATAATTTTTAATGGATAACCTGTATCAAAATTTTTAAATATGATTTTGAAATGGCTTTTAATGGTCCCTTTTTGGATGCTGCACAATTGCATAACAGATCACATTTTATATTAATTATTATTAAAAAAACTGTTCTTCCCATGAATTAAAATTGCATATTTTTCTTTTCTCAACACTTGTTTTCAACATTGTACCCCTATTTTAAAACATAAAGATTACTATTTTATCTACAAAAACACAAATGGTCAAGCAGAATTTTTGAACAACTATGAGCGACAAATTAGACAGAAGGATTTGGATATATTCCACACAGTGAGCAGCGAACCTATGTGAACCAATAAATCATGACTTCAGTCTTAATAAAGCCAGAGACTCCAAAATATCTTAATGATAACCCATTGTCAACAAAACAAATTTGTAAGAATTTGAATAGGATTAATGAAATTGAATTGTATTACAAAAAATGCAATTTAAAATGATATATTTACTATGCATATTCCTTTAATCTTTATTGAACAATTGATTTAGGTTAATAATCATTGTTGGCAGAATTAAATTACATTAAAATTTGAAATTATATAAATGAAATAAACTAGGGGATCAAATTAAATTAAAAGCACTTGGAAATCAATTTTAAAATCAAAAACACTGTCTCCTTATTTAGGTCAAAATTAAAAAGTTTTCTATTTAAAAAAAATAGGTAAAGTCAAAGAAGTCAGTATGAGTTCCATTTTCACACTAAGTGCTGCACAGTTATCTTGTCAACCTAAATTATGTCACTTTGCAAAATATCTGGTTTCCAAAATTTCAATGGTGCTCAAAATTGAATTTCAAACACTGTAATTTTGTGCTATTTTAAATTTCAAATATCAAAATTTTGAATGTTTCTGTACAAATACTTACTACAAAATATTAAAATACTAATTTCATAAAGATTACATATTAAAAAATATATATAAACTTAATATCACTCATTCTGAAATGGGAGAGCGATATTTAGAAGGATATAAAACTGAATCAGTATTATAAATAACAAACATTTTTAGGAAAACTCAGCTTTTAATTAACAAGAAAATGGCACCCAGTTTAAAAAACATAACATAATGTTCCGTGGTGAAAAGCAGGAAATAAAGCTAAATTTATAATGTAAAGAACACACATTTTTATAAAAACTCTGATTTTAATTAACCAGGCAGTGATGGCCACCTTAAAATAACTTCAGTAAAAATGCAATCTAGCTCCAAAGAGATCAGGGAAATAAAGCTAAATCGATAACATAAATAAAACATTTTAATAATAAAAACTAGAGTTTTTAATTACACCATGCATTTTTATGAAAACTGAGTCTAAGCATTACAATTCATGGTAAACTTAAATATGCACATGTCAAATATTTCAATATAATGCTCAATAAATTGCATAAATTATTACACACAACACCACTTTTAATCGATTAGCTCATAAAGCAAAAACACTCACCTAATCAACACTTGCAGAAGAATTAAAAAAACATAAATTCAATTTATCACTATCCATACTTTTCAGATCCTACACACTGACACTAAAATTCAAAATTTTCAATTTGATATACTTTCAAAATAAAATATAACTTAGAATACTTAAATTTCAGTTTCATATACTTTTAAAATGAAAAAACTTCAAACACTTTAATTTCAGTCATAAATGAAAAATGCATCAAGTGTTACTGCAACTCCAAACAAATTTCGTGTGTGCTCACATCAGATTACATCAAAAATTGCAAGATTATTCTGCACAGTAGAACAGTTTGGTGTATTTATCATTGGACTGGCTCCTAGGATTTAACCAAAAAGTAATACATTTAATAACACAAATAGCTTTATTATCTTTCTTAAGATTCTTAATAACAAATAAGCAAGCTATTTAAATATATACAGTGTATATCTTATAATCACTACACAATCACATTTAAGAAACTGAAGACTAATATAAAAATTCTACATTGTAATATAAATATATCAAAAATTTTATACAACAGCAAAACTACGTAAATTAGAAATTGTGAAAATTAATTCAGGAATCCCATAAAATGAAACTTGTAAAGCAGATTTTAATAAAAAGAGGATTATCAGAAAAACTTCAACTTCGGTAAGCTATAATGTAATATAAAGATTTTTTCTAATTTTTATGAACTTACTAGTACAAAAATAAATGTATAATCATTTTATGTATATAAAAAGTTTAAACAAAAAAAATTTGGTTTACAATTAAAAATAAAAAAATAACTTTCAATTCATTTGCTTTTATACCTTCAATGGATTGATAAACTGAGTACCAAACATGCTTAAGAACTTAACATTGGAGATTTTGCATTAGACTGACCACTTAACTGGAATATATGCTTCGTACCTCAGGACCCTCGGTCACGAAAATACATATGGCGCTGTTGGGCTTGGCCCGCATATAAGCTGTCATGGCACATGTTTAGTATCTTATTTATTTGCTACATTATTTCTTTAGAAGCAATTAATATTTAAAAACTTTAATTGAATTCAAAGTGTGTTTCACTTTAATTCTATGCTAGAAAAGATTAAACTTACATAAGTTTTCCCTTTTTGAGATTCTGCAATAGCTTTATGATTGAAGATAGACTGTTGATTTGGAAGAACTCCTAGTTGCCCAATGACTACAGTTTGATTAGCATTTGCAGGAGCAAATCCAGACTGACTATGAATAATAGTAGATTTTCCAGGTGTAGCCATCATTTGTTGAGGGAAATTTGCTTTGGGTGCTGCAGATAACACTTGTCCAGAGGCAGTCATCATTGTACCAGCGTTAACAGCCATACCTGGCTAAATTTTTTAATAATGCTATTAGAAATTACCAAAGAAATAGTTCAAACATGTGATTTACATAGAAAACTTTTTTTATCTTAAATAGTTTAATTTATTTTTGAAAATTTTATAATAAACTTCACAAAGCTATTTTTTATAATAATCTAATAACTATATATAAAATTGTAAAAAAATTTATACAAATAATTTTTAAAAACAAAAAAATAAAAAATTCTGACCATTATGCAAAATTTAAATACAAATTAATTAAGGAAAATTTTTTACTTTTTGAATCATAAAATAAAAAGAAATATTAATGTCAATAATACATTGCTTTTACATTCACACTGTAGCCTACTCTGGGCTAGGTAGCGAGAAGTAATGTTGATGTTTGCTCATCACACAATACAGTCATATGTTAGTACTTTACAAAGTACATAATCAATGATGAATATATTTTAGTGTAAGTAAATTACAAAGAAGGGTAAGTTAAATATTAAAACATTATTATTCATATGTTCTATGGTCATTTTTTGCTCATGAGGCCTAAATTGACCAGGACCTACAATCATAGTGTGGATTCAGAATAATTACAGAAATGGATATCCAAATTTTAATTCAAATCCACTACCAGTACACTAAATACAAAGCATCAGCCATTCATTTACCAACTCAAAAATAAATATAAGAAAAAACATAAGTATAAAAAAATAAATTTGTGCTCTTTATACTAATTCTATTTTATATAAATTAGAAAGTAAATTAAAGTGAAAAGTCATTTTTCAATTTACTGTAATGCAGTAAAAAAGAAAAAAAATTATATTTATTTGCAATTGTTATGTACTTATAATTTAAACAATTCTATATAATAACTCAGCTGACTAAAATGAAATAAAATTCCATTTTTAATATGTAAGTCAGGTAATAAAAATTATTAAATAATATTTATATTAAAAGTCATTGGATATCAGATAAATATGTACAACAGCAAAACAAAAGGAGGGAAAAGCTAAATTTATAATTGAAAAACATCAGAGTAGGAAAATTTTTAAGTTAAAACACACATTTATATTAATAATCAAATTAACTATATATGGACATGAAACTATTTTATCAACATAACCACAATAGCATACACATGACTTATTTTCCTATGTGAGCTGTCATGTAGAATGTTCACAACACAATTTTTTGTTTTATAAATGGATTTTAATAAATTAAGTGCAATATTATTTACAAATTAGCTTTATGTTAAAAAATTCCTTGAGCAGATAAAATGAGCCATGCATTAAAAAAATTAAAATTTTAATGGGATAATAATTAACACCAATTTAAATAAATTTTTAAAATAGTTTAGCATTTTTATCTATATGATAATCACAGATAAATGATATTGAAATCATTGAAATAAGTAATTTACGTACATAGCAGTGCAGATAAGCACAAAATACAGGCTTGGAATACCTGCCTATCATTAAGAATCTCGTTATTTTAAAACATATTCAAGTGACAAAGTCACACCTGAGCAGGCACCTCTCTCTCCACATTTATGCCACACCAATGGAAGGAATTTGGATGTCAAAGTTTAATGTGGAAATATCCCCAAACAAAGATTCAGCAAACCAGTGAGTGAGACTGAAGCCTCCCAATCACTACCTTTGGGAAGCAATGCTTCATTTTGCTGATCTTAAAGAAAGTGCTGGGAAGCAACTGAGCTCTGGGGCTCTTAGAATAGGTAACATTAAAAATGGTTATTTTACTTACTTTATTGGTTACAGGCTGAATGTTTTGTACGTTTCCAGATTTATTATCTAAAGGGGCTTTAGCTTGCAGCTGAAGACTCAAACCTTGAGCAGCACCAATACTCTGAAGAGTTGGTCCAGTCATTCCTGCATGCTGCAATGTCAGATTTCCAGGAAATAACATTTGTTGTTGTGGATACAGATGTTGCAAGTATGAAGCTGAAAGTGGTTGTTGAATCACCTGAACCTAAAACAAGTCAAAAATAAGTGAACCAAATAAAGGTACATATTTTAAAAATCTAAAAATGTTTTAAAAATACAAAAACTATTGAATTAATAAATCAAATATAATTTCAATAAATTCTTGAAAATTGGTTTTTTTGTGCTTAGCATTTTAATTTTTTTACTGCAATGTATAACATAAAAAAAAACATTTTCTTCCAAAAATTCACATTATATAATTAGACAATTTAATAAATTAGAAAAGGAAAATTTAAAGCATTACTTTTTTTATGATTACAATTTTAGAGAATTAATTTATGCAGTAACAATATTAGCAATTATCTTGTATCAAAAACATTTTTTAATTATAATTTTATACATTAGATAAACAAATTTAAATTATAATTTTATATTATTACTATTAGATAAAATTGTTAATATTTAGGTATTTTATAAATAATATTTAATATTAAACACATTACTCCACCAGTGACTAAGTTACGTTTTAAAGAAAATGATAAGTGAAAGGAATAAATTATTGGAAAAAATAAATTTAAAAAATGATAGTTGAGAAAGTTATTGCTATTCTTTTTAATAATAATATAGTTGAATGAAGTCTTTAAATCTTGCTAGAATCTGGATTGTTCCGACAGTTCGGGAACATTTAGCAGGAGCTTTTTCATTATTTACTTTCAATGTACCTTCTTTTATAGAAGGCAAATCTCCATTGATATTTGCTAGGATATAGGCAGGTTTTAACCTGTCAATTGTCACATCGACTCTTCTTCCTTTTATTTCAATAGTAAAATATTTTGTCATCCTTTCAGTCATTAGAAATGGCTCTTCATAAGGTGGTTCAAGTGACTTCTTACTTGATATGCTCTCAGAAATATGTGCAAACATGTATTTAAATCCTTGAAGTTTTGTGATGAGATGGCCTTGGTCTTAGGAATTCCATTTATTTTTTTAAGATTATTTAGGAATGTTTCTGTTGTTGTAAGAATGAAAGTTACTGTGAAAAATTCCCTTGGTAGTTTTATTGGTTGTCCATACACTATTTCTGCTATGGGATAATTATCTTCTTGTATGCCACATCTTAATCCTAGGAGGAAAATTAATAAACTCCAAGCTGTGTTGTTGTGTTGTTGCAAGCTATGTTGTTGTGGGTTCTTAATGCGGACCTATGAAGGTGTTCTTTTATCCCATTGCATTGTGGATTGTAAGCTGTTGTGTGATTTAGCTTGATACGACAGACTCTGGACATGTCTGTATATATTTCACAGACAAAATTGTACTCTACGATCTGTTATTATTTTATAGGGAACTATACATCTTGTAATCCAATTGTTGTAGAAAGATTAAACAATGGCTTCTGCTAATATGTTATTTAATGAAATTAATCCAATTCAATTTGTATTTCTATCTTTGCAAGTCAACAATAAGGATTTCCATTTGATGGAGTAAAAAGCCCTATTATGTCAATATGAATTTCTTGAAATCTGTAGGTTATTGATATTTTCCAAAAACTGATTTTGTGTGGAAAGAAACTTTATTTTTCTGACAAGAAAAGCATGCTCGAACCTACTGTTGAATGTCTTTTTTAATGTTTGGCCAAACAAATTTTGAAATTAGAAACTTTATTGATTTTATACCTGGATGTGAAAATCCAGGAAAATGACTAAACATTTTCAGCTGTATTTTTTTCATATATGGGGTCAAATTGTTTTGGTTGATGTGTCAAAGTATAATGTTTTTCTGGTGGTAATGGATATTACTGAAATTTTATGGAATATGTATGGTATACATTTTTTAATACATCATCAGTTTGACTATGAGTAATGTCGTCATTTCTGTTACTTCTTCTATTCTTGATGTGTCAGCTATTATATTGCTTTCACCTTTAACATGTTTGATATCTGTTAAACTGTGAAATATATTGTAACAGTCTGCATTGTCTGGGTAAAGCTTTACCTGGTTTTGTTGAAAGGCATACAGCAGATGCTTGTTATCAGTAAATATGGTAAAGTTTCTTCCTTCTATAAGATATTTAAAATGTTTTATAGATATATAAACTCCAATAATTAATGGTCCCATGTGCTATAATTTTGATGCACAGTATTTAGATTTATTGAAAAGAATGCTTTTGGCTTCCACCTGTTTTCATCATAGTTTTGCAAAACATGATCCAACATCTGAGTCTGAAGCATCTGTAAACAATGCCAGAGATAATTCAGGATTCCGGTAGGATAACAATGTAGTATTGGCCGGATCTTGTTTATATTTTTTGAACTGTTTTAATAGCTCTTTCGTCCATTAAATTTTGATTTTGTCCTTTTTCTTAGAATCTTTCATATAATCATGTAGAATAACATGTAATTTATGAACAAAGAATTATTTGCTGTTGGTAATTTATGAACAAAGAACATTTAATATGTAACTAATTATGGCTTTGATTTTTTGAGGTAATGGACAAGAACCTTTAAGTGTAATCAAATATTCTAAAAAATTGTACATTTTGTTTCCAAAAGTCAATTTTGACGAATTTATTCTTAAGCCATACTTATTTAAGCATATGAAAACTAAATTTAGATATTTTTCATACTCTTCTTTGTTATAAGATGCTATTAATATATCTTCTAAATAAACAAAAGTAAAATGTAAATCTTAGTCGACAAACGATTCATCACGCACTTAAAAATATTGGATTTACAAGGAAAAAAGACCTAAAAACTTCATGAATAAATCTTTGGAATGTGGCAGGTGCATTTTTTAAACCAAAACTCATGAAATTCATATATGTCAAATGGTATTATAATGGTGATTTTACATCTATCTTCATCTGCAATAATTAATAGTATGCTCTGAACAGATAATTTTGAAAAAAAAATTTATATTTAAAATCTGGCCAAAATCCTCAATTCTTGGTATTGGTTACCTATCAGGCATCATTTGAGAATTTAACTTCCTGTTATCATTACACAGACAATATAAACCATCCTTTTTTATTACCAAATGTAGGTGTTTTGGGTTAAGTGGTGAGTTCTATAATGTACAGAGGTTCCTTCACAGTTACTATGTAATATTTGACATCATACAGTTTATTTCATAATAACAAGCTTTACTTAAATATATCAGAATATTTAAAAAACAAATTTGAATATTTGATTTATTTAATGTGCTTATCTTACTACTTAAAGAAATTGAAGGAATGTTACCTTTGACACAAAACTTAGTTTCACCATCAATCAATTGTTGAGCTTTGAAATCAATAAGTTAAATTTGTTTCTAAGTCCAGATTAAGAATTTTGATTATGTATATTTCAATTTTTGAGTCATTGGCAGCATATAATTTAAAATCAGAAAAGGTTTTACCTGTAGGTGATGCAGGAATTATGCTCACATCACCCCCACTATTAACGAGAAAGTCAAAGTGAACAGTTTATCTTCTACAAATAGACAAAATTTGCAATGATCTTCACATCTGCAGGAGATGTTGTCACCACATCTACTGCCACATTTAGTTTGTCTGACTTTCATTTACTTGTTTTTTCCATTTTCATAGTGCTTAACTTTTTTCTGGCTTGATTTAAAAATTTAAAATGGAAATAACAATATTTTTCATTAGTGTTATAGCGAGCTCTTGACAAGCTACGTGAGTGTGAACAAGAGATACTGTTGTTTGTTCTTGATCTTAGATTTTTTCAATAATTAATCAATTGCGGTTCCAAATACTGAATTCTGTCTAACAGTTCATCATGAGTTGATTTGCTCATTTTAACAGTTGCTGTTGCAGCTTCAAAAACTTCCAGACTAGGCTTCATACCAATAATCTTATCTGCCATTAAGGCAAGTTTTGAAATATCTTCTTCACTGACATATGTTTCTCATAATAATATGTTTCAGGTAATTTTTCAAGCCACACAATTTTAATGAAACTTTCTGAAACATTAGTTGTAGAATAGATAGTAATTTTTACAAAAGTTGGCAAGGTGATTAGTCTTTTTATACAGACATTTTCACTTTCCTTAAATCGATTTAAAAGTCTATTTTTAGCAACTATAAATTTGTTTACACTATTACTATTCACAGAATCCTAAATGTTTTCCATATATTTTGGTTCTAATTGTGAAACTAGGTAATTAAACTTAATTTCTTCGGATATTATTCCAGATAGTTTAAATTGAGCTTCTACTTGAAAAAAAAGCACATTTCTGGTTTATCTGTCTAAAAAGGTGAAAATTTTATGCTTTTGTTAGACTCCAGCAATGCCTGAGCTACATTGTCAATACTTACATTCTCGACATTTCTTTGTTCAACAGATCATCAGTTTTGTAGTCATCAAAATAAAGATGACAAATAATTTTATTGAGTTGAATATTTACAATTGTCATTTTATATTTACTTACTGTATTTACATTTAATACTTTACAATTATTTACGTTTTCCAATAATTTAAACATACCTTATAACTAGCACTTAGGTATTAAAACAAAATCATTCTTTTTTTTATTTACAACTAACTCTTTCGACTATTGCCAATTCAAATCTTGATAGAAAATGAAAAACAATATTTTTGTTGCATTTATTTAATGTAGTAAATTTAAATTAATTTTATATTATTGCTATTAGATAAAATTGTTAATACTTAGCAATATTAGAAATAATAATTAATATTAAACACATATCAATTCCTACATACTTGCTGTAATGGTGCTTGAGCCATGCTCATAGTAGGATGTATCATTGTAGGATGAGGACCTGAGCTTTGAGACATCATTGTACCAGCTGGAACTGTCTGGGCTTGAGCTTGAATTTGTGGTACAGTCATTTGAACAGGTTGTCCAGTACTTGTGTTAAGTTGGGTCATTTGAACAGGTTGTCCAGTACTCGTATTGAGCTGAGAAACAGCCATTTGAACTGGTGTCCCGCCACTTGTATTTAACTGTGATACCGACAATTGGACAGGTGCTCCAACACTTGTATTTACATTCTGCTGCATAGTTGGCATTTGCTGAGCTTGTGAAACATTAATGACATTCATTGGGAGAGATGTTGTAGCATTCATATGATTTGATTGTTCAACTGTATTATTAGCCATTGGCATTGTTGAAGCAACAGTTTGTTGTTGAGACTGTTGCATTTGTGGTTGTTGCTGCTGCTGCTGGATTTGAGCTTGTTGTATTTGTTGTTGTTGCTGTTGTATTTGAGCTTGCTGAATGGCTAGAAATTAAATATTTAAAATTAAAGATAAGCTTATTATATTAAATATATTATAATAAGCAAATTATAAGATCAAAACTAATGAGCAATCATTCCATTTACAAAAATAAAAATTAAATCAAAAAAAAACTTTATTTCTCTAGTAATGAGGCAAATTTCTTTTAAAAATGATAAACATAGCTAATGAGAAACTTTTTACTTTTCCCCCAATAAAATTATGTGACTTCTTTGAAGTTAGATAAAATAAAAATACATTATATTTTAAACGCATCTATTTAATAAGCAAAAAGCAGTTACTTTCCTTGCAGAGATATTTCTTCCATTCCAATGAAAAATATTTTTCTAAAAATTTCAACTTTCATATAAAATTTAATTCATTTTACATTATAAATTATAATATAAAGCCTATTCTAATAAATATACTTTTTTTTTCTTTCATATGGGGCATGATTGCCGATTCGACCATTTTTTGAAATACAGAAATCTTTTTCGCAAACAATTAGCATGTGTTTTTTCTGAACCATGCAAAAACCAATCTTTGCAATGTTTTTCTAGAGTCCACTGGTCATTGAAAAGACACTTTTCACCAGGCATACTAAATAATTAATTTTAGTCTCTACTTCACTAATAAACAAATTCATCCTGATTCACTTAAATTATACATAATTTTCACCAAGGGAGACCTGGAAAGTATATTTAAACTCAAAAACTTTATATTTAACTGTTAATATCTAGTGAATCTTATACAATATAAAGAAAACAGAAGCAAATAGGAAAAGAATAAATTAATATTATCCATCTGATTGCACAATATGACAATTTTATTTGGTGATTATTTCACACGCATAAATCAAAATACTATACAACTGGATTATCATGAAATTACTGTGGCTAAACTAGATCTTAAGCAGTTAAGAATACAAAAATCTAATACCCGTAGTGTTACTATCTTGTGGTAACATTAAGAACTAATATTTAATTAGGTTTTTGCCAATTACATTGAAAATTTTAAAATATTAAAAGAAAAAAACTCAAAAAATTATAACATTTTCTAAAAAGAATAAATAAATGTATCAAGATAAGTAAAAATTCCAGGAAAATTCATGATTTTCAAGGAGTCAAGTTGAAATCCCAAGAGTTTAAGACCCTTTAAAATATTTTTTGGAATTTAAGGAGTTTCCAGGAATCGTATGAACCCTTTGGGAAGACATCATATGAAGAAAATGTCATATAAGAGTGAGATATATTGCATTATACTATATGTGAATGTGATACTTTTATTCAACTGACAACTTTAAGTACATCTGACACTAAAAAAATTACTCAGCACCATTAAGAGCTTTTCTAACTTCATAAACAAAGTGGGAAACCCTAATGGATGGGGCTAGGCTATATTTTACATTTTAGCTTTTTGAACAAAATGCTTTAAGCAGAGTTGTCCTAACTGTTGAATTAAAAACAAAAGAAACAACTGACATCAGAGATCATAAATTGCATTTCTCTCTGAAAATATGTGTGTTATAAAGATTTCTATTATTTAAAGCAAAATATGTGTGTGTGTGTGTGTGCGTGTGTGCGTGTCACAAGACAATGTAACATTTATATCAGGATTTCTCAGTGCAAAAACCATTCTTAATTTTTTTTTATATAATCCAGATTTTTGTTTAGCCATCAGAAATGCATTAATAGTATTTAGTAGAAAATTTGAGGCTACATTATGTGAAAAAAAGAAATTTGAGATGCATTATCTAATGACAATACTTACTTTAACATTTTAATAAAAAAACTTTTATAAGCAATAAACACAATTCTTTTATCAAAACTAAAAAAAATTGCTAAATCAGTAAGTTTAGTGGCTTCTACCCCAGATGGACATTTACAGCAATGATTTGGTAACTTCCAAATGAGGTACACCCTATTTAGCTCCCTTTTTAGTCTAACTTTTCAAGACTTGTATTCAATAAAAAAATCACAAGTAATGATAAATTAGCTCTGTTGACCTTACTCATCACTAGTTATGTAGCCGAAAGACTAAGAATTGTTCTAATCCTCACATGCAATAGAGGCTTCTTGACTGTACATTTTAACTTGAAAGTCTCATGATCATTAGGTTTCTTTCAAGATACTATTCAAGGTCTTACTTTGGAAGATATTCTAGTTTCTTCCAATTCTTTTTCCACTTTAACCCACTGCTATTAGATTTTAAAAGGCAAAAATTTTATGGCTTGGTTTGTTGGTCATTCAATGGTCATATTTTGCAAAGGAGAGATAATTAGACCATGAACCTACTATTTAAAGCAGATTCTGAACCACTACAGATGCTCAAGACTGAGGTAGGATTTGTTTGTCTCTCAATGATCATTTACTGCAAACAAAGGCCAATTATACAGGAATTTAAAGTTAAAAATGAATTTTAAACAATTATAAACAACAATGTGCCAAGATGAGATTCAAATACGTTAATAAATGAACCAAAAGCCATACAAAGAGCTAACCATTCACTTGACAGCTCAGGTGAACAATTTTAATTTTAAACAATTATAAACAACAATGTGCCAAGATGAGATTCAAATACATTAATAAATGAACCAAAAGCCACACAAAGAGCTAACCATTCACTTGACAGCTCGGGTGAACAATTTTATGGATTTTATTTGACTTTATTAGAAAGATTGTGTGGAGAATAAGTAATAGCAGTGATATGAAAAATGCAATGGAATGTAGTTTTAAATTAAAAAATTACACATTTTAAAGGAAAAACTATATTTAAATAAAATTAACCAAGGATAATTAAATAACTGTAAATATTATATTTAATATTTTTACATTTCTTTCCTGCATTCTATAAATATATATTTTTTGCATGTAAAACTAAAAATAAGAAAAATGAAAATAGAGATGGCAAAAATTCAAATGTTAAAGTAAATTACTAGAACAAAGTAGATTAAGATCAAGCTGTATAACTATAATATAAAGAACAAACAAAAGTTAAAATATTAGTAAATAGCCATTAGAATTAAATTATGATTTATTAAGACATTATTCTATGCAAGATTTTATCATAATTCAAAAATACTATATTGATCAGATAATATATTTTATATTGTTGATCATGTTTACACACACACATAATAACAAGTTAACAATATATACATTGCTGCATCTGTTGCTGTTGCAACTGTGATTGCTGGATTTGTTGAGATTGCTGCATCTGGGCAGATTGCTGTGATGGTTGTTGCTGAAGCATCATCTGGCTGTGACTTTCATCAGCCATTACAAACTTAGAATATTCTATAAGAAAATAATTTAATTAAATATATAAATTAAGTAAATAAAAGTTTTGTATACAAAAATATTTTCACTGAAATCAACATAAAATATTTTCAAAATGAACAATTAAAGCATTCATTTTTTGAGACATTACAAAGGAAAAATTGTCATGTGTCAAATATAAACTTCTCTTTGCATTAAAGCACGCTTCACATTTCACTAATCTCTTATTAACTATAAAAAAAATTTTGTAATTTTAAAATTTTTATGCAAGCATATTTTCAAATAATATCATGTTTTAACAATAGTTTTTTGCCCAAAAAAGTTAGTTAAAAAAACATGAAAACTACCTTTAGCACAGATAGTAATCAACACCCAAATCTGATTTTCTACCAATGTTTTGGTAGTTTAACAAAGCCTTCAGCCCTTAAACATGGTGGCCACAATAAGAGTCCAAGAACAGATCAACTTTACTGCAAACATCCTGTGCAGAACCAACAAGATGTAACTGTGGGTAAGAAAAATGTACAAGTCCAGAGGAGTGTTGCCTGAACTTTATGGTACATGTGGCAAAAACTCCCATTCGAATCCACAGAATCCATCTGGTGAATGCAGACATATCTGGTCTTACATTAACTTGTTGGAACAGTACCTCCTTATACCAGAACTCATGACATTTGTGACAGCACCATCAACACGGACTAACATCTCACTGTACAATTTTCAATGACTTTACCTTTTCCCAGATACTCTTTGTGGATAATACCAAGGTAATCACACCAGATACAAAGCATAACCTTAGTCAAATATACTTTGCAATACTTACAAATTAGACTTACAAATGAGAAATACTTACAAATGAGGGTGTAAACCAACCCTCATTTCAACTTGTGGGGTTGAAATAAATTCACTTTTCATCACGAGTGACAATCTGGTACAGAATTTTGCCCTTGCATTGATATTCTAGAAGCCTTGAATACATCTGACCTTATCTGTTGGAGTCAGCTCATACAGCACTTAGCGACTGAACTTGTGTCAAATTTATGAGATGCATAGCACCATTAACACTAATGTCTAACTCCTTAGCTTGCCTTCAAATCGCTAAATAATTATTTTCCACAAGTTCTCACAGACAGGCCTCATCAACATCAATAGGCCAGCCATAGTGCTGTTTCCTGAATGTTATAGTCCTTGTTTTTGAAATTTTGGTACCAAGACTTCATAGCATCATATGATACAACAGTAATACTTTAAACTGTACACAATTTATTAATTAGATATAGTGCAGAAATATTGTTAACATGTTTTTTCTAATGATTAATTAGAAACACAAATTATTATAAGAAGGAATATTCATGTTTTGATTAATTAAAAAAATATTTATAAAAATGGATATGTTCATTTTATTGGCTGAGTACACACACACAACTTATAGTATTGATTTTCTTATTAAACATATATAAAATGTTTAGATATACAAAACATAAAATGTTTTGTAAATAATAATCTTTGTAAAATTTGTGAAATTAATTTCTAGTTATTACTTATAGTATTTAAAATAGAAAAATAGCACAAAATTGCGATATTCGAAATTCAAGTTTGAATTTTGATCAGGATATTGTGCAAAATGACATACTTTATGGTTGGTGCAAAACTTAAAAATCTTGCCATACCCCTGCTGACTTGAAGAATTTTAACTTTATTTGCATTTTAGTTATAAATATGCTTGACTGATTTCTGAAACTTTCAATGGGACACTAGAATGCCCTTCAGTGTCACAGCAGGGCCAGTCCTAGACATTTTGGCACTCCGGGCAAAATCTTAATTTTGCTCATTTTGAACTTCCTTATTGATGCGGTGCTTTATGTGGTCATGCAATAATTAAATTATTTTATTTTGTATAGTTTTCCCTAAATATGTAACTTTGATTTCTTCTTTATTGGGGACTCTGCGAACGTGTTCCTCCATTTTTGGATAAAACTCAGCCAATAACTGAATTAACTTCAAAAAGTTTCCATTATTGTGTTCATACAGTTTATCGCTTTTTCCTCAAAAAGCTAGAGAGATCTCGCCTAGCAGTTTAACGACTGATATAATGTGTAAAAGAACTTCAGACCAGTGATTTATCTCAGAATCAATGAGCCTCTCAGAAACTGCATTTATTGTTTCACCTATTTTCAATCTTTGCTTCAATTCAAGCCATGATTTCAAACAATATGTATGAGTTTTAGCATTTTAATGATGTGCTAAAGAGTCCCCTAAATGCTTCAAGTCTTTAAATCCCCGATTGCCAAGAGCGCTCAAGCTAGATGGTGCAGCAAAAAGTCAACATGGAAAACAGTACAAAGCATTTTGATATATGGAATATACCATCTATTCTCTTAATTTTTGAACCCCCCCCCCTGTGCGCAACTGGCTTATAAAAATAAATGCATTTTATTCAACTCTAGACTCAATTACCACAAAAGACATGTTTTGATCTTAACTCTCATTTTTGAAATCTACCCCCACCCTTTTTTGGCTTATGTCTGATGGATTTTATTCTTTTTTAAAAATGAAAACAAAAATTAAAAGACTTACCTTCACAGAGGCCAAACGCACTGGACAATTTGCACAAAATGCTTTTTTACACTAACAATTTAAACAAACTATTTTATTTTGCACCAGCCGAAGTCTAGTGGCAAATGATGCATTGTTTTAAGTCAACTTCCTTTTTATATGAAGTTAAAAAGGACTGTTAGATTTTGTTTCACTTGGTTTCAAAATAAAAAATCAAAACTACCAGTCAAATCTTGCAACTCATTTTTGAGAAAATTCCCGTGAACCGATTTCAATGAAATTTGGTATATTTACAGTTCAAGGGTCCGATGACAATGCAATATTATGAAAAATAATTTATATATCAGAATGATAAAAAGTATTCTTTAATTTTTAGTGCATTTTATAAAAGCCTCTAACTTAATTTTTTTATCAGTTTATTTTCATTATCCATGATTTTGGCGCCCCTAGATCATTGCGGTCCGGGCGCAGGCCCGGATTGCCCTACCCTGGTCACAGATATTGAAGGGCATACTTTTGGTGGGTTTTTAGAGTGTTTTAGTGGGTAACTTAGACACATTCATATAAATAAATGGTTACTGATTAGGAACCTATACCAGGGATAATAATAAATGAAACAAGCATATACATTTAAACATTTTATTTCGTTTATGTAAATATTAATAAGTTACTTAAAAAACACTTTAAATGAGAAACAAAAATATGAACAATGCTTACATGTACTTTACATTGGCTAGTATAGTTTTTTTAGAGTCTTTCTCGATTTTATTCTAATAAAAATCTTTGCAAGCTAATCCGATGTTGATTTTGCATGTCATCAAGACCTTATTGTAGATTCCTTAATCAAACCAATATTATCAGTTCATGCATTGTTCATCAAGGAAAATACTCTCAACTAGTACTAATGTCCCAAGTAAACTAAAAATATACTCAACAATCTTGATCAGATAAAGATTACTATGTTACTCTCCTTTAAGTGACCAAACAGCCTGATACCTTTTTCTCACATGAAATTATCTCTTAGTTTCTTCTTGCTTCTACAGTTCCCAATTTGACTGCAAATACTTCTGGGCAAGCACAACTTTGCAAAACAGCTGATCATTATTTTCATTTCAGGTACATCAAGAAGACTGCTATATATAATTTCTGAAGTTTCGGCATTTTCCCAATCAACAGAAATAGCTTTCATCAGACTAACAAGCAGACCGACAGTCATGAAAACTGCTCAGCGTTTACAAAATTATTCTCTCAGAGGCCTAAACGTGCAATGCATATTTCATAAAAGCCATTAAAATTTTCATGCAGTTACAGATTTGGTCATCCAATTCCTGTAGATGTTCTCTCCATCTATAAGTATAAAGTTGGAAGCTTTTCTTTCTACCAAGTTACTATTGAAAGTTTTACAAGCTTCAGCAACCTCAAAAGCAGTATTATCTTTTTCCATTATAAAGATGGCCTTCTTAAATAGTTCAAGCTGTCTGTGGGCGAACCACAAGTAGAACTTAACTTGCTTATTGATTTAACAGTCTTTATGATTGATAAGCACAATTCTTGGCATAAAAAAGCATTCAGACCTTCAAAATCCTTTAAAAAATTTTCCAGCATGGGTATAATTGATAGAAACAATGTTCCCATGTTGAATGAGTTTACAGTACAGTATCTTGACGTACTCACAAAATGTTTTGTTTATGTACAGACTGAGTAAATACGGAAGTATTTATAACTCTTAACAAGTAAGGCCTTAATATCAATTAGGAATCTAGTAGAGCTTCCACACAGTTGTGCACAATGCGTGTTTCCCACAAGAGATTCTATTGATTTCCCCCACCTAGGCTATTCTTGTTTTGATGAAAAACATTGTTTTTCCTGCCACCAAAACGAAATAAGCAGAGAGAAACAATATGTTGCAAATATCTGCACAAAGGAAACTATATTAATAATAAATATTGTTAAAATTGCTTTTCAACATGTCAGAGTATATGTGATTCCAAAATATTCAGATGTTTCCTTGCCATAGATTTAAAATCTAAGTTTTGCTTGTATATCTAAATTAAGAGAACACAAAAATTGGTACAAGTTTCGTATCCTCTTAAATGCATCTATACTTAAATATATATTTACTTAACAAAGTCTTCTTCAAGCTCTCGAGCTAAAGAAACTATGACATTTAAATTATTGCCTAACACTTTATTAGAGTAAATTTGAATTGAAAACAGTGAAATTAGTTTTGAAGAAAAAAATTCAAATTGCGATATAGGTTACGGTTTTCTTTATAATAAGCAAAGGTTGCTTCTTTCACTGCCAAGTCAAAGTTTTTGTCA
The DNA here is from genome assembly GCA_037975125.1 of Latrodectus hesperus. Taxonomy (NCBI): domain Eukaryota; kingdom Metazoa; phylum Arthropoda; class Arachnida; order Araneae; family Theridiidae; genus Latrodectus; species Latrodectus hesperus. The sequence goes on from CM075850.1 coordinate 34,609,149, forward strand.
TTTAAATATCGATTTAAAAAAAAAACTAGTCAGTTTTGATATGCAGTGACACATGCTACACACTTGTGTGTTTATGACAGCAAATAATCTTTTATTTTGGACTGACCACAGTGAGCAAATGAAATTGTTGAATTATAATATGAGCATTTAACTTTATCATCTTGATCTTGAAAAACAGCACCAATACATATTTACTTAAAAAAATGAATTCATACAAAAACTAGATTTTTCACGCTTTGCGACACAAGACATTGGCGAGATTTCACGCTCTGCAAGGTTAGACCGTAATACTCAGTTTAGCTAATTAATTAAAAACTTGAGTTTTTATAAAAACATAAGAAATATATTAAGCTTCATTGCCTTGTTGTCTCCAAGGTAAACTGATGTTTTTTCTAATGTGAGCAACACTGCCCAGTTAATTAAAATCCGAGTTTTTATAAAAAATGTTTCTTATGTATTGATTCAGCTTTATTATCCAGTTTTCTCCTGTTATAGACTTTGTGGTATTAAGCTTAGTTTATATGATTTGTTTATTATTATATAATCTTCATAAAGTATTTATAGTTATTAGTATATAAACACTTCTATAACAAGTAATAACAATAAAATAGTCGAAATTTTGGTACTCGAAATTTGAAATAGCATAAGATTGCAATGTTTAAAATTAAAGTTTGAGAGCGATTGGTATATTGAAAACTGGATATTGCATGAAGTGACTTAAAAACTGATGAAATAACTCTGCAGTACTTGGCATGAAAATTGAAAATCGTGCCAAATCCAGGCAAGCTCCAAGGACATTTACCAAATAATCCTTTACAGATAATCATGTAAAATTGTTTATCATCCATAAAATAATATTTAAATTTTACCAGCATGTTAAGTAAACTTACGGGGACTAAGATTTTGTCAAGAAACCAGGACTGTCCTGATCAAACCAAGACATCTAACAAGCCTAGTCATAAAGGAAGTTGGAAAGCAAATAAAAGGAAAACTGGAGATCATGCTAGTTAGTGATTTTTAGTTTTCTTTAACTAATTAGTAATATTTGTTTAAGCTAATAGATTTTGCTCACTATTTCTACATTAATATATAATTTACTACAAAATTAAAAAATTACAAAATAAAAAATTCTAAGACATTTTACAATAAGATGTAAAATGTCTTAAAATTATACAATAAGATGTCAATGAGTCTTAAAGACTCAGTGCACAACTTCAATGATGTCTAAAAGTTCCAAAGAGGGAATTTTAATATCCATGTAGTTTTATGTAATACATAATTTTATTTAAGAATATAAACAAGAATGAATCAAAATCTTTGATGATTTATATTCATAAAATTCGCAGCTACCACTTTACCATAATTAAAAATAATTGTGCTTAATGTTTACAAAATATAGGCAGTGACTAGCTGAATGGAATTATTTTTAAAATATTTAAAGTCAAAGGATTATTAAAGAAGTTCAGTAATATTAATATATTCTGAAAATGATTAGCCTACAACATTTTAAAAAACCATAACATTTTTTAAAAGTATATAACCAAATTATTTAAAAATAAATATTATCTACGATTGTTAGAGACAAAAAAAAAATATTACATACATTGAATCTTAAGCATAATCATTAAAATTTAAAAAGTCTACTATTTGAGGCGTATCTTCAAATAATATTAATCACAACATTCTATAATACATAGAAAAAAATGTAATTTGATGTATAATTAATTTTTTATAGCAAATGATCAACAAGAACAATACTAGTATGAAAATTTAATGATACATGTAGTCAAAACTTAACCGATTTATTACTTCATACGTGACATTTCATTTCAACACTTAGAAAAATAAATAAGAATAAGCATACCTCATATATCACTCCTATCACTGAGAATGTTTGTCAAAAATTTATTACAATTTAAATATATATACAGCATTCTAAGGCTTTAAATTTTAAAATTTAAATCTTAAAATATCGTTTCTTAACATAAAATATTTATATCAATTTTATTATTCAACACAACACTAAAGGTGACGCTAAAAGATAATATGCTAATACATTTAAGTCAGCAAATATTTTTCATCAAATCATCACATTATTTTAATATATTTCTCTAAAATTTTTAATTTTTTTAAAAAAACTCATAATTAATTTGATAAGCATTTCTCTAATTTATAATTTAATAAACATATACAACAGAAACATTTTACAACAATATTAAGCTAATTTCCCTAAATCCAAATCCCACACACACACATACGGACACGTAGTTGACTAATGCCATTTCAAATTAAGAAACTAGAGTTAAAATGAAACCAAGTTTTTCAAGCAAGCAATTTACAGAATTTTAGATTATTTACCAATTTTTGAATACATTGAAATTGAAAAAAGAAAGATTACTTTCTTGGAAAAAGTTTAATTAATAAAAAGTGCATTACATAGAAGATTTAATTAATGTTTTTTATATTTTAAAATGCTTATTTATACATATATCTGTTATAAATAATTTAATATTTTAACTTGCCAGCTCTATCGAAAATACACTGCTCAAAACAATTAAAGGATATTGTAAGTTTTACATAAAATAGAGATATAAACGAAATTTTTTTGCTGAAAATGAAAGAAGAGAATCACAAATGAAAATTTTTCTGATTTTCAAACTGTGGAGTGTGCTAATTTTGAGTTTGACGTCAAAAACGTCACTTCAGCGGCAGTGAATGAAATTTGACTTTCAACTGAATAAAAGACAATGAATACAAGGATGATCAGTATTCAGTGACTGCTTTGTTTCGATGAGTACGATGTCTCAGTGAAGTCATTTTACCGATTCAGTAGCTTGGAGAGTTGTTGGTAGGTTAGAAGGGGGCCAAACTCAAGCCGGAGTAGCGCAAGCCATTGGAGTGTTACAAAGTGTGATTTCCAGGATCTGGAACCGTTTTTGGAGACTGGAAGTGCAGGCCGAAGACCAGGGCAAGGTCGTAGACGGGGAACAATGCCCAATGAAGATCGTTATTTAGTGTTAACGGCTCGGAGATACCGAAATATGAACGCTACTCTTCTCAAACAACACCTTCGCTCGGCTACTGACACCACGGTTTCAACTCAGACTGTCCGAAACCGGCTTCATGCTGTAGGTTTGTATGTTCCCCGACCGATGGTATGTGTATTCTAACATCAAGGCATCGTCGCGATCGCAGGGAGTGGGCAACAGAGCATGTGAAATGGAGGAGAAATGAATGGAGCTATGTTCTTTTTTCTGACGAGTCCCGTTTTTCTGTTCATCCTGATAATAGGCGTATTTTCATCTAGAGGGACCGTGGCAGTAGGAATAATCCAGCGTTCATGCACGAAAGTGTCAGATTTGGCGGTGGGGAAGTGTTGGTGTATGGTGGCATCTCCATTGACGGACGCACATACCTCTATATCATTCGAGATGGACCTCTGACTGGTCACCGATATAGGGATGAGATCCTCAGATCTATTGTAGTCCCTTACGCTGCAGCAATCGGATATGACTTCATTTTAATGGACGATAACTGCAGGCCACATCGTACTAACCTGGTGGAGGATTTCCTTTTCAAGGAAGGAATCGTACGAATGGAATGGTCAGCGTGTTCTCCAGACATGAATCCAATAGAGCACGTTTGGGACGCTCTAGGAAGACGAGTTGCTGGCCACCAAACACCCCCACAAACTCTTCAAGAACTGGAAAGAGCTCTTCTGGAAGAGTGGAACAGAATACCCCAACTCGTGATTAATAGCCTCATTGACTTAATACCTCAAAGGTGTTCAACGTTGCTGGCCGTCCGTGGAAACCATACCCTCATACTGAAAATGACTTCCTTTGAAGATAACGCCTTTTCTTATTCTTTTTTTCTCATATGCACAAATTGTGTTTTTTTCCTTTTGTACACAAATGCGCAATAAAATGCATTTTTTTCTGCCAAACATGTGTAATTTATTCTCATATAACCTACTACGTCTGTCGACCACGTATCAATCAGCTAAAAAGTTTCCCAGCCACAAGATCCACCTAAAACACCAATATCCTTTAATTGTTTTGAGCAGTGTATATAAAAATATTCCAAAATTAAGTTGTATTTGAGTGAATTACGGAAGTTTCGTTAACTTTACTTTTTGAAGAAAGAACTTGCTCTCATATTTATTTATTTTTATTTATTTATTTTATTACATTACATATATTCAGACTAGTATGCTTGATTCTTGAGATCCGCTTGTAAGTCTTCGTCAATAATAGGACAAATAGCACAATGACAGATGTACAACCACAGAAGAATAACGAAGAAAACACCCAGGGCCATGGTGGGAATCGAACCCACACTCCTACGCTCTCAAGCGATTATCGGTGATGCCTTAGACCACTCAGCCACGGAGCGCCCGACTTGCTCTCATGAACAGAAGATATTAAGTTTGATAACCTTGAGTTGAATTTAGCCATACTTAGAGTTTTTATACTTAGTATAAATTTTATAAATTCGACATCTCTCCACTGATGTGGCATGATAAAAATGAAAGAGTAGCTATTGAAAACATGATCTCATCATCAAATCTTATTGAAAACTATGAGATAATTAGCGATGTTAAGCCACTACTGCTCCCGAAAATAAGTAGCCAGAAACGAAATTTAACAAACTGTATAAGTGACTTTAATCAACTGATTTTAACAATTTGAAAAATTATGAAGTTTTAAAAAAGAAATATTTTAGCAAATAATACCACTAATATGAAAGCACTAAAAACAAAATATTCGAAAAGCAGAAAGTTTTTTCAGTTTTATAATAGATAAGCACATACTCGTAATTAAACGTGGATAACTAAATAAAATGTTTGCAATCAGAGAATGCCAGAAATATCCTATATATTGTTAGATGAAAATTTAAATTGTTGTTTCACGTTGACTTTATAATCCCAAAAAAGAAACACTTCAATCTCTTATCATGAGATATGACACTACGGGACTGCAACGTGAAGAACTGAAAAACTAAAAACAAGAATTCGATCTGATATTTAAAACTGTTCAGTGGATCGAAGGTATCATTTGAAACAGCGCTACAATTTGTTTAAAACCCCTATTACATTAGAGTTGCCCAGATTTCAGTTTGAGCAACTCCCGTAGACTTAACATTATGTGACGTCACAGCTAAAAATTTGAGCAACTCGTTCTTTTCGTCCAATGAATGCTTCAGATTTCTTTCAGGTTTGCTGTAAGAAAATAACAGTTTTACTAGATTTAATAATAGAACCCTTTTCTGGCTAACATTTTTAAGGTTGCCATATTTTACTCAGAAGGTGTCCACATTTCATAATGAATTCTTATTTGGGAATTTAGTTTGTAGCCAAATTTTATTTACTATACGCCATCGTGTGAACCTTAACCCGTGTGAACCTTTATTTTAATATGGAAATTTTATTTTTAAGATAATCTTTGCCGACGTGAAAATGAAAAATATCTTGTTGCTTCATGTTTGATTATTAATAAACCCATTCAAAAAGAAAATAAAATAATTTGGAGTAGACAATAGTTTCTAAGGAGAGAAAGTCTTGGTTGTTTTAATAACCTCATGAAGGAGCTTGCTTTAGAAGTAAGTTTCTAAAATAATTTTTAAGGCATATTTTAGTTATAAGTCTTAGACAGTCATTGTATTAGTATTTGTATTTTTTAAAGGTTGTTTGAAATATGTATAATAAGGAATTTTTTCTAAATATTACACATGGCGGCAATAAAATTAACAGTAATTTTTTTTTCATTAAAAGATATCATTCCTTAATTCATTGAGCATATATTTATGATGTTTTTAGTTATCGGTATTCCGATAATGTGTGCGGAAGTATTATACTTAAACCCAATTTAATTATTTTTCTCTTAGCTGCTTTCGTCTAAAAATGTATACTTCCTATTTCAAAAGAAAAAAAGTGAAGTCATACATACAAATAAGTATGCAAGTATTTATTGTGATCCTTTCACATTAAACATCCATTTTTGGTAAATATTGTTTGACAATTATTCCTCATATGTATAGCATTTATCACTAAGATGATTTTGAATATTTCATTGCATTAACTATTTAATTTAACCACATGATACAAGGAAATGTTAAGGAAACACAAGTAACCATAAAGTGTGAAATATTTTAAGTATAATTACTGTAAAAATGTCCTTGATTTACATTTTCTTTGGAAAAAATATTGTAATCTGATTTTTTACAATCAAAGATTTAAAATTCTGGAAGTAGATTTTTTATTGATATATTTTTTGATATTACAGGATTCCGAAGGACATTGGACATTTTTACGGATGGATACTCAAACGTTTGAAGATATCCTTTCAAAAGTGAGGCCTGTACTTGAAAAGAAGAGGACAAAGTTTAGAGAGCTAACACCTGTTGCTGTTAGCAGTGTAGGTATAGTTTTATCATTTGTTTACGCTATTTGTTACATGTTTGTTAAAATTAAACAATATCAAAACGCTTATATATAAAAGTTAAATATTGATTTTTGCCGCCCATTTTGTCTAGCGGTCAGCATGTCTGACTGCGGATAGGGAGGTCCTGGGTTTGAATCCCGGTTCGGGCATGGATGTACTTTCTCCCTCTATCTATCCTGTCCTTGTTCTTTCCTTGTATGAATGTGGAGTGAATGGTTGCATACCCTATAAAAGGGTAACTATGGCATGTGTGTACTGAGGAAGTCGGATTCCACACCAAAATATGGTTCTGTTGGAAAAGTGAAGCAACGCACCCCATATACACGACAACAACAACAAATATTGATTTCACTTATAAAAAGGTCTAACATTTCTAGAAATGTATTTACCTTCATCTAAATAATTTTTTTCTTTGTATTCTAGTATTTTAAAAATTAAGGTGCTTACAAAAAAGGAGTGGTTTCAAATCTATTAAAATATATAATATTATTTTTATTTTTTAAAATCAAAGTTTTATTTGTGTCAAAAATTTGATGTGAATAACTAAAAATATTATTGCTATTTCTTTTTTCTATGGGAAACACAAAGCTCTCTGGCTTTTCAGTTTCGAATAGCACAAAGTACGATATCATTCATCCTGGAAGAAGTCTGTGATGCATTAAGTTTAATTTTGAGGGAAAATTTGAAAATCCCCAAAACTTCTGAACAATGGAAGAGCGTTGCCAATGCATTTTCTACAATATGTAACTTTCCTATGTGCATTAGAGCCATGGATGGAAAGCATATTAAAATATTGCCTCCACCTGGCTCTGGTTCCACATACTATAACTATAAAGGGGGGTTCAGTATTGTTCTTCTTACTCTAGTTGATTCTAATTTTGAGTTTCTGTATGTTGACATTGGGACCAATGGCAGGATAAGAGATGGAGGAGTTTGGAATAAAAGCAAATTGAAATTTTCTTCGGAAAACGATATTCTCAATATACCTGAAGCTGAATGTTTATCTGGTACTTTTGATTTTGTACCTTATGTAATTGTAGCTAATGAGAATAAGTGGTCGATTGAGTGAATTTTTTGCTTCTGACGTCTTTTTAAAAAAATGTATATCACTCTCTGGAAAAGTACCAGAATTTTTATCCTTAGTCAAGCATACTTCTATGATTGTGAGGGTTATTAGTAAAGCAGCTGGATTTGGAAAATCCTTTGTTTGTAGGATTATTAATCAGCAAAAGAATTTTGGAGCAGTGTTTCGGTGAAAGTCAGACAGTTAACTGGAATTAGGAATTTTTGGTTTCTTATCTGTTAGGAGGCGAGGTGACATATTGGAATGAGAAAAAAAGGTTGGTTGGTTTGTTTTTGATTACCAGGAGTAGTGTTGTGTAGAAAATTACAAATATTATAAAACGATCACATATGATAATTTATGTTAAAATAAGACATTATTTTTTTTTATTGCGTTGTGTATTTATTCAAGTCTTTATTTCTACCCAGATTCTAACCTGAAAGAACAGAAGCAGAAACTGGCTTTGTTTTAGTAATCAAAACTTCTTTTAATTCACAGAAGAAAATAACACATCTATTTACAATAATATGAATTCAATTATTTGTATTATTTCTTTTATTACAACTTTGCTATTAAAATGATAATTCACTCACGTGGAGTGATTAACTTACCCTAGATTGCCTGTTCTAGTGAGATTAATTATTAAATAAAGTTACGTAAATGGTGGTACCACACAAAAAAATATCTGGCTGGATAATTAAATAAATTAAAAAAAAACATTCACTTACATAAATAAACAGTCGATGGTATAGGCCGGCCTATTTAGAGACGTTCACAAACTTGGTTGATCACAATAGTCCAGCGTTCTTCTTTAATAGTATGGCAAACGCCTTGGGTCGACGACAACTTGGATGTAAATGCTGACATTCAGGCATCTCCTAATTTCACAATTTGAGAGGGCTCTTCTTCTTTCAATCAGCTTTTCTTTTTTTTATCAACTTTAACTTTACTTTTCAAAGTCTCCAATAAAGCGTCGAACTCCCCAAAACCAACCGGGTCTCTTGTTCCGGCGATGTCCTGCAGCCCCTCTGTCTTTTTTTCCTCTCCCCTTCACTTCTCTTCTTCCTCCCCTCGCTTTTTCCTTGCAGGACCGGTTTTCTCCAAGTCCCACGTTAGGGCATTCCACTTCGTCAAAATGGGGGAAATGGGGTATGGAATTAAATAATAAAAAAAGGACTTCCAGCCAGAAAAAAAATGGGTAGTTTAATTTATAAAAATTATCCAGCCAGTGAATACAACACCAATAATCTACCTGGAAAAAAAAATCGAAGATTTTTTTTTCCACATATTTGCACATTCACACATTTGCACTTATTTTGCATGGCTCTGATTTGTTCAATACATTTTTTTTGTTTTCTACTTAAAATCATATATAAAGTGATAATTAATAAGATTTCCAATTAGAAATAGCACATAAAGTATACATTTATTTACCACACAATGTAATCTTGGCTAATTTAAAATATAAACTTCTTACAGACTGCTAGAATTAAGAACTTTAGTCAGCAGTTACATAAGTAATTCAAGATATAAAAACTTATATATATATATATTTACAAAACTATTTATTGCTATACATACACTCTACACAATCATTTGTTAATGTTTGTATTACTCATTTAATCAGTCAATTATGTGCTACAGTTCTTTCGAGCGAAACGAGTATTATAATTATGTTTTATTGTTCGAGATATTCCACCATCACATTTTGGGACAGATGAGACTCCTTTATTTGGAATTGACGTTGAGCTTTTGCTCTGAGGATTAATTACAGGGCTAAGAACAAACGCCTTTTTACCTTTTCTTTGCACGCTATCGTTAACCCCGAAGTAACTATTTTTACTTTCCTTATTCGAGTCAGTAGATTGCTGAGGTGTAGAATTAATTTCGTGTAAAGTCGGGAATACAATTCTATCATTAATTTTTGAAAGTCGATCTACATGAACTATTTGGGTTTTTGAAGGTTCTTTTACGCAAGCTATCTCGTAATTTACTGGTGATTGTTTATTCAGAACTCTAAAAGGGCCTACATTTGGTCTCATTAATTTCCTTGAAATCCCTGCTCTTGTTTCGGGAAGATATAGATATACGACATCTCCTATATCTATTTGTTTATCAACTGCGGTCTTACGGCGATACGTCTCCTGTTTTTCTGCTGCAGCTATTAAATTATTTTTGACAATTTGAAAAGCATTTTGTAAACGTACAACTAGATCTCCAGCGTACTCTCGGACATCCGCATAGTTATGAGCTATAGGTTGAGACATAACAGAATACGGTAACTGGATATCCCTGCCATACAAGAGATATGATGGTGTTTCGCTTGTTGTACAATGTCGTGCCGATCTATGAGCTAGCAAGGCGAAAGGTACATGCCGGTCCCAGTCTGTTTGAGTAGAATTTACTAAATGACTTAATGAATTAATTAAAGTCGAGTTAAGTTTTTCTACCATTCCATCACTCTGAGGGTGATATGAAGTAGTAGTGTGTTTTTCAATACCTAATTTCGAATACACCTCAGAGATGGATTTTGAGATAAAGTTAGAGCCTCTATCGGAAATTAGACGAGAAGGTACACCATGTCGACTAATAAAATCTTCTAATACTCTAGCAACGGTTTCACTTTTTATATCGGGTGTCGGATATGCTTCCGGCCAGCGTGTAAAATAATCAGAAATCACCAAGATATATTTATTTCCTGAATAAGTTAGAGGAAGTGGACCCAGGGCATCCATAGCTATGCATTCCATTGGTCGTTGTGTGACTGGAACGCGCTGTAATGGAGCTAGTTTTTCGGGCTTATGACCTCTCTTTTCAACACAAGAAGTACACGATTTAACGTAGTTTAAAACATGTTTATACATATTACCCCAATAGAAGTTTTCTCTAATTCTGTTCAGAGTCTTTTGAAATCCCTGATGGGTTGCTACTGGGGAATCATGACACTGACGCATTATTTCTGATACTAAAGTTAGGGGTACCACTAATTTATCTTTGGTGTCACCACGATGTTTGGGGGCATTTTTTGGTATACAGTAAAGAAGATCATTTTTTTCAAAAAATAACATATGAGTAGGTGATGGTGTCTCCTTATTTTTTAGATAATTAATAATTTGTTGGCATTTTGGGTCCTGTTCCTGATGAATTTTAATTCGATGTTTCATTGTGGAATCAGAATCGTAGTTGGAAGCTATTACTTCTACTGCGTTTACACCCCTAGACAAGTAATCAGCTGTTATATTTAATTTTCCCGGTTTATGTACAATGGTATAATCATATTGTTGCAGAGTCATTACCCATCGGGCTATTCTAGAAGTTGGATCTCGCACTTTGAGTGCGAAGGAAAGACTTGCTTGATCGCAATAGATGATAAATTTTTTTCCGTACAAATATTGTTTAAAATGGGTAACGCCGAATACCGCTCCGAGCATTTCTTTTTCTACTGTACTATATCGAATTTCTGCATCTTTTAGTTTTTTACTGGCGTATGCAACAGGATGTGGGAAGCCATTTTCATCGTTTTGGCAAAGAACAGCTCCTAAAGCGTATTTTGAAGCGTCAGTACTTAATGTAAATTCCTTTGAAAAATCTGGTAGTTTCAAACAAGGTTCAGAAATTAAGCAGTTTTTCAAAGTGTCAAAAGCCTGCTGAGCTGAATCATCCCAACTGAATCTAGCATCATTTTTCGTCAAGTTTGTTAGAGGTAATGCTATTTCAGCATAATTTTCTATAAACCTTCGGTAAAACCCTGTCAATCCAAGAAATCCTCTAACTTGTTTACGAGTGGTTGGGACCTTGAAATCTAACACAGCTTGTATGTTTTTCTTATCGGGATAAACTGTCCCCTTTGAAACAGTGAAACCCAGATAGTTTATAGTTTCCTTTAAAAAACAGCATTTAGAAGGTTTAACTTTCAATTTATGTTCTTCTAATCTCTTAAAAACTAACCGTAATTTATTTAAATGTTCATCTATTGAGTCAGAAGAAGCAATTATGATATCATCTAAATATACTGCTATTTGAAGAGGTTTTAATCCAGACAGTACTATTTCCATTAATCTTTGAAAACTATTTGGCGAATTGCGCATACCAAATGGTACTCTATTCCATTCATATAAACCATGCTCAGTTGCAAACGCTGCTTTATAGGTGTCCTTAGGATCAATTTTCATTTGGAAAAACCCGCTACATAAATCCATACAAGAAAATAGAGTAGCATTTCCTAAATTGTCCACTAAGTCCGTTATATTAGGAATAGGAAAAGAGTCTGGTACAGTTTTTTCATTTAGTTTCCTGAAGTCGGTACAAAGTCTGAAAGAACCATCTTTCTTTTTGACAAGAAGTACTGGTGCGCTATAAGGGGAACTGCTTTCTTTAATAATCCCTATGTCTAGTAATTCATTGACCTGTCTATTTAATTCCTCTTTTAGGTGATGAGGAGGCCTATAAAATTTTTGCCTAACTGGAATATCATCTGTCAAATTAACTTCATGTTGTATAGTATTACAACCCTCCAAATCTTGAATAGAATGGGCAAACACATGTTTAAATTCTTCAAGCAGGGGAAGTAATTTTCTTTTCTTATCTTCGGATAGGTGCGATAAATCTAGTTTTCCTCCCCAAGCTTCAAAATCATCACCTATTTCTTCAGTGGAAAATGTATTACACTCTTTAGTATCAATTTTTGTTACTTGTAAAGGTTCAATGGAAACTAATTTTGAACCTTTGTTTATGTGTATAGTATTTTTTGATGTATTTGCAACCCTTATTTTATAATTTCCCTCCTTAGATACTGGGTTTACGGAGCGAGCAACCCATACTCTATCACCCGCATGATCATTTGCAGGCTCTATTAAAACCGAATCTAAATTTGAATTTAATTTTTCTTTTGTTTTGATTTCTATAATTTTTTCGGTTCCAGGAAAAATAGTAATTTTGGTAACGGAAAATCCGAAAATACAACTATTGTTATCTTCTATGTTCACGACATTAGTTTTTAATTCGTCACAGTCAGGATTTTGGTAATTCCATTTAATTGAAGTAGTTGTATTATGTAATAGTTTTTGCCTATAATCAATTATCATTTTATGTTGTACAAAAAAATCACTACTTAGTATTAGTTTATATTTTTTTGAAATACTATCTTTAGTAATATAGAAATCGCTTTGAAATTCATTAGTATTTATTTTAATTTTTAAAGTTACTTTTTCTTCAATTTCTAGCACATGGTCTGAAATGCCTTTAATTTGGAGTTTACATTGTGAGAGCATTACACTACTTTGATAAGCTATAGTTTCAAAAAAATTTCGTTCGATTAGGTTACAAGATGCGCCTGTATCTAAGAGAGCATTTACTTTTACATTATTTATTGTGATTTGAATTACTGGCAATTTATCATTTATTGTGGATGTAACAAATAAAGGCACCTGTGTGGGTTTATTTTCGGAGTAGCGAGGTGCAGCCGTCTCTCCCCCTATTGCTAGTTTAAATGATTTCTTCTATTATCTCTACCTTTATGGAAATTGTTATGCTTGTTGGAATACCAACATCTTTGCGTTTCGTGTCCAATTTTACGGCAGAAGGAACAAAATGGTATTCTGCATGTAGCTTCTTCATGCCCATGTTTTTTACACCTGACGCAAAACAAATTAGGTATTCTTTGGTTTCTATCTTGTGTTGGTATTTGACTTACTTTTAATTCAGCTATTTGAGCTTGTAGGTCACTAATTTGTTTCATGAACATGCCCTGCATTTCTGAGTTTTTTTCTGTGTTATGTTTGATTAATGATTTTAGTTCACTTATCTCATTTATTTGAGTCACAGCGTGAACTGTTTCAAACTGTGTAGTTGGCGGTCTATTCAATGGAATGCATTCCTCTAAGAGAATGACTTGTTTCTTAAATTCACTATAGTCCGTGAGAGCTAAAGGCGTTATTCCTCTTAAAAGTTCAGGCTTAAGGCCATTTTTTGCCGTGGACAATAATAAATCCAATCTATATTGCTCGAATTCACTACTTCGTTCTCTAGGAACGCATTTATACGATAAGCCCTCGATTCGTGAAAAATATCTTCGTGCTGATTCTGACGGTAACTGATAACTCGTAGTTAACCGAGAGATATCTGTTGTCATAGAGTGACAGAAGTGAAACCTATCACGAAGCGCCGTGCAAACATCTACATATGAACCGTGTTTTTTAAGGTCACCCTGACTTGATAAGAATTCCTCCGCTTCTCCAGAAATTCTCAATTTTAAAGCTAATAATTTATCTTTCGGGCGCCATGAACAATGGTCACCAATTTCATCTATTCTATCCAAAAATTGTGATAGTGAAACATCTTTACAACTACCATCAAACACAGGAATATTATTTAAGAATTCACCAATATTAGGAGTGTCTACTGACACAACACACGAAGCGGTTTGAGTCTCACTATTCATAATTACATTAATTAAAAATATTTACCTTCAAAAAATAATTTACCTTAGCAATTATTAATGTAAATATATGAAATTCATATAAGTATTTACAACAATTTTCACAACAGTTACAATGTTCCACTTAATATAAAATAAACACAATAAGATTACTGTAAATAATTAAATAAGGAGATGTACCACGTGCAATCTTTTAATAGTCAGCCATGTTTAAAACTAAGCCAGAATCTTATTCCGTTTTCAGTTTTTCAAAATCCACTTTAAACGGCACCATTTTGTTGTGTAGAAAATTACAAATATTATAAAACGATCACATATGATAATTTATGTTAAAATAAGACATTATTTTTTTTATTGCGTTGTGTATTTATTCAAGTCTTTATTTCTACCCAGATTCTAACCTGAAAGAACAGAAGCAGAAACTGGCTTTGTTTTAGTAATCAAAACTTCTTTTAATTCACAGAAGAAAATAACACATCTATTTACAATAATATGAATTCAATTATTTGTATTATTTCTTTTATTACAACTTTGCTATTAAAATGATAATTCACTCACGTGGAGTGATTAACTTACCCTAGATTGCCTGTTCTAGTGAGATTAATTATTAAATAAAGTTACGTAAATGGTGGTACCACACAAAAAAATATCTGGCTGGATAATTAAATAAATTAAAAAAAAACATTCACTTACATAAATAAACAGTCGATGGTATAGGCCGGCCTATTTAGAGACGTTCACAAACTTGGTTGATCACAATAGTCCAGCGTTCTTCTTTAATAGTATGGCAAACGCCTTGGGTCGACGACAACTTGGATGTAAATGCTGACATTCAGGCATCTCCTAATTTCACAATTTGAGAGGGCTCTTCTTCTTTCAATCAGCTTTTCTTTTTTTTATCAACTTTAACTTTACTTTTCAAAGTCTCCAATAAAGCGTCGAACTCCCCAAAACCAACCGGGTCTCTTGTTCCGGCGATGTCCTGCAGCCCCTCTGTCTTTTTTTCCTCTCCCCTTCACTTCTCTTCTTCCTCCCCTCGCTTTTTTCCTTGCAGGACCGGTTTTCTCCAAGTCCCACGTTAGGGCATTCCACTTCGTCAAAATGCGGGAAATGGGGTATGGAATTAAATAATAAAAAAAAGGACTTCCAGCCAGAAAAAAAATGGGTAGTTTAATTTATAAAAATTATCCAGCCAGTGAATACAACAGTAGCGAAACTCTCGTTTCCGGTCGATGTAATATATATATATATATATATATATATATATATATATATATATATATATATATATATATATATATATATATATATATATATATATATATATATATATATATATATATATATATATATATATATATATATATATATATATATATATATATATATATATATATATATATATATATCTTTTAAAAAATGTCAATAAGTGTCTAAATTAATGTTTGTGTATTAATGTGTAATAAATTTGTCGTCTACAAGGACTGTCTTTTATGTTATTCAACTATCCTAAAGACAACATGATTGTGAGAATATAACAGTGCCGTTTTTCTAAAGGATGTCTTCCGGATTAATACAATAATTTTGTTAACTAACTATAGGAAGTCATTTTCAAGGCAATGAGACAGTGATTTTTGATTGTTTCTCATTTTATTAAAAATCACTAATTATTTTACTTATGTTTGAATTAAGGAACTTTTGTTTTTGAATTTACTGAGTTTCCTTTATGATTTTTCTTAAAGATATACCTGTAATGAATTAATAGAAGTTAATTAAAGGTTGAAATAACAGGTAAAAATGTGTATAATACTTCATTGATAAATTATTTAAGAATGTTTGATATCAATAGGCAAGTATTATTAGTCATTTGATATTCGTTCAGTAATTTTCAGATAGGTTTTGTTTTTTCTAACTGGTGATTGTATCTAATTAAGAGTAAATTTTTCGGAATTGGTTAATAAATGCAAATTTATCTTTAAATAAAGATTTTGTGGATAGTTGTGCATTTCTTAATTTATGGAAATTAATACAAAAACTGTTGTTTTATAATAATTAATGAAACATATTTTTGGTTTAATGGGGTATAATATGATATAAATATATTTAGAATAGAATTTTCAAAGTCATTCTAATATGGTGTTTATTAGAAAGATAAAAAGTTTTTGAATAAGAAAATATTTCATGGAATTTTAAGTGCATTTAATAGTTTGTTTTATGATATAAAATAACTGATTTATAAAAATTTTTTAATTAATAATGAGATTATTAATATTAAGTGTTTCCTAAGATTGGGTTTAGTATATATACTAAACGGAAGATGTATGAAGCTTGGCTCAACACTCCTGATCAAACCCAACCTAAAAGCATGATCTGCTGATCATCAGCAAGGATTGCCTCTGAAATTCTAAGATGCTCTATTCAGAAGATACGTTTAATCGTAGGCTTCATAACTGGGCACTTCTATTTCAGAAAACACCTCCATAAAATGGGACTGTTTCAGCAAGACCCTATCTGCAGGAAATGTCATACGCAAGAGGAAACGGCCAAGCATACGAATGCGAGGCTCTTGCCCTCCCTAGATTAACTTCTTTAAGCATCATCCATACTAGAGAGTTAAACCTAGACTCCATTAAAGGGTTATCGGACTTTATTAATAAAGTGGATGACCCGAGCAACTGGAACTAGGAAACATTGGGTTTGGAGTTAAAAGTACAAAATGCTGATAAAAGCAGAGGTGCCCAACGACATACAAACCCAACTCAAAGAAGAAGAAGAAATGACAATTTAATACAGTATAATTGTCTTAATAATTGATAACTGAACCATGTATCCTCAAGTAAAAGGTTCGAAGTTAATCGTTGTGGAATATTTTCCTCTCAATAATACTTCGGCCTCTAGATCAAGTGATCATTATGAGTTTCAAACAAAGTTACAGAAAATTTGAGAAGAATTTTTTCTGCATTGGATGAATATTACAAGTAGATAATCTTACGACTTTGTACCCTTTGATTATAGGATGGAATGATATGGCAAAAAATCTCATCAAAATTTACTTCCACCATTCAGGCGTCATACAGCAACAAGAAATGAAATATACTGCTGAAACAATTGATGATTAATCGAAGAGGAAAATTTTGATGAAAAAGAAATTTCTTTCAAGAAATTTCGAAAAATGAAATAGATGAAAAATTAAGTTTTAACAAATGTATTACAAGTGATTTTGACTAACAATGTGTCGAAAACCTGATATAAAATCAACTGATTTTCCGTTATCGTTCAAAAGAAGAAATTGCATCAACATCGGAGGAAGAATAAACGAATATGATATTAAACCTCCAAGCATAAAAACTGTTTCAACTGTAGTTAAAACTTTAAAATATTTTTTCGTTATACAATAAAATGCAGAACGTTATTTGTCATCCTCAAATGAAATGGAAAATCATATTTTGCAAACAGAAAAGAAGCAAAATTCCGGATTTATTCTTTTAAAATTGAATGTTTAAAAATGAACACGTTTTATCTCTGATGTTTTACTTTAGATTCTTATGACTTTAGAGAGAATTTAACTGACAAAATTTTATTTTTGATTCAAAAAATAATTTAGATATTCAATTGGAATCTCTTTAAGGGTAATCTATTATTCGGAAGCATGTATGTGTAAATTTTTTAATTATATCGAATATAGCGACCACTCATGAAGACCTTTTGTTCTGTGCCACAGAGTGTCGCAGAGTGTGTGTGTGTGTGTTTTGGTAGCTTGGTTAAGCAACTCTTTCAAAATCGGAATATGTGTTGGTTTCGGAGATGATTGACACAATAATAATTACGTTCTTTGAGCTTATAACCGCTTAAGTTTTAATGATAAGGTCCTTCCTAGGAAATTTGGAGAGCGTTGACCAAGTCAGGTATTTTCCTATACATTTATACATAATAAGAAATTATAAAATACTTCATCAAATGTGTTTTGTATGTATATATATATATATATATATATATATATATATATATATATATATATATATATATATATATATATATATATATATATATATATATATATATATATATATATATAATTTAAATATTACGCTTTCAATGAGGTTTTATAACTACATTAGTCGCTTTTTATTTGGTAGGATTATAACTTTAAAAAAAAAAAAAAGACTTTAAAAATAACTTCTAAAATGTCAACAATTTTTACGATTAACGACTTAATTTTCAGGGTAAATTTGAAGGTATACATGATACACCTCTTTCTTCAGAAATGAAGTAGGAAATAAAAATTTAAGCAAATGAAAAAAACATTAATGCTGTTTTTGCATCTATACTTGAATCTTTTTTTATAAATTTTAAAATAATGAGTTTATGATTTTCATAAATTGATAGATCAATATATGTAATGACATCAAGAAAAATATCATTTAATTGAGATTAAGGAATTGAATATATGAGTATTTTTGTCCAAGTGTCATAAGTAAAAACAATAGATTAATCAATGGAATCAACAACAATATTTGTAATAAAAAAATCTTAATCATCTAATTTGTTTTTTGATTTTTTTCATCAGTCAAATCCTCAAATTAGAGGAACACCGAAAGGAAATTTTCTTTCAATTGAATTAAAAAATTAATCGAAATATAGTGAAAAAAATCTGCCCAAATGAAGACAAATTTACTTTTCTTTTTTTATTAAAAAAAAAGAAGCCAATACGCCTGTTTTTGCCAAAATTCTTTGCTCTAGCTAGTTTTAATTTTAATTTTCGGACCCAAAAGATCGGCAATTAAATTTCTTTCAACTGCTCGAAGGAAATGGAATCGGTCGAACACTCGAAAGGGGATAAGAAATCCATGGTACCTATAACTGTCGTACCACAGACACGTTCTGAGGCACTCACTATCATTGTATGACAACTGCCCCGTCACCTTAAGAAAAAGGTTAACTAATAATGAAATATTAATTACAAAATTTTATTAACTCATAAAAGAAAGGCTTATGAATGCCCTTTTTATATGTGAATTTTATTTTAACGTGACGGTCATGAATAAAACAGATCAAAGATATAGCATTGCAAAACTTTGTTTAATCATAGAATAATGTTTAATACAACATTTTTCATTTTTAGACATTTATATTAGAAAGATATGTGTTTTTTATGTCAGCAATTACTGAAAATCCAGATTTGCCTAATTATAAAGTCGAAAAGAGAATGAGAACCCTCATCGTTTTTAATTGTACAATGAGTTACTCTCATTTTTTATAGACATTAGGAGCATTGTCAAATCCAAACAAGTGAATTTTGGTTTACAGATTTTATCACTGGATAGATTTATCAGATTTTTTTCTTGGAAATTCATGAAATTACAGTTATTGTTTATTTAATATTTTTTTTAAAGAAATTGCAATTGCAAAAATTGCAGTCGAATTTTCAAGTTGTGTCACAACATTCGAGGTAGTTTATTACCAAGTGAGAATTAATAGCAGTAGTATTATGAGAAGAGTAGTATTAGAGAGCAGTAGTATTAGTAGCAGTAGTATTATTCATTTTAAGGAAGCATATAAGAAATGTGTGCTCAGATCCCAAATTCTCAGACAGACTTATATCATAAAGTTTACTTCATTTATTACATAATTGAAGACATAATGATTTTTTATTTAAATACTTCTTTGTGAAGAAGGTAATGGAATACCAAGCAATTCTGGGATTTAAGAAGAATCAGCATCTTTAATCCTCCGTATTGATCAGTACCCACATAGGTCGCCCGCATACATACTGATATATTTTGCTCAATTCGTGTTACTTTCTGTCATAAATATGCTAAGGATATCGAGCTTGTTTTCAGACCTTTCATTTTCCAGTAACATTAATCAAAAATTACTCGCGTTCAGTAAAAAAATGTCAATGTAAAATTAATTAAACAATTATAAAAATAAAATGGTGTTGAGAGTTAAATATATATATATTAGATAAAACATGAGAAACAGTTAAACTAATAAGACAAAATTTGAAAATCACTGAAAACATACAATACAAAAAATAGAAGGAAAGATAGGGACCACGTCTTCATCAGGAGGAAGTTGGTCAACTATGCAAAATAAACACTCTTTTCTGACATTGCATTTAGGACAAATGTCTAAAGATCTTCGAGCAATTTCCAGAAGAATGTCTGCATTAAAATATAGTATAAAAAGATATTTAGTTCAAAAATTAAATATAAATAATATATAAATACATATAATTTATTTATTTAAACGTAGACATCTAGCATCCAAAAAGTATACATAAAAATGAGGTAAATTCGTTATATGTAAATGCATATTTTTCAAATTAAAAATTTTAAACTTTCAATCATTAAATATTAGTGCTATTTTTTAAATATAAAAAAATATTTAGACGTTTAATGGAAAGTTTAAAATATTTATGAAAATTGCACAAAAATTCTTCTATAACAGCAGAGAAAGTTCTAAGCAATTCTAAATTATTCAAGTTAACATATTTCCATTTCATTTTTCGACCCGCGGCAAATAAGGTGATGTTCGCTGATCAGTGTCAACGATGAAAATAAAGAGCGGACGATGAAATGATGTCAAAACAAATGGAGGAGGCGACGATTTGTAATATCAACCAAATTTGAAATAATATCTGGAAGCTCATCGTCACAGGCCGGCACTTCTTCACTAATTTATTTGTTAGTAGTCTTTCACATTTTTCTTTCTTCATAGAAAAAATATCGTAAAAAACTAATTTTGTCAGACTTCATTTTGAAGAAGGAATTTTTTCTATAAATCTACATAGGAGTGAATATAATAATTTTTTTAAGTTATCTATCATTTTTTAAATCTTAAATTATTCCTTAATTTATTTTATTATATGGATCGACGATATTTTTTGAGATCTATTCGATAATTATATTTAAAATATTTTTTTTACATTTAAATGTAAAAAAAATATTTTAACTAGAGAAACAACTGATGCGTTTAGAAAAGCATTTGGAAAAGCTGTTGCATGTAGTAAATAATTTATATCATTTAGTAAATATGGAAATTTTAAGTAAGGAATGTATATTAAATCTTAAATTTATAATATTTAAATATTGCTTTAAGCTGTTTTTGATAAGAATAGTCAAACTTATACACAAACTTTAAATATATCTCATTTAATATTATTAAACGACGTATAAAAAATTAACTCCCGTACTTTATTTAAATTTTTTAAAAATTCCTTAAATTGGAGCATGGTTTTTCTATTTCAAAATTATATTGCTCTAAAGCTGTTTCTATTTTTTTTCGTGATTGTTTAAATAAAGTAATTTGTAAGCAATTTTAATGTGTAATTTTACAATTAATTTTTCGAAAGAAATTTAAGTAATAATTTAAGTATAAGTGATACTTAGATATTCAAGTTTATTAAAAAATACTTTTCATAATTCATGCTTACATTGTTTAGCCAATTTTAGTGTGCAATAATTACTATAACAAAAATGTCTCAGAATCTGATATACATTAAAATCCATAAATCATTTTATGAATGTAAAAAACATTAGCATTCTTTCAATTACAACTTGTTTAAAAGAATCATCACGTGAAATGATGAGAAACCATAAACAAGAATTTAACATCAGCAAAATTTCATTGGTTTAGCAGCTGAGTGATATCAATTTTCTACGTCATAACTAATTCATATTCATGTGATGAAATGTCAGTATTTATAGCAGATATTTTTGAAATAATTCCGGAAGGGGTCTTATGCTTCATTTATGCTGACGATGTGTTTCTTTTGTGCTCCTCCTTAACATCTGATACATTAAGAAAAAAGATGCATTTGGCTCTACACAAAGTTAGCCAATGGTGTGAACAATGGATGTTGACCACTGTTCCAAACAAATGTTCTCTCATAAACTTCTCGTCTAGGAGAGACCTTGGAGACATTCAGTTGAACTTTGGTAATCAACTGATCAAATCTTTGCAAAATATGCGTATCCTTGGTATGTATTTTCCCCATAACTTGTCTTTTAAACACCATTTTCTGCAAAAGAAAAAGGCGTGCCTGAAGAAACTTAATGCATTAAAAGCTATTGCAGGATTAAAACTAGGTTTGAGAACTTTCCATCTGTTAAATATCGTAAATGCCTGCATTTATGGAAGCATCAACTATGGGTGCCACAGATTTTTGTCTGCAAGTAAAAGTGATAAAAATTTTTTATATGTCATTTATCATGCAGTGCTCCGAATCGCTACTGGGCCCCCAAAATGGACACCAATTCCTATCCTATACCAAGAAGCGTGAGTACTTCCATTATCATATCGCCAAGAATTGCTTTCCCTAAAAATGTATATTCGAAATATTAGTTTAGATTCAGAGTCTCCTTGTGCGAAATTATGGAAATCATTATCATTCAATCATATCAACAAAGGACACCCTCTTGTTTTTCATGCCAGAAATTGGCTTAGCTCTCAGGGAATAAAGGAAATAAACATAATGAAGTCAACAAGATTTCAGACTATGGACTTTTCCAACGTATTGTTTTCACTGACAGATCTCCCATTTCAATCTAAGAACATTCCTAGTGAGATTATAACAAAAATCTTCAAAAACTACTATCATACAACTTGGCCAAATCATATTTTAATTTTTACAGATGCTTCAAAGAAAATGTCAGATCTTGGTTTAGCAGTCTTTAATTACACCCAAAATTATTTCTTTTCTGGAAAGGTTGCATCCTAAAATTCAATTTTCGCTGCCGAATGTCTAGCTATTTTACTAGCACTGAAAAAAGTCTGTACGAAAGCTGACAACTATGTGATACTGTCTGATAGTTTTTCCTGTATCTCAGCTCTATTACACATCTCTAAGGAATTTCCTACAGTAATACAGTTAATTAGATCAGCATTCATCGATGCAATGCCAATTTGCAATTCAATTCATTTTGAATGGGTTCCAGGGCATTCTGGAATAGACGGTAACGAAAGAGCTGACTGTATTGCTAAATCTGCACTCCACACACAGTATATTGACAAATCAATTTCTCCAAATGATATCGCCCGTTACGCTCGGATTCATTTTAAGAACTCTTATCCAAAGGAATGCCTGAACAGCAAGTATGCTAACAGTTTTGCTCACCTGCTATCTATAAGGAACTGGCATTGTCTACTTCCAAAATCTCGCATGGAAGATGTCTGGATTTCTAGGGTTAGAACTAGGTCAATTCCAACAAATGCGTTACTGACCCGATTTAAATTATCTAATACAGACAAATGCAAATGTGAGCGGTTGAAACTATAGATTAAATATTACTTCAATGTCCCCAATACAAGTAGATACGAGAGCCCCTTCGCCAAAGAAATGGTATTGGAGCGTTATCCTTCTCTTGGTTGTTTGAACTATCCGTAAATCCTTCCAATAAAATTGATTGCATCGTGGATTTTATGAAAAGATCTAAAATGTTTTAACCTTTATAATAAAAATTCGGCACTAAAGTTCATATTCCATTTTTTTCAACATCAGTTTTCCCTGAGATACCAATCAATTCACTGACAAAGAGTTTATAGTAACTCCAATAGTATCGTTTGTCAATCTACTTCATAAATCAAACATATAAATGCATTTGATGGTAAACCGATTCTACTAATAGTAGAAAGTTAATAAATTCTGGCATGCTTTCTTTCTGGAAAGGTGAAGACTGTAACAACGAGAGAATATTGTATCAAGTTTCATATAAATTCTAGTATCAATTTATAAAAATTTAATAACTGATGTTTTATTTTCAATGCGAGCTAAAAGCACTTTAGCATAGAGCTCCAAAAATAAACTTCGAAAAAAAAATGTTAGTAGATGCATCATTGATATGCTTTGAGGCATTCACAGATCAATTATATGTGATACTTTCTGCTGCTGTAGAGACGAGAAGGAAGAAAAACAATGCGATTTTCCGAAAAAGTTGACGATTAATGCATAGAACTTCTTTATTGGAATGTTTATAACTTTAAGTATAAAAACTTTAAATAAAAATTTCTTTACTTTTCATACAATTTTAAAAATATGTTTCACATGAATTTCTTTCAAAAATTTATTATAAATAACTTTTATTTTAAAAATTATATTTAGTTTCATCCCGAAAAATAATATTTTTAAATTTAACAGAAAATGCTAAATTATTTTTTAAAAAATACCTTTTTTCTAGTGAAAATACTATCTTAAATTTGTTATATATCAAAATTAGAAAAATTTTAAATCACTACATAAATTTAAAAGATTTTAATTTGAAATTCTGTCAATATATTCTTTAAAATATTTTGCATCTTTGTAAGAAACATAGCTAATGAATTCTTTATTTTAAATTATGTTTCATCAATTTTATCAATTATTATATTTTATGATTTAAATAATTTTGTTTCCCTAACTTAAATTTAATGCATTACGTGAATTGTCATTTAATGTAATATAATGCTTCAACAAAATTAATTTTTTAATAAAATATTTTTACACTTTTTTAAAAAATATTGTTTTTATTTTGCACTAATATTTTAAATTTTTTTCATTGAAATTTTAAAATATATTTCATATAAATTTAACTTTTCTTAGGATTTACTATCAATTAAAAAAAATTAAACATTTATATTTTACGGTGGCATTTTTTTAATCAGGCATAAAATTATCATCTAATAAGAAAAATATGTTTCTTCATTGAAATAAACATGCTTTGAGCTAATAAATCAAAATTTAATTTGTGTGAAAATCCGTTAATAATCCATTAGGTAACAGAAGATTTGTCTTGTACATTTATCAAAACTTTATCCGCTGGTAATACGAGCTGTAATGACTTTTGTTCCACCTGTAAACGAAAAATAGAATAAGTTTTTCAGTCGGTGTTAGAATATTGTATTAAAGTGATTTGATATCTTGGAATAAATTCTAAGTTCTAAGGCTGTTTAAGGTATCAGAATATCAATGAAATGACTCGAAATAGATCATAAGATTTTTCAAACACAAATGACGTTTAAGTTGCATGCAATTCTGAACGGTCAGAGAACCATTGAAATGCGATAAAATTAAACATACGATCCTTCAAATACCTTACTCTATGTCTCACAGTTATAGGTTACCAGTGAATTAAAGAAAAGCAGCCAAATTAGTCATGTGACTGGCTTCATGTCGATATCTACCACAAATTGCTATTAATTATCAAAGAAATCAAAGAGTCACCAATAAAACTTTCTGATTAAATCACGTGACTTGTTAATATATATGTTAAAAAAGCAATTTTATGACCTCATTTGAAATGCTTAATTTTCTTGGAAACTAAAGTTAATAATTAATTTTCTGAAAATAACTGATTTTTTATTTCTATGATGTAATGAGTCTCAATGTAATTTCTTTTTCAAAGAAATTATACACATTCGACTGTAATTCTTTTTCCTTAAATATCCAATTTCTTTTCTAAAACAACGATAATTACAACAAAATATAATTTCGAAAAGTATTCTGTAACACATCACTAAGTCTAATCACAAATGCTGTAGATTTAAGTACCAGAATTGCTATATACATAATCCTCTTGCTAAATATTTAAATATTTGTTAATATAAAAAATTTTTTTGTGAATCTTTTTGAAAAATTGGCAACTTTTCCTGGTTGAAATTAGATGACTTCAGTTTATGTCAAGTTAAATACATTTTATTTTGTATATATTCTTTCAGTATGTTTAAAATTGTGGACATGTTTAAAAAATATAAGACTAGATCTAATTCCAAAGACAGTTGCAATTCAATCTAGTAAAATTAAAATACTCAAGATGTAGATTTAACAATATTTTCCTACAAAAGTCAGGAGTTTTCTACCTTTTCCTTAAAAGGTATACATAAAGCTATGTTTTTTTTTATCTGCTTACAATATCATAAAATTCCTTGTAAGAAAAATAGAATAACGAGAGCAGAATGCAAAAGAATTACAATCGGAGAAGATCATATCCCATTAAGCTATTAATTAAAAATGTATTAATTATGAATAGAATAATATAAGGGATAATTTTAATTCTATAATAGAGAAAATCGCGGGAAACAGCATTACACTGAAATAAATATTAATAGACATGAACAACACTCTACTTCAATTTTTATAATTATATTTAATTTTCTCTTATTAATTATCCTATTGTTACATTACATTATTTGCTCTTATTAACGAAGAAGTACCACATTTCATTATTTAGTTTTTGTCAGATAATAGGCAAATGAGAAAAAGCACTTTTTAGAGTATTATTGTTTATAAGAAGTTAAAATATCCACAAAATCTTTATTTTCATGTTTTTAGTAAATTTAAATACAGGTTGCAGCAAGCTAACTTCCATATTTCATATTATAATAACACAAAAAGTATTAAAGATTTATTTTTATATACAAAAGATACACATTTAAAGTTTTAATTTATACATAGTTTTAAATATCATATTGGGCAAGTGACGCCAGCAATTGTCGATACAGTTGGTGAAATAAATTCTGCTGTTTCTCATCACTTTCTGCAGCACATTGCTAGGTCTGTTGGCCGTTTCTCTTTGAATGTGTCTTTACAGATTTTTCAAAGTTTATGTATGGTTAGTATAGACACTTGACTTTAAATATCCCCGTGAAAAGAAATTACATAGCACCGAATCGGTAGAACGTGCTAGCCACTTCAAATCACTTCTCATTGAAATAAGGCACCTGGAGAAGTGAATTCGCAACTTAACCATATATGTCCTTGAAATATTCCTTGTTGTTCCTTTCTGCTGAAACTATACCTCCTCAAAATACATTTCATCATGTCATGGCAAAAATCCTTCAGCTTGTTCACAACGGTTTGAATTGTGATAGTCTGTTCATTATCCTTGAAAAACCAAGGTCCCCAATTCCAACTGATCAGATTGCACACATTACAATGATATGGGGTGAATGCAAAGGTTTATGATGGAGTTTTTGGGGGTTATCGTCAGTCCAATAGTGTATATAATGTTTATTAACAAATCCACTAAAATGTAAATGAGCCTCATCACTAAAAAGATGAAAGTGGGGAAATCTTGTGGAACATGATCAAGAAGTGCTTCATATACATTTCTTCCTGCATAAAAGTCACATTCGGAATGTCTTTGCACAAAGACCATCTTTTATGGATGAAAAGGGAGTTCATCGTGTAAAATTCGCGTCACGAAACGATCTGAAATTCCAAAGGCAGACTTATGTTTGAGACCGAACGTCGCAGTGATCTAAAAATTAAACTCATACTGCTTTGATGTTCCCTAGTGATATGATGGGACGTGGGTCTCCAACTTTTCTTTTTCTGCACAGAACTAGTTTCCTTTGAACATTGTCAGCCATAAAAGAATAGATTTCCCATTCGGAACGTGTTTAAAAGGCGTAATATTAAAGCGATTTCGGAAAGTGAACTAGGTTGAAATAACCGAAATACCATAGACCTACAGCAAATGCACAATGTTCTTTTCTCCAGTGCATGATGGAGACTGAACCATAACCGAACGCCCACCTACTTTTTGTGTTATTGCGATTGAAATTAGCTTGCCTCACACTGTTTCTATAGAAAGTGGAAAACTTAATATATCTGATTTAAGAGGCATATATATAAAAAATGATATAAATTTTATTTATTGTATTAATAAAAAGTAATAAAAAACCATTCGCAAATTTACACACATTCTTATATATGTAGCACAATATTATTAACTACTTTCGCAAAATAAAAATTACTGATTTCTTATGCATTGCAAAGTATACACTTGAAATTTTGATCATTATATTGAATAATTTTAAGCACTAGGTCTGGATTAGTTAAAAGTTATTGAAATATTTCTTTTTACAATATAAATATATGTTGCATTCCCGCATACCTTCTGGTAGAACTATCTTTATTCTTTCATTTAATTTCATAAATATTGAGAGAATACTACATTTCTTTTTTAACAACAGTGAATTAGTTTTAGTGAAGAGATAGAATAATTGATAAATCATTGCTCACACGCAATGATTGATTTCATGGGAATAAAATTACAAACTGAAATAAATTTGATTACCTAAGATCTGACAAAAAAATTCTTTTCTCAACTCTATCAATATCACAAATTTATCGAAGAACTTTTGATAGAACTCATAATTAGGACAAAATTGACAATGGATGTCTTAAATGCATGAACATATCGATAAGCATTACACATGGAACTTCAAATTTTCTTCAGTTTAGTATGTAGATGAATACAAATGCATTAATGGATTTTTTCTTCTTCAAAAATTTAGTTTTTATTTCCCATTGGAAGAAAAATATGTGATCCCCTGACATCAGACATTTCTTTCACATGTGACTTTTTGACATCATGCCAACATGAAATTATTCCTGGCTATATTTCCTCCGAAACATCATTTGAGACTTAAGCAAGTAAAAATGTGCTTGAAAGTTGTTTTCAAATTAAATTATGAAACGCAGACTGATGAAATATTTGAGATTTTTTGCCGTGTGAAATTATCAAGCTTATTTTTTTATTAACTGTAATTTTACATTTGGGAACTTAAAAATTATCACAACTTTAGAATGAATTATCGAACTTGAGATTTTCAAAATTTTTTCTTAGATGTTTAGGTTTTGATAACAGTAATGCCAAACCTTAAATTTTAAAATGAAACATTGAACTTCACTTGCTTGAAAGTTACTTGTAGAATAAGGAATAATTTAGTTTTTTTTTCAGTTCATAAAACAAATGTATTATCATTTTATGACATTGTGAAGTGCATGATTGATTTTGAAAAAAAATTTAAAATACTTTAAAATATATTGTATTTTTATATAGTTTTGAAAAACATTATTTCTGATATTTAAGTCAATTTTCATAACTGATTATTTGAAATGGCTTTAAAACTTTTTTTAAATGTTAAACATTTACCCAGAATTTCCTTATGCCGAAATATTAGCTCATATAAATTGAACCAAAAAGCTTTGAGTCCTACTGTATCAACTCATCGTGATGAACAAGAAAATTTTGATACTTTTGGAACTTGGGATAATAGAATAGATTTACCTTTGTTGTTACAAGCAAGTATAAAACATGGCAAACCTATTCCCAAAATTTCAGTTAAAAATGTTGGTGCAGCAAGTGTTATTGGTAGAAGAAATTCTAATGAAGACAGATATCGGTAAGCTCAGCAATGTTTTCAGACTCATGTTTATATCATGGAATATAAAGAATTTATGGCTTTTGATAATTTTTTAAAGTGTTAATTTTATAATACTAACTAAATTAAACATAATTGAATTTTTAAAAGTACTTGAAGATTTCCTATAATTTTCAAATTTTTTTTTAATATTTCAACTGTTAGTAATGATTTCCAGCATTTATTAAGGATTTTTATATTATAATTATAAATAAAATGTAAATTTAATATTTCTGTTGAATCAAGATTATTTTTATCTTTAATTTTTTAATCTTAATCCATCAATAGTTATGAAATATATTATTAAATATTTCATATGGGAATAATAGTTCCATCAACATTTTACATACACTATATGAAACTTGAATAAATTTCCACTGCTGATTATACTTTTATATTTTTAGGATAAAAGAGCTTGGTCCAGAATTGTTATATTTTGCTGTTTTTGATGGGCATGGTGGTACACAGTGTGCAGACTTTTGTAGTGATCAAATGGAAAACTATATTTGTTATTGGTTGAAACGGGGTGAAAATGATTTAGAAACAATATTACAATATTCTTTTCAAGAAGTTAATAACGCATATGCTCGACATGTTGTATTTAATTGTCCGGGTAAGTGATTTATGATTAATTTATGTACTTAATAAATAGGTTTTACATTATAGGCTTAAAATTAAAAACTATATTCTTTTCAAAGTGATAGGTTTTTTAAAAAATCAGTATTTCCATAATGATCAAGTTGAACTAACAGTTATAAGGTACTGCCTTTTCCTTCAGTTCAACAGTTTACGGGTTTGATTCCTGTTCCATGCATGTATGTCCAGATTGATTTGGAGTTCACTTTAAATTACAATTATTAATATATTAATATCAGGATTTTCTTCATGCATTATTTTAAAATTATTGAAAATCTAATTCTGAAAAAAAATTTTTTTAAGTTTAATACAAGCTCTTATTTATAAATTGAGTGTAATATTCTGTGGAAACAATGAAAATTAGCTTCTTTGATTTTTCATCACTACCAGCAGTGATTCAAATTGTAAAATTTACAATGAAATTTTTTATTCAGTTTCTCAATTTTAGAGCTGATAAATGTAAAATAGTTAGGAACAAGTGTTTTTTTCTATTAAATTCTTTATTGATTCAAAAGTTTCATTTTCTAAAATTATCATTTATAAATATCAAGCAACTATGTTAAAGTTTTTATAAATGTAAACATTTTGAAATTCTTCCAAAATTTATTTTCCTGTTCATTTTTTAATTAAAAATAAATATTTTAGGGAATGAGAGTTGCATAGATACCATAGTTTATATACAAGTTAACAAATAGAAATGTGCTTGATTTTTATATAAAGTTGTTATAACTAATAGCTTTGTCATCTTGTATTTAGTAATTACTATTTGATTCAAAAAATTCCTATCCATTTCTTAGAAATATTTTTGTTAGTCTAATTTTTATTTTTGAATTATTTATTCACTTTGTATGATATATAAATATTACTACACTTTAATTGTTTAATTTAAAATGGTAACTGCAAACCCTAAATATTATTGATTACTGATTTGTCTAATATTGAACCTTGTGCAAGTAACCCTCACAAAATCAATTACTCAGTAGTTTTAATTGTTATTTTTTTACAAATGAATTTCACATAAAAGGCTTCTTTGTTTAATGTTAGATAAAATTTTTCAACATGTTAAATTACTGCATTTTTAAAATTTTTATCCTTAATAGTATTATCTATTTTTTAGAATTTCTGATATCATAATGAAGTTTCATTCAGTTTTATTAAATATAATTGATAGAAATAAAAATTTTAATATTTTTCAAGTATATTTTACTAATTTTATTTTTAAAATAAGTGAATTGAATCAAGTGTAAAAATGTATGTTTAACAAAAATTATACTTTATTGTAAATATATGTAATTTACTGTCAGTTATAGTATTAAATTTATACAATTTATGTATAGAATTAGTATTTGCACTTTTTGTACTTTTTACTTTAATAGAAAAAGAGGCTGCATCTGCTGGAACAACTGCCACTGTTTGCCTTTTGAGAAATAGTGTGGAATTAGTAGTAGGCCATGTTGGTGATAGTCGAGCATTGCTTTGTCGTGATGGGGAAGCAAGAAAACTCACTACTGACCATGTAGCTAGTTTAAAGTCTGAAAAAGTAGGATATGGAAAATTTTAATCTTATGGTGATTAATTTATTATTCCAGATACAGTATAAAGATTGCAGCTCTCCAGCTGTAATCTTTATACACGTAATCTTTGTTGTTTAATTTGTTAATGATTTTTTGTTTAATGTAAACAATTCATGTGTATATGAATTAATTTATAAAAATATGAAATTTGCTCCAAAATTTTATCTTAGGAAAGAATACTAAAATCATCAGGTACTATCAAAATAGATAATTTGGGAAGACATCTTGTAAATGGTAGATTGGCAATGACAAGGAGTCTGGGAGATATGGATTTGAAGCCCTTTGGTGTCTCTGCTCAACCTGATACTAGATCCTTAGAGGTGAGAATAGAATTGATTAATAATTTCTCAATGCAGTTTTGTAGAAAATATTAATAAATTTAATTTTTAAAAATAATTTTAAGATGTTTTCTCAAGTAGTTTTTAATTTAATAATTTGTTAATGACAACCTGTGTACACTGCTTGAATTTTATTGTAGTTAATATTAGGGTGTATCTGCAGTCAATTATTTAGTTCTTATTATGTAAAAAGTGCATGAGTTTTTTTACCATGCAAATTTTTCCTAATATATATATATGTTATGTTGATTTTTGAATTTTTATATGTATTGAAAATGAAGATGTAATAAAATCTATTATATTATCTTTCTCTAACTCTAGAATTTTCTTTTAGTATTTAAAAGTTTACTATATTTTTATTTCCTATTGAAAATTTTCATTGGCTTTAAAGAATTTTTTAAAAAATTGCATTTATATATTATGGGAATAATGCAAACCTAGACTTTCCTTTTACTTAGTTTTTTTTAAATAAGATAACGTTTAATGTTTACAAAATTTTTAATTATCTCAGAATAAATTTATTTTTGAATAACTATAAATTTATATGATAAATTAGAGTATTTCTCTTAGCTGATGTCTGGATCAACAATTTTAGCATCCATAACTATCTAAACTTTATTTGTAATTCAAGTCTCTAAAGTAATAATAAGAAAATACATAAATGAATATAGTAATTAAATGTTCCATTTAACTGAATAATTTATTTTCTTTAAAAGTTATTTTTCATTAAAAGCTTAAATTTTCTGCTTCATCATATTTTTCAATGTTGTGATCATATTTTGAAATAAATGTTCATATAATCTTATTTTGTAATTTTCCCCAAAGTTCTATTAAAAAAATAGTAATCATATTTTAAATAAAAATAGTAATTACATTTTAATTATAAACTTTCATTACACTATACTTTTCATTAAAATCATTCACTATATGCTACAAAAACCAATGTACTTAAAATAAATCATATCATAAAGTAATTTACTATTTATTTTTAAAAGTTTAATTTAAAAACTATATATATTGAATAATTTTATGTGCAAAATATTCTATAAAAATCTAAGATCAATTTGTTAAATTTTATTTTTATTGGTAATATTGGTTATTCTCAATTTGTTGTGTGGAATACCATTCAATAGTTATTGCATTATTTGTGGCTTTTGGAAAATAAATGAATATAGGTTATGATAAAATAATTTTCATTATAATTAGTGGTTATGAGATTATCATTGGTTTAATTTAAAATATGATTTTTTCAAAATCTAAACAAAATAATAGTAAACATTTATTTGAAATATGTTTTTAATTATTTATGGAAACAAAAATTTAATTTCAGGTTAAGCATGGGCGTGATGCATTTTTGATACTTACTACGGATGGGGTAAATTTTTCTATGAGTGACCAAGAAATATGTGATGCAGTAAATACTTGTCATGATCCTGTTGAAGGAGCAGGCTTTGTAACTGATCAAGCTTTACAATTTGGATCAGAAGATAATGCAACAACAGTTATTGTACCATTTGGGGCTTGGGGCAAATATCAAAATCATAAAAAAATTGCCCTGAATTTTGGACGTAGTTTACTGCGTAGTAACAGATATTAAACTTGGACAGATATCTTAAAAATTAATGTATTAGTGCAATGTAGATCATTAACATCAGATTTTCATTCATTAAGATCATTAATAATTCATATCATTTGTGCTGGATAAATTAAATCATTAAGATCAGATTTTTGCTAGTCATTTGGAGGTTTTATCAGAAAAGGAAATTTTAAGCTGTGATATTTTCTACTTTAGTTAATTTTGTCATGCTTGCTTCAATTGTTATTCAGCATGTGTGTATACATTATAAATTACATAAAGTAATTTCTCTTTTTACATGATTCTTCATGATATTAGGAGATATGTAAATTAATATGAAATCTGATATTTTTATATTGAAAGAGCATATACTAAAATATTATAGTTAAATGAATACTTTTGAAAAAACTAGTTTAAAGCTATTTAATTAGTGTGAAATATAATACTAATTAAATTTCTTTATAAAACTATAATTTATTGTTTCAAGTTAAATTGTTCTTATAAATGATTTTTATTGGTAAAAAAAAAGTTTACAGAGAGACCGGTACAGGATTGGCGTGATTTCAAATTTTCGCGCCAAGCACTTTACAGCTCTGTCGCCAACCTAAATTACATCACAACGCGCTATAGCCGTCAAGTTTGAACTACTGCTTTGAAATCCCGCATTTTTTCGAATTCCAAATATTAAAACTTTTAATATTTCATTATAATTAAATACTGTAGAAGTTTTAAAATTTTAATAAATAAAAACGAAATTTTTAAAACTTGATATTTAATATACCGAGCAATGGCGCCCACCTTAAAAAAACATCAGTGTAGTGCTACCTACTACAGTGTCAACCGGCAATAAAGCTAATCTTTGAATGTTAACAAATTTCATTTTTTAATTTAAATTCGATTTTTAATATACCGAGCAATGGCGCCCACCTTAAAAAAAACATCAGTGTAGCGCTACCTACTGCAGTGCCATCCGGGCAATAAAACTAAATTTCGAACGTCAATAAATTTCACTTTTCGTTTAAACTCGAATTTTAATGTAACGAGCATTTCGCCCATATTAAAGAAATTTCAGTACGCGGCACATTCTAACACTAACATGCAATGCACACAACTTAAACATTCATATACTTATGTGGAAACATTAATTTTTATAAAAACTTTAATTTCTAAAGATGAATAAAAGTATAAGGAAAAGCAAAATAACTCACCTAATCTTCATTGCTCTCGTTGTTTTTTGGCGAATATACTATTTTAATTGCGTCGAAAAAATCTTCTACTGGGTTATCTTTATGGTTCTTCCTCCATACGTTCTCCGCGAGGTACGAATCAAAGTGACCTTTTACGTGATTTGTACCCCGCAGAGATCTTTTAATAGAAGACCATGTTCCTTCTATTGAATTTGTGTGTGCACCTGTATCCGGGTCTTTGAACGTCAAACTATGATTAACTGTTAAGTGTATGAAGCCCTCATCTGAGAGACAATAGTATGCTCTCCAGCAGTCTGATATTACAGTTGTACCCGGAAGAACACATTCACGCAAAATTCCAAGCAAAACATCCTTACTCCTATTTTCAACAACACGGATGAGAACTCAAGTATACAGTTATTAATTGTAGATGTACATTAATAATGTAAAATATATAATTATTTATCAGTGCTGCTTGAAAATGTTTGTATTATAGGTATCCATGTTGAATGTTATGAACAACTTTACAATTCATTGCAATTTCATGCATTTATTGTTAAATAGTTAAGGATTTTAAATATGTATCATATGTACATGTTTGTTAAAATATATTTGTGTAATAAAATATTTATTATTACAAAAAGTTTTATATTCTTTTAATAATTTTTACAGATTGTAAAATATTAGTATTACAAGTTATGAATATTATATCATTCAAGCTTTAATCATATCATTTATTGATGTGATGGATCACATGTGATAGACTAAATAATATGTGAAGCATTTTTATTAACTACAAATTTCTAACAGTTTTTATCTCATCAACATTCATCTATTATTACTAGTTATTTTAAATTCTGCACCTATCAAATGTGTCAATATTAAATTTCTATTCTTTGGTTCTAGTTAGATCAATAATAAAGTGGCTATTAAAAAAGGGGTTTGTTTGAAGTCTCCAGAAGGTGAACAATTTAAGTTGTCAACTCTGACAGTCATTTCTTAATTCATATTGAATTTTTTTTTCGCCCATCAGGAAAAAGACTTATATTTTTTCAACCTTAATGTAACATCTATAATATAGAAATATCTTTAAAAAATTAAAATTGATCACAAATGAGGTATTAAACTGAAAATGACATTCAGTTGATTATGAAATATGAAAAGACTGTGCTGTTCTGCCAGGAAGGGGGACGGAAGCTATTTTAAATGAAACTTAAAAGTCTCTATTGCAGCAGTTAAAAGAGCAGTAGTGATTCCTGCTTGATCTGCATCATGTGAATTGGCGATTTTTTAGATGCTAAAGTGAAAATTTCAGCTACTCAATTTAAAATAGTATTTATATTAAGTCCACATGACCAAATGTTGTGCAAGCTCAAGACTATCAAATATGCTTTGATTTATTTTTGTAACATTTCCATAAATGTGGATAATGAATGGTCTCGTAAAATATTATGGTCAGATGTAGTGCAATTACCTTTACATGGAACTGTGAATAATCAGAATCAAAAATTGCTTCTTGAAATGTGCCTCTGACTTAGTTTAATGTAAGGCAATTGTATAACTGGAGAAAGACATGAGCACTGAATATGTTAGAGTTATCACCTGAAAAATTATTGAACAGTATATCAAGGAAAGTGCTGTTCAGTTGATTTCTAGGTAAAAATTATTTGCAATTCTCTGCCCAAAAAATTTGGTTTGGTTGAGGTTCTATAGTCACATTTTGCACACTTGGGCTGGAGATCAGAATTTATTGTTTAAAATGTATTCTGAATAACTGCAAACCATGCTAAATTTAAATTGAGCAAGCCAAGAGCTGCTGAACTGAAGGTCAGAGCAATAACTATTTAGCTACTTACTTGACTCTGTAATCAACAATAGTTGGAAAACAATACTGAAATTTGCTGTAAAATCTTATTTGTACATGTGTAAATTGATTCTATTCATTTTAATGATTTGAAAGTAATACATATAACATTTCAGAATTATCATTTCATTCAAATTCTTTTAGGAACTAAGAGATATACATTCGTTTTTTATTCAATTTCTGCACTGCTGTCCATCTCATATAATTACGAGTTTCAGAGAGTACTATTTGGAGTGCAGATATATAGTCAAAAATATTTTTATTTAGAATTCTTTTCAAATGGGCCCTATCTCACTATGGAATTCATGGAAATGAAATATTGTAAATCTGTTTCCAAAAAAAAGGTTTGTAGTTTTTTAAAAACTGCAATGAACATAAGATATTAAATAAAGCTTATAATTTCTTACATCGTCAATTCTTTATCTATTTTCTCATGTAAATACTGGAAAGTCTGAAAGTATTCTCTTTATTGAGTTTACTTATGTCAGACCTCTCAACCACTGTTTTGATTGCTTCTTTTAGATTCTAAAGATTGTTTCAAGCTCATTCATTCTCCATTAGTGTTATTGAATCTTCATTGTATTTTTTATGATCTGGTCAGCCAATTAAAGACAGTCTACTGGGATGAGTGTCAAGCACTAACTATTGTAAAATTAGATACTAGCAAGCTAGAAGTTTGATGGCTCAAAGGCACATATAGCTAACATTTGTGATAAACAAAAAAATGTTTTTAGAATTTCCTGCATTAAATTCTTGAAGAAAATAAGAATTATCAACTTAGATGCTTCACTTTTATAAATTAGTATGATTCATTTTCATCTGTCTTAATTTTTGTTAGTATTTTGCTAATTTCTATTTTATTGTTTAGAAAGGA
This sequence comes from Latrodectus hesperus, assembly GCA_037975125.1. NCBI lineage: Eukaryota > Metazoa > Arthropoda > Arachnida > Araneae > Theridiidae > Latrodectus > Latrodectus hesperus. The sequence continues at coordinate 34,646,326 of CM075850.1, forward strand.
TGCTTTGAATCAAATATAGATGATTATCAAATAGAAATACCCTAGATTTATAAGGAATCCTTTAATAATGTATGTAATATATATGTGTAATACTTTAATATAATAATCCTATTGTATGGTGTGCAGTTTGGATTCGCTTTCTTAAAGCTCTAGTAGAAATGTCAGCCAAAGGTAGACTTCTGATTGAATGCTCTGAAAGATTATAACAGTTCCATAATAGGAATATAAAGGCATTATGAAGATTACTTAATGGATAATTTTTTTTAACTGAAGACATATATTTGTAATCAATAGCTATTTCAAATGAAATGAAAATAATCCATAGCAAAATTTGGGTAAACGTTTTCTCTTTTTCACAAAACCATGAATGGACAAGTACCCCAGTATGAATGACAGCATAATTCTGGAAAATGTTTTTTTCAAGAAATAATTTCTACGATGGAAAGAAGCTGGTCAGCTTAAACTTCGCTATATTTCTACCATGTGATCTTTGCCTTCAAGATTAAAATTGAGCCAGTATAAAACAGTGATATGTGGTTGTACATATCATACTTGATGTAGTGTAATGTTTTTAGAATAATTCCATGCGATTAAAATAAAGTTTTTTAAGCATTTAAGAATTGGGGTAAGACCCGCTTTCTAACAAGCTAACAAAGAACGAGTGGCTGTACGAACTACTCCCAAAGTGAAGTGTTTATTCCACGGCCTTTGGGATTGTTGGTGCATTTGGCGTACGGAAAAATTAGCCAACTTTCAAAGCGCTGGCGCCAACATCCCGCCGGGCCTTGAAATATCATTTCAAACAATTTATAAATGAGAAATTACTATACTTAATTATACAACACAAATACACATAATCTAATCTAAAATAAAACAAAATAATAAATGTTTAAACAATAGGTAAAATAGCAATTTTTGATACAGATCTTTTGACAAAATTTCCATTTGGTAATTTCAATATGACAACACGGATTTTATTATCAGCACCTGGATATGTTTGAACAATTTTTGCAATTGGAAGATTGTCTTCCTTTACTAACATAATAGTGTTTGGTTCTACATTCATTATATCAAATTGCCATTTGGTGTGTGCTTGCAAATTGTTCAAATAATCTGTTTTCCATGATTTCCATACACTTTGCACAATTTTAGTGATTCTTCTATATTTATCAAGTCTATTATTTTCTATAGAAGACAAATCTGGTTCAACAATGCCACATATAGCCCTATAAGAAATGCCCTATTAAGAAATGTCCAGGTGTACGAACATCAAAATTATCAGCTTCTGATGAAAGGGGAATAAGAGGTCTGGAATTTAACATTCCTTCTATTTGAACAGTTACTGTGAGGAATTCTTCCAGAGTCAATGTCAAGTTGCCAATGATGCGTTTTAAATAAAATTTAAACGACTTAACTCCTGCTTCCCAAATTCAGCCGAAATTGGGGGATTTGGGAGGAATGAATTTCCATTCGACTCCTTCTGAAATGAGAATTCTTTGGATGCCCCTACAAAATTTGTGGCATTATCAGAAAAGATTTTAGCACACTTACCACGACGCGAAAAAAAAAAACGTTTGAAGGTAGCTATGAATGCATTTGATGATAAATCTGTTACTACCTCTAACTTAAAGGTACTTAGAGGTCTACTAAAGCAATACACTTAGAGGCTCTAAGTGTATTGCTTTAGTAGCAAGACACACAAAAACAGCAACATAAACTTTGTTTAGGATACCCTTACGCTGGTTTTTAAATTTAATCAAAAAGGGACCCATAATAATCTACTCCAGAGTGATAAAATAGAAATGTTTCTACTACTCGTTCCTATGGCAAGTTGCCCATAATTTGATAAGATAAAATTGGTTTGTTCTTGAAACAAGTAACACATTTATGTACTATTTGTCTACATTGATTTCTACCGCTAATCGGCCAAAATTGCTGCCTAACAAGGTAAAGTAAGGAACTAGGGCCAACATGCAAAAATTTTTTATGAAAATAGTCCAGTATATCAAAGTAGTAAGTTTATGACTCTTAGGTAAAATTATTGGATGCTTAGAATTTTCGCTTAGTTTAGAATTAACTAATCTACCTCCGACACGTAATATTTGATGTTTCGTCCAGAAAAGGATTGAGGAATTTTAACTTACTTTGATTCGATATGTTTTTACCTTTTTTCAAAGCTATTACTTCTGCACCAAATTCTTTAGCTTGAGCATCTCTAACTAAAACGTCCCGAGCATGATTAAGTTCAGCACAGCTAATAAATTGACCAAATGTTACCTTCATCTGCAGCTTTTGAATGAATCTGAAAATAAAACTTAGAATTCGAATTAGTTTCAAATAATTATTTGACAGTTTATAGAAATTTTCATAAAAGTCATTGGGGGCGATAGATTGAAAATAGGTGGTCACTAATTGCTTAAGTTCCTTTGCATATGCAGGATCAGTAGATGCACAATCATAGTTTGCTGTCAAGCTTAAATTACAATATAAAAACTCAGGACCTAGCGTCCAAAGTTAGCACTCGATAAGTTCATCCATGGAAAGTCCTTGACAATGGATCAGCTGTGTTGTCTTTTGATTGAACATGATGCCATTCAAATTTGCTTGTTAAGTCCATTATTTGTACAACTCTGTTCGCTACAAAGCATTTTAAATGATGTGGTGGTGTTCTTATCCATGAAAGAACAATAATTGAATCTGTATAAAGATGGACTGCATGGACATCAAGTTGCATTGCCTCAAGAGCCCTGTTTACAAGTTTTAATAGAAGCACGACTCCTAAAAGCTCTAAACGTGGAAGTGTCACTCGTTTAACTGGTGCTATTCTAGATTTACTGCATAACAAATGCACACTGATATTATTGAAGCAATCTTTGCTGCGGACAAAAATACAAGCTCCATAAGCTTGTTCTGAAGAATCTGAAAAACCATGAATTTCCACAAGTGTTGCTTCCTTAGGGATGACACAGCAGGGAATTTGCAACAAGTCGATGTTTTGTATATTACGAATAAAATTTTGAAATTCTAGTCTTTCTTTCGCGGGAACTTCTGTATCCCAAGGTAAACCTAGCAACCATAATTTTTGAATTAGAATTTTGGCTGTCACAATAAGAGGTCCGGTCAGACCCAAAGGGTCATATAATTTGGCAATGAATATTATTTTCCTTTTTGTTAAGATGGTCGGGGAATCAGTATTGTTCGATGTCAAGTGAAAGCTATCCTGCTTAGGATTCCAAGACATCCCTAACATTTTCACAGAAGCACTTTCATCTTTTCCATGAGACATATTCTTGATCATCTGTTGGTACTTGTGAAAGAAGTTCAGGATTGTTAGAGCTCCATTTATACAAATGCATTCCACATGTCTGCAACATGCCTATTAGTTGATGCTGAATTTTTAAAGCTGTTTCTACATTTGGTGCACCACTGAGCACGTCATCAACTACCTTTTTAACTACCGGTGACGCTAACGGAAATCTTTCCTTTCCATCTTCAGCCAATTGAAGAAGAGTTCGGGTGGCTAGAAACGGAGCACAAGTTGTTCCGTACGTAACAGTAGTCAAACGATAAATTTTCAATGGAGCATCGTCACTATGTTTCCAAACAATTCGAAGTAAATCTTGCTGCGAATGGTGGACTTTTATATGCCGGTACATCTTTTGCACATCGGCTGTGAAAGCAATCAAATGTTTGCGAAATCTTAAGAGAGTTGACTAAAGTTCATCTTGAACAGTTCCACTCTTTAATAATATATCATTCAACAAAATACCATTAGAAGTTTTTGCTGAAGCATTAAATACAACTATAACTTTGCTCGTACTTTTGTCTGGTCTTAGTACAGCTTGGTGAGGAATATAATAACGAGGATGTGGAAGAACACTTTCGTCAACTACTTCCATATGCCCAAACTCCTCATATTCTTTGAGAAAATCACGATAAAGTTCCTTAACAATTGGATTTTTATCAAGTCGAATTATAGTATTGTTGAGCCTTCTAACGGCCAAATCTCTGGATAAACCAAGTTCGACTTTGTTATTTACTAAGGGGATTTCAACTATATAACGATCGTTAATGTCTCTAGAATGCGTGGTATTAAAATGTTCCATGTAATATTTCAATTCATCACTCATAGGAGACTTTTCTACCAAAGCTTCAACTTCCCAGAACGACCTTAGTGTTTTGTCTAGATCACTCTCTTCGACAAGTAAGTGACAAAAAGTTTTGTTCATAGAATTACATGGCACACTACCAGTAATTAAATATCCGAAATATGTATTTTGGAGCAAAATGTCTTTATTTATTCTAATTTGACTAGGTGTCATAATTTCAAAGAAAGTTTTATCTCCAAGCAAAATATCTATTTTCGATGGTTCAAAAAATCGAGAGTCCGCAAGTGCGATACCCGAAGGCAATGTAAATTGTGAATATCTAATTTTTGCGAAGGTGTCAAATTAGTAATTTTAGGAACTACTAAAAATTCGATATCTGTTCCGAATTCATTATCTTTACTACAGATAACTGTATTTACCAATTGTCCCACTGATACTAACGACCCATTTAATCCTCCAACTGGAACATTAATCTTGTTTCATTTTAATCCCAAATATGTTGCACAATCATTAGTAATAAACGAAGCTTGAGAGGTGCTATCCAATATAACTCTACACTTCTTAAATTCTCCGTGATAATCTCTCACATAAATAAAAGCAGTACTAAGAAGAACATGAGCCTTTTTTGTTTGTGAAATAAAATTCTGAATCATTCCCTCTTGTTTCAATGCGCCAGGTGAAGTCTTCACTTTCGAGTGGCCCCTAATGGGGAGATGAAATGGGGAAATCAGCTTCGAAACTCTCGGAATTATTTATGTTCGGTGTTGGGCGATGTTTTGAGAAAGGCTGCATTTCCAATCTATGCAAAAGAGAGTGATGTTTTTGGTGACATTCAACACATCTATATTTAGACGAGCATTCATTCAATTTGTGGGATGAATTCAGACAGTTTAAACACAAATTTTTAGATTTACAAAAATCAAATCGTTCAAATACTTTCATTTTTAGAAATAATTGGCATTTATACAATGAATGATTCGAATTACAAAGAATGCAATATTGTGAGGCAGATTTAATTAAAAATGTTTTAGGTTTGTAAGATGGAAATGAGTTTTTTCCGTTAATATTAACAGGTTTTGAAAATCTGGGTTTTGAATCAAAACAAGCAGCTTTTAAGTTCTCTAATATTTGATACCGTTTTTCTAAGAAATTAATGAAAGCATCCCAAGTTGGCACTTCATGGGTATCAACAGTTAATTGAAATTGTCTATGAGTTTCCTTATCTAATTTAGCACAAATTAAATTTATTAACAAAATGTCAACAAATTTATTGCGTTCAAATTCTAGTGCTTTCAAAGAACGAATGTTTTTCTGCAAATTAGCAATAAGCATACGAAGTTCAAAAGGGTTTTCTTTGGTTAATGGTTTACAATTAATTATATTTTGAACATGACTCTCAACAATTAGTTTTGTGTTCTCATAACGAAGCGTGAGAGCTTTAAACGATTGATAATTATCATTTGGCGACTGCACATGTTTTGCAGCACCTTTAAGGGAAGCATTCCAATAGTGAAATTTCTGAGAGTCTGATAATGTTGGATTATTTTCTATTAAATTTTGAAACTGTTTAAAAGTGTTCCAATTATTAAATTGACCATCAAATTGTGGTAAAGGAATTTCAGGTAATCGAATATTTTTTTTCAACACAATAACTTTTGTTTTTAAGTTCAATCGATTTGTAAAGAAAAAGTTTTGCACTGACCTGAAATTCATGAATCTCTTCACCAATTTTGTCCAGAATTTTTTCAGCTTCTTTAAATACCTCGTCATTTTCTATTTCGAAGTATTCCTGTTTTATTACTTCAAATTTGGTTTTAATATCTTCCAATGAATCTAGAACTGCTCGAAGTTCAGTTTCTTCCAAATCTTTTAATGTTTTCGACGAAAGTTTAGCTAATTTGTTTTGAATATTGCCGCGTTTTCGATTTAATATCTTAATGGATGACATAATTCCTGTTTGGTTCTCCGGCGAGGCGGTCCAATGAATGTAGTATAATGTTTTTAGAATAATTCCATGCGATTAAAATAAAGTTTTATTAAGCATTTAACAATTGGGATAAAACCAGCTTTCTAACAAGCTAACAAAGAACGAGTAGCTGTACGAACTACTCCCAAAGTGAAGTGATTATTCCACGGCCTTTGGGATTGTTGATGCATTTGGCTTACGGAAAAATTAGCCAACTTTTAAAGCGCTGGCGCCAACACTTGATATTTTGAAAACGATATATTAATATTTATGCAGATGTCCTCTGTGTATCAGGTTATTCCATCAGGTTATTAGGAAAAATGAGAAAATGATTTGTCTGAACATTTAATTATCTTCTCTTATTTTCTTACAAAAATGGATCCTAACAATATCTTTTGAAATTGGAGAATTCAGATGATTGAGCTGTAATTTCTTTCAATGCAATATTTTTTTTATATAATCATTACAACCTGCTTAAACAACCTTCAGCCTTTAATTTGTCTTTTCTTTCACCTAGTTTTTTTAGTTTGGTTCGCTATTATAACTTTTGCCATTGTACTTCTATAACTTACTAGAAGTTGGGATGTTTTAGTCACAGTTGTTTCAGCTAATTAGGCTTTTATAATTTAAACTCTCTGAAGATCAGTAAGGACTGACATTTTATACTTTTGGGGAAAAATCCAAGATGTATAAAACTTCCCAAAAACTAGTTTACAGTCATTATGTATACTTTTTATACTCAACTGGTAGCTTAAGATTTAGTTATTGCAAGTTTACAAAGCACTTTTTTAAATGTCAATTTTATTCACTGGTATTTTCCTTATTTTGATAATAAATACTTTCAATGGTATATATATGTGTGTAAGAAACTGTAAATTTTAAATACTCTGTTCTGACAATATCGACATTGTATTTCTTAAAAAATTTTTGTTTACGAAATAAAATGCAGAAATTAAAAATGGGTGTGTGATCTTCATGAGAAATCTGATATTGAAATTAACATATAATTTTAATCATAAACCAAAATAAGAAGTATTTTATAATACCAAAAGTGCCATAAATCATTAATGTAAAGAATGCATATTATTGTTTAGTAAAATATGTCAAATGCTTTTAAATTGACATTTACAACATAAATATAGAAATTTAAACTAGAATAACTGTTAAATTCACATATATTTCAATTTTTAAAAAAATGCAGCAAAGAAGCTCTGAAAATCTTTTATATAATCCTTTTATTCTTGCTACTAGAATATGACACAAATAAATAGTTAGTAAATCTATATACGAATTGTTGAATTATTTTTCTTCATTTTCAGGTTCTAATTGTTGTTGCCACATACTTGCATAGATACCATTTTGATCCAAAAGTTCATTATGACTGAAATAAAAAATTAAGTTTTTTAAAACTTTTGAATTTATAAATTCATACATATTTTAGAATGATAAATTATTTTAATTGAATCAAATATCTATATTGAGTAATATTTGTGAGGAACCAATTACAAAAGTTATAAAAATTTGTAAATCCCAGAAAAATGAATATTTTAAACAGACAAGTTGGTTTAATAATCTAGAAATAATATGTCTACACATAGTCAAAATTATTAAAAAATTTTGGAAATTTTTTTGTAATGCAGAATAATTATAAAAAAAATTATACTATATCAAGAAGGCTAAATGAAATATTTATAAATATGGTAATGTTAGAAGAAAGAGAGAGAAAAAAAGCCAGATTTAATGTACAGCAGATGCCTGTTTTTATGAACCCCTAATTTACAAACAACCACAATTTTATGAACTATTGGCTATTTCCTAACAGAGTCCCACGATGCAATAATTTTAACTCCCATTTACGAGCTAAATTTTTTAAAAAATTTCTTTTACAAACTCACTTTTATGCATTTTTTATTTTCATTATTTTAAATATATACTCACTTCTTTATTCATTTTTTATTTTATAATTGGTCAATGTTATAGTTTTAAAAACTTTGGAATTGGATTAATGATTGTCAAAATTAAATATCATTTATGTTTAATATATAATTAGTGTAATAAATAAAAGTTTCGATTCTAAAATCGAAGTCATATAAAATCAAAATTAAAAGAAAATATTTTAATAACTTTTATCGATTGGGGTCAGTAAACTTTGAGCAATTAATAGGCCACAACCTCAAGTATTCACCCTAGATTTTCTTAATACTTGTGGAATTTCTTCCATTTAATCTAATACCTGACTTTGTATGCATTTGAATGTTTCAATATAGCTTCAAGTGAAAATATTGTAAGATGTTTTTAAAAGGATGACCATGTCTTGGATCACCTCATGAAATTGACATTTTTGGTGCAAGGTTTTGTGAATGTATACTTATACTTGGAATAATGTTGCAGAAAAAACGATTATCTAATCCATTTGGACCTGCTTGTTTTATTAAATAAAACACAAAAAACTGAAAAAAGCTAAAAAATGTGATCTTACTATTTGAGTGAAGATGTTATTTATCCATGAGTTTTTTTTTTTTTTTTTAAATACCTACCATTTTCTGAAATATCACCTCAATACTTATTGACTATGAATAGATTCAGACATATTTATTTGTAAAAATTGTAGACAAGTAAATGATTGAGAACATAATATATGAAGCATGAAGACATCATGTTTCATATGTATTATGTTCTCAATCATTTACTTATTTAATACATCTTAGTATTTAGATCATCAGCAAAACGATGAATGAATGGCTGAATAAAATTGTGGTAGTTTTTAAGAAAAACAACAATGAAATGCTTTTATATCTATATAATTTTTTTTTAAAATGTAGTTATGAAATAAAAAAAGTGATTATTTTAACTGATTTTTCCACACAGTAAAATTATTTTAATTATATATTTTATTTTGTATGTTTTTTGTATAATGGATTCTAAATATTCTTCTAATTGTATTTCATTTAAGAAGAGAATTCAGTGTGATTAACAATTTTAAAATAAAACAATTACATTTCTATTTTACAACCTTTCAATTTTATGAACTATTTTACTAGTCTTTGTGTGCTTGTAAAAATGAGCGTCTACTGTATAACTATTAGATATACTTGTATATGCCTCCCATTTTGATTTTATACAATATCAGACAATTCTTGTTTATATAAGCCTATAAGCTAGCCTAATTCTTGCTAACATATAAGCCTGGTAATTCTTATATGTTAGCAAGAATTTTCCTGGGCTTGAAAACTAAGTCTTTAAAACTGCTTTGTTCAAATAATTAACTGACATGATGCATGTATTAACCTTTTGATACATGCATTGAAACTTCTATTGCTATACAGTCTGATTTAACAGACATCAATTCTCTCCATTCGAAAATATGTCAAGAATTAGTGATTAGTTTGAATTGGAACTCATCAGTGGAGAAGACTCACTGATATGTGCGGAGTCTCTCACTGATCTGTGCTTCAGTCTATACAATTTTTACATCTTGGTAATTACAGAAGCGAACAGGGTGCAAAATGAAAAAATAGTCGAGAAAAATATGAGAGAAGCAGAATACATATCATACCTTGTTATAATGTTCTTTAGTTCAGATACAATATTACATTGAACTACACAAAAATGTGGACCTCCTCTTAATTTGCCTTTTCATTTTTATTATCTAAGTTTCGGTAAACTTTTTTATTCAATAATATAAAAAATCAGCAAAAAATTCAGTTAGATGAATGAGAAAATTTAATACAAATTCTGAATGCTCGATTAAAAAATTTTCTGTAGTAATATCACACATATATACTTATGCGTTTCTTACTTCATTCAGTTCTTTTCAAGAAATTCAACAATATTAGCTAATTTTCTTTTGTATAGATTAAATCCATACATAATTTATAAAATTTTCATGCTTTTTATTTATTAAAGGAAATTATTAAGTCTACGAATTAGCACAAAACAATGTTCATACAAATAAAAAATCTAAACATTTACATATTTTTTTCAAATTCAGAAATTTTGAATAATGTTAATTTCGCAAGTATTTTTACAGATAATTACACCTAGAAAGTAATGAATATATTTTATGTGACTTAAAATTCTCATAATTATTGAGTCTAATTTAAAACTATTATTTTCTTAATTTATATGTTTTAAACAATTTATATTAACTGTTTCAAAAGAAAAACTGGATAAATTTTAGAAGTAATTTGTAGGAAATTAAAATTCAATCTATACAGAATGAGAGAGGCCATAAATTAAATATTTAAATTTTTAAACAATTCATTAATTTTATAATAAACTTTGTTAGCTTAGTATTCATTTATCACTTCAAAAATATAAGCAAAATATCTTTAAATTCCATAAAAGGAAATTTTGTAAAAGTTAATATAATATAAATTTAAACTTGAAAATATTTGATTTACCTTCCACGCTCCACAATTTCTCCTTCTTTAAGAACTAAAATTTCATCAACATTAATAATAGTGGAGAGCCTATATAAACAAAAATATATAATTCTTATCATAAAATATACAAGCAATCAATACTAGTGCATATAATAAAGCATTAAATTAAAAAAAATTGTATACCTATGAGCAATAATTAAAGTTGTTTTATTATAACTAATTTGGGCCAAAGCATTTTGAATTAACCGTTCAGTCTGAGTATCCAACGATGAAGTTGCCTGATAAAAATAAACAATCAGTAAAACCATATAAACATTTTAAGAAAGTAATTTTACTTATAAAAGTAAAAATTACTTCATCCAAAATAACAATTGATGGGGCTTTCAGAATAGTTCTTGCAATAGCAACTCTTTGTTTTTCACCACCACTCAATTTTAAGCCTCTTTCTCCAACAATAGTATCATATCCTGAAAATAAATATTATGATAGAGGAAGCAGAAAAAGAACAACATAAAAATATAAATAATAGTAACAGAAATATAAGATCAAAATAAAAAATAATTTTAAACCTTATTTCTTATAGTAAAAATTATTTTTCGTTTTGAATTTCACAAAGGAACTATATTTTATTTTAAATTACAACTAATATTTTCCAGTTCTATATTTGGAAATTATTATTTTGATAGAGAAGATAAGAAATAGTATGGAACTAATAATTAAAGGAAAGAAATAATATTAAAAATATTTTAAGCTTATCAATAGTTTTATGACTGGCACAATATAAAATGATTATATATTAGTTAAAAAAAATAAAACATTTTAAGATGAAACAAAATACGTGATTTCTTTTATTCACATTTGATAATTTGATTTTTGAATTCGCATTGGATAATAGCCTAAATTTCTATTTTTTTCTTGTCTTAGTCATATTACAAACTAAAATAAGACTGAAGTTGAACTTTTTCTTTGACTGTGATCTTAAAAAATATATTTAAAATAAAAATACTTTTCAAGCAATAGTCCAAATTAGATAATTTAATTGTTATTCAAGACAAAAATCTAAATTTCTAAAATAAAATTTTTTATTTCTTGGGTGTGTGTATATATATATACACTCACTTCCAAAAGTTAAGCACAGAGAGGAAAATACTAATTTCCGGAAGCCAATCAGAATTGAAGAGGATGCAAATGGCTGCAGAGGTAGATGGAAGTATGCAAATATGTTAGATAACAGCCAATCACGCTTTCATGTCAAAAAATATGCAAAAAGGGGAGCCTTATAAGATACCACCTTTATGAAGGGTTACAGAAGTTGATTGTAAGTGCTGATATAAGGTGTTTAAGACTTTTGTACAGTTTCCAAGACATACGTTTTTCTATGACTTCCAGAAGACAAATGGAAGATTCTGAGCACTGGCATGCTGTGGGACACATTAAAGCAGGACAGTCGATTTCAGATGTTGCTCTTTTCTTTGGCGTTCATCGTTCTGTAATTTCACATTTATGGAAGCAATTCCAAACCACAAAGACAGTTGTCCAAATACCTGTAGCCGGTCGCCCAAGCGGAATCGCAGAGCGATCTCCACACATGTAACATCTATGGTTACAACATCCATTGATAAGGTGATATCTGCAGCTACTGTACCCCGAAGATTACATATGAGTGGACTATACACCCTGGTATCTTGAGTTTGTTTTTGTCTATCCGTCCAATCAAGAGGGGCACGATTAAAGTGGTGCTGGAAACATGTCAGTTGGACTGTGTCTGACTGGGGCAATGTCATGTTTACTGATTAGTCAAGATTTGCTCTGGATTCAGATGACAAGCGTATAAGGATATGATGTGAACAAGAAACACGCAATCAGCCCCAAAACATCACCGAACATCACGCATTTCGAGGCGGAAGCATTATGGTGTGGGCAGGGATTTCATTAGGATACTGCACATCTTTAAACAGGGTTCTGTGACGGCTGCCTGGTATTCAGATGAAGTTCTAGAACCCATTGTGAGATTGTACGCTGCAACAGTTGGCCCTAGTTTTGTTTTAATGGATGATAATGCAGTCCCTATAGAGCTGATATCTTTGATGACTACCTGGAAAGAGAAGGGATTGCATGTATGGCAAGGCCAGCATTTTCACCCGACCTTAATCCCATTGAAGATCTTTGGGATGCACACACACACCAATAGAGGTTCAATTTTCTTGTGGTTTGGCTGACAGACCAAATACAAATTAAAAATGAATTTAATATGGAAAATTTCTTATTGAAATGTTATTAAAATTCTGATGTATATTGGGATGTGAAAGAATTTATTTTATGATTTACACTAGTATGAGAAATTATTGTAATAACACCAGTGCTATTGATTTTTTTATGTACAAAATAGTAAAAAAATTCTAATCTTCATTTAATTTATGAAATCATAGCCAATCTTCTTAGACAATCAAACCAAAGTTTCACATATTTTTTGTGTGAAAGCATAAACTGGAGAGTGTGATATTAAACAACATATAATTTATGGTTACAATTACAAAAAGATAATTGTGAAATTTTTGAATGGCAACATCCTTTTTTCCTAATGTAAATTAATCAGTGTATTCAAAAATCACAAATGGAGTTGGAAAAATTAATATGTGATAAACTGTGAGTATAAAGCATTTGGAATGAAAAACATTTTACAGGATTAAGGACAGTACAAAATGATGTACTTTAAAAGTATCTATCACAAGGTTTTCCCCAAAACATTGCTTGTTAAAAACTTTTAAAAGGAAATGGGAGAAGAGTTTCTACTGTCAGGTGTTTAAATGCGTCAAAAGGACGAACTTATAATAAAATAATAAGATAAAATGCTTTATTTGAATAGAGAAAATACTGTTGAATATGAATTTAATGGAGAAATTAACATGTGGCCATGTTCCATGGGAAGTATACACAATTTAGCAAGAGACTTTCAAGGAACTGGAGGCATTTGCAATTGATAACAATCTGAGTTATCATTTGTTTCAGTTTAAGTCATTTCAGGAGAGCATAATACAATACTACAGGACCATTGCATATTGTATGAAGTGTTCCTTACAATTTGGAGAAACCAAAAATTAGATTTCTTAGATCCTTTCATTATTTACCTGATGTTGTTATTTAGAGATGAGCAATTTCAGGGACTAAATTTTCTCTTGTCAGATATGAAAATAAGAAGTAGAATTACTATTGATATTATACATGGATACGACACACTGGTCTTAAGCTGGAAATATTAACACCAAAGACTATTCAATGGCTTATGAAAACCCTCACCATATTGTACCAGAATCGTCCTGTGAAGCAAAGTGATTGTATGCTGTAGCATCACTTAAGTATTTGCTCTTAGCCAAAATTTCCTATTGTCACAAATACTTGGTAGTAATGTTCTAAATTACATTATTCCTGAATTGTAGCAAAGAAATGTCATTAATGACATTGTGAGGTTACAAGATGAGTCTCCTCCAGGTATTGCTTGATGTGTTCGACCAATGTGGAAGCAATATTTTGGTGGCTATGGTGATCTGGTTGGTAAGGGCATCGTCCTCATTATGTTGGAAATTTTTGGATATCATCAAAAAATAATGTAACTCTCTACCTAATGAGCATTGATGATGTCAGATTGAGCTCCCATGTGAAACATAGTAAATGGACTGTTACTATATTTTGATCTGTAAGGAATATAAAAGAATGCGAATGAAAATTAAATTTTGTTGTGGCTTATCCTCCTTAAAGATCTGACATTAGTCAGATCAACTCCAATAAATTGTTTACATACAGAAAGTCAATGACTAGCAGGGAATCTGAGGATAAATCCTTCTGGTAAAGTTAGAAACAATCCAGAATATGTTTCAGTGAGGCTGAATGGTCACAGCATTTTTTTACAATTGGGATAATTTACATTAAATCTTGTAAATATACCTATCCCCTTATTATGTTTTATTAATAATAAATATATAAAAATAGATATTGGAGAATTTTTCTTTGACCATTTATTAGAATTTAGGTGGAGTATTCCTGATTATCAATCCCACGATGAATAAGAGTAAATTTTCACTTACAAATTGATTACTTTTGGTAAATAGTGTTATTAGCAAAACATTATCAGAAGATAGTGAGTTCAGCTTAAGTGATTGATTGATTTCGTGGGGTTTACAGATGCAAGGTCTAAAATTGTACATTTCTGTACCATAGAATGTTTAAAACCAGAAACTCTGTGATAAAAGACTAGTTAAATGTATAAGACACAGCATAACCAAAGAGCCATTATATTTATATAAGACGTCAGGAGCATGTTAAACAGGTTGTGGCTGGTCAAATATTGGGGGATCTTCGGCTTTGTCCCTGCTTCTAAATTACAAAGACCCAGTTATTTCCAAATAAATGGTACAGCCCAATTTTGGGATAGGTGCAGCAAAGTATGATTTATCACACACAACACTTTAGTGATGAAGTCATCTGCCATAACTTAGCATGTTTTGTAACCATTGTGAATCTTCAACTTTAATAGTTGCAACTACTGTTTTTGGGGTTACTTGAAATCTAAGTTGTACATACCTGGTCCATGAGATGTATTAGTATTGAAAGATGCCATAATAAAAGGAATTATGCAGATTATTTCTGGTACATTACATTTGGCATTAATGTTCATGATTTACCGATTGAAAAAAATTCATTTCATTCGATTCACAATTGAAAAAAGATCATTTTTACCATCATAAAATATTTAGTTTCAAAGTAAAATAAATTGTACTTCTACTTGATTAATTTTGGAGATATCATGGTTTACACTATACTATCCTCATTAATTTACAAAAATATTACATAATTATTTAAAATATTGGACTTATAAGATATGTATTGGAATAAACTATTAGCATTGAAATAAAATCCAACTAAAAATTTTTTAAATAAATATTAAAACCTTTGAATACAATTCAAAATGATTGATACCTATTATGCATTTTTTAAAATGAAGAAGCTACTTTTGATAAACTACTTCATGCATGTTAATTTTCAAAATTTTACTGCTATTCAAAATAATTCAATTCCGAACAAACACCCTGCAATAAAAATACTTTCACATAATAAAATAAACAATAAAATGCAATAAAAATTTCAAATTATTTTTTTAAAGTATTAGCACACATAAAGATGCTATAATTTTTTTAAAACCAAGAAAAAATTAAAAAGTAATGACTGTATACTTTTGAAAAATATTCTCCAATACAGCACAAATTATATAAAACAAAAAAATTTGGATTATTACAATCTTTTTATGTAGGCCATGTATATGCATATAGTGAAAGGGAGAGGAAAATAATTATATATTTTATAATAAGTTCAAGTTGAGTATTTACCATCAGGAAATGATAGAATTTGGCTATGCATTTCAGCAGCTTTGGAAGCTTCTTCAATTTCTTCATCAGATGCTGAAGGTCTCCCATAACCAATATTAAATCTGAAATTATGAATGAAATGTACATATGATAAAAACAATTATGAGTACTTAATTATACATTTAATAAATGAGACTTGGGGGTATAGGAAATAAAATAAACATAAAAAAATTTCCTTTAAACAGTTCAAACATTGATCTTATTTAAAAGGATATTATTTTCAAAAACACAACTAATTGTAATTTTGTAACTTCCATATTATTTAATGTATATAATGATTTGATTTTGTGAGGTTTACTGATGCAAGGTCAAATACTGGACATTTCTGCACTGTACAATATTTAAAACTGAAGGTAAAAATTCTGTGTTAAAATACTAATCAGATGTATACAATGGACTGTATTAAAAGTTCAAGAAAATCACGTGTAAAAGATTATTTTGGATAAAAATCTTAAATAGAATTCAAGAAACCTATTGCACGTAAAAATGCAAACAAATTTCTATGAGGTTTAAACCCAATCAAGTCTGATAAAATTAAATTTGTGGTATTAAAAAACACTATTCGTAAATCATTGAAATTAGGACAGACAATTAAAATGTGATGTACTGTATTTGGTACATTACACATCTCACAAATTGGAGCACTCCGAGACAAGAATAAGTGCTTGTGTGTAAATCTAGTATGTCCAATACGAAGCCGTGTGAGTTTTACATCTACTCTTCGGATGGGAACAACTAGGAATGGAAGAATGTGGGAGGATATACTATACAATTTATTGTTCTTCTGTAAATCCCATGTTTTTTGCCAGTGGGAGGAAATGAAATCTTTGATAATTTGTTTAATGTCAAAAAATGTTAATGCTTTATGCAAAATGTCAGAGGCATTTTTAGCAGCATTATCTGCAAGTTCATTCCCAGCAATGTCAACATGACTTGGGACCCAATAAAATAAGATGTCAAATCCTTTATTCTTCAATATATTTAAAATATCCAATATTTCCACAATAATTGGATGACATTTATCTTTAAAATTGTCCAATTGCATGACCACACTCATACTATCTGTATAGATTCAGTATTTTCGATGAGAGCTGGATTGTATTATTTCTAGAGCACGTTTAATAGCAACAGCTTCGGCTGTATACACAGAATATGATACATGAAGATTATAGCTGTAAACTGTATTTCCAACAACAATACCACAACCAACATGACCACTTGATTTTGAGCCATCTGTATATACAGAGATGTGGGAGGAATAATGAGAATGAATGTGTGAAAATATTTGTTGCAAAATAAGGTAAGATGTAGCTGATTTATTGTATCCAGTAAAGGATTTGATAATATTGAGAACAGGAATATTCCAAGGAGGAAATCTTAGAGCATCTGTGATTTGAATATGTATATCAGGGAACTCAGATGAAGATAGGAATGAATTTGTACACTCATAAAATGGTAATATGTTATGTGGCTGTGCATTATATACCCTTCTTAAAGAGGGACAAATAATCAATGATTTCAAAGGGTGTTGTGATACTGATAGCATTTTAAAATAATAATGTAGAGAGAGTTGCTTACGTCTCAGATCTAGAGGTAACTGGTTGCAAATTACATAAAGGCTCTGGACAGGAGAAGTCCGGAATGCTCCAGAACAGATTCGTAAAGCTGAGTGATGAACAGGGTCTAATTTGCACAAAACTGATGATCTTGCTGATCCATAAACTACGCTACCATAGTCAATTCGAGATAGAATAACTGACTGATACACTCGGAGTAATGCTTTACCATCGGCACCCCAAAAGGTATTAGAGAGAACTTTCAGAATATTTATTGCTTTTTCGCATCTTTTGCGCAAATCTAAGATATGTGGTAGAAAGGTTAACTTTTTATCAATTATAAGCCCAAGAAATGATATTTGATTAACTACGGGAATAGTTGTGCCCGATATCTTAATTTCTGGATCAGGATGAGGCCCAGTTTTTCTACAAAAATGTTGCTTTTACAAGGGGACAAAGTATGCCCATTTTCATTACACCAAGCAACTAGATTACTAACAGCAGTTTGTAATTGCTGTTCAATCAGTCGCATATTGGAACCTTGGCAAGAAATTTGGAGATCATCAACATATAATGTTCCATGGACAGATGGTTGCAATACATGAAGAATGTTGCTGATGAAAATATTAAAAACAGTAACACTTAAGACACGTCCCTGAGGAACCCCTTCACATTGGATAAATGGATTAGATAAAACAGATCCTATACGGACATTAAAAATGTGAGAATTTAAAAAACTCTGAATAAAAAATGGGTAAATTTTCTCTGAAATTAAAACTATACAAAGTTCGAAGAATTCCGTAACGCCATGTCTTATCATAAGCTTTTTCTATATCAAAAAATATAGACACCAAACGATGTCTCCGTACAAAAGCATTCCTAATTTGTGTTTCTAGGTATGCAATATTGTCCAGAGTAGATCGACCTTTCCGGAATCCACTTTGATAAAGAGATATGTACTGATTGTCTTCAAGTACATAAACAAGACGGGCATTGACCATACGCTCCAAAGTTTTAGCAAGGCAACTTGTGAGAGCAATTGGACGATAGTTTTGAGGATTAGTTGGATCTTTCCCAGGTTTAAGAATTGGAATAATAATTGCTTTGCTCCAAAGACTGGGATAGACATGTTCATTCCATATTCTATTGAATAGAAAAAGAATGTTTATTAAAGATTCATGATTAAGATGACAAAGCATCTTATATGAGATACCATCTGGTCGCGAACTAGTATTTTTAGTTTGGGACAGGGCTCTCTGCAGCTCCAGCAAAGAGAAATTGCAATTATATGGGTGTATGGCTTTATCATGAAACTTTATAGGTTTCTTTTCAGCTTGCTCTTTGGTTCTGAGAAATTTAGGATCATAAGAGGCTAAACTAGATACCCTTGCAAAAGTTTCATCTAAAAGAATGGCAATATCATATTGAGAAGAAATTATGTCAGCTCCTGTGCGTAGTATTGGGATAGAGAAGTCCCAATATAAACCACTGGAAGCTTTAACTTTCTTCCATAACTCTTTGCTGGAAGTTGATGATGTGATGGAGGAAACATATCTTATCCAAGGTTCTTTTTGACTATTTCTCCATACTCGATGAGCAAAAGCTTTAGCTTTTTTGAAAGCTATAAGGTTTTCCATGGTAGAGCACCTGCGAAAAACAGTCCACAACTTTTTTTGTTTTTTGTATGACACTTGGCACTTATGGTTCCACCATGGTTTATGATATTTGCGGGGAATAGGGGAGCGCTTGGGAATTGTGTTTTTGGCAGCATCTAGAAGTGTATCAGTTACTTTTTGCACAGCATCATTGATATTATCACTTCTAACCATGCTGTCAGTAATCACAGCTAATTGAGTGTAGAGAGACCAGTCTGCATGATGATAAGAATAAGAGGAGTGGAAGACTTGTGGTCTGCTTATACCAGTTTGATTTATAATTAAAGGAAAATGATCACTGTAATAAAAGTCCTTATCAACATTAAGATTTAATTAAGGTAGAATTGATGGAGAGCAAATAACTAAATCTAATGAGTGAAAAGTTCTTGATGGCTGATAGAAATAGGTTATTTCCATGGTTGGTTTGGTTTGGTTTGTTTGTTGCTCAACGGTCATTTTTTGCACACGAGGGCTAATTAGACCGGGACTTACGGTTTAAAGTGGATTCCGAACCACTACAGACACCCATGCCCAAGTTATTTCCATGGAATTTAGAAGGCAGATATTGTTATTAAAAATGAACAGTTCAACTGTCTTGCCCCGAGGATTCATATTATCACTACCCCATAAGGTGTTATGACCATTGAAGTCACCAAGTAAAATAAAGGGTGTAGGTAGTTGGTCCAGCAAACTGCTTAAATCGCTTTCATGGATGATGAGGTAAGTAAAGGCTACAAATAGTAATGAAAGATGTTGTGTGTATGCGTACTGCAACAGCCTGTAATGAAGTGTTAAGTGATTGTATAGTGCTAGGAATATTACAAGACACAAGAATGCATTCACCGCCAGAAACTGAATCATGATTAACATCTTTCCTCACACAATTATATCCACGCAATTTTAAACTGTACTGAGGTTTCAAGAATGTTTCTTGGATGGCAAAACAAACTGGATTACGCACACAGGTTTATAAATGTTTTTATATCTTCTATATGAGTGTGAAAACCTCGACAATTCCAAGAAACGAAGGTTCCCATTAAGCTAAGCTGAATGCTCCGGCATTGGAGCAAGCCATCTGGGATTCAGATGAATCTCCACTTAGGAGTGTTTCATCATCTGATGGGTCTACGTTCTTTATACCTGTCTTAGAGGCAGTTGAGCTTCTTTTACTCTTTAAATATGATTTATGGAGCCCTTCTTTTGCATTCTTTAATTTTAGGGATCTTAGACACTTAGATTTTACGAAAGATAGTGGAGAAATTCCTTTCGGAATAGGTGGGACATTTATATTAGAAATATTTGAGGATAAGTTTGGAAAATTTAAGAAATCTGTTTGGTTACTACAAGATTTCATGACTTTTTTAATTGCACGTGAATAGCTATTACCTTGATTAGGGGTACGAGATGATACTGTATGCCTAGCTTCAGGGTAAGATAAGTTTTGTTTTATTTTCACAGTAATAACTTCCTTTTCTAATATCCAGGTTGGGCATGACCGGGAGTACGAAGGATGTTCACCACTGCAGTTGACACATTTTTCTTGTAATTTACACTGACTACTGTCATGTGCAACAGATGCACATCGAGCACAAATCAAATGTCCCCTACAAGTAGTTTTTTAATGGCCGAATCACTGACATTTAAAGCAACGTAATGGATTTGGAATGTAGGGGCGAACACTACAATTTAGGTAACCAGCTTTAATAGATTGAGGTAGAATAGGAGTAGCAAACGTGAGTATAAGGTCCTTAGTTCTTATAATTTTGCCCTCTCTTCTGATTGTAATGCGCTGCACATGTTGTACTTTTTGGTCAACGAGATTATTCAAAATTTCCTCCTCTGAAACATGGAATAGATCATCTGCTGAAATTACTCCCCGTGTAGAATTTAACCTACTATGAGGAGATACTATAACATCTATATTACCAAAGCATTTTAGTTTTAGGGTGGCTTTCAATTGATAAAACTTCAACTAAGAGATCACCAGATTTCATCTTGTGAACATTTTTGACATTTTCAATTGTACCAATAAGACTCTTATTAATTAAGAAAGGGGAAACATTATCAAAATTGCCCTCAGTTCTTTTAAGAACAAAATATCTCTGATCCTGTATCATTTGTTGCTCCATAGGGAGTAAAGAATTAGAAGTACATTCCATAGAAATAGGTTAATTACTTCAAGGCCTGACTGCACCACCCACCAACGAGCCCAACAAGGGGATGCAGTATAACTGCATCAGTGCTAGCCAGACCTTATATGCTTTCAATATATCTCTGACGTGGCCTACACCCTTATCGAGTAACACAGCAGATATATGATCGCTTGATCCATAGAAGCCGATTGGTATGCTGAGGACCACAACACACCTCCCGTTTACCTGAAGCAGAGGCCAAAGTAATGTGTTGGTCTCTGAGAGCCTCAATCACCAGGATCCTCCTTTCCCGGGACATGGGTATCCACGCACAGCAAACACGCAGGTGATTTAGTCCCCAAGAGAAGCTAATAGTAACAGGGCGACAATAACTACTCAAGGGGAGCCCTCAACCTCTTACAAGGCAACCACAATGAGGGAGAAGAGGAAGAAAAAGCAGAAGAGGAGAGGAGAAAAGAAAGAAGAGGACAGTTCACTAATGTACCTTGGGATTGTGACACCCGTGTTTACCTAAAGAAGGTAAACTCCCTGAGGGGTTTATGTATATAAAACATACAAATGAAAAAGACGAGTTTTTTATAGCTTGAATAAAATAAATGATAGTAAGAAACTAGCTATTTATAAATATTTTCAAATATGTAAATAATTTTTATTGGAAACCATTACTATCAACTGAATAGTTTTAAGAAGCATGATTTTAATAAAGGAAATGGATGTAGAAAATACAGTTAGACATGATGCTTGAGAAACCAGTGAAATATGCTTTACATGCAGAAACATTTATTAATAATAATGTAGAATATATTACTTTTACTATTTTGAAACTTATTGAGAAATTAAGCTAAATATTCATAAAGTATAGCTATATAGGATTTGAAATCACTTTTTATACATTTTTTCATGGTGAAGCAAATGTATATACTGATGATGGGATTACTATCAGGAATTTTTTCTTGTAATTTTAAAAAGCACTTCTGCAGATTTCCCAGTAAAAAAATTTATTTTCAAATTTACTTTTATCATTATCAGACACAAAATCATAATGCACTGATGAGTTTTACAATAAAAAGTATTATTCCTTGCCATCATCTAATATCTTTTGAATCCCAATTCAAACTAGATTTTCATCACGTCTGCAATCAAATGTTATTTATAGGTATATACTCAAAGAATACAAACAATGATAATAAGTTATGAATGAAATCATAAAAAGCACATTGATGATAAAACAATAGAGGTTACAACAAGGTATAAGTGATTAGCAAAGAAACTATATACATAAATTATTTATTAACATTAATTAGAATTTCAATCGACATGTTACATTCATATGTTTGATTCTATGTAAACATATCTAAAAAAGTAAAAAAAAGAACTATCTTCAGTTTGGAAGGAAAACTCTTAAAGTTACAATACTTACAACAACATTTGCTTGATTTCATTGTTTCATCAATTTCACCACACCACCATAAAAGGATTAAACTTAACAGTAATTGTAATTTAAATTGATTTAATAAAAGTTAATTGTTTTATTTTGATTTCTCATTCATTTTCTAAGTTTAAGTTTAAATGTTCAATAAAAGGTCTAATTTTCCCTAAATAAAAAATTATGTAACCAAAGAATAGCTCAAATTATTCACATTTTTGATATCAAATTCAGATAAGGAAATAATTTCCAAAATTTAATGATACATGAATTTAATTAATTTTAAACTTAAATTTTCTAGAGATGAAGCCTTTGTTAAGAAAATTTCTATTAGTTCTGTAGGGTATGATGTGCTCCTGTCATCTTTAAAAAGCAATAAATGTACTGACTGATAAATAGACTGGTTAAAATCAATATATTAAAAATAATTTTGAAGGTAAAATTGATGCATATTTTAAGAAAGATACAAGTAATTCTTCAATTTAAGAAAGGTAAAATAACAAACCGTATTGTTTTGTTGAAGAGTACAGTATCTTGAGGAACAACACCAATGCATTCTCGCAGAGAATTTTGAGTAACCTAAATTAAAAAATATACATAATAAGTTTCTTAAAAATATTTTGCATAATCCATAAAAAATACACAAATATATGTGTGTGAGTGAGTGAATTTCACATTAAACAAGTTCTGAGACTGTACTGTTGACAAAATTAAACATATTTTGGCAGAGTATTTTAATCTTTAGCATGAAAATAATAATAAAAAAGTAATACTTTAGATTAATACTTAATAAAGTACTTTTTACACATTGGGATATTAGAGACGTACTCATATGGTTATTAGTCTTAAGGCATTATTCAAACAATTTATCAAGTATGTTTATTATATAAGTTATAAATAACCTTGTGTAAACCGCTCTATGTGACATTTTTATATATGCACAGTATGCAAAAATTTAGAATTCTTATGATTACAAAATTTCTGTTTTTCTAAAAACAATTTGAAGGATCAAGTAGGTATACATTTAACAATACAAATGCATAAATTTTCACACAAAGGTTTTGAGTTCAATAAGTAAATCTGTGTACACAAAACATCATTTATTAGAAGCACTCAACTAAACAAATTATGAGATTTATAGTTGAAATAATCTCATAACTTTACAATTCAATTGTTCAGATCAATTAAATTTTTATGAAATTAGTTAAATAACAAACAGCAAGGTTATTCTTTAAATGTTATTAATTTAAAGTAATGCTTAATGCATCAACCAATATACTCATATATATATATATATATATATATATATATATATATATATATATATATATATATATATATATATATATATATATATATATATATATATATATATATATATATATATATTGTGATTTAAATTTTTCCTATTATGTTGAAAATTGTGAAGCAAGACAAATGTATACTAAATAATGAATTATTACAGAAAAGCTTCTACACCAACCAGTAGAAAGTTAATAATCAAAAGATCAAATCAATTAAAAATTTTCTTAGGAAATACATGGTTATTGCTAGTGTTTTTACTGTACAGTACTTCTACATTCAAACATTACAGGTTTGATGAAATTACAGTGGCTATCTTGACATTACATTAAAAACACTAAATAAAATAATTTCAAATAAAATATTGGAAATATGAGAAGAATAATGGAAAAATGCTTAGTACAAATTTGATTCAGCTAACATACTATTATCAATAAAATTTCCTAAAAAAAATTTGGTTCAATCTTGAAAGAAAAATGAATAAGACTTGTGTAAAAACATTACAAATAAAGTATTGCAATTCTTCTTGAGGGTGAAGAAATTCATTGAACATTTGCATAATAAACTTGCAACATTTTTTTAAATCTGTAATAAAATTAAAAATTTAAAGCATGTTTAGAAATGGATATAATAATAGCCCCTCTTTTAGCCAACAATAAAATCGGACAACAAAGTGAAGTGGGATTTTATTGAAAACAGAGGAATGACAAACATATTTTTGCATAATTTTTATATTTTTAATGATTTGCCTTTTGTAACTGTGTCAAGATATTATATTCACTATAACTTTAATACTGAGATTGAAGCTTTCTTCTTAAACTAGTTAAATTTAAATATATCTTATAATAATACATTACATAACATACTTATAATATATACGTACATTAAATAATTAAAAACAAAAATGTGAATATTAGGTTATATTAGTATTTTTCTTATTAATTTTTATAAGATATATTTAGAACACAGATATATAGTTCTTAAGCAAAAGTAGACAACAAATAGTTGTTAAATAAGGCAACATAATGCTGGATTCAGTAGTTTTATTATTTTTCTAGATACTTAGTCTTCTTCAGAATAGAATATATTTTTAGCCCTTTTAATAACCAATAATCATATGAATTCTGAGGGAATTGAGAACCGATTTGATAATTGGTTAAAAAAGTAAGTTTTTTAGAATGACATTACTTCCCAAACAATACCTTACCTGGAAGTCAATGAGTTTTCTTTTCTATTAATGTTTTATTTCCTGAGTTACTTTTTTTTATAACACTTATTCACAATTTAATAGTATCCAATTATTGACATTTTTGTAATTTTTCTTTAAATTTAAAATAAATCCAGATATAGTTGTTTGTTGCTCTGAGAAGGAAGGATGGCTTTTCAATAATGAGTAATAAATGTATATTACCTCAGCAATATTTTGTCCATCAATTAATATTTCTCCAGATTGGATATCATAGAAACGAAATAATATTCTCGTAATAGTACTTTTGCCACTGCCTGTAGGCCCAACCTGTTAAGAGTATTTTAATACTTCAATTTGAAAAAAAATGATAATAAATTACAACTATAGTAAAAAATAATTACCAGTGCTACACTCCGACCAGCTGGGACAGTAAAAGTAATATTTTTCAAAATTTGCCGCCTATAAAAGTTAATAAATAAGGTAAAAATTTGAGCAACTAAAGATATATTAAAACTTTATCAAAATAGTATATACATACTCTGGAACATATGAAAAATTAACATTTCTGAATTCAATGCGTCCTTCACCAATTTTTAATGGACGAGCATTTGGAGCATCTACAACCTAGAAAAAATTAACTCAAGTTTTATAGTGTAAATATTTAATGTATAAATAATTTAAGCGCTAAATCTTAAATTTCTTTTTTAGAATATAATAAAGCAAATAAAAATATCAAATAGAGAAATTCAGAATATATCCGATGATATAAAATATTTCAAATAAAATATAAAAATAAACATGATTTAGATAAGTTTATATTTTTAATAATTCACTACTATATTCTTGATATGTGTTTCTTCGTATATATTTACTAACTTTAGTTATGTAATTTTAATTTAGAAACAGACAAGATCTACAAAGTTGACTGAACAATTCATGAATGTGTAATTTTCAATTCAGATAATCTTTTATAAAATTAGATAATTCAAAACTGTTGCGAATAATAATCGTCAAATATACGTCAAATAATCTCAATACATTTAAATTAAAATTTTTTGCATCACACATATCATCACATACACGTATTAAATTTACAAATCATTACAATGTAATATTTATCAAAAAAAGTTTTAAATTCATTATTTTATTAAATATGTATTATCAATTACAATCCATGATATATTGTAAGTAATAATATATGCTTCATAAAAGAAAGACTTTAGCTGAAAAATAAAGTTTTCGAATAACTTCTTTAAATGCAAGCAACATTAATTATAATTAATTCAAAGTCAGAAAAATCTAGCAAACTGATATAACAGAATAAATAACTTTTCATTTTATTTTTACATATAATTGATTTTGAATTTTTTTAAAAGAGTTCTTACAACACCAAATACTAAAGATAAACAAAACATTTATAAAATGATAGTTAAAGAACAATTGATTGGTCACAATATAAATCTAATACAAACATAGTGTATTATTTATCTGTAATTATTAACTCCAAGATATTGTTTATAATTGTACTAAAAGAACTATTACATATTAATATCCTCTTCATTAAAAATTCCAACAATAAAACATCAAATATGCATTATTAGCTTAAATAGTATGAATATAAAATTAAATACAACACAATATAAAATTACCTGTTTTATTATTTATACATAGCAATATGAAGCATTTAATTACTAAAGTAATATGATCAGTTCGTAAAATGTGTGTAAAGTGTATTTATTATTAAATATATATTATTAGAAAATAGAATGTAAAAACTAGCCTATTTATAGAATTAATTATGTTATTTTAAAGTTTTCAATCATTATAAAAATTAAAATTTTTTGAGCATAAATATAAAATCAATTATTTACATTTACATTTCAGAAATTTGAAAGAGTTTTAATATTAAAATATACAATATAAGAGTACCTAAATAAAACAATAAAAAAATATTTTTATACAATAATAATGTATGATAAAAGTTTTCTTTAAAAATATACATAAGTGTATGGATTATGAAACAATAGACACAGAGCATAAAATCACTTTATATTACCCCAGGTTCAGTGCTTAATAAAGTAAACATATTTTCCATATCAACAAAAGCTGTTTGTACCATTCTGCAATGAAGTAAAAATATAAGCTATAGCATAATAAGATATAATCAACATTAAATAAACATAACATTCTATTTAATATTTGCATAAAGTTATTGAATAAAATACTATGTTTTGAAAAATTAATAAAATGTAAAATATTTACAATTATTTTTAACACAGATTATGTACTATCCTTCATGTATTAAAAGCATACTACGTAATTATGATAATTATTCCCAAATAAATAAATTCAATCTTCAGTTGTTTGGTGAATGCAAAATGTTAATGTTTCAGATAAGATTTTATCTAGATATCTATATATAGTTTAAAGTATTATAAAAAAATTCAGTTTTTTAATATCAGGTTTATTTGATGAGTGAATATTTAGTTTGAAATAAGTTTACAATTTAATTCTCTTCACACAATATATTTCACTGCTGTTATTCATTTCCTATTCACATTTAATAATTACATGCCGATTTCCTAAACAATGTAGTTAGATAAAAGCTCAAAATAACAGCACACAGATCAATTGCATATATATTTAGTTGTTTGGCTTAGTAGTATTTTGGTATAAAATAAAATAATTTTTTAAGAAAAAGTCTAAGAAACAGTCCAAACAAAACAGAAGACAGAACCTGTTTTTATGAATGAAGATGATAAATGTAATATTTTTTGTTTGTAATATTTCATAGTTTAAAATCAGTGTAACCAAAAGAGACATTATAAATCAAATTTATATTCATTTAATTACCAGTTTTTTGCTTATAGTAAAATAAGATATACTTGCTTATTGTAAAATAAGAAATATTTAAAAAAAATCTAAGCAACTAAATTAGCATTAAATCAATGTTTATTATTGTTAAATTACAAATAATTAAAATAATTGAAATCTATATAATAATACAAAATAAGTTCAGTTATAAGTACATGCCTTCAAGAGCTGTGCTAATGCTACCACAGGGTACATACATTAATTTAAGTACGCATATATGTAGATATTAATATAGTTTACCTGTAATATGTCCCAAAAAAGTTCAAAGGGGTATATAATTGTAGTATATATGTACTGAATAAAACATAATCTCCAGAGGTTAAATCTCCTTTGACAACTAAATGTGCACATAATAATGCCCCAGCCATTACACCAAAACTGATAATAGTATTTTGTGCTGTGTTCAATAAATTTAAAGAGGCTGTTGATATCCATTCAGCATCCTGAAATTAAAAGAAAACTTTATATCCATTACAGTTTATTGAAGAAGTTGTAAAATTTCTATGAAAAAACATCTAATATTAAATCAAAACAGAATAAATTTTTTTAAACTTTTTTTTATTTTTTATTTTAGCAACTTTTAAAATATAAGAATGAATACTTATTGCAAAAAAGCATATTCTAAAAAGCTAACTTTTAATATTTTTCTAATCTTGTCTAAATACCTTACATTTTTGTATAAAATATTTTCCAATAATAAGAATTAAAATAAAAATAAAATTTATTCATATACATAAGAAATTTTTTTAAAGTATATATTTTTAGTAATCTTTATTAATTTAAAAAATTTTTATTCCTTATGATAATAATTTTTAATTATATATCATCGCAATTATTTAAAAATAAAAATTACATCACATTAAAATATCAAAATTTAAATATGCATGGCTGAACAATTTATTTGCAAAATATGAATCAGACCAAATACATATTAAATACTGACTAGAAAGTTTGTAACAATATCTTCCATTAGAACAGAAAAAACAAAAACAAATTAGTATTCATAAAGTTTCAAAGTACTATAATTATTACCATAACTACATATCAAATAGAACAGTATTTAAACCAACATTTTTAGAAAAAAAATTATTTAACATTTATGTATTTTTTATCTCAAGTTTTTGAAGCAAGTTGAATAAACTGCAGTAAAAACTTATTTTTCTTAAGGAAAATTAATAATAGTTTTGATACAAAATACAGATACTACTACATAATAAGCAAGTAAAAAATAGCATTCATTAAATAATTTTTTCATCAAAACTAATAAAAGTAGTCATTGCTACTCATGTTGTAAAAATGAAAAATACTGCAAAATCTCAGAAAAAATGTTATTACTTTTAAAACAGTAAACTCTCTCTCCCACACACAATTATTTATACCTAAATTCTCAAAAAATAAATAAACAAATAAATAAATAAAATAAAATATATGGTAGTAAATTAAATATAGAATCCTTTGGCTGAAATTCTAAAAAAGTAAAACTACAAATTTGGAAGTGAAAAGAATTATATGATTTCTCAAGTAATAAATGTCTTTATATTGATTTCTTCCCCTTTCTCATGATATTGCAGATTATCTGCAAAAACAGCTATAGAGCAACTCATTTTTCTTGTAATTGGTAATTTACAGCATAATGATCAACACTATGCCATAATTTAAAATCAACACAATAGAAAAATATAAAAACAAAAATATACTAACAAAAACTTAAAACGTTTAAGTTTAAACATCTTAATTTTCATTACAAGTGTGATAACATTTGAAATATTTATATAATTAATATTAAGAATTTCTAAAATATAAATGTTAATCTAGAATAATACAATCGAAATTAAATATCAAATGTTTAAAAATGTGTAATTAAAAAATTCTATTGAACTGTTACATGATTTCATTACATTTTACTCTTCTCACAGATATAAATTGTCAATCAAAATAAAAATTCGTTTAGAAAAGATATTTTCTTCTGTATAAAAATATTTTTGTATAACACGTTAAAAATTCAAATAGTTATTCTTAATCACTTTCTGTGATTGTCATGGAAATGGACACTTTTACCTTTTAAGTGTAACAAATAAGTATAAAGTTCAGAGGACATTCAGTAAAATCTTTCCCTTTTTGAGAAAAAAGAATTTTTGGTTACTGTCTTTGAAAATTATTTTTAACTAAATTTACATTATTCATCAAATGTTATTGATAAAATTACAGAATCAAGGTATTTTAATTATGTAACTATTTATTTTATATCAGAAGATTAAATCAGAAGTAGCAAATATATTGCTGTGATCTAATTCTACTGAATTTTTCATTTACTGAATTTGTATAGAATCATGATTTTGTTTAAGAATTTTCAAGCAAATTAGCATTAGTTCACACAAAATTTTTTTATTTTTTACTACATTTTTGGTAAGGAACATTATTCTACATCTCCAATCATAATAAGAAATCTTTCGCTCAAATGCTTCTTATCTTATTCCATTATACATACAGCTTTTATGAAAAATGTGAGCTATAAAATATAATCATACATTAACTTATGATTAAAGAATTAAATTTCATAATAATTTAACTAATTACAAGGATTTATCTTCAGATTTTTAATCAGCTCTTTCAGCTTACTGTTATATGAGAATCTGCTTGTTGTTTTTACAAATTATTACCATGTACAAATAAGAATATCATTTAGCAAGTAAAACGACCAGCCTGGTCCAGCATTTATATAATTTGTAAGTTCAGCATTTATATAACATATATAACACAACTTGCCATTTATACACACTCCAAGGGTTCCAGCTTTCTCAATTTCTAAAAAAATCATGGTTTCATTTGTGAATTAGTATCTTTAAAGGTGCATTTTACATAATGACAATTTGAATTTGTAATCCCCAATTTATTAATTTTAAAACAGAATTTCTAAACTATTCTTATTAGTTAAATGAAAAAATTACCAATAATATATCCAATAATTAGTTTAGCAATTAGGAATGTTTTAATTGAACATATAATAATTTTTTAACTAAAAATTGCCACATCATCTTATATATATATATATATATATATATATATATATATATATATATATATATATATATATATATATATATATATATATGTATGTATGTATAATGAATGAAAAAATGGATATTTTTATAGCTACCTGGTACTTATCAATAGCTTTTTTGTAATTTTCTAATTCATATGCCTCAGCATTGTAGTACTTTACCTTTAAAAAACAAAATACAAACATCAAAATGTACAATTTTAACTATGAATGTTTCAATTTAATACATTAATTGACAAATATTAAAAAATAGCTGATTAATGGAAAACTGATAATGAAAAAACAAATAGTGAGACAAAAGGCATTCAAGAATTTATATCAATACAAACTGATGAAACTATTGATTTTTTATTTGTAATAACACATAGGAATGAATGAGGTAAAATGGAAAATAATTACAAAACAATAATACATGTTTGAATGGAAAAGTTCAGTTGCAGAATGTGAAACGTAAATGTGAAGAAATAATCTGATATTTGAAATAATATAATCATTGTTACATAGTGAAAGATAAGAGAGATGTCAAATAATATGATATCAAAAATAAGCCTTTAAAAGTGAAACCTCAAAACTCATTACTTTTTAATATAATATTTTTCTTAGACATATATTACCCTTCAAGAAAATAGATGTCATATAAAAAATGAAAATAAACAAGTGTTATTTGTAGCATGATAGCAGTAAATTTTATAAAAAAACTACTAGTTCTTCGCATTTGTAAAATTATTTATTAGCATTTAAATAATGCAAACTTTTGCCAAAGAAATTTATAAAATATATTTTTCTAATAGCACATTCTTATCAGGAAAATTAAATTTGTATCATGAGTACATGCTCTAGGATTTGAGGTATTAGATCAGAACATTTTCTGAAAATTACGTTCAGGCAAGAGTGGTTTTAGAAAATAGTTATTGTGGTGAAAGTTAGGAATTCACCATTAATAGAATGGTTATAAAATGTACATGTATTGATGTCCTACCAAATACAAAATTCTGCTAAATAACTTTGAATTTTACATGGAAATACATTTACATTTATATCACAATGATATTCAATTTAGCATCACTAAATTTCCAATAAGGCATGTTTTTTAATTTCTGTTTATGATTGACAAATCCCTTAAACATAGTACAATTGATAATCATGAAACATTAACAAATGAGGATATTGAATGATAACAGTTTGCAAACTCTCCAAATGTACATTTTCTCAATCATTTTGGAAGGATAAAATATATGCATTATTTTAAGACATTATTTTCTTAGACTTAATGCAAGCTGAAAAAGGTATGAGAGATTAATGGGACAAACTTACTTAAATTCTAGACATTAATTTAGAGGAAAGCATACACAACAGATGCTAAATATATAGAAGATCATATCATATATTTATAATTAATATTTGCACTTATTTTCAATAGAAAGTACTCTTTAGTTATTTACAAATGTGTTGAAAGAAATAATTTCTTTTGTTTATCATATTTTATTATTATATATACTGTGCCTTATATTTTATTATTATATATACTTGTTATTTATTTCATTTTATAAAATAAAAAAAATGGAATTATATTCAATTATATATTAAAGAATCTCTATCATTAGGTAAAGTGGTAGAAAGTAACAGTTTCTCTCCATTTGTCAAGCAATGCAAATTAAAATTATTAGAGAAATATTTACAAAAATAAGAAAGCACTCTTCAATCACTTACTAAAAATAAAATAGTTATTAATAGTAGAATAAGTTATTATTTAATCAAATTAACTAATGAATATGACATAATCCTATAAATAGCCTATTTTTTAAAGTAGGAAATACATATAAACTAAAGGAAACTCTCATTAGTTTCACAATGTTTTCATTCGCAAGATGAAAAATTGTAGGAAAAATTCTGCATATGTCAAGTCCAAAAAATTTAAATTATAAAGAATTTGACATGCCAATATTTTTGAAAAATTTAAGATACAGATTGAATTTTCTTTTGTTTAGGAGTTATTTTTAAAAATAAAATCTATTATAATACAGCATATAAGTTGATATAAATAAAACAGCTAATATTTTAATAAAGCATAATACAGATCATTACTATTTAATTAATACTAAAAGCCAGATTTGCTACATTTTAAAATTTAAAAGAAAACAATGTAGAGAAAAGAAAACCTCATTTTCCTCAATGAGAAGCCACATTATGATTAAGTGATGAGGAAGCATCGTTCCAGATTAAACATTGAGAGGGCTAACTTGCATTCACCCTCAAGTAGACAATAAATATATATTTGCAATCACTACACATTTCATCTATGCATATTACAAAAAATAAATGCATATTACAATGTACATATCAATGATACATTACATGAAGCAATCCAAGTTTCTTCTGAGCTAAAATGAAATTTAAGAGACCAAATTACTATTTGAACTTCCTCAAATAGCAATACAATTAATAAAAAAGATTAAATTGAAATAAAAAATTGCAGCTAAAAAAAAACAAGTTTTTGCTTACTTTTGTGCTTAATTTTGTCATTAATGGAACTTTGCTGTACGTAAAAATAACATTTCAATAATATATTGCCAGAAAGGAATGAATTCAACAATATGAAAATAATAGGTATATTTTTTTCAAGTAAATCAACATTATTAAATTGAATGAATATGAATTATTAAATTATTTAATTAAAATTGTTTTTAAAAATCAGACTACAGTTAAGTCATCTCATTTCTGATTTAAAAATTATTTTTTTTAAAATAATAAAGACTGAAAATATATAAATTTCTTTCTTAGAAATATTTCTTTTAAGCAACAAGAGAACATTCTTTGAGAACAAATTAATTTTGAAATAGTAAACTTGAAGAAACTAAAATAATTATAGGACATGAAATTTAATGAATTTGTAAAAATGCATATCATTGAACAACTTAATAAGTAAACTAAATATATATAAAAATATACATTAATTTTAAAGTAGTTTTGTTTAGATTATACTACCAAATGACCTTGTTTATCATATTTTTCTTTGGAAATGAAATTTTTTTAAAAATCATATTGAATGTTTTCATTATATTAAAAAAACTTTTTGATTTCAAAGTTTCAATATGAATTGAAACTATAAAATTAAAACATGTATGAATCATTTTGAAGTATTTCATATAATATCATCTTTCAATACTTAATACTTAAGGTGAATGAAATGGCAGTCATGAATAATATTTTTGTATTAATAAAATAGTTGATTAAAAATCTTACAGTTTCAAAATTCAGAAGTGAATCAACACACTGGGCTTCAACTTCATTGTCCAACTTATTTAAATCTCGTCTGAATTTAGTTCTCCATTCAGTAAGCCATACTGTTGCCACTAGTAGCAAAAATATATACCATTAGCAAACAAAATTTTTTACTCAGTGTATGAAAGGAAATAGCAAAAGAAAAAATAAAATCACAGTTGTCACTTTATTTTCATTCTTTTAATAATATTTCATGACCAATAAAAAAGAAAATATATTACTTCATTTTTATCAGAATTAAACTTAGTTTTATTTATTATATTATCATACCTCAAGACTCCTATTTCAGTTATATTAATATAGTTAAAACAATGTAGTATAATGTCTTCATTAATAAATTCAGAAATAACTAATCTGTTTTAGAATGAAAATTTTCTAACATTTAAATTTCAATCATTTAATAATAAAAATCTGTGTACTTTTTTAAAATATATGGAAATAATTAACTGAATATAGTATTATCGATGGAAGCTGATAGAACTTATATTCTTATCAAAATTACTTTTCAAAATTTGATACTTTTTTGCAAACTATTAATTAATTTTACCAGTTACAAAAAATTAAACTTTTTCAAGTCATATATCTAGTAATTATAAAATCAAATAAATGAAATATATTCCAGGATATCATATACAAAGAAATATGATTGAAA
The DNA here is from genome assembly GCA_037975125.1 of Latrodectus hesperus. Classification (NCBI taxonomy): domain Eukaryota; kingdom Metazoa; phylum Arthropoda; class Arachnida; order Araneae; family Theridiidae; genus Latrodectus; species Latrodectus hesperus. The sequence goes on from CM075850.1 coordinate 34,681,356, forward strand.
AATCTCAAATTTAGAAGACTTCAAGATTATTTATATAAAAGATTGATTGATGTCTAAATAATAATGTAATTACCAAATGATAGGGCAAATAATAAGTTGATAATGACCAATGACTAGTATATATATATATATATATATATATATATATATATATATATATATATATATATATATATATATATATTTGTCATTATCAGCCTAATACTATACTTACAAATGAATAATACTACACAAATGATCATTAAACTCTTAATAAAAGTACTTCTAGTACACTTAAAATAATACTTTTAAAGTACAAACAGGTTAATTATGTTGAAATTAATTACCAAAGTTGATTATTCACTGAAGCTTCAAATGAACTTAATTTGGTGAAATCAATATTATACTTATTTATCAAAAAGAATAATAGTTTAAATTATTTTATAATCAAAATATATTAAAAAATAAACAGTAATTGCGTATTTCATAATATAAGATGTTTAGTAAAAACATATGAACTATTATAAATAAATAATAATCCTTTGCTAATTTATTAGTTTGTTAAACTTTAAAAATAAATTTATAGGAATGAAAAATCATACCTAGATACATGACCATTGTAACAAAAACAATGAGACCAAACCAGATGTTGAAAGCAAAAGCAAAATATATGACTGCAATAAATATATCAGCAAAAGTTGGTATGATATTGAAAACTATGTATCTGAAAAATTAAATCAAAAATTACAATCATAATAAATATATTTTTGAGAAAAAATACTTCTAATTACCACAATTAAGTAGCTTAAGTTTCTTAAGGATAAAAATATAATCAGTAATGGTTTTATTATTAAGTGTATACAAGAAGGAATAAGCTCGGAAGTGCACTAAGCAAAAAACTTTAAAAACTAACATCTTAATAAAAATAAAATTTACAAAATTTTATTTCAAATTGTTTTATGAGTTAAAATCAAAAATTAATTTGATATAAACAAAAGGCATTCTTTTCTTTATTTATTTGATTATAAATGTAATACTATGTAAAATTACTTTTCAGTACTTATATTTAATGATTACTTAAAATCAATATGTGAAAATATTTGTCCTCTCATAATCCTATTACTAGTAAGGATTATAAATATCAAAAATATATACAAAGGGTACTAAAAATGTTTTGCAATAAAACTAAAATGGTTGCAGGTTACAGCATGTTTAGACATACTCAAGTTTATATAGTAGCTGCCAGCACCAAGTCTGAGGACTCAGCTGTTTTATAGCAGTGATAGTTTAAAGTGCAGATTATGGCATCATGGTAGCATAGTGAGATAAGAGCAATTTTGAGGTATAAATTTCTGCATGGTTTAAGCAAGATTAGTGCATAGGAGAAAAGACTTTAAAATAATGATTGCTGACATCTTACAACTATATCCCGGTCAAACAGGGAATTGAAAAGCAGGATATTTGCTCTGGAAGATGTTGAGAGCGAAGTAAGGTTGTGAACGTCAGTAACAGAAGAAAATATTTTTGTTATTAAGAAAATAGCAGACAAAGACTGGCAAGTGGCATATCAGCAGATAGAGAAGACATAATTAACTTTAATTCAGCAGAAATTCATTCCATTTACACATATGTAAGCTTTGTTGTATTTGGGTGCCACATAGTCTGACAAAAGTGCAAGTGACTAGTCATGTGACTTGGTGGAAAAAGATATTGAAAATGTTTGATAAAAAACAATTTCAGTACATGAACAGGATTGTGACAGATGGTGAGACTTTGCTGTATTATTACAATGAGCCAGCCAAATTTAAAATAAAATTCAGGTGTTTGACGATGAGACTTATCCACAGCTGTTAATAAAGGATGATCTGCTAAGAAAAAATTGATAAAAGTGTTTTTCAAATCAAGTAGAATTGTTGAATGTATCCTTTTGGGCACACAAGACAACCACAGCTAAGTGGTACACTGAATAGTGCCTGTGTAAAGTCATACAGTACATGAAAAACCTGCACCCAATATCAAGAATGGACACCTAGTTTCACCATCATCAAAATGCTCTAGCTAATTATGTCAAAGTCTGTATCAATTATTTGATTATTACTGGAGTTAAACTTCTTGAGCATTCTCCTTAGAGACCAGATCTTGCTCTCTGAAACTTTGCACTGTTTTGCACTTGAAAATAAAGCTAAAAGAGAAATTATTTGATATCGCCAAGAACCTTAATAGGGAGGACTAAGAACAACAAGTGTACCTCACTCTTGGATGAAACTTGGTAAAGTTGGTTTAAGGACCAATTTTGGCAAATAAAGAAGTTAATTGAATGTGGTGGAAATTACTTTGAAAGAATTCAATAAATAAAGCTGCAATGCAAATCTTTTGGAAGGACTTTTGTATTATATAACAGATATGGAAATTTAAAAATTATAAAGGTTGATTAAAAAACATGCTATAAGTAATTATTTAAATACTAAGAAAAAGCTCAATATTTGTAACTGAATTAAAAAATTTTCAATAATTTCTTAGTAATAATCTTTTTTATCCTATGTCACCTTTGGCTTCTCTGTAATTAGTTAATGAGTAAATTAAAGTAGCACAGTAAAATGTTTCTGAAGCATAAAAATTAAAATTAGTGCCTTTAGAGTTGCTTTAAGAAACGTAAAAACAATGGGGCACTGCCTGAGGTGGTCACCGTTCAAATCCCTTCTGGTGGCACAGGAGGCAATAAGTTGAATCCTTGATTCTAATAAGATGTAATTACTTCTGCAAATAGTTATGTCCAGTAAGAAAATGAAAGCAAGCAACTGCAACATTATAAGCAATCTAAATGTAGGTTATCACATGAATTCGCTTAAATTTCAACTGTATTACAAATATAAAAAAATCATAATTTTAAAGTCATTTTATAAACATAAAAAAACACCTGTTGCTGTTGTAATGAATTAAAAAATTTATTTAGCATATATTTAAGAATTTTTAGAGAATATTAATAAGTGAATTTCCCTTAAATGAATCTTATGTTAGTTAAAAATTCATGACATTAACATTGAAAAAAAATTTATATTTGCTAAATTTAGAAACCATTTATAATAGTTTTTCATAAGTTCTGGGTGTATTGATAATCTTACATATTATGAATCAACTACAAATTATAAAATAAGGCCTTTCTCTTAGAAAACAATAAAATAGAAGCAAATGAAAAGGAAAAATATATATGATAAAATGTAGAATTTTTAGCAAAATTTTATTTTACTAATATTAATAAGTCCCAAAATCTCATTAAATATTTTACTGGTGACAACTGTTATTAATTTTCTCTTGAAAAAAATACCTACACTCTAAAACAATATACACAAAATGTCTACACTCCTAGATGCAAATAAAATGACATTTTTTTATTGATTGATTTTCGGTTTATTTATTGTTCAATGGTCAGTTTTTGCATATGAAGACTGGATTTTCAGCACTACAAACATTGAAGCCAGAGATAGGATTTGAAAGATTGAACTAAGCAGAAGGTCAGCATACAAACCATCCAGATGTCATATTAGCAAATTACATTTGTGTAAAGGAAATTGATTTTAATATTCGGCATTCTTAAAGTTTCTTCAGTGTATTAAGAAAACAACATTAATTTTTCCTTGTCTTAAAGTTTAAAAATTGCATTCATGTGCTTGGAAAAGATTTTTAACACCAAAATTATCCTCATCCTTCTCATCCAAACTATCTTACATTTCCCCTGAATAAATAATTAGTAAATATCAATGTGTTTGCTGATAATAGATATTATTATTTCTTTGAGGATGTAAAACTTCTATTTTTCATGAATTTTATCAACGTTTTCTTTTTTGAAAACAAATAATTTATTTAGAAACATCTGGAAAAGTATTAATATTTGATTTTATAGTGAAAAAACTGAATATTTTTATAAAATCAAAATCGATCTTCTCAGATTTGCTTACATGCAAAACAGAAACATATCATTTCTAGTTAAAAGAAAAAGAATAGTAGAGAAATATTCTGTTTAAATAGGTCACTTATTTAAAAAAGAAAATCAGAATCTGGGAACAACCAATTTTGAGCATGTTAAATAGATCATAGCTGCAATGTTCTCTAAATGAAATGAATCTCTAGGGTAGCAGTTTAAATTTTGGGGACCTTCTACCTTACTGATGCTTCTAAATTAAGGACTCCCACATGGCTGCTTCCAACTATAATTGGTAGAGTCCAACTTTGGGCTGGATATAAGAAAGTATGCAGGTGAATACAGAAAGTATGCTAAGTAAAAAATCAAATATTGATAGTTTTCAACACTTAACCGACTCAGCGGCTCAGAAAATTTCAAGAATCTGCGAAAAATATTTCCTCTTTAAAAGCAGATGTACTACTTTTACCTACTTCCCTAAACTATATAAAAATCGTTGACTGTTTCCCATTCTCATTGGGAACATTTCCTACCCCCTGAAAACTGTCACATTGCTCAATTTAGAGGGAGGGAATGTCACTTACTACTAACTACCCTATCTAGGGTTGTATGTATTTGCCAGAAAGAATTGTACATCCCAATAAAAGTGGTTAAAACGAAAACGTATATCTTTTTTTGTATAAAACTTAAAAAGCAAAAATTATAAATAAATAACTGTTTTTTGTGTAATTGAAAATGTTTGAAGATATTCCTCAGTGTTTTTAGGTTGACTTGGTAAATAATATGGAATTCAAAGAAAAATGGTATCCACAAATTATGATGTTTAGATTTCTTACGCAGTTTAATTAAGAAAGTTGCTTGTCACATTTTCTTGTATATTTATCATTTTCTGTATAATGGAAATTTCTCTTTTTGAATGAGATGCAGAAGCTTTTCAAATTTTTATTACAGTAAGATAAAATAATGTTAGTAAAAATACATTTTCTCACATAATATTTTTCTTAACACAAACAAATTTTTACTTTATACGAATACATCTACGTAGAAATTAGTGTGGTGTTTATATGAAAATAAAAGGCTTAATTATTTTTCAATTTTTATAATGTTATTTTCAAAAACATTAATTAAAGCTTTTTAATTTATTCATCTATAACTGTTTTGAGTTTAAACAATTAAACATAACATTAGAAAATTTGCATAACATTGTGAATAAATGTGTGTAATGTTCTTGGTTTATACTATATCTGAAAAATTACTTTCTCTTTATATTTAAATATTTGTAAAAGTTTTATAGCCCAAAAAAAATTAAATATTTACAAAAAAAGGATTAATTTTCATTTCTGTATTATTGTATGTGAAAATAAAACTATTTAATGCAAAATACATGCAGATAAACTTGCATTAACATTGTTCTGTATAAGAAATTTTTTAACACATTATATTTGCTGATTGTGTACTTTCTTAATTATATTTCTTATATATTTACATTCTAAAACAATATTATAAAATCATTTATTACTTTTACAATTTTTTTCTTACATATTAAAAAAACATTATTTAGATATTTTTAACAAGATATTTATTAAATTAAAGTTGTATTTTAATCGAAAAGAATTCCAAGTGATGGACGAAAAATAAATTGCCTAAAACACATTATTTGTTAAGTATTCAATATACTTATTCTAATTAACTCAAAATAATATTCTATTATTATGAAGCAATCTGGTGAAATAGAAAATCCCCTTTCATTCCATCTGTAACTAAATGGAAACATCTTTAACCACACAGGAAACCACATGTGCAATGAATTATCTTCCTTGAAACGAAGTCTTGACGTATATACAGGGGATATATGGGAAGCTGTTTGGAACAGTACTGTTAATAGTCGAATACTTGTAAAATTTGTAGAGAAAATAAATTTAATACCTCATCCTTTAGTATTCAACTATCTGTGATAAAAAAACTTCGCAAGGTTTTAAGGAAAGGAAATAATTAAGTGAAAAATGTTTGAATACTATAGGAGCTATTTATAACTACTACTGCATAACAAAAAATATAGTAGTATCAATATGATAGAAACAAAATGATACAAAACAAATTTTGCTTATCAAATCATAAAAGATTACAGGAATCCTATAAAAATTTTCAACTTTATAAATATTCTCTTTTTTTATATAAATTAGGCAGAATTTTGGATAAAAAAATATCCACACAGCAATTTATTTTAAAATTCTGAAAAAAGAAAATTTCAAAAATTGCGTTAATAATTCAAATTTAATATCCTTGATTCCATTTCAACTACATTTTATTTTTTGAAAAATTAATTTTATATCAGTTTTTGTTATTTTGTATTGTTAACATTAACATTAATAAACGATTTAATGACTTAACAGATAAATACCTAAATCCGAAGTTAAGTCTGAAAATTTGAATTTAATCATATAGTTCCATTTTTAAAAATTATCTCAAATGTTTTCAAAATTCAAATGAATTTTTACGTATAAAAAATGCAAGTATTCTTTTCTATATTGTAAGGTTGTTGAAATGGGAGCCGGCGTACAAAAAAGTTTATATAAAATGTGCTAAAACAGTATGTTTTCAATATAATGAATATCACAAAGTTATATATCAAGAATAAAAATCGAAAAATATTATCAAAATTGAAAAAGTAATCATTATTTAAATTGACAGAGGATATATTCTTAAGACTTGAAAAGCTAAACAACAAAAGTTTTTATAAGCATTTATTTTTCTATTCTTAATATTTATCTATTACTAGTTTAGAAAAACATTAATGTTTTAGATTATCACAAATTTACTTAAGGCGAAAAAGTTATGTTTGGTATCGAAAGATTACTTTTTTATTTATTTATTTATTTTATAAATTCAGAGCACGCCTTTAACTCTAAATTGATCAGTTTTATGAACGTTAATGAATATTCAATAATGAATCGTTTTTATAATTATATTTTTAGATCATCATATAACTAATGTACTATAAGTTTGCCCTGAATTTGTTAACTTTCTTTAATATGGTTTATTTTTGCTCAAATAAATAACTCCATATTCCTATAAAAAAGATTAGCTAGCAATTTAAATATTGTATTAATATGTATACATTATATTTTATAATAAACAATGATTATTTTGCGAGCTCAAATTTATATGTATTTTAAGAAAATAAATAATTTTTTTCATAATTTGAAAAGCTAATTAATTTATTTCTAAGCCAATATCTCATTTTGAACTTCATTTTATTTCTGTAATCAATTTTGTCCTTTAATATAATTAATCATATTTATGTCATCTATATCTTGTTATCCTTAATTCAGATTGTAACAACACAACTAAATTTAAACATTCTATGATTTCTGTAATCGTATAACTTTAGCATACTATTTCATTCAGATGTGATGTTCTTTGCTTTCAAAACTTTAATTTTTTAAAAAGAAGTTTATTTGAAATATATAATGCGTTTTTTATATTTTAAAATTTAAATAACACAATCGATCGTTTATGGAATATACCATTTTATGTTTCAAAGATAAACCAGAAAAATAAATTTTTAATTCAAATAAGAAGAGTAAAGTAAATATATAACCACATTTTACAACAAAAAATTCTCTGGTTAAGATTATTATATTTAAAAATTTCTTTTATACCTAATATGGATCGCGTTAAAAGATAATTATTTGTAAAACTAACGTATTAATAATTTGCTGATTTTAAAAATAAATTTGGTAATAAAATAATTATTTTCTGTAGGTTAAAAATTTAATTGCTTAGATTGTACATTAGTATGATTTCGATTCACTAATACACTATTTCGATAGGATCATTCCATTTCAACCACCTTCTAAAATAGAAGAGCTAAAAATATTTTCTGCATTAAGAAGTTTAGCTCATCTTTAAATATAAAATTCCATTATTTTGCTTCTGAACAGTTTACTGTTTAAAAATTTGACTATTTATATTCCTCCTAAATCTATTTTGTTTTAAATCTGCAATAAATTTCTAGTAAGGAATTTTATTTTATTAAATATTATCGTTATGTCATCTAGAAAAATTATTACATGTATGCAAATAAAAAAAATATATAGAATAAAATAATTTTCACAGCAGAACAAAGCTAATATCAGAAATATTGTAGTTTATTTTTTAATCGAGAAAATTTCTAATATATAAAAATTTTTAAGAAATAGTATCTTTTTAATATTGATATATTAAAATAATGACTTCATATGGTGCAACAGAAAATAGTGTTGATATATTTTTTAATATTATGTTTCATTAAAAAGAAATAACACATGTATAATATTCTTGGCTACACACTTATGAGACAATCAGTTATACTATTGCCTTAAGATGATACTTCTGTTTTATTATCAACATTTGAGGTGTATGTAAAAAGAAATTAAAGTAATAATGAAATAAAAAGCAATATGCAGAGAGTAAACTTATTAGTAAATATTTTCCTAATGCACAAAAATAAAAACGCAAATTAAATGAATTTTAGTCATTAAGGTAAATGTTATTTATTACAGACGACACATCAATTTTACTATAACAGCCATGAGCTCTTTCACTAGAAATTAAATAATTTCCCTTTACGAAACTTATTTGTTTATTTCAGTCATAACTAGTCGATAAAAAATGCCGTCAAAAACAATAAAAACTGAATTAAATTAAATAAGATGTAAGAAATAATTAGCATAAGCAGGAAAATTATTAAAATTTAACTTAGAAAAGAAGGCAAGCTAGTTAGTAATTTAAAAGTACATATGGATTTAAATTTTTTGTGTAATAAAATCGTCTAATTCAATTAGCTTAGGAACTAAAATTAAAAATAATAATGTATAAACTTGCATTTTATTTCTAAAGCAATAAATTTATAGATTATTAAATTTTAAAGTTGAATCTTGGCGAAAAAATAATCAGTATTTTAGATATTTGGCGTAAAACTCAGGCTGAGTTGTAGTTTTCAAAGAAAAGTCTCCAAGAAGTGTGGTTTGAGTGATTAAGACCGATCAATCAAACCATATTGATTGATCGATCTTAATCACTCAAACCACCGATTAGAGGGAAAGCAAAAATAAGTGGTTTCTTCTATGCGAAAATATACGTCGCGGCCGCTTTCGGTGAAAACTCTGCAACGTATCTCTGCCGTCGCAGGCCACTTTCGAACAGGAAAGTTTCGACGTATCCTTGCCGTCATGATCCGCTTTTTGACCAGTTTATTGCGATGTAACAGATACGTCGCGGGCGCTGAGTCGGTTAATAAGCAAATAAAGAAAGATTTTGCATTTGTCTTCTGCAAAGATATGCATGAAACCATTAACTCTACAATAAAGGATTTTTGATATAAAAAATTACCCTGTAAATTTGGAAATTAAATTTATTATATCAAACATATTTCTATATATTTAACAAAGGAAACATTATTATTTTATGCATAGTTTAATGAGTAAATTTAGTTTTAAATATACTTTAATTTTTAAAATACAATAATGAACTCATTGCATCAATTATTATAACATGATAGTTTAATTAATTTTTTTACGTCAATTGAAGGTATAAATGCAACTACTCTGTTTTAATTTAACTTACCCTAATAAGCTGCTAACACTACTTGTTCCACGATCCATAACACGAAGAACTTCTCCAACCTTTCTACTTAAATGCCAACTTAGTGATAAACTAAAATTGAGAAGAAAAATAAAAAGATAATAAGAGCCTAAATGTATTAAATTATTTAAAAGATAAACCATTTTAAAAGTGTAGATTTATATATTATTAAATTTATATATTTATATTAATACAGTATTTTAAAAGATAAACTGCAATAGAAAGTTACAAAATTTTTAAATTCCAAAAAGTGTAAAAAGAAATAACTGAAACTTTTCTCAGACATAGTTTTTCAAAACTTTTATATTGAATTTCTCTTGAAGGATTATTAAATGACTTCAACAATTTTTTTCCCCACAAATTTCTATTATAACTTTTGTTTATTGCTTTAGTTCTCAATAGCTTTAAAAGGTGCTCACTTATACTTTTTCAAAAGTGTGCAATTATTAATCTAGTATAATTAAAAATAATGATTCAATAATATGCATTTAACAACAGAAATTGGATGAAAAAATTACTTTACAACAAGAAATAAATAATAGTATTTTCAACAATTTTAAGAATGAAGTTTCCATATTAAATAAATTATTTAATGAAAGTATAATTAAATAATGCAAAATAAATTTTACAGAAAGGATAGAATATTTCAGAAATCTTAAAAATTGAAAGCAAGGAGTTTAGAATATAGAAAGCATGAAGACACAATTTTGATACAATTATATAGCAATTGATATAGAAGAATTTTTTAAAACCTCCCAGGAAATTAATCATGTCAGAAATTTAAAATGTTTTTCAATTAACACAAAGGATAATAAAGTAACATTATAAGGTAAGTTACAATATCATAAAACAGTCTTAAAAATTTTATGAAGATTATTTCAAGCACATTAATAGTTACATTTAAATGTTTGTGTACAGTATACTAGCATCTTTCATGAGTAAATTTCTAAAATTTGTAGCTAAGTAACACATCAAAAGAAAATTGATGATTGAATTACAATGCATTAGATACTTTTTCATTCTTTCCAATAATCAGCAATGCAAATTAATAGGATGAGAGATCAAAATTTCAAAAAGTATCAGCTTTATTTTGATAAAATTTGATTTTCAAAACAGTCCTATTTTTAGTAATCTTACATAGAAGAAAAGTTGATATGTAGAAAATGGAATTTTTCATTTATTTAAATAAGAATAAATTTAAGTACAAGTAAATCATTAATACTTAGAATGTTATGATAATGAGTTGCAGATCACAGTTCAAACTGAGCCAGTCATACATATATAACATTATTCTTAGAAGGCTAATTAATTGCATAAGCACTAAAAGCACCCAATATGTCTATCAAGAAATTTTTAAGAAAAATTTAAAAAAATTATATTATTATGTGCTTTTATTAAACATAGATATTTGAAATCAATAAAAAAAAACCTAACATATTAGGGAAACTATATAAATTTAAATCAGGAGAAAAATCATATTTTTTATACAGAAATGAAATATTAGCATTTACAAACCCTCAATCTCAACTATTTTTGTCCAAAGAAACAAATGTGATAAACAACCCAATAAGTACTTTTTATTTCAATAAGCATTATTCAATGAAACAAATTATAATTAAAAATCTAAATTTTTACCTATGCAAATGCTGATACATGCCCGTTTCTATTTCTTTCACAGTATATTGCTGTACTCTAATCCATAAAAATGAGCGGATATTATTCAGGAAACTATTACTGCCTGAGGAAAATGTTTTATATCATGACATGTTATAAATCTGATATATATAGATAAAAAAATTTTTTTTTACCTTGGCCTTGAAGGAACCAGAATAAAACATAAATCAAAATATAATCCCATCTAAATTTAATATGAGCTGAATCCATAGTTAAACTGTCAACTGAAAAGAAAGACAGTTCATGAGAGTTTTATCAAAATATTATAAAGTAAAGCAAAATGCGACAGAAGAACATAATTTATGTAAAACTAACTGCTATAAAATTATTTTGAGAAATACACTAAGGTCATATATTTAGTTATATAAAAAATATTAAAAAAAATGTTGTTCAAATAATTTACTTAAGTTTATGAATAAATTCTTAAATACAAGATAAAAGAAATACTGACTCAATGATGACAGATATTTTTTCAAAAAAAGACCAATGAAATTTCATAAACTACTTAATAAACTTTATGAAAATATATAAAGAAAAAATATTACTAGAAAATGTAGCTAATAAAAAATGGCTAACAAAATAGAGACTATATTGAAACTCAGAATGTTAATTTAATAACTGATGTTTGATATCATAAAATTTAAATTAATAAAAAATTTTTATTTTGACAAAAATTTTAGTGTAATAAAATTTTTTGTGCCAAATTTTTTTCACAAAATACCAGCAAAACTCTTATTAGTAAGAACTCTTTGCAATCATGAAGTAATAACTGCTCCCTTATTTAGGCAGTACTATTTATAATTTGGTATTAAACTACAAAAATAAATAAGGGGATAGTAATATATGTTCTTTAAAAAAACAATATTGCCAATATTATTGCCAAAAATAATAAATTAAAGATTAAGTTCCAAACAATATGAACTAAATGTATGCATTTAACTAATGATATAAATATTTCAAAAAAGTAAGTAGAAAACACATAAGGTAGAATATTCTGCATTGTTTTGAATAATGCCACTATTATGGCTATCAATATGTTTTGGTTGACAGCTTCAGTGGAATAGAGATAATATTTTTTTACTATTTTCTGTTTCACTAAAAAGAAAAATCTTAAAAATAATGTTTCCTTACTAACTTAGAACAGTTGTTAAATTATTGGTTATCTGAATGTATATGTAAGACATTTTTTCTAAATCAGTGAGTACAAAAAAAGCAAAGAAATTGAACTAATTACATCTTTTATATTTAACTGTATCATTTATTTTTAAAAATGTAACAATGATTCATATTCAATTATACATATTTTTAAGCGATATACAGAAATGTTTCTAAATTCAAAATCTAGGAATATTTTAAATAATAACTACTTCTAAAAATTTAAAACAAATGGAAAGAACATATATGTTTAGAAAATAAATATAAATGAAATTTTATAGTATTATTTCACACTGAAATAATAAAATCTGCCAAAAATAATAGAAATAAAATATAATTCCATAACATAATTTTAGAAAAAATGTTGAAGTTTGCCATAAATCACACTGTGTACAAGAAAGTCATCTCTTTTTTCCTTTCAATAAATTAATGAAAACTGTTGATCATTGTACCAAATTACTTTTGATTAAAAAGATTTAAAAGTAAGTAATTTTCATTTTACTCTGCAGTTATTAAATTAAAAAATCAAAACTGTGTTGTTATTGCAGTTAAGATTTCTGTACTCAGCATGCAAAAAAAAAAAAAAAAAGAACAATATTCCTTCTATTGTGTAAACATTAAAATTTATTAGCATTTTTTAGAAATTAAATCATTTCTAAACATGATCTTGTGCTTTACACATAAACTAAATACTTTATTGTGAAAGATACTTTTTCTACTCAAAATATTATGTTTGCTATTCAAGGTGTCATTAATTGTTCTGAAATATTTTCTATCATCTACATTTAGTGTATATTTGAATTTAAAAATATTAAAAAAATTTTAGCCCAGAGCATTTTGTTGATAAGTTTTATTTAATTCATAAATAACAATAAATCAATTTCAATTATAGATAGTTGAAAATTCTTTAGTTCTTTTAAAAATGGATTTTATTTGCAAGTTCATGTTTATCTATTTTTAAAACATACCCCATAAAAGCTTAAAAAGTATTCAGTTCACAAATTTTTTTTGAAATTTAAGAAGTCCAAAATAATAAAATTACATTAGAAGAAAAGTGTAGAGCACAATGTATTACAAATATCACTTGTGAATTGTGTATACAAATTACTTTATAATCTTAAGTACTTGTTTTAGAAAAAAATGTATGCACAGTCACTCACTCATATATATTGTAGCAGCATGTTTATTATTAATCTCTTTTTACACATTAATATATATAGACACACACAATTTTATAATAAAATTAAAATTTCATAACAAAATTATTCTGATGACATTTATCATAGAAATTAAAGAGATCACAATTTCATGAGCATTTTTCTGATCTAGAGAAAAACAACTATTCATATATTTAAATATAGATTGGTAGTAAAAACTTGTTTCAATGCATGATTCTATTAAAATATTTCTCATATGTAAGTATTCCTTTTTAAAATGCTAACATTTTTTTAAAAAAAGTAAGGGTGTATTAATTTTAAAGAATTATCCTCAGAGAGTTGATAAACTAAGTACCAAGCATGCTTGGGAACTAAATACTGGTGGTTTTGCATTAGTATGACCACCTAATCGGGATATATGTTTCATAGGGCCCCTCAGCCAGGAAAACAGGGATGGACACTGTAGGCCTTAGCCCACATAGGCTGTCGTGACACAGAATTTAGTTTAGTATGTTAAACTAGAAAAATAACTTAAAAAGCACTATTTAAATTATTATTTAAAATGTTGTATTGTTATTTAAAATGACAAAATAAATTGATTAACTTTCAAACTAATAAAAAATAAATATAAAATTTAAAATAAATGTTGGTATGAAAAATCTTGAAGTGCAAAGAAGCAGAAGCAGTATTTTGGTGAGTAGTGCATCAATCAGAATCACTAGAAATATCCTTATTAGTTCCTTGAAAATGAATCCTCACTTTCATCTATATAAATAACTGGTTTATTAATGATGCAAATGTATTCATCTTCTAATAAATAACATTTTCTACTATTAAAATTTATTTTGTACCATTGACTTGATACTTATAATTATTTGATATCAATGTTTTTATAAATAATATAGTAATATCCAATGTAACCTCAAAGTGACTTTTAGAGTTAGCTATCACTTTTGTTACAATAAATAGTAACAAAACTGATAGTAAACTCTAGAAGATATTGCATAATAGCAAAAATATTAAAAAGAAATATTTAATAATCTGTACTAAATGAGAATATATATTTTTTATCCTACATTAGAACTTGACATGACTGCTATTAGCCTGAGATGGGCAACCCAATAGAGTTCAGAAAGACAAAATTTAAGTTCAGACATGTCAAAGGCACTGCATAGTGGGCAAGTTGGCGAGTCTGCCAAACCAAATCTGTACAGATGTTTAGAAAGATAGTGTTACAAACTTTAGATTTAAACTGAACAAAACTAACAGCTCTAAGCAGGTCATGAGAGATGGAATTTTTATCAAGTGACTCCCAACTTTTTTCTTTCACGAGTTTCCTAACAGTCCCTCTAAGATGTGCTTTAAATCAAGCATAGAGAATTGATTATTCTTTTTAATTTAAATTAGCCATGTTGTGATAGTGAACAAGAGAATCAGACTGAGTGAGATCAGATCTAGAAAGTCAGCAAGTTTATTTCCTATGATTCCATAGCAACCTGGGAGTCACTGTAAGATAACATTTCATTCCCTATTCATCAAAGCATTAATTACTAGCTGACAGCTATGGTCAGGTCCCTAATTAGATTGAACAATGGATGAGAGAGTTTTTATAGTGGACTGTGAATCAATAAATATCACGAAATTTAAATTTCCCCTTCACAATATCATCAGAATATTTAAATATCTTTCCCTTTTTCAAGGCTTAGGACAGAATTGGAAAAGAGGATTCTGAGAGCATATATATATCACATGGAAACGATATAGAACTCTGTTTACTTACAATACTTTTGATACCTTCCTAACTAATAAATAAAATAGCAAGATAAAGCAATATGAGAAGAAATTGAAGAATAACATCCAAAAACTAGGTTCAATTAAAATAATACATGCACTAAGTGCCAACTAATGAATGTTCAATAAATGTTCCACTTGGAAGTTCAAATACATACCATTTGTCATTTAAGCTCATTTACTTTAAGTACATATTACTTAGATTGACATCAAAGGCAGCAGCCCTTGATGCCAGAGCTACATATGCCACAGTTAGCTATTTTCGCATCAGATAATGCCCCAAATTTAACATAACTAAAATTTCTAATCATATGTTGTTGAAGGACTTCACTGATATTACCCATCGCATTGTCAAAAATGGTCCTGAAATATTCAATTAGAATGTAAAATGAAATTAGTTCACAGAATGTTCCACACCAACATTTAGTGAAATAAGTGAATGTAACCAATTAATAAAAATTTTTAATCCAATTTGAGAAATTTAAACGTCATATAAAATAGTGCAGTGTTTTAGATTAACTAAAATTTAATATGATAATAAAGAAAGCTATCTGAAATTTTTTATAAATATCAGCTTTCACAGGTGTGGTAGTTACTAAACAAAAAAATGAGCTTATAAAAAAATATATTTAATTGTAGTTTGCAATAACAGATGAACTGTTGAATGTTTGTGATATTGTCATCAATATTACTAATATTAATGACAGTATCATAAACATTGATTGAATCTTTAGCATTAGTAATCTATGAAGCAAGAATTAAATTTTAAGAAGTTCTGGAAATGGAAGTGTAGTCAATAATGTCAGCAAATGAACTTAAAGCAATAAATTTTTGCAAGAATATTTTTCTAGGCTTGAACAAGCAAAAAACAATTCAAAATCAAATAAGATTTTAAAAAAAAACTATGTCCATAATTTATGACTGACAAAAGACCAATCTTGTATACACTATTTAAAGTAATTGATCAAAATAAAAATACATACAATTTAAGAACTGTCTCATTTAACAATTAAGTCTTGTAACCTAAGAATTAAATCTTGCAAGGAAGTCTTATCATCTTACACGTTTCAAAAGTATTTTAATATAACACTGACATATTTACATAAAAGAAAAGTATTTCACATTTGAATCTAGAGAAACAAAGGTTAATGGATACTTTAACCAACATATAAGATATTTTCAAACATCAGGACTGAATAAAAGCAACATTGCCAGAATTTTTAACAGTATGTATATTCATTTAAATAAAGACCAAAGCACTTAAATCAAGCTATCTACAAAACATTTATATTAAGCTGAATACGAAGACAAATACTTTAAAAAATAGTAACAATGATAAATAAATACATATTTATTATACGATGAAATAAAAGAAATATTCAAATTCTATACTTACCGATGTACTTATTATACATTGGAACAAACACATTGATGATTCTTCCTAAAATCAGGAAACAGAAACACAATAATACTCTTAATTGAAGCAATACATTTTTCTTAGGCCACAAGAAAGGAATTAATCTCTTGCATTTTTTTCCAAAACCTGAAAATACTGAAGCATTTCTAGATGCAGGAGGTGATCCACTTTCCATGAGATTCTATATTATTATAGATAATTAAAAATTTTAATTAAATTAAAATTAAAGATATAATAAAATAAAATGATTTAATCGAAAATAATATCTTACTGCTGCTTCATCTTGCACATGAAGCTGATGATATACAAAAAGATCTTCTGGCCTGGGTACACCAGGGGCTCTCAAACCAATCCCAAAAAGCAAACAGCTGCATAAATATCGCAATACAAAAAATCCCAACTCAATTTTGTCAGAGAGACTGTAAAATAAAATTGAATTCAAAAGTATTTTTAACAATTAAGTTATTTTATCTTGTAGTTATTTAGAACAAACAAAGAATTTTAATGTGAAATATGTTACAGTAATCAAGAAATGAAAATATTTAATTTGATGGAAAATTCATAAGTTATTAAATTTTATAATTTTTAAATAATGCAACATAAATTTAATGGTTGTATCATCATATAAAACATTTAATTATATATAAAAAGTAACCAACTTACATACATATTTTATAATATAAAATATGAAATGCTTTGAAATAATTTTCAGTGCTCAAACATTTTTCAAGCATAATTATAGAACAATGGGAATATTTTATTCAATAAAATAATTGATTCTTTATTTAAAAATAAGCTCTACTTATAAGATTAACTCATAACTCCAACATTATTTACTTTGTAAATTGCAAAAATATAAACTTGCAAAGAAAGAAGAACTTTCGTTTTTGAAACTGAAATTTTTAAATATAATTATGATGAGCACTTTTTATAAAGTTTGAAAAAAACTAGTGAGTATAAAATAATAATTCTGAAAGATATTTAAGCATAAATATAACTGCTTTGAATCAACATTTTATTTTATAAGATAACATCTTAAATTTATATACATATATATACAGTCAACGCTCCTATAACGCGGTGAGTGCGCACTGTGTTATATGGAAGCTGCGCTATAAGAAACTCACATTTAACCGTACAAACCAGGCTAATTTGTAGCACATTGTATGGAAACTGTGTAGTAAGAAACTCAGAATTAGTACAAATCACATCATTTGTACTGCGTTATATGGAGACCAATAAATACAAAAGATAAGATAAATAAATTATTTTAATTGAACTGAAGAGTTCATATATGGAAATGATAAAAAAAATTAAACTAAAAAACTGTTTTCCAACAAAAACAAGAAAGACTTTTGTAAAATTATGTTATCTTTCAACACTTATCCTTGCTGTCAGATATGAGGCGCCTAACTCGCCTTCTTTTAATGGACAAAATGTCTGCCTCACTTGGTTCATCTTTACATTGGTCTTCAATTGCAGCTTTTTTTTACTTCACTATATATAAAACCTCTCTATAGGGAGCTAGGCAATTTCTTAACTCTCTTTTAAACTTTGAAACACCATTGAATGATCAGCTTGAATGAAATGAACTTCTAATTCTTTAGCCAAATTTAGCATTTTTTCCACATTTTGTAAATCAAGATTTGGCACTCATTCGCTTTTCTTATTTTCATTTACCAATACATTTAATGTGGGTGCAACAATTAATTCTATCAGTTTATCCTCATCTAAAATTTCTTCCCCGTTTACTAGTTCTCTTACAACCTGATGGTTTACTGCACATTTTTAATCGCTTAAGCAAGAAGCAATGTTTACTATTTCTGTAACTGGGAGTGAAATTGTAAAATCATCTTGTATTGCTTGAACCATTTGAGGTAAAACAGGTTTCCTACACATATTAAGCGTTGATGGTTTAATTTCCATGCAAGCCAATGACACAGTTCTCATACAATGTTTTTTTAAAATTTTATTATTATTTTACAGTTTTTTTTTTACAATTACAGTATCGTGAAAAGTTGTCCAATTATATAACACAAATTAAGAGCAAAAAGTTAAGCGAACGGACGGTGCAAACAAAGTTTTAGAAAGAATTGTTCACTAATGAGATGTACTGTGAAAGAGCTCTGTGACAGCTGAAACCGATGACATAAATGGCTAAGAGATAACCTTGAACGTTTATATAAACATATCCAGTTAAAACCATTAATTGGGTGCACGGAAAGAACTGATGGGAAGTTGTTGAATCGAAACCACGCTGTAAGAGTAATGCGTTATAGGAAGGCAATTTCAGCTAAGCGTTATATGGAAACCGTGTTCTGAGAGTACCACATTATAGTTATAGGAGGGTTGACTGTATATATATAATCTAAATTTCATACTTATTTCCCTTCTAAAATTAAATCATATGAATATAAAATGTATCTTGAAACATAGAAATTATAATCATATGATAAATATTTTTAAAAGTATAACATTAAAAAAGTAAATTTAAAAATAGCATCTTGTATGATGTTTTTCACCTTATTTACATACACTTATTAAGATGTTCTAATAACACTTTAATGATATATTGCAAATTTTCTCAAGCTCAATAATAAGACAAATTTTATCACTTATTAAGTTATAATCAAAATTTTAATTTTTTTAATCTTCAGATAAATCACGAGCAATAATGTAATGAATCTAATGAATATAGGTTTATTTTGTCTAATTATTTATCATAAACCAAAAGAAACATGAAAAAATTTACATGTTGAATAATAATATGCCATTAATATTTTTAAATATTTGCTAAGGAAAAAAAAAAATTATACTTTAGAATAATTTCTGTAAAGCATACATTTATATACATACATATAATTTTATCAGAATGAAATTTAATATAATAAATTTGTTTATGAACTAGATGACACAGGTGCCGTATAATCCATAATTCTAAATATTTTGGCAATGAAGAAATGTTGCCAAGATGACGTATCGTGACATGTGTAAGATGACGTAAATATAAGGGTTACCAAAATAGAATTTTCTGCATAATTCCTATAGGCCTCCATATTTATTATGTAATAAAAACGAGGTTGTCAGATATATAAGAAAATCTGCCAAAAATCGATGATCTCAGAATTCGGCATCCTGAATCACACAGCACCTGTGCCACACACAACTAGATATTGAAAATATTATAACACATATTACAGCATTTTTATATAATGGATGTTTTACCATGTTTTTACTTTAAATAGTCTATAACTTTAGTACAAATAGGTCTTTTTACTATTGAAGACAATATTCTTATGAGTAATTTATTAAAATATAAGTTTCATTCAGAATGTTTGTTTAGAAACAAAATTTTTTTATCAAATTAATTTCATAAGCATTAATAATCAATATTATGTTAATCTCTCATCAGAGGATAAAATTGAATTATATCTTAATTAGATAAACTAAAAGATAATTGAAGTGATAGTGTAAGTAATAAAAAAGTACTAAGAAGAAACAGCTGTTTAAATAAACATTTTATATCCTTCGCTCAATATTTTTAATGGGAATTATAAAAATTTCACGTATTTTATAGCCATTTTCTTATACATTTTATGTTGTATTTGAAGTAATAAAAATTTGAAATATTTTTAAAGAACACTATTTTTGATGGTTAAGGCTTCAAAATAGTGAAATTGTTGGCATAAAATGTGATAAAGAACGATTCAAATGTTGAATAATAATGCACAGTATGGAATGGAACAACATGCAGAGCTTGGAACATGGAATAATGCATAGCTTATTTATTTACATAAAAAATTCACTTTTTAATATAGTTTCATGATTATAATTTTTTAATATATTTTTGTGTTAACCTTAAAATATTTTTCAACCAACAATAATATTGAAAAAATATGCACAGTAACAAAGAAGGCAATTATCTGCAAAATAAGAGAGGGAGATGAAATTATGTTACAAATATATATAATTGCCCCCAATTTAAAATATGAACTTTGAAAAAATGTACAATACATAATTTAATTTTACAAGCCTAATATTTTTCTGTACATAATAAATTATTAAAATTAACTAAACATGTATTTGAGTAAATAAAGCTTTCTATAATAATGGGGGGTATTCTAGTTAATAGAAATCACTTTTACATTAACTATTATAATTTACAAGGCACAAATTATATTTTTCTAAACAATTAATTTAACATTTATAAGTAACTTAAAGATTATGATCATATGATGCAGATAAATTTACAAAATATACATATACTCACTTTTTCAGATTAAACCACCACTTTTCATTTTGAATATTTAAAAGAGTTAGATTTTCAATAATAAATATAGCAGTCCAATAAACCAAAAGAACTAAACCATGACCTCTTGTTGGTATACTAGGCAAAGCTTTATGTCTTTCTAAATAAATTAAGTATAATGCGCATGGAAATGAAAAATTATATAGTATTGTGCTTAAAATCATGTAACCATATATAATTTTATCATACAGAAATGTATAATGCAATATAATCCTGGTAAAGGCTGCAAGTGGAAGAATTATATGACAGAATATTTGAAAATTATAAAGTTTAGATTGTCGGAAAGCTCTTGAATCAACATCGGATGAATATTTGTGATACATAATAATTTGTACTAAACTGAATATATATATAAAGAAAAACACAAATGATGATGAAATAGTATCGGCGAAACAGTGTGAAAGTCCATGATTCAACCATGGCTTTAAAAATGTAACATTAGGGGGACAATATAGCATTTTTGAACTTTTAGTAAATGAATAGAAAATTTAAAAAATATTTTTGAGTGTAAGGTTACTTAAATATGAAGTCTTAGTCTTACAAATTTATATTAAATGAAATGCATCATTAATTAAAAGAACTATCGAATAAGAGAGACTAACAACTATAGAACAGGACTATCGTAATTCAGTAAGTGTAACCGCAATTCGCAAGTCGTACACATTGTTTTTGTTTACTTTGGACTTTGCAACAGTTACAGTTAATTAGCTGGTGTTGACACAAATGTTTTAAAAACACCCATAAAAGTAGTCAATATAAGATGAAATACAAATATTTTAAATTTCTCATTTACTTCATAAAAAATTCCAAAACATTGTGAATTTTTTCATCAATTTTCGATAAGAAGAATATTGAAAAAAAGGATCCTTCAAAAACATGTTTGAGCTTAAGCTTGAGCAAAAAATTTTTTGTTTTCATATGTAAAATAGATTTAATGAAAATATTTTCAGAATTTTGTAACCGTAGTTTAGAAGTTCGCCTCTTGTTTTGTCATTCGTTAAACGTTTGTCTTTGCATTTGTTGTGTAAATTGAAAGGCAAAGTACGTTGAGAAATATCAGTGATTTTTTAATACATTTTTATTATTATTCAATCTCAATCAAAAGTGTGAAAAGAAATTAATTCAGCAAACTTCATTGTAAGTTCTCACTCTTGTAGTTATCTCTTTGTTTTTCGAATATGTTTGATTTATAGTTTTCCACTATTAATTCAAGCATTATAGTATTCAGATCATCATATCTACTCAAAATATCCCCAAGTAAATTGATAAATCATTAATAAAAGCAATTGAAATATTTTAAGTTAATTTATATTACCGTTGGAGCAGTTCCTCACTTGGCGAAAAAACTCGACAAATGAATCATCATGCCAATATGTTATATGCAAATGTTTTTGTAATTTTTTCTTGAGCATTTCTTAAAATACGAGTAAATAAAAATAGAGGTTTGAATGTATTATTATGATATTTAAATATACGAGTAGTCTGAGTTACAGTTTTAAAAATAAGGTTAACAAATACTTTTTGTACAGAAAAATGCTGGAAAGCATAAATTGTAATTGTATGAAATTATAATTTACTTTATTTTTTTACATTTTGAATTCAGGTTAGTTTTTTATAATTTTGTTAGGCTAATTTCGCGATACATTTCTGTAAATCAAATTTTTTTTATTTCAAAGGTCCATGAATAACGAAATTTTACTTATTTTGTCACTAAAGCAGGTATTTAATTATTGTTATTGCACCAACATTTTCCTTTATTGCATTAACAGGAAATTCCACCAGTTTTAGAATGGATAACTACTCCTTATTTATGTGTTGAAGTATCTGGTTTGCACATATTTGAATTAAGAATGAAAAACTAATAATTTGAGTTAAGAAAATTTAATTGGATAAAAGATACTTAATACAAACAAGGCCAATATGGTATAATTAGTCCATAACAATCTTTACTTGTATTGAGTTTTTTCTAAGGAAAAAGTTATAGCTTGTTATTGTTGAAGCTTCTGTTGTTGTAGCTTATCCCCGGCTGGTGTGAGAGTACCATCATACCAGCCCCATGAATTCAAAAATAGTCAGTCTCTGAAGCACCACCTCTGGTCTCAACCCCATGTCCCCTCTCTCACACCCAATGCACTGAAAAATATGAGATGGGGAGGCCTGAACCACTCTATATTTGGGACAGAGAGAGTAGACCTTGGTACCAGAGACATGTCTCTGAGCAAGCAGGTGGCCACTAGGTTATTTTGAATTTGGAGCTTAATACAAAATGCCAAAGGTGCTTTTACTTTCAAATCCAATGAAGAGATTAGTGTAGATATAAAAAGGAGAGTGGCAGTTTGGATGTAACCTCATCAGCTAACCATGGTTCAAAATTGCTTGGTTGGTAACAAGCAAGTATTCCAAACCCCTTAACATTAACGCTAGAACTGCTGATGAAAATAAATTTGGATATCAAACTGACATTTCATTGTCATCATTTGCTTTTTATAAGCTTGTGTAGAAAATAAACTTGATGAAATAGTAATAGATAAGATGAAATAGTAATGAATTGTAGTGGAAAATTTTACTATTTACATTAATTGTACAAAATTTATAGAAAAATAAGAATTGTTGTTTTCCATTTTTACATAAATTTTGTACAATTAATTGCTACTAAATTTCTTTTTTATCTGAATTCTGTATGTTTTCAAAAAAGCTATTGGATTGATAAGATTGGTATGGACAAAAGGGAATAATGCAAGTTTGATATGGATAGTTATAATTTTTTTGAATTTGCAAAAAAATTATAATTAGCCATATCAAAAAGGCTTACTTATTTTATTATTTATATCAAAAAAACTTACTGTCAGTTATTTACATTGCCAAGCTGACAGCTTAACGGTTAGTATTCTGATTTTGGATTTAAATTCAGTTTGTAGGTTTAAATCTCACCTGGAGCATGGATGTCTGTAGTGGTTTTAAACCCATTTTAAACTGTAGATCCTTATCTAATTAATTGTCGTGTGCAAATATGACCATTGAGCAATAGACAAATAGTTATTTAAATCATTTAGTTTTACATTCTATAAAATTTATAATATTTACAATGTCTTGATATATGTTATCCTTTATGTTGTATATACAAATTAACATGTTGCATACAGATAGTTGTCTGTCCTGACATGCCAGTGGGCACTTCAAAGGTCTCACATATTCTAGGGGTAGTAAGAAGTGTCTTCTTTTTGCTGTCTTACACTGGATTGGGAAGATGTTCACAATTGTCCATTACTAGTATCAGATTTTATTAATGTCAACAGTTTCATTGATCTGGTCTCACTCAGTCATAGCAGATAAGTGATTAGTAACAACAATTACTTGTTGCATTGTTTAGTAACTTTAATTCAACGGTAAAGTTCAACAGGTTTTTCTTTATAGTTAATTTAAATCTGTCTAGTCAATTTCTTTAATGCCAAAATACTATCAAAGCTGTACTAGATAAACTATTGTTGAATGGTATTAAAACTGTCTTATACTTTTCAGTTATCTACAAATTTAATTGATCTAACTCTTATTATGATAATAAAAACATACAGTATTTAATGATATTATTATCAACTACAATAGAAAATTTCAATTGATCTGTGGTAGTAGAATAAAAAATTTTGCTGATAAATTTTCTATTGTCTATAATATGTTAAAACACTGTTAACCAAATATTCTTTTATGTGTCTGCTAACTCATATGCGTAATATTCAGATATTTTTCCTTTATATAATTAATATTAACTTGTGATTCCCATATACTTTTTATGCAGTTTACAATTAAGAGGTGAGTACTAATGAATAATTATTTAAAGATAAATCTTCCACTATATAATTGCTAATTGGGATACAAGCACAAATGAATAATTGTTTTAATAATGTTAGGTAAGTTATGGTTTCTATGTAATTAACATTTATCAATCCATTTTTTTGTTATAAGTGCTATGTGTCAAAAAATTTACTTCTAAGTTGACAACATATTGAAATTATCTTTGTATTAATAATATTTAACTTGAACAATCATATTTTTTATTTTGTTGCTGGAGTACAATCTAAATTTATTTTGTATTCAAGGTCTTAAATTGAAAATAATTGCCTTCTTGATTGAATTTTGCTTGAAGTCATGAATGTAATAAAATCTTGTAAAAATGACTTATATTATTTTTAGTTTTTTCACTTTAATATTTCATTTTCTAGATAAATATAAAACTTGGTATGTCTAAAAAATTCTATGAAACACTGGGTGTTCCAGTAAATGCTTCAGATGATGATATAAAAAAAGCATATAGAAAATTGGCACTAAAATATCATCCTGATAAGAATAAATCACCTGAGGCAGAATCCAAATTCAAGGACATCTCAGAAGCTTATGAAGTTTTGGGCGACAAAACTAAAAGGGAGAATTATGATAAATATGGTAGCAATCCAGTACATTCTGAACACAGGCATCAGCCAGGAAGTTTTTCATTTCCTTTTAATTCATTCAGAAATGAATTTCCTCCAAGTAAGTTCTATATTATTCTGTATTTCTAAAATAATTATTTGTAAACAGTGCTAAATTCCAAAAACTTTGTATTAAATACAGAAAATCTTTAAATTTCTTAAATTACTTGTTGAGGAAAGTGATTGAAATTTTTAAATTTATTAAAATAATTTAGTATATGATATATTTGCTTAAATGAGGAAATTGCAATATTTTTAGTAATATGACTAAACATATTTGGGAATACTGTGGTAGGCAAAACATTGTAATAAATGTAAAAATTTTTACAACCAAAAAGCAGTGGTTTTTAAGAATAAATATTATGCAATTAGGGTAATTGCCATATTTTGCAACTGTTTTTATTTGTTGCAATTTTTCTTTTGTTTTAGTTTCTGGATTAATGTTTTATAAGAAACATGGATTGAAATCCGCCTTTTTTTGGTCAGTTTTTTTTAACAAACATCATTCTGTGTTTATTATTTATAGAAATATATTTTTGTTTAATGTTTGTTTTGGTTCTGCCATTTTAAATTCGGTAGTTGTCTTTGTTGGTGACATGAATGTTCTTGTGGCTGAACGTAAACAACTTTGTGACATTTTGTAAAAAAGTGATTCAAGAAAACAATTTCACTGTAAATTTTATTTTTAACATTAAGTTCCATTGTTCTGGACTTTGATGTATACAGAACAAGCAGTGCTCATATAAATACTACTGGAGATGAAAGCACTTCGTTTACAATAATTTTATGCTATGCTGCAGACGGTTTAAAATTGCCATTAATGCTAATATTAAAAGAAAGATGCTTTCAAAATTAAAATTAAGGTAAATCAGAAAAGCTGGACAAATGAAGGAACTATAATGTTGTGGCTACACATCATCTGGCAAAAATATAAAAATTCCTTTTTCACCTTAAAGCTGTTTTAATAATTTAATCAATGTACTTGATGAAAGCTTATCCAAATCAATGTTAAACATGCCTTGAAGTCCGTGTCTGTAAACATTGCTATTATACCTGGAGGACTCACAAAAATGTTACAGCCTTTAGACATCAAAATTAATAGATTGTGTAAATCAAAGGTTAGAAAATAATGAGAACAAAGGATGTCCAATGGAGAAAAGAATTTAACAAAACTAGTAAATTGAAGTGTACATCATCTGAAAATGTCTCCACTTTCTGTTGGAAGTATTGAACGATGTCTTGGAAGCTACAATAAAAAAATTTTATTTGCAATGCTAAACACTATGCAATTTTATTGATGAAAATGATTACAACAATGAAGACTAATTATTTGTGTTTCCAACAATATATTAAGTAAAATTTTAAATGAGTTGATTTCCCAATCTGATGAATCAGAATTTGAAGATTCCTTTTTTTTAAATTTCTTTTCCATCCCACTACTTGGCAACAGAAAAATAAACAAAAATAATTAACTCCTGGCGTCAGAGTTGTCCTGACATTCCTGATTTTAAAAAATGTTCTAAAATGTCCCTATTTTTGAAAATCTAGATATTTCATGATTTTTCGTTTTATAAAATTTCTTTGCTAGTTTAATTTTATGTAAAAAATTAAGTTTATATTTTCAGATGTAAATTTAATTACCTGTGGAATATATATTTTCATTTTCAGTTGCTTTATTTTTCTGCACTATAAAAGGGTAAGCAATTCCCTCCCTCTTCAACTTTCCTTAAAACTGGCGGTATTATGTATTTATTAAAACAAATGTATTTACATTTGGGTTTACTAATTTATTTTATTTTCTGCCTTTTTATAATCGTTACATCACACATATGTTACACCTTAAAATCACAAGAATATTAAACGAAAGATGCTTTCAAAATTAAAATTAAGGTTAATCAGAAAAGCTGGACAAATGAAAGAACTATAATGTTGTGGCTACACATCATCTGGCAAAAATATAAAAATTCCTTTTTCACCTTAAAGCTATTTTAATAATTTAATCAATGTACTCGATGAAAGCTTATCCAAATCAGAATGTTAAACATGCCTTGAAGTCCACGTCTGTAAACATTGCTATTATACCTGGAGGACTCATTCTTAAATTCACAATAAAATAAAAGAATCCATTCTTAAATTCACAAGAATATTAAAAGAAAGATGCTTTCAAAATTAAAATTAAGGTAAATCAGAAAAGCTGGACAAATGAAGGAACTATAATGTTGTGGCTACACATCATCTGGCAAAAATATAAAAATTCTTTTTTCACCTTAAAGCTGTTTTAAAAATTTAATCAATGTACTCGATGAAGTGTAGTAATCTACAGGTTTGGTGCATTTGGCACCTATACTATCTTGTAGAATTTAGCCCTCAATTTTTCCTTCTCAAATATAAAATGTAATTTATCATATATTTGATGGCTTTTCTTTTCTGTCCAACATATTCTTGTGAATACATTTTTAAAAAGTGCAATATCCAATTAAGCTTTTGATAACTTTCTTTAACTTCAATGCCCAATGAGCAATCTATGAGATGTTATAAAACTATATAAAATTAGTTTTTTGTATTTTGTAGAGCTTAGAGCATTTTAAGTGAAGTAAAGTATCGAATTTATTATGTTCATGATTAAAAATATTTATTCTTGTATTCTTCCTAATTTTAGAAAATTTAATTAATAACAGAATGTAAAATGATTTTATTTAAGTTGCAAATAACTGCTGATAGATAATAAGATAATTGAGATAAGCTTTCATACAGTATTGGTGCCGAGCTGGCAGCCGAATGGTTAGCACTCTTGCCTTTGGTTCAACAGTTCGTGGGTTCGAATCCCACCTTGGGCATGGATGTTTGTAGTAGTTCGGAATCCACTTTAAACCGTAAGTCCCGGTCTAATTAGCCCTCGTGTGCAAAAAAATGACCATTGAGCGACAGACAAACCAAACCATACAGTATTGGCTCCATGTACTAGACCATAGGTTCCTAAAGTGATCCAGGTAGGCCCCTAAGGGTCCATAGGCGACCACATGGAGGTCCACATAGACGTGAGAAGAAAACAGAGGTTCACAAGTTGTGTAACTGGGGGTCTGTGAAAAATTTTCTGGTTTTCATATTAAAGAACAGAAATTTTGGCTTGGATTTACCCATCAATGTAGGCAGGTAGCATCATTTACTAGGTAGATACTCAATAATATTTGAGACTCAGTTCTAACACAGAATTGAATAGAATAATAGATAAAAGTACTTGGTAAATTGAAGTTAATGAAACAAAATATTGGTGGGCACGATTTCTCTCGCTTTCCGCACTTGTCATAGATAGATTGTCTTGACGAGGATACTCAGACTTATGCTCAACATTTAAATAACCTGCATGATGACTTCAAAAATAGATTTAAAGATATTCTGATGATGAAATACCACCATGTATCATAACCCCATTTGATGAAACGGGAGGGGCGAATGTGGTATTACAAGAGGAGCTACATGAACTCAGCACCAAAGAAGAACTGAAGGTGAAATTCAAAAAGGCTATCAAACATTTTGGCTGCAGGCAGAAATGCCCGAAAAATATCCTGGGCTGTGGGAAATTGTCAGAAAATTTTTGATAGCGTTTTCCTCGTCATATCTTGTTGAAAGAAGTTTTAGTGCTGTTAACAAAAAAAGGAGCAGATTGAACATCACAAAACGGGGAGATTTGAGATTACTTCTTGCAAAACTGAAGCCAAATATTGATAATTTGCTGTCAATTTATCAACTACATCCGTCTCATTAAAAGTATAACTACTTTTTATTGTTGATTTTTTGTCAATTGTTGATTTTTTGTAATGAGTGTTTATAATTTTTTGTATAACCAAAAGTATTTTAATAAATAGGGCACAAGAAAATGTGCTACTTTTTTTTCTTAACACCCCCAATTTAAGGTGATATTTTTTAGGAGTTTTGGGAATGCAGTAGAAATGTAGCAGCAGGGGGTCTACTGAAAATAGTAAAACTTTGAAAGTGGTCCACGAGTAAAAAAAGTTTGTTAGCCCATGTACTAGACGCTTATTTTTACAAACTCATTGGGACAGGTAAAATAGTTGTAAAAAGGAAAGTTCGTAAAATAGAAAATGTATTGGGTTATTAAGATCTTTTTTTCTTAATCAAACTACTTTTTCTTTATAAATAAAATATTATTATAAAGAATTATTTAGAATATACTATAAGAAACAAATGTAAAATAAGATTTATAATTAAACCAACACTTAGCTTTGTTTTATTGATTGCACTTCATCACAATTTTTCTAAGATTCAAACCAAGTCTGGCTTTTTAAAGTTTTTTAACCAACCATTTAATGTTTTGTAATCTTTTATGTTTAGCTTCATAACAAAGCAGTTGGATTTCTCTTTAATGGCTTTACCATTAACTGGAACGTTCATTCCTCTCATTTTTTGTAGCAATCAAGCAAAGCTTTTTCTACTTTAGGATAATTTGCTTCTCTACATTTTTTTGAAAGGGAGAACTTTTGCTAGTACTGTTTCCTTTATCAAATTTTTTCCCAAGTTTTTCAAATAAGAGATATTTTTTTGGAATTCCATATTTTTTGACAATTTTTGTCTACTTTCAGAATTTTCTTATTTACTCCAACTGATAAACATGTTTATTTCTTCAACTGCAACAAATTCTTGGTGAAATCCGCTCAATCTCTCTTGACAAACAAAACTTCATAAAATGAGTTATTCAAACTAAACAAAACCAACTAGAACAAGAGAGCACAAGCTATTAAAGAGTTTTTTTTCCTTTTTCTATGTTTTTATCTTCAGGGAAGACAGGAATGCTTACATGTATTGCTTTGTTTGTATTCAAGAATGAATCAAGTTCTCAGATGTTATATAGAAAAATAAATGAATCAAATAAAAAATTGAAAACATCGGATCATAAAAAAATAAAAGGAAAAGAAAACTTTGTCAGAAACAAAAAACAAAAGTTTGCAAAAAAGAGGTTTTTCAAAATTTTAGTTTGTATATGCAGGGCTTGTATCCTGGAATTTTGACTTGACTCCTTGAAGATCATAAATTACTCTTGTAATTTATACTTACCTTGATGCATTTATTTTTTGTTAAAAAAATTTTAAAATTTTTTATGAAGTTGTTCATAAACCAAATTGAGTATTAGCTCTTAATGTTATTACTAAACATTGGCAGGATCGATAATAGATTGTGCTATAATTGTTGACTAAAATAAGGATCTAGTTCAGCCACAATAGTTTCATGATACATTTTACTCAGGATTGAATGCAGTATATAGGTTTATGTGTGTGAAGTGAAGAGTAATTACCAATAAGATTGTCATGTGGTTAATCAGGGAAGGGCAAG
This sequence comes from Latrodectus hesperus, assembly GCA_037975125.1. NCBI lineage: Eukaryota > Metazoa > Arthropoda > Arachnida > Araneae > Theridiidae > Latrodectus > Latrodectus hesperus. The sequence continues at coordinate 34,712,194 of CM075850.1, forward strand.
TTTAATTCTTTTCTATTTGTTCCTGTCTTTTATAATGTATAAATTTCACCGAATATTCATATCTAAATATGAAATTTTTGAGTTAAAATCTTTTTTCCTTATCTTCCTTGGTGAAAATTGTATGAAATTTCAGTGAAAAGAGGTATGAATTTATATGTCTATCTATGAAATAAGGCTAAAATAAATGATTTAATATGCATGCTAAAAAATGTCTTTTCAGTAACTAATGGAATCGGAAACGCAAGAGAAATATTGGTTTTTACATGGTTCAGGAAGAAAAGGAATATCATAATTTTGTAAAATAGTTTAAATTATTACAATGGACTGCAAGATTTCAAGATTGTATTGATGAGAAATTTGGTCCTATAAATGATAGCATAGATATTTTTCATTTTAACTTACTTTCATAGAGAAAATTATCACTGATGGAAAGAAGTTAATACTTTTTCTCACAGTCAAACATCTGTTGAACGTAGGTTTTTTGTAAACAAAAGTTTGATGATAGAAAATTTAAATAGTGCATCACATTGCTCATGTCCAAAACATAGGAATTAATAAAGACCTACTTAGTTTTGCTGCTGGTGCCAGGCAAAAGTATAAATCAGATTAATTAAAACGGGGGAAAAATTGATAACAGAAGGAAAGCAAAAAGCACTTGAAAAATTTGACTGACTGTGAATCAAAATGAAGCGTTTGGAAGATGACATGTATGAACTTGAAAAATTTACAATACAAATAATTGCTGAGAAAACTATAAAAAATTGATAAATTAAAATTAATTTTAAAATCAAAAACTTGCTTCTCTGAAGTATCACACAAGTATTACACATTATAAAGAATTAAAAGCAAAATCCTTTAAGATGCAAAGTTAGCTGTATTGTGTATTTATAAATAGCCAAGATATCTGATTACCTATTGAATGATTAAAGGAATAGAAAAGTTTAAAATAGGTATGTGAAAATATTGTTTTAAAAGAGTTTGAAAGTAACAGAAGAAAAGTTTAGAATTGCTTTTATTAAGTAATAATTCGGAAAAAGTCCCATTTTGGGAATTTTATGTAATAGTTGTATTTATTTTGTTTTGAATAAGTATATTTATTTAAAAGGAAACTATACACATCGTAAATTACTCAAAAATTAATATATAAAAATCTAGTGAAGAAACATGTTTAAAAACTTTAATATTACCCAGTGTTTTATAGAATGCATAATCAGTAATATAAAGAATATTTTAAATAAAAATGTTTCTGTTATAGCTGTAAATTCCTTGAAAGTTTTGTAAATAGTCTTTAAATATAATTCTAACTTAAATGAAAAATGTTGTATATACATAATTATATGTATATTTAGTTAAGAACAATTTTTTAAAATAAAATATTTAGCATGAAATTCTCGATAACATTTGGAAATTTTTGATTTGATTCCTGGAAAATTCCTGGAATTTTATTCTTGGAAATCTGTACAAACCCTGTATATAAATGGGAGTTAAAATATCATTTTGTCTATTGCATCAAGTATAAAGACGCAAGTGTTCGTAAATTAGAGATTTGTAAAAATGAAAGTAAACTGTATTATGATAAAAATAATATAAAGAGATTTTCATTAGTTATGTAAAAATTAAAAAGGATTATTAAACACTGATTTCAAAATTAGTGAAAAGTGCTTTTATTATATATCGCGAATAAAAAAAATTTGGATAAAATTAAAGAACTGAGTATTTTTGATAAAGTTAAAGATGCGATCATATAAGAAAATGTTTAATTTCTTTAAAAAAATACACATCTTGAACTTTATTGCTGAAATTTTTTTTTTTAAGAATGAGAGAGGGGCAGTAAAATATAAAGGACAGATTTACCTGAATGCATTTTTGGATAATTTTGTAACTTTATGTATTGAAAAGAAGTATCACTTACTAAAAGGTAAATGAACATAAATGCATCATATTTGAATAAATGAGAACAAAAATTTGTATGTGTAATAAAAATTATATTAAATCAGTGTCATATGTATGCATTTTAAAATTTAATATTAATAAATATGTTTTAAATATTATTCAATAAATAAGATATTCAATGGAAAATATTTTCTTAAGAATATAGTTTGCAATTTGATTCTAAATTGCTGTAAAATGTGAATTGTCTAGATCATTCCCTAAAAAATAATTGATAAGTAAATAAATAAAACATTGAATGGTATATTGAAGTATTGAAAAATCATTTGTTTATTTAGTAATGAGTTATTTTAAGTAAAATATCTTTAACGTGATTTTTCATATTTCTTTATAGATTTTAATCACTTTTTCGAAAAACCAAATGTTAACATGTTTGACAATCCATTTCTGGGGAAATCTTTCACACGAACACAGTCTGCTCGCTCTGCTCGTTGCAAGCCCAAAAGAAAAGAACCTCCCAAAAAAGATCCACCTGTAGTCCATGATTTATATGTATCTTTGGAAGATGTTTTAATTGGTTGTACGAAAAAGATGAAGATAGAGAGAAATGTTTTGAATATGGATCAATGTACTACACGTAGGGAAATGAAAGTTTTAACAATTAATGTTAAACCTGGTTGGAAAGCTGGTACCAAAATTACATTCAAGGAGGAAGGCGATCAAAATCCTGATTCTATACCTGCTGATATTATATTTATAGTTAAGGATAAAGTTCATAAATATTTTGAAAGAGATGGTGTTCATATTAAATATACGTGTGACATAAGTCTCAAGCAAGTAAGTATTTTAAAATCAATTTTAATCTGTTTTAAAAATTTATTTTCATAAATATAATCATTTGTTAACTATGTATTTGGAGTTATTCTTTTCATTTTCATTTAAAATTTCATATGGTGTTTAAATGTCTAAATTTCTATAAAATATTTGTCAATTTTGTTGCTTCTTTGTAAAGTTTACATTTTTAGGATAGTTGTATTAATAATCTGTGTTAATAATTGTTCTTATTAAACTATATTATATATTAAGTCAATATGCGTGGTTTTTATTCTTGGATTAAAAAAATATCAGTTTATAACTATGTTATTTTGATTAATTAAATTTTTGACCCCAGAAATATTGCTTAGCTTAACTTCCAATTTTAATTTTTAAGTTCATATAACTGTGTGGATTAAAAAACTTAAAATATAATTTTTATATTCTGCAAAGTATCTGTGTAATATGGTATCCATATAAAAACCAGTTGAAAATTTTCTTCTGTAACTAAAATATAAATTTGATTTTAAAAAAATATTTAACCAAAATAGTTTAATAAAAAAAGTATTTCACTTAAATATGATGTACGAAAGTAAGACATGCCTCCTGTAAAATTCATAAAATCTATAGGTCATCATGTTTGAGAGGTTAAAATACTATCTAGCATAAATCTGACATTTAATGTTTAAGTAAAATCTGTTATAGGACTCTGAGCCTAAGTTAGTCTTTCTTGCACTGTAGTTTTATAATGTATTGCATTTTTTTTTTTTTTTTTTAGCTTTTGGTATATTCAAACTAAAAGTGCATAAATTTGCTGTTGAAAACTTAAATTTATCTGTTTTAAAATTATGCTTTAAAAGTTCTTTATAAATTCAAGTCATAGTGTGAAACTATTTTATTGCTGCTATATCAGTTTCTTGAATTTTATTCCACTAAAGTTTTGGCTGATCTAGCAGCTGAATAGTTAGTGAGTTGTTCTTTTAATTAAAAAGTTTGTAGGTTGAAAATCCAATTTAAACTACACCTTAGTCTATTAAGTCCTTGTGTACAAGAAATGATTGTTGAGCAACAAGCAAAACCACTAATGGTTAAAGTATGACGCTCATTGCAATATGGTGAACTAAGATATTCTTATTGCTGGAAGGTAATTTTGATTCCTGAATATCCAAAGATTGCAGAGTCCATTAAAGGTGTCTAGGTCATGTAAAAAAGGCCTTGGTCTCAATGTCCTTAAAATGGAAAGATTTTTATTGGATTGGCTGTCACAATCTAAAAGTTTTCTGTGTGATTCTAAATTCAAAATTGCTTGTTCCTACTTTTGAGGCACTTCCTCTTAGTTCCTTACAATAGTTGTTAAATCTATTCCTTACTTGACATGTGAAATGATTATGATGTTTCTGGATTTAAAGGAGTTCCTACATAAAGATATTAAATGTGTGTGTTCCTATTTCATTTTTATTGCTTTTTAATATTCTTTCCTATAAAAATAAGTCATTCTTCATTTGGAATTTTATAATATTTTTAGAAAAAACATAGTTTAAAATGTATTCACCCTAGAAAATTCAGTTGACTTTACTAATATGTGTAATACCATGGGAATGAATTTGATCATTTCAGTTTGACAAAAAACGTGGCTTTTTAAAAGTTTATCTTTAAATATTTCTTGGCATCTGCAAATTACATATTGCAGCTATGTTCTTAAATCTATAAAAGAGTAATTAAATATTATAATAACACAACATTTTTGGAAATTTCTTACAAAAATATAATATTCAAAGTATCAAAATTGTATGCAATACACAAAACTGCTTCAATGATGCATTACTATAGGTGAGTAAATCAATATCCTTAAATAAAAATATATTCTATTGTTCAACATTTACTATCTTTTAATACGTTTCATGCAGTGATACATTACTGAATAAAATAACATTTAAACCAGATAAAAAGTTGAATGTTGCAGTATGTAATAAGATCAGCTACTGGACAATGTCATGAAATAAAAAGTTAGAGTAATTTTTTAACTCCTCATTTATTACCTAATGTTTCTATAATTTCTTTCAATGAAATCAGTCTTGTTTAATTGTAGAATTCTTTTCTTTGGAATAGAATGTTAAAGATTCTATCCCAGTTACTGTTAAACTATAGGAGATATTTATTTTATTTATATGCTTTTTGCTTACATATTTATGAAAGTGAGTTTACAGAAAGCTTTAGCATAAACCCACCAAGAGGAAACATTGAGTCTTCCAGGTTTTCTATTTCACAACTCATAAATACAACAGATAATTAATGCCTAAGTTATTGAATGCTTATTAATATTAGTTTTTATTATATTTATATTCACTGGCTTAAAAAAGTTTGAGTAGAAATAGTGTGAACTTTGATTGCAAATATGTATGCATAATAAACTAACCTTTGCTTCAAAAGACAAAACTGCTAAGTGTCTCATTTGACAACTTCCAGATCATTCATGATATTAAAGGCAATTGATAATTGATTATTATTTTTCAGAGTGGCAAAAGCTGATACAGTGATTTTCATATTTGTTTGAGGTAAAATATTCTGCACAATTATGAACATTGACCTCAATGCTTTTTATATGTATTATTCATAGCTTTATTTTGGAAGTAAATAAAGAATTTTTTTGTTTTTTAATTTTTCTTATTATTGATGTTTGATGTCAATGAATTATTTCTAAATTTTACAAAAGACATTAAGTATGACAACATTACAAGCTTTATCCATGCCATTTTAATCTAATTCCACACTCTAGAAAAATAAGCAAATGATGGTTTATTCAAACTTTTAGAAATGAATGATCAACATATCTAGAATTAAGTTATTTATTGAAAAAAATGTTTATAAAGTTATTTCTTGCATTAATAAACTTGGGAACAAAAGGTATCAATATAATACTAACCATTGGTAGATTTTCATAAATGTTAATATTTTTAATGAAAATTCTTCAGAAATTTTTCATATTTAACTAGTATTTTATATGTAATCCTAAAATTCTTTTATTATTGAAATGCCAATTGTAATTCATTAGTAAATTTTGCTATCACTTTTTGTTTTAAATAATGTTTTCATTCCATGAACCAAAACTAATTTATACAATCATATATATTTCAAAGCAATATTTATTATGTTGAATGTAGAAAATAATTAAATAAATCAGTCAGTGGTCATTAATACTAGATAAATGTTATTAAATAAATAATAAATTGATAAATGCAAAAAATAATAATTAAATAGATAAATGTAAAAAATAATAAAAAAATCCAATAAAATCACACTAGCATTTGAATATTTATTTATTATTATTTTTTTTGAGAGTATGAGTTAAAAGTAAATTAAAATTTTTAATATTTGGTCAAATATCACAATTTGAGGTCTTGATTAGTTTTGTTCCTGTCTTTAAATATTAAGTATCACTTGATTTCATCTTAAAATGTTCATATTTAAGCCTGAATAAACTGATCTAATGTTTACTTATATTAAATACAATTAACCATCTCTTGATTTTACTGCAAAATACTAATAAATCTTGAATTATAATTATTAATAAATTAATTTATTAAGAAATAGAGTATTGAAATTCAAAATTGTTTTTCTTATTTTAAATTCCAATGCTTATTTTTGTTTTAAACAGGCACTTTGTGGAGGACAAATAGAATTGCCTACACTTACTGGAGAGACCGTTACACTTGAACTCACTGACATTACAAACCCCAATTCAGAGCACAGATTTATTGGTAGAGGCCTTCCATATCCCAAAGATAATTCCCTAAGAGGTGATATGATAGTAAAATTTCAAATTCAATTCCCTGACACACTGCCTGAAAATACTAAGGCTATACTGAAGGAATGTTTACCCTCCTGACGCCAGGCCTCAGAGGATGAGCATAATCACTTGAAAAACACTCATGAAGAAGACCATCCTGAAAATGTTCCACCGGCTAAGAAACAAAAAATTGCTTGATGGCTTCTCCTCAGTGTCAGTGGTGTTGACATTGTAACACTTGTCCTCTGTAAGCTTTATATTATTACTATCTGAAAAAATAATTTTTTGAATTGCCTTCTTGATATTTATTTGATGTACTCTTGTCAACGTAAAATGTTTCATGTGATATTTCCAAAAATATTTGTTCCTTTTACCTTAATTTGATTTAAAAAATGATATAAGATTTAAATAAGATTAATTTAAATTCTTTTAATTCCTTCTACATTTTTACTCAGACCAACTGATCATTTAAATAACATCTTGTGCACTCCAGTGATGGTTTTTATATTTGCTCAAATCACATTTAAGTATTTTTGTTGTGTTTTTTTCAAATTGGTTTTTAAGTGAATGTAAATATTTCTTTTATATTTATGCACTAAAAAAAACTGAGGTGGTCAATGAATAACTTTTAAAGCTTATTCATCTGTAACTATCAAATCATGGTTTGAAAATGTCACTGCATTGATTGTAATTTTACACTTATTGGTTACAATTAAACCTTCTGTCCAAATACTTTAGTGTGCATTATCATATTCATGTAAATATTTTTGTTAATGATAAGTTTTATTTTTAAAGTTTATTGTACTTTTGCGTTGTTTAAATAATTAGTTACATGTAAATATTTTTTCTTGTGAAAATTTTGATACACCAGAATGTATCTTAAGGAGATGGTTATGTGAAATATCTCATTGAGTTAAGAATTTAATTCCTACATAGATGTGTTGAATCTTGCAACATTTTTTCTGCTTTTTATCATAATTAAAAAAATGTAGAATTAGGCATTGTGGGAATATTTGCTTTTTCTTAAAAATTTTGAAAGGAGTGCAAAATGTAAATCATTGTGGAATCAATTGCATAATAAATTAATTCTTTAATTATATTAATGATTAAAAGGACATATTTTTCCAAAGTATTGCATTTTATTTTCTATTAGAATTACGTTTTACTTTTCTGTTTATTTAATTATGAAATAAAAGCTTTTCTTACCATGTAATGTCTCTTTCTTTCCCCAATTTTTTAAAATGTATTTTAGAAGTCTTCCATTTATGTTTATCTTATTACAAGTTTTATTAAAATTTGCTGTGATTGTATTTTTGAAAATTTTTGAAATTTAAGTAAACTGAATTATTTTGAATTTAATAATTACAGTTTTTAAGTATAAGTTATAAATATATGCAATTAATATATAATAAACATTTTAAATTTTATTAATTCTTGGGTACAGATTCATTCAAAGAAATTATTGCATTTAAAACAAAATTTTTATTATAAGTTAACGAAAAATTAATCTAAATTATTAAACACTGCATTTAATTATTTAATGTATGTTTACAAACAGGTAATGGAATACTTCCTTTTTTATCATTTGTTATTTTCTCATTACAATGCTCTCATTTTATAAAACTTTCCTTATCACTTTTGTAAAATGTTACTTAATTCTGACTTATCGGAGCAGTCTATAATATGCAAGAAGTGCTGTCAAAATGTCCTCTTACAATTACAAGTTACTCTTGTTATGAACAAATGTGGAGGTTTTATTTTGTTCTAATTTGAATAACAAAACATACCTATTGTTTTTTAGGCAAAGCAAGTACATGAGGCAATAGTTGTCAAATGTACTGGTGTTAAAATGCTATTTTATTTTTTATTGCATTTAATTTGGTTTTTGTATAAAACATAATATGATTGTGGTAAATATAACTTTATGTGATTATTAGATATTGTAGAAAATGTGCATTCAATAAAAGTGTCACCCAAGTGTGTGCAATTACTGTGTGCAATTAATTATAAAATTTGCTCTATATAAAACTTACATTTTATATTTTAGTAGTATTTAAATACAGACATTAAAAACAATAACTTTGAATAGTGAGTATTAGGGGGCACCTTCAACTTATACCTTAACCACAATCTCTTAGTTGTTTTTTAATTAATATATAAAATAAAATAGTGTTATATGTTCATTTTCAGATTAACATATAAAATTTTCTTTATTTCAAAATAATACAATATGGGAGATTTAGCTATTTACTAAGCATTTTATACTTAAACAAATGTAAAATTAATTATATTTTTGCTCATTTAATGTTTTTAAATTAAGAGCATTATAAATTTTAAAATCTCCATTATACATATAAAGTCCATGCTTTAAGATATTTTCTAAAACTCTATTATAACTTTTTAGGATAATGCATACATTTCCCATTATTTATGAAATCAAATGTAATGTCATAATATGATGGCTATATTTGATTTCATACATTTATGGGTTTTTTTTTCATTATTATGATTGATTTAACTTTGGTGAAAAAATTTTATTTATTTTTCACCTAATAAGCATTTATATATTTTTTTGTAAAAGTCAGTATTCAGGCTTTAGTAACATGTAAGAAGTAGAATTTAAGCTACATGCATTAAATCGGTCATTGTTGTACATAATGTTTTGAATTTAATAACCAATAAAAAAAATTATGATTTTGTATATACAGTTTGCCATGTTGATACTCTTACTATGTGTGTGTGAATAAAATGCTTTACTTCATTAAAATTTTTAGAGTTTGTAATATGAGTATTTTCTCAAATCGTGTAAAACATAATATAAGAATCAGTGAATGAAAAATGATGCATTGTATTTTGTAATTTTCATTTAATATTTTGTGAGTTATCTGGTTAGTGTTTCGCCGAGCTGGCAGCCGAATGGTTAGCGCTCTTGCCTTCGGTTCAACAGTTCGTGGGTTCGAATCCCACCTTGGGCATGGATGTTTGTAGTGGTTCGGAATCCACTTTAAACCGTAAGTCGCGGTCTAATTAGCCCTTGTGTGCAAAAAATGACCGTTGAGCGACAAACCAAACCAAACTGGTTAGTGTTTCTTCATGTATTTTCTTAAAATTATGATTACCCAATTTGGATCAGTACATTTTACTCCATCCAGATAAGATCAAATAGAGCCTTAAGTAAGAAGCAAAATTAAATCTGCAAATAAATTTAATTTGGCTAGTGTTAGATTAAACTGACCTTTCCAATAAAACAGAAAAATATATAATTCACATGTATAAGAAAATTTCGAGAAACTATATAGTTTCATTAATTCAAATAAGAGTATTTAAATGAGTTATCCTAGAAATAATTTGCATATTAGGTAATATTCATTTCATTTATTTTTAATGCGTGAAATTCCCCCTTTTAATTAAAAATAAGTAGTGAAAAAGATATATGCTTCTAGTTGTAAATTTAATTACTTGGCAAGAAATTTAAGTATATCATGCAAGAAGCATCAAATTTGTGTGAAAGGAAAAGTATGCTGGGAAATGTAATTGAATCCCATGTGTACAAGTATGAATTATGTCATTTGCAACATGCTAGAGAGATTATCATTTTGACTTTGGGAAAACTGGAACCATGTGTTGAGCTTGTCTCTAAATGATTAGTGCTCAGTCTTTTAACAGTTCACATATTTGACTCCCATCTCAGGCTTCAATATTTATAGTGATTTAGAATTTATCTTTTCTCGTTCCACTACTGCTAATATCGTCTGCGCAGACTGTTTACGTTGGTGTATTCGTTTATATTTAGTCAGACAGCTGTTGAGGAGTTAGTAAAAACGTTATCATTAAGTATGTGGTGTTTGAAGTGAATTATCTCGATGCACTAAATTACAATCATCATTTATTTCCAGTTCTGTTGCAAAAAGTCAGCTGCAGAATGTCACCAAGTAATGTGTACATCTTTTAGGTATTACTATAGTATCCTGTGGTACCGAAAATTCAAAAACTAGGTCTGACGTTCAAAAACCTGTAGCTAGCCTATTGATGCTAATGAAGCTTGCCTGCGAAAATTTGTAAGAAGAAAATCAGTATTTAATTAGTCAAAACATAGCTTGAAATTGACGTTAGTGCTTTGTCCATTAGTCGCGCTATGCTTCGCATAAACATGATGTATAAGTTCAATCGCTGGGTGCCGCTCAGCTGACTCAAGCATAAGGATAGTTATGTTCAGGCTAGCTGTAATTTGATCGAATATCAACGCAAAGTAAAAATTTTGGATCCGTTTGTCACTTGTAAAAAGTCGATTTACTTGAACACCCGCTGAGCCCATCTGTAGCGTCGCAATGCGCAATTTCACTAACAGAAAGATCAAATATATCTCGTGGATAGACAGGGTCTAGGTCATAGGTTCCCAAAGTGGACCCCTGGGGGTCCATAGGAGACCACACGAGGGTCCACGTAGACGTGGGAAGAAAACAGATGTATACAAGTTGTAAGTGGTGGTCCACGAAAAATTTTCTGGTTTTTATATTAAAGAACAAAAATTTTGGCTTGGATTTACCCATCAACGTAGGCAGGTAGCGTCATTCACTAGGTAGATACTCAAAAATATTTGAGACTGAGTTCAAACATACAGAATTGAATAGATAATAGTACTTGGTAAATTGAAATTAATGAAGCAAAATATTAGTGGGCGCGATTTCTCCCGCTTTCCGCACTTGTCATAGATAGAATGTCTTGATGAGGATACTCAGACTTATGCTCAACATTTAAATAACCTGCATAATGACTTCAAAAATAGATTTAAAGATATTCTGACGATGAAAGTACCACCATGGATCATAACCCCATTTGATGAAACGGGAGGGACGAATGTGGTATTACAAGAGGAGCTACTTGAACTCAGCACCAACGAGGAACTGGAGATGAAGTTCAAAAAAGGCTATCAAACATTTTGGCTGCAGGCAGAAATGCCCGAAAAATATCCTGGGCTGTATGAAATTGCCAGAAAATTTTTGGTAGCGTTTTCCTCTTCATATCTTGTCGAAAGAAGTTTTAGTGCTGTTAACCAAAAAAAAAAAAAAAAGGAGCAGATTGAACATCACAGAATGGGGAGATTTGAGATTACTTCTTGCAAAGCTGAAGCCGAATATTGATAATTTGTTGTCAATTCATCAAGTACATCCGTCTCATTAAAAGTATAACTACTTTTTATTGTTGATTTTTTGTAATAATGAATATTTAAAATTTTTTGTATAACCACAAGTATTTTAATAAAGAGGACACAAAAAAATATGCTATTTTTTTTCTTCTTAACCCCCAATTTAGGTGATATTTTTTAGGAGTTTTGGGAATACAGTAGAAATGTAGCAGCAGGGAGTCTACTGAAAATAGTAAAACTTTGAAAGTGGTCCACGAGAAAAAAAAGTTTGGGAGCCCATGGTCTAGATAAAGGTAAAATCGTATGCAGTAAGGTGTACAGCAAGATGCTACTTCTTCTTGACGCTGCTATCAAATTCAAACGTCGAACTGAGTTCCTGCGCTGGAAGGTATTGTTCCATCAAGATACGGACTCGAATGGGATTGTCACACTCACAATATAGCAGCGACATCGCTTCTTCGGACTCCTACCTTTTTTGTATCTGCTGCTTCGATTCCACACAAGCCGTCTTCAATAAAGTTTATCTGTTTTTGGATTCGTGACCACCAAGTTTCTGGGCGAGAAGGCTGAGAAACTACCAAAACCTTGGCAGAAAATCAGATTTGGGTGGTGGTTACTACTCACCATTAAGGTACTGCTTTCATATTAGTATTTTGAATTAAGGACTTTTTTGTAGAAAACTTTTCCTTACAACCAGATAAAAGACAAAGTTCCTATTGAATTAATTTTTGTGTGCAAAAAAAGTGATCACAAAATAAATCAAAACTTCCATACCCAGAATTTGCTACTTAGATAGCGTATAGGACTTTACATGTGCATAGTGATAGGGGATCTTTTTTCTACGAACTACAATTTTTCTATATACAGCGTTAAGAAAATATTTAAAAAATTAGAATTGGCTTACAGAATTTGATTTCATTAATTAAAGATCATAAATCTGAATTTATTATTTAGTTTGCTTATGGGTGTTTTTTACACTCGTGGGCTAATTCGACCAGGACTTACCCGAACTGGTAATTGTAAATGATTAGCACTCTGGCCTTCTGTTCAGTACTCGAATTAGAATCTTTTCGTATGGATGTCTATAGTGGTTTGAAATCCACATTAAATTTTAAGTCCTGCTCTAATTAGATATGTGTAGAAAAATGACTGCCGAGTCTAACCAACCAAGACTTAATTTAAAGAACATTCCTAGACTATTAATATCAATGCTAGATCGGATTTATATATATAGATTTACATTGAATTGATAGACTACTTTAGCTATGCAGTTTGAGTTGCCAGTTTAGCTTTAAATATATTTAGGAATCAAAAATAGAAATCTATTAAATTTCATTTAATATATAATTAAAACTTAACAAATACATAACTGAATTTAATCAAGCATTTTTATAGCAAGAGAAGAGATGGAAGAGGAATCAACAGCAAATGAATATATTGGAACTAGAATATTAACATCTGAACTGCTGTTTCTCCATCGGAGATCCATTTTAGCGATGTAAAGAATGATTTAAAAGCTGAGACAAAATGGATGAGAAAGCTGCAAAAAGGGACAACTGTGGTAAAAAAAAAATTCCTAAAGTAAGTGAAATTAAAAAAAAATATTTACAGTTGCCATACAATGACTATGCGTTATCGTATAAGCTGCGACAACTGTAAAGAGCTGTAAAAATACTGAAAAAATTCCACTTATATATAATTAAGTAATGCTTCTCTCCAAAAGAGTACTTGCGTTCGACACAAAAGCGGACAATCATTGCATACACTGTAGCAAGTGCCTTCTTTGTCGATAGAAGATAGCAAAAATTAAAATGATTTATTGATGTTGATAATTATAGATATGTATATTATAAATTGTGTTTTAACATATATATATTGAGTTGGGATCTGGAAGTAATTGTACTTATTGTTAAAACTTGCTGTTAGTGGCTTTATTTATATTTTTATCTCCAATAAAGTTCCGGAGTTAAAAGATTTCAAGTTGCTATTGAGAACATTTTAATTTCACCAATTCTCTCTTGAATTTATGTGCACGTATTTTTTGTTAATAAGCCGACCGATGTCTGAGTGATTAGCTCTCCACACTCTAGAGCTGTGGGTCCCTGGTTCGAGTATAGTTGTTACTTTCTTTCTCAGTGTTCTCTGTCCTTTCTTCTGTGATGATGTATGAATGTGGTCCACCCTATAAACGGGTTTGTGGTGGTATGGCGCGGGCAACGCTACTCGCCTTCGTGATTTGGTTCACAGGTGCCCGCTGTGTAACGATAAATGAGTAGCAGTTTCTGGCTTTGTTGTGGCATAGGGTTCGTCACCCAAGTGCCCACAGTTGAAAAAAAAATTTTTAAACTAAATTAATCTTAAAATTTTTTTAATTATTGTTAAGAAACTAGCAAACCATCCCTTGTCAGCTATTATTGATGAACTCGAACTTAGTTAATTTTTAAGCTGTATATCTTCATTTTAATGAAATACTTAGCTCATAATCTCATCCAAGATCAGTGCAACTCATTTAACCGAATTATAACTCTTGTTGTGATGTAAAATTGTAGCTCTGTACTAAATTCTGCATATTTTAACTATCTTTAAATTTTCAAAGAATACAGTATACGCTCGTTTTTATGAACCAGTTTTTAAAACCGAAAGTTCGTAAATTAGAAAAACAAATTTCAGATTTTGTATCTATTTTTTTTTAATTTATCAAATTGCTCGCTGTAAATAAATAAAGCATATAGTGCTTACTAATTAAAATTTGTATTTATTATGCACTGTATAGGATTATTCTAATTGTTTTTACAAATTAATAGGGGTAAAGACATCCCATACTGAGACACATAAAAGAGAAATATTTCAATCGGAACTTACAACAGTGAAGAAAGCAAATGAACGGTAAAAAAATTTTTCACAGATATATTATTTAGTGAAAAAATTATTTCAAAATACCGATCTCATATGTCTTAACACTGGTGGAAGAACGATTGGCGATCCCTCTGAAAGATTCTTGAATTAATTTTGTCCGCGGCAACGACAAACGTCTTCATCTGATTTCACAGGCATTTCGTACAATGAAGGTTTCATGTACCTCAGAAAAAATCTATTGCGTTCAGGTCAGATGAGCGTAAGTATCCAAGACGCACAAGTTTGCCACTTCAACACATCGTGCGAGTTTTGCGACATTTTAGAAGTTACAGATCGCGATGGAGACATGTGCTGGAACTCTATTGTACATAAACCGCGCATCTCTCTAATAGGAAGCGGAATAGCCTGCATTAAACTAAGAAGCAATTGTTCCAAGAAGATACGGAATTTGCGCAGGTCCTATGGTCTGGCATGATGTGCCTTGGCCTACCAGATAATCATCAAAGATACCTGCTCAAATGTTCATGGTAAATTTTTGCTGCTGTTTAGCAGCGTTCTGCGGATTGTTTTCAGACCAAATATGTTGAAAATTCCTTATCTGCTGAATGTTGTTTCATCACTAAATAATACTATAGCAGGAAATCGTGATCTAAATTCTTTATCCCCATCATCCACTGCACAAAATCCACACGGCAGGGATAACCATCTGTATGCAAAGATTGCAATTTCATGGTAGAAGAACTTGCCTTCCTCGCATAGAATACATCTCTACACTGGTTGAGAAATACTCATTTCATATGTCATCGTTTGCGTACTTGTGGAAGGAGCTGGTTCAAATCTAGTCAAATTCGCTCTCCCGTTTTTAGTATTCGTGCATTTTGTGAATGCTCTATTTTATTATTTGAGATTGCCAATGAACAGATTTCTTGCTGTCCCCAATCAACATTGGAAAAAGGACGATGATTTAGAACACGACGAGTTGGAAACCGCTGTTTCTACAATTTTCATATTTTGCCTTTTTTCCCCCTACCAATATATGTAGTGCATAGCTGCCAATTCCTTGGGAGTGTAATTTACCATGCATAGCAATCGCGAAATTTTTTGGATATTGTTATCAAGATAATACTATATGCGATGACGTTATGCCGTTTTTAAAAGACAACGTTTGCTCTGATTGGTTTTATACGGGACCAACTAATAGCAAATTTCTGCTTTTTCTCAGAGGAAATTTGCATGCGGTTAATTCTTGATAGTCTTTGGAGATATGCTATTTAGGCCGATAAAAATTTCCCCAGAGGATGCGATATTCATTGCTTTTTCAAGAAGAATTCGCTTGCAACCTGGACAACACAGCAAGGCAAAAAACAACTCATTTTTTATTTAGATTCCTCAGTCGGAAATAAACCCATCACTTTGTTGGAAGGTGGTGGCAGAGAATATGTAATATGCCTCGATCATAAAAGTCATTCTTTTCTTGCTTGATGCATTTCTACTTCCCTTTTTTCTGCCTTTCAGGTTGCAATGAGAACTTTGTGTTCCATGGTAGTTATTGCTCTACAGAATGGGTATTATCACCAATATTTATTTGTAAAAATAATTTTTAATCATCCTGTATAAGTTTTCATACTTAAAAACAATTTATAATTTCATATTTTATTAATAAAAATTAGGCAAAGAAATAACTTTTTCAAAATTACAATCAAGTTTTTCTATATTTTTGATTTAGGAAAGCATTTGATTGTTACTTTTCTCAAAGGGTACCTCACTCTTGTTAGTCATTTTCCCACTTGTTTTTCAGACGGTCGCAGAACTACGCTCATCTTGTTTTTGATATCTGAAAGTTCTTTTTCCTACTCGTCTAATACATTGTCAATCATTTAATCATCCAATACTTGCTATGTATGAATTATATCTGAATCTATATTCCAAAAGTCCTGCAGGCAAATTTCAGGCAGAAGTAGGTTTCTTTGTATAAGTTCATGGATAAATAATCTATTGAAAACGTGATCCGTAAATATTCCAGGCTTTCTTTAATAAAGCCTGCACGGCAAATAAGTTAGATATTTTTTTTCAGCTACAACATTCTAAGCATAGACTGATAGATTGTGTATAGATTATCGATTTCCATAAAGCGATTCCAAGCCATTATTTGGCAAGTTTGTTCTATTTTGGACCTTGCACCACAAAACCCAGTCCAACCCAAGTCATAATCACTTCTTTCAAAAGTACCTTTTGATATTGAAATTTTAAAGTTATTATTAAACTGTTAGGCATGGGTTGTGAGACACAGATTAGGTGAAAGTCATATAGGTCTCGGTGGTAACGAGAAGACTGATGCAGTTGCTTAATCTGGATCCAACCCATCTCTTCGATCCATTCCTTTGTTAGATGTGAGAAGGTGTGTAAAAAAGTTTCTTCGAGATCTTTGGCAGGCATCTTGGAGCTTACCTGTCAATAATAAATTGCGTGACATATTTACATACGTCACCTCATTAACATATTACGGCTCCGAAGTGATGATGTCCGTTTGACTCGCCTTCATTTCGGACTCACACGTTTCATACACTTACATTTGCTTCTAACTGAATTAAATTAATTGTTTAACACGTAATGAACCATTTACTGTTTTTCATATTTTAATCTCATGTCCATTTTTTAGCCCTAATTGATTACACTTTATTCATTTTGATATTTTAACTTTATCTGATTTGTTGGGGAAGCTACCCCACATAAACCTATTTTCCTTTTTAAGAGCAATGTTTTTTACATTTTATTTGATTTATGTTTTATATTTTGTATGATTATTGATTTTCCATTATTTTATTTGTATTTAGTTTTAATTTTGTTATAAACAGTAATTTTTATATTTTAAAAAAAATTGTAATATATATATATAACTATAAAACATATTTATAGAAAATTCTAGTTCTGGCGCAGCTTGTCCGTTTTTGGGCATTATGCCACAAAACTCTATTAACAACCAAACTTCGAAAATTTTAACATCAACTGCTGAATTTACTGTCCAAAAGTCAAAGGATTTACACTTCTCCAATAAGAACGTGGCTCTCAAAATTTTTCTACTCTAATATACATACGTGTGTATATGTATACTAAAAACACCGGCTGTGAATAAAAATGATATTTTTGAATATAAGTATTATAACAATATCTACCAGTATATATATATGTATAAATTATTCATTGAAAATAGAAGTAGATGAAGTATATTTTGCACGTTGTATTTTCTGACAATATCTTTGGTGCATTAAAAACACTTTTTCCCCATTCTTCTTTCTCTGGTTAATATCCGATTTATAGCCGCTTTTACAGCCAGGACAAAAGAATGATTTTGGCATTTTATTATAATAGAAATATTTAGAAATTACAAAAACAAAAGTATCAACTGTAAAATGCTACACAACACAATGTTAGTAAATTCAATCATACGCACTTGAGATTCTTGTTACGCCACCTAGTGTCAAAAATGTTCAAGAAAGTCTTCCAAGATGGCGTGTCATTTTTTGAAGCAGCCAACGGGGAGTCGTTGCAGGAGAAAGCAGTTTTATAAAGCGGACATTTACGGCTGAGTTCCAAGACACTTGTATCAGATATTAATGCCAATGGTCATGCACCGTGACCACTCGAAACAATTTGGTTGATTGATAAGTGTAAGGAAATAATATGATTTGAACAATCGTCTTCTTTACAACAAGACGGTGCACCTACAACAAAGCACTTGCACAAGCGTACCTTGGTTGCCTCCTTTCATCTTTCATCATGAAATTGGATGTGTTATGGTTTGGGCAGCTGTGTCGTGGTTTTTAGTTTGACTAATCGTAATTATGAAAGTAAGGATCAATGTGGGAAAGTACCGAGAAATTTCACCTAACCAGGTCTACTTTATGATGCAAACTTTTTTTCCTGCAGAAGATGGTATTTTCCATGATGACAATACACCTATCCACGTAGCGGGATTTGTTCAATCATGACTTGATGAAGATGATGATGAAGTTAAACATCTACTTTGGTTTGCAATGTCACTAGACTTCAATATTATTAAACCGTTATGATCTATTTTAGAGCATACAAGTATAACAGAAGAATCGATCTACAGAAGATCTTGTAGAATCGATATCTTCTCTACCAGCACTTCTCTTATATCTTTTACAAGAGCTCCATGGAGAATCGTACAGTATTGCTCTAAACATTATTCAGTACTTATGCGAATACACTCTTAAGCGAATCCAAGCTGTAATACATGCCAGGGGCGGTCCTACATCATACTAATAACGTATTCTTCATAAATTTAAATTATTTCCATTATTTTTTAATCACTTGTATATATTTACATACATGCATTTATATGAACAAAAAAATAAATGAAAGTAAAAAGTGCATGAAAATAAGTTTGTAAATAAGAGATTTTTCAACATTTTAGCCAGTGAATAATAATAAAAATTATCATTTCGCTTTTGGAACTATGTTAGGGACCAGTCATTAGTTCGTAAAATTGTAAGTATTTGTAAATTAGAGATTATGAAACAGTTAAAAAGGCTTTTCAGAATTTATGGACATCTATTACTTAAGAACATTTAACTATCACGCTATGATATTACTTGAATAAAAAAAAATATTTTTAGAGAAAATATTTTTCATAGTAGCTAAATCATAAGCATTCCAATTATAGTTATAAATATAAATGAAAAAGTGAATAAATAAAAATTTACGCTTTAAATGTATGGAATCGTTTGGCAGTCAGTTGATGTTTAGTTTTTAAATAGACAAAAAATATAAATATATAACTATGGAATGTTGTCATAATATGAAATGAACAGAGAGAGTTCGAATAGAAGGTATTTTCCCAATAAAGCTTTACGAAAGCAAATAACTATAAATTGTTGAAAAAATTAAATTTTGAAATAACTTAAAATATAGTACATAAATTAAAGTATTATAAAGCGCGTTTCTTCACATTTAATAATATTATGGCCTGGATAATTTTAGGGAAAGAAATTTTACGGTTATGAATTTAGGTTATCTATTTCTGATCGATTAAATGTAGTTTTCAAGAGAGGTTATTGACTATCAGGACTATTAGAATTAAAAAAAATTTTTCAACGATTTTTCAAATCTAAAGAGACTTAAAATAATTAGAGAGACGATATAAAAGTAGAAAAATTCATTATTATTCATACTCAGACGGTTTTGTTTTCGCTTTACAGTTACTTCTGGCAAAACACTGCTAAAATGACTAGTCAATAAGTTGTAAGAAACAGCTAGAAATTCTGTTTTAAAACAGTTACATGTTAAAAAAGAAAAAAAAAAAAACTGAATTCAAATTGGCCGAAAATATTTGTAGTCTGACAATCAATTGTAGAGCTGAGAGATGTATTTTCTAACCAATCAAAATATTTTTCTTTGGAAAATATTAAACTAGTTTGAAATTGAAAAATTATGAGAATTTTTATAAATATATATTTATGAGTATATATATATATATATATATATATATATATATATATATATATATATATATATATATATATATATATATATATATATATATATATATATATATATATATATATATATACATATATATATATATATATATATATATATATATATATATATATATATATATATATATATATATATATATATATATATATATATATATAGTTAGTATTAAAAAATCTATTTTTTACAATGCGTATCTTTCCTATGAATTTGCGAGATTTGTAAGCAAAAAGATGAATTTATTTATAAAATTATATAAATGTCTTAGGAAGAGCCTTTTTTACTATTTTAGGAACTTCCAATAGTCTATTTTTCAAGACGATTAACTATTTAATGTCAAAGTAATGTAGGTAAGAAATAAATATAAAAAAGCACATTTTATCATTTTAGATTATTTTTGTCAGATTTGTATTTTCAAACCATTATATGTTGTAAAGATTAATACAAATAATAGTAATGAAAAATCTCCATATCATTAAAACGTTAATAAATATTCTGCAATCACATTTGCTATTAATTTAAATATTTTAAAAGATATTTATGAAGTAAGCAAAATTTTTTGTTTGAGTACATAAAAAAATTGTGAAAAAAATTTCAGATGAGTTTTACAGCTAAGCAGAGTTAACAGAAATTTGAATAATATATTTACTTTATATATTTTAAAGAATTCTGTGCCAAAAGCTAAAACAAATTTTTACTTGTTTCGTTACTTATTAATAAAAGATTTTAAAACTTAAAAGTAGAAAATTTTTTATTTAAAAGCATAAATTTTCAAATTGATAATAAATCAGTTATAAAGTTTTAAACTACATTTAAAAAAAGACAATACACTTAAAATCAGCCAGTGTTATTCAATGGGTATTTGCTCATAAATTAATTGCAATTTTCCAAATGTGTGCTGCAGTTTATGTAAATAGTAATGTTAGTTATTTAAAAACGTAAAATTTGTCAGATTTCTAAGAGAAGAAAGCATCATACATTTTTACAGTGTATGTAAATATTTAGTAAATTGCTAGAAATGCAAATTTCTATATATATATATATATATATATATATATATATATATATATATATATATATATATATATATATATATATATATATATATAAATTACATCACAATTTTTATTTTTCATACTGGCGTTCTTAGCTGAAAAGAATCAATATTGACACTTTGATTTCCACATTAGGAAATATATAAAATAAAATAAAAAAAATTGAGCGGCGTTGGAAAGCGACATCCTACACCGTCAATTTCCTGTTTCTTCAACTGTTATGTATCACAGATGACGCAATTGTCATCTCTTATTGGGAAACAAAATGTGACAAAGAATATAAATAACTCACCCGCATATAACAAATGTTTAATTTACTAGGTTAGATTTTAAAAGCAATTCCACGCTTGCTTATAATAATAATTATATACAACAATGAATATTATTTTCATCGACTCTACATTTCACATGGTTAGATCTAATTTATGCAAAATAATTCAGACCACGTGCTAAAGGAATTATGTCATCAGCAACTCAAAAGGTGTAATATAGCTTTGTATTTGTCATTCCATCACCCTTTATTAATTTATTAGAATAATGGATGAGACGGTTTGAAGTCGCTGATACTGGTCAACTCATGTTACATTAAACGGCGAAACATTAGCGTGAGAACTTTGATTTTTATAGGTGTATGTGGTAATGTAATCTAAAGCATAATGTTTCAATTTATTTAATTTTTATTGGCCGCTTTCGAACGAAAAACATTTACGGACGGAAATTTAATATCTAATAATGTTGCATATTAAATTTATATTACATGTTAATTTAATTCTAATCTACTATTAATGTTAAATTAAATATCATACTTATTCAGTATTTTGAAAAATTTGCAAAATACTAAGAACCAACTATGTATGTAAAGAAGTTTCGAGAAAATATATAACATGATTTGTATCAGAAAGTAAGCTCGCTTAAAGAACTATGATATTTCAGGGAAATGTGATTGCAACTTTTATCGGTAAGTTGATTGCTTCAAGAATAACCGTTAAATTTTACTCTTGTTGAAAATGGAGGAAATTTTTATTGTCAGGCACTTTTTGGTTTTAAGTAGTGATGTTTTTATATTTTTTCAATTTTATGGATAATTTAAAAAATATATATAATTATGAATAAAAGGAATGTGGATATTCTCTAAGTGAGTGATATTCAAAATGTGGATAGGATATCATTTTTACTGAATCACAAAAAAATTTCAACCAAGAAATATCATTTTAAAAAAGAGTAAATATGTTTTATAAGTAATTAGAAACTGATGGTTGCAACAAAAAGTGCTTATCTTTGATATTTTTTTCCCCTACCGTTTTCCCTATGTTTTTATTTGGTAATATAGACGATTATTATTTTAATTATAAAGTAAACAAGAAAGTTCTTGCCGTTTTCGCGTGGCCATTGAATAAAGTCAGAAAGTATGAAAATTAGTGTATGATGTGGTTGAGACATAGGTCATTCGAGAAATGGAATATCAATCGTCATAAAATCAGGTCCACCGTGCACATTCATCAATCGTAACTCGTACAGTAGCGAAGAAAAATAGACGTGTCGAAGAAGCTCGCTCGGTATTGGTTACTTTACGACTTTCAAGTGGGCTTATCAGCTGCTGCATCAAGACTCCAAATATGTCAGCGTTTGTGGATAGTGCTGTGAATGAATGTACTGCAAGGCATTGGTTTCACAAGTTCAGGTCGGAGGATTTGTCCCTCCGTGAGTCAGCTGGTGTGTGGTAGAATAGTAGTTGTCAGCACTAATGAATGTTATGTCAATTAAAATATTTATTTGGACTTCTTTTAATACTTTTTTAAAAGAGGTTAAATTGTAACATGTAGCAATTATTTTAATTAATGATTGATGAATAAATATTTTGAGAAAATGACTTTTTACTTTAATTTTTTTGAATCTGGAATATATTGTGAAATAAAAGAAAATTCGAATTCATACTCATGTGTGTGTCAATATATATATATATATATATATATATATATATATATATATATATATATATATATATATATATATATATATTGTGTTTTTCATTTTTTTATATTGTGTTGTACTTCATTGATGGTTATATTCTTTGATCAGAATTGATAAAAATTATTGATGCACCCCTCTTCAGCGTAAGGATATTATGGTATAGGAATTTTTTTTTTCTCTAGAATATCAGCAGTTCCAAAATTTATCAAAATATTATTTTTCGAACTCAGTTGGAACCCAGAGTAGTGCGTGGGTGTCATTCGCTACATTACTAGTCCAATATTATATATGTAATCTCAATAATCATTACATTGATTATTTTCTTTTTAAGTGAAAAGTTGTTTCCGGTAAAGAAAATTAAATTCATTTGCTTTGTCATGCTAAAAAGAAAGGAAAAAAAAATTTTTTTTTGAATAACAGAAAATGGCGAGCGTACATAAGCTGTTTGCCTTATAAACTATATACGTCCCCAAAACCTTAAAAAACTATGTATGTTACACAACATGTCTATTTCTAGTCATTTAATTGCCAAGGTATATAAACATCAGAAGATGTTTGGACATACTAAACTAAATACTTCAAGGCATGTAAAATAAAAGGTTGCGATTCCATTTTATTTCTTAGAAAAGAGCAATTCTTTATCATAATTCCTGTAATTTTTAACATTTGATGTATTGTATGCGTATTCTATATATATACATACATTATCAACAATATAATATTTACATTATTAACAATCTGTTTGAAGCATGTGCTTCATTTGTGCGTGTACCGCCATAATTCCCTAGTGTAGAGTTGTGCTCTACCAGTTAGGTAGAGCACAACTCTACACTAGGTGGGAGTTTTGGTAATTTAGAAACAGACACTTAGCAAAAGAACCCTCCACAATACTTGACCTTGTATCGCTATTATTTCATTTGGAGGAGATTGCCGACAACGGCATATTTAACATGCCCCAACCGATTTAAGTGAACATGATCGACACTCAGGGTAAAAATCCTCTGTCTTATGCCCACTAATGCTACTTCGGCTTGGCTCAGCCTGGTTTGGAGGTTCCTGGGTCCTGGGACCCTCACCCTCTTCTGTAGCTGGAGTGGATGTGTAACTATAGCTGAGTTCTGATCTGGCATAATTGGTTAGGGGTTCTTAAGGGGCGTGGTTAATTTTTGGAACTAGCTGAGTTAGCTCTGGGTCGATTTTACTACGTTTTAATGAGTTTTTTTTATTAATTTGCTGATATTTATTTTAATATTAAGTGATAGTTTATTTCTTGAATTTTACAATTGTTTAAAATTATTAACAAGTGCATTTGTTAGTATTAGTTGTTTGTTAGTTAAACTTTGAACATATCTACAGTAGAGCTGCGCTCTGATTGGCTGACGCCAGTTTTAGATGAAGATTTGAGTTTTCCAAGTCCTTTTAGAGATTTGGAGTTAAAATATCATGAATTTATTAGTAAATTAGATGTTAGTAAATTAATTTATTTAACTATATACAATTTATTTTCTTTGCTTTTTTTTATTTTTATCATATATATACAAATTTTTCCTATTTTTATTAGTACATTTCCTTAAAAATACAATAAATTTTAAATTCTAGTTTAATCATTGGGGTTAGTATTATTAGTTTGCACTTGTTACATTATTTTGAGCATGAGAGGGATTTGGGCAATATCTAAGTAACGATCTGGGTCTCATTCTGTTTTCAGGGTTAAATGCGTCATAAGACGGAAGTTCAATAATGGTCGAATTATTTGTTAAGTTCCTTTTTTTATATAAGTTGTTCATGATTTTTGCAAAAAATTCTCTTATGGTGGGAATTTTAAATTCCTCTCTAATTTTATTGTTTCTGTAATACCATGGACTATTGGTTATTTTTCTAATTGTTGCATTTTGTAATTTTTCAAGTTTATCTAATTTTGAATCGTGGGTGTAGCCCCAGAGTGGGCAAGCGTATGAGATTAGGGGTCTGAGATACGCTTTGTAGATGAGCACTTTATTTTCTATGGAGAGTTCAGAATTTTGTTTTAATAGTGGGTAAAATGATGCTCTAGTTTGTTTGAATTTATTGGTTATTGATGTTAGATGTTTGTTCCACGTTAACTTTCTATCGAAAGTTACTCCTAAATATTTACATTCTGCTGCCCAAGGTATTGGTGAATTATTGATGACTACATTTTCAGTAGGGGGGTATTTTTTTCTTGTAAAAATGATAGCAGTGCTTTTGTCAGTATTTATTGCGATTTTCCATTTGTTGAACCACAGCTCTAACTCTTTTAGGTGAGTGTTTAGTGATTTAATTATGTAACTTATAAACGGACTTTCTGCTAGAATGAAAGTGTCGTCCGCAAATAAGTGTAATGAAGTAAGCTTCGAGTGGGGTATGTCGTTTATATATATTAGGAAAAGTCTAGGGCCCAGTTTTGATCCCTGGGGAACACCTGCTTTTATCAATTTCTTGTTTGAATATGTGTGGTTGATTGCCACTCTGAAGCTGCGACCTGTTAGGTACGAAATTAATAATTTAATTAGTGGGTCAGGAAGACCAATCTTAATTAGTTTGTAAATGAGTCCCTCAATCCAAACTCTGTCGAAAGCTTTAGCAATGTCAAGTGATACAGCACCAGTTGTGTTGCGTCTTTTGACGAAATTTTTTGTGATAATTTCACCTACTCTTAGAAGTTGGTGTGTGGTGGAATGTTTCATTCGAAATCCATGCTGTTGTGGAATTATAATGTTGTTATTTTCTAGATGTGTGTCCAGCCTTTTTAAAATAATGGCTTCTGTAATTTTACTAAGAGTAGGTAGTAGGCTTATTGGCCGATAATTAGTTGGAATGTGGTGATCCTGCTTAGGTTTAGGTATGGGAATTACTGATGCTGTTTTCCATAGTGTGGGGAAGTGAGAGTGTTTGAGTATGGCATTGATCAGGTTGGTAAATTTGTATATTGTTTTTAAAGGCATTTTTTAATCATTTTATTAGATATTCGATCAATGCCTGGTGCTTTGTCTATTTTAGTTTTGTGTATGTGGCTAATAACTTCCGCGGGAGTGGTAGGGGGATCTCAAGTGTGTGTATTCTGGAGAGATAATGTAGGATTGTGTTTTCAACCAATTTTTCGGTTGAGCGTACTGATATTTTATTTGGAAGGAATTGTTTTTCAAAGCTGTTTGCAATTACTTCCACTTTTTCTTGGTCTGTGTAATTTAGTCCATTTGGGCCCTGGATGGGCGGGACTATGTGTGTTTTGGCTTTGAACATACCGACGAGTTTCCAAATGGAGTTGTCGTGGGTACTCGATGTTCTTAGTTTATCTCTCCATTGTGCTTGGTTGTGAGTTTTGAGCTGGGTTCTAAGTTTATTATTCAGTTTATTATATAATTTCTTAATGCTGGGGTCTCTGGTCTCTTGGTAAAGTCTTCTAGTTCTATTTTTTTCTTTTTTTACTCGCGGAGCTCCTTGGGGAGAGAGGGGAGTGGGTGGGGTTTGAATGGCTTCTGTGATTGGCTGTGCGCTGCAAGCACCTCTTCTGTGAAAATCTCGGTTTCTGCATCTATGTGCTCTGGTGTAATTAAGGTGTTTAAATTAAATGGAATTTTATTTAAGTTATTTTTGTATTTTACCCAATCCGTGGTGGTGTTTGGAGGGGGTGTGGAATTTTTAATATTAGTGTTGAACTCGATCATGATTGGGTTATGATCTGAGCTGAGTTCTGTGAGAGCATTAATTTTAAACGGGTATTGTATTCCCCTCTTGATTGCAATATCAATAAAGGTGCCATTTATCTGGCCAAAATGAGTGGGTGTTGGTGGGGCATGGATCGTTAGATCAGCTTTGAGAGCAAAGGATCTAATTATATTTCCAGTTTTGTTGTTTGTGTGGCAGTTCCATGCCCTGTGTTTAGCGTTGAGGTCTCCACATATTAGAATGTTGTAGTTTATTGCTAGCAAAATTTCTAAGTCCATATTAATATAGTTATATTTTGGCACTGGTTTAATATAAGTTGAGCATATGGTAATATGTGGGAGTGAAGGAATAGTCAAAGTGACTATAGTCGCTTCGATTGTTTGTAGTGTGGGTGTAGCTACGTGGTGGTGTGGAATAGAGCGTTTTACATAGATGCAGGTACCTCCACTAGGCCTAATACAGCTGAATTTTCTGTCGTTCCTATAGACTTCATAATTAGCAAGTTTGATTTTAATTGGGGGGGAGTAAGCATAGTTTCTTGTACTAAAATTATATCTGGGGAGTGCTCATCGACAAAAAGACGAAACTCATCTACCCTGTTTCTCAACCCGCAAGCGTTCCAAGAGCAAACTAGCAGATCAGATTTCGTGACAGACATATTACGGTTTTGGGGTATCCTGGAAGTACTCCGCTAGGACGAAGAATTTATCCGTTGTTGAAGTTTTAGATTTTAATTCGTTTAATAAATTTTTTATGTTTATTCCTTTAAATATGGATCTAATTTCTTGCATGACTTGTCCTATTTCTGTAAATTCTGAGCTGCTAAATGAGCTCTGTTGAGGTGCAGTAATTGTGGGCGGGGCTTGGGCAGTTGGTGGTAGTACTGCATCGGCATAAGAAAATTTTTGTCTAACATAATTTGGCTGTATATTTGCGTTGTTTCTAATAATTTTTGATTTTGGTTTTGGAAATTTTGGGCATCCCTTGTAGCTAGCAGGGTGGTTGCCCTGGCAATTGGTGCATTTGGGGGTTGGTAATTTTTCGTGTGGACAATCTCTTGTATTATGCCTTTCGGCGCACTTTACACACCTTGGTTTCATATGGCACATTTCTGCATTGTGATGGAACCTTTGACAGTTATAACATTGCATAACTGTCTTGGGTCCCCTATAATTTTCTATGGTTATGCCAGATATGTGGCACAGAGTTTCAATTTCGAAAATGTTTGGGGCGTCCTGCGACGCAAACAATGTGCATAGAAATAGGGGCATTGGTGATCCATTTTTTAAATTGGTCATTCTGTTGACCCTATTTACTTGAAAACCTCTGCTGAGAAGTTAGTTCTTTGGCGATGTTTTCTGTTGGGGTGTTGAGGGGAAGACCTCTAATTACATATTTTTTAGGTTTTTCATTTTTGTTTCTTAGGAGGATGTATTCGATTTTCTCCTGCTCAAACAGAGCTGTCATTTCTCTGTGCTCATCTGCACTTTTCACGAATATTTTTAGATTCTCCCCCGAAGTTTTCACTTCAAAGTTAAACTTTATTCTGCTTTTAATGTTTTCAATGAACTGTACGTGGTTTTCACCATATTTAGCTATTATTGGTGGAATTTTTTCTGGGGGAGGGGCTTGTGATGGGGGACTGTCGTCCATCTGATCTGCTAGGCCTTGTTCGGCGCTTAGCCCAGCGAATGTATTTTTTGTGACTACGGGGGTCGATTTGGCCTGCACAAACGTAGCCTTTGCTGTTTTTTTGGGTAAGACGAAATCCGTCTCATGCTCATTAGCTCTTTTACTAGTCGCTCCAGCAACATTAGCTGGTTTAATATTACTAATTGGTTTAGATTTTAAGCTGTCATTTTTAGTAAATAACACTGATGGGGGGGCCAGAACAGAATCAGTATAGTTACCTGTACTGGTTGACTTTAGCGTTTCTCTGAAGAATGCACATCTATGTACGAGTTCATCTATTATGTGTTGCTTTGGATGCACTTCCTCGGTACATAATCTTTGACCTCTTAGTTCCATTAACTGCTTTTCAGCCTGTGCTAGATCAAATCTCATCATATCTAGTTTTTCTGGAGTGAGTTGCTCCATCATGGGTTTAGTTGTTCCAGTTTCCAATGTCTTGGCCGTGTCCATAGTCCAGTCCGATTAAAGTCCAATAAACAGTCTTTGGTAGCTCTGAAAAGTGCTTTTTTTATCCCGGTGAAAGGAGATTATTGATTGTTCGTTTACGCTATATCAGACTTGATATGTATTTTGCCAATGTTGGGCCTATCTGCCAGTGGCTTCTATAGTTTCTTAGGCTTATCAAGAGCTCTGACATATACGTCCGTCCCTCACGGCTGCTAGAGCCAGAATGAAGTCAGAAAATGATGCCCACTAATGTTGAAAATACTTGTAAAAGCATTCAATATTCATAAAACATGCAATAACGCTGCGTTATTGATATGCGATAAAAAAGAAGTAGTTTAAAATTAATGCAATAATATTCAATTTAATACATTGACTTACCAGTACATTCGCGTATTTTTGATGCATTACCAATAATATTTTTGCACGCAAACATATGCATTTATTTTTTATCTACTGCAATTTAGTTAATCCGATCTTTAATAATCCTTAAGTGTGTTAATTAAGTTGCATTAATAGGATTTACTGCATCTAATTTGAAAATATAACTACAAAATAAGTTAATAAAAACTTCATATTTGGAATAATGTACCTGCAGATTTTGATATATGTGTAAATTTATAAATCGTATATGTATCCATTTATTATCTATCTATCTATCTATCTATCTATCTATCTATCTATCTATCTATCTATCTATCTATCTATCTATCTATGTATATATATATATATATATATATATATATATATATATATATATATATATATATATATATATATATATATAATCTGCTGTATTTTTTTCCGAAATAAATAACGTCAACGCATGAAGAATTATCCCTCTTAATGTTATGTTTGTTATAACCCGATGACTTTATTGCATTTTTTACTACTTTCCTGGAAATCCTTTTTACTGAGATTTCTCAGCCAGAAACAAAGTAAATCTGAAACGCAATTGAGTAATTTGTCTCAGACGCACATTATAAAACAGCATTTGTAACAATTTTATTGTTATAAAGTCTGTTCGCTCTATGGATCATAAAATATTTATGAATGAATAATGATAGCAAACCGATAGATTATTAGATTTCATTTTTAGGGATTTTATTATGTAATTTTAAGAGAAATTACAAGAATGAAAGAAAATATAAATTACATGTTTTCGTCTCAGTTATTCATTTCCTTGTATTATTCATTTCCTTAATATCTTAAATTCTGCTTTTATTTCTAATTCCATTCTTTTATAAACAGAGAAGGAAAGCATTTATTTGAATCTATAAACTGATTATTTCCGTGATTATATTGTTCGCTTATTGATTATTCAATCTTGGATTACTTTTTTTAAAAAATAATTACAAATTTTAAATATTGTAGACCTTGTTTTCACAAACCTCAAATTTACAAATAATCACGATTTTATGAATCTATGGCTGGTTCTTAACATGGTTCCATAAATGCAATAATAGTTTTAATTTTCATTTACGAACTAAAATTTTGGAAGATATTCTTTTTTTGCGAATATATTTTCATACCTCTTCCTTTACATTTTCTTTCAATTTTTAAAAATTTTTTGTTTAGTTTTATGGTTGAAAAACTTGGATTTTAATATTTTCATAGAAGAATTATAAGCCTTTTGCACTGTAGTTAACTAACTGCACTGCTGATATTAAAATTCCGAGTTTATTTTAAGCAATATGTGTGGAATTTCTCCCGCTAATCTCACACTCCATTCATTGAAGTATAATCTATAACTTCAAGTATAAGTTTAGTAAAGTACTTTTGTAAGGAGTGATTATGGCTTGGAATTCCATTATAAAATTGAGGTTCCAGGTGAAATATACTTCGTCAATCTATGCATGAATATATAGATAATTTTAAGATGCAAATTGTACAAGTATTATCACCATAAGTGAAGAAAACCAAGAATATTTACTTTATGATTTGAATAAAGATGGCTTTGGATGAAGACTTGAATCCATGAATTTCGACAAGGAACAACACTGTGCTGACTGAAATTTAATTTCATGATTTTTTAAATATAGATTCAAATATAATTTGTACGTAAAATGTATTGGGTGATTAAATGATTGAGAACATAATGAATGATAATGAAAATAAAGTTTAAGAAATTTTAAAAAAAATGAAGTAGTGCTGCTGTCGTTTGCAAAATTAGCAGATGAATGGATAATTAGGACGAGATACATTTTAAAGAAAAACAAATAGTGAAATGCTTCACTGCAGTAAAAAATATAAAAAATTGCTCTTATAATTTTAGCTTAAAAATAATAACCAATTAATTGCCTGGTTTCTCATCAATCAAGAATAAGTAAGAATAAGTTTTTAGTATGAATTTTATTTTGGATGTGTGTGTTTCTCTTTCATAGTGCATACTAAATAATTTCTTCTCATAGTACTTTGCTTATAAAGGGATAGCAATTTGGTAAAATAAATTAAGATCTAACATTTTTCTATTTTAAGAACTATCGATTTTCCGAACAATTTTACTAGTTTCTAGGAGTTCGTAGAAACAAGCATCGAACATCTCACCACCACACACACACACACACACACACACACACACACACACACACACACACACACACACACACACACACACACACACACACACACACACACACACACACACACACACACACACACACACACACACACACACACACACACACACACACACACACACACACACACACACACACACACACACACACATCATCATCACTATATATATATATATATATATATTTGTGTGTACCTCTTAGCTGAGTTCCCTTTGACTCATTTTACATCTGGTTCAATGAGTTTAGAGTTTACGCCTGACTTACCTTATGATTATTTATTTAAATTTTACGAGAGAAAAACGTATTATTAAGTTTCGAGGATTTCGCCTAGTTATGAACTGTGAAAAGACAGGCATATTAAATATATGTAATGAAAACAATAGCTGATTATATATTAGATAATTTGTATACTGTATATCGATATAAGCAAAAACCCAAAGAATAAAAAAGTCACCTCTTACAGAGATTTCAATTTAAACGAGAAAGGGTGAAATTCTAATATGTGACACATATAAATGTAGACATAACAAAATACGTAATTTAAGCAACGGCTTTTCAAACTAATGTTTTGCATGACGAAATGAAGTCTTATATATAGAATAATTAACTATAAATCAAATGAGTTACACAATGCTCTATAGCGGTATAATACTCTTTAAAAACCTCTTTTATTACGCTGTTATTAAATATGGATGTTGGAAGTCTCGAGTTGGAAAAGCGAAAAAGCATTTTCAGAAAAAAAGAATACTTTTTCTAAAAATCTAATATTTTTAATAAAATTGTATCGTTATTTTTTAAAAAACAATATGAATGTGTGGAAAGAAAGGGGATCAAATGTAAATATTTTTGTCTGTCGCAGCGGTAAAGCGTTGATGATTTTAGAAGGAGGAAAAGATTGTGCTTCTTTCATGGAGTGAGAAGAATTCCATAAAGAAATGTTTTATCTCTTAAATTTACTATACCGTGGCATAAGCGACTTTAAATATTATTAAAATCGGAGTAAACTATGTTTTAAATTAGTTACAAACGCTGCAATCAAAATTACGAAATGCAAAGTAATTTTTATTTTAAGTTAGCTAAAGACAAACATCTTTCAGACAGACAGCCAAAGACAAACATCTTCCAGACAGACAGTTAGCCAAAGACAGATAATAGACATTCCATACAGTCGTTCTCAATCCAATTCCGGACAAAAGTTTGTTGGACGAAGAGGATGAGGATTTTTTATATTGAAAATCTTTGTAACATGAAGAAATGGCAAAAGTATTTTTTTGCAATACTAGCTCATTTATTTACTTTAAAAGCATACGTCACAATACATAAAACATGAAAGTTAATCATATAAATATTTGTGCGTATGTATAACATTAAAAGATGACTTGATGAATATTGAGTTATAAAATATGTATTTAATAATTTATAATTTTAATAATATATAATTTTAAAAGTAAAATGACTCGAAGATGTATGAAATTAAATTTCATTTAGTCAATAGTTTTGGAAAAATTTGATTTAAAAAAAAAGTCACTCCGCTTTCTTTCAATTTCCCAACCATAAAGCAACAAAATTGTTCGAGTTCTGGAAGCTAAAAAAATTGGTTGAAAAGTTATTCAGTAAATTCCAAACATTAAAGTCATCAATACACAATTCAATAAATAATGGTCTAGTGTTCTGATAATCTCCGATCAGTGAATGATAGACCAGACTGGGGTACCGATCATATCGAAATTCATAATTATTTCTAGCTTAAAAAGAAATTAGAATGGATGAAAGCATATTTTTCTGTATCAAAAATGTGTTAATTATCTCTTTGATGAAAACATTTTGTTTTCAGGTTTACACTACTGCCACAAGTGTTCAACTACGCTCAATAACAATTTAATATTAGTTGTTACGAAATAATTGATTAAGGTAAATTGTTTTACAAGTGGTAAACATTTCGTGGTCTTTAAAATCAATATAAAAATAAGTTTTCTAAAAACACTTCTTAAATTTTCTTGCAAAAATATAAGGTAAGAAGAAATGAAAACTTTTTAGCATAACACTGTATAAATAAATTTATTAAAATAGATTATTTTCCCAATAATTTCCGTCTTATTTTTTATATTCGAGTCATATTTTTTCTGTTTCAATCCAGTTTACAATTTCTCGTTTTTTATATACACTGGACGTATTGTTTAATGTTTTGTAATAATCTTAATGTTTTTTAGCATCTTTTTTACACTCGACAAAGTCAAACGATCCTTCCTCTGAAATTTTATGCATAAAAGTATTGTTGAAAACCTATTTTAATATTCAAAAAGATTCAATAAATTTTTTTTGTACTTCTTATCTGTATGGTGTAGTTTTGATGGTTTTCATTATCTTTAGAAATACATAAGTCTGATTATTATTACAAATAAAACTACCAATTCTGTTTTTGTAGCTATCTTTGATTTGTTTATTTTTTAGTTTTTTTATCACGTTATTTGATTTTCTGTTAAAAATCACAATTAAGTTATTTGAAAATGTTTTTCAGACAGTTCAAATACCTGACTTCCGAGAGATAATTTTTGGATATCATCAAATAAGACAACGACATTTACCTTTATTCCAAGATACTAAATTGTTGCATTATAATATGAGCTTTTGTAATAATATGTAATAATTCATTTCAGATACCGTTCGTTATTATATATCATTCTACTACAATTTTTTTGGATAATTTCGTGCAAACATAATCTATAGCTACTATAAATTAAATGACAAATTTCTTAGGCAATATCATTCTCTGATCAACTGAAAGTTTAAAATTATTCTCATAAAAGTTAGATTTATATTAATTTCTCATTTATCACAGAGTTCAGTACTTTTAAATTTGTTAAACTATTTACTCATCAGCAGAAAGTTATAAACATGAACATGTTCCATGAATCAAAAATTTACATTAAAAATTTAATAATCTTGAATACCAAGAGCTTGCAAAAATATGTTATATACTAGATTCATACATAGCAATTTAATGATTATTATTCAATATGTCATGCAATGTCAATATCATTTCAGTACGTCATGTTGTGTTAATATCATTTGAATATGTGTAATTATGTATTGAAATAAATGGACAATGAAAACTGAATATTTAAGACCAATTCCTAATACATTTTTTAATGATATTTTGCATAAAAATATTAAAGTAAATATCTAAGTAGTTAAAAATATTTAATAGATTTAACAGTATATACATTTATATACATATATTCAAAAATAAAATTGATTGTAGTCAATATATAAATAAAGCTAGAAAAATTCAAAGAGGAAAACAAATTACTATTTTTATTGAAAATAATAGATAATCGTAGGATGTTATTATTTCTGCCATTTTGTTTCTGTGTAATCTTTATTATTGAATGTGTCGGTTGGAGATTTTAGCCTGTCATAGCAATTGGAGACATCATAAATCAATTTATAATAGCTTAATACTACCATAGAGAGAGAAAGAGCAGTAATAAAGTGCAGTAATTACTTAAGTTTCAATCAGGATTTATGTGAAAAAGATATGATCACTCTTGCTAAAACATCTGGAACTACAATTATAGGTCAAGGGATATGAAATACATGTGTGTGCAGTTCTCTTTCCAAGCGATGCTATCAACGTGTTCAGACTGCGAGGATGACATTTTCAATTCAATTTTTTTTAGTAGCAGTTTGAGATTTATTTAGAAACATTTTTAGGTGGATTGACCTCAGAATGGATTCAATATACTGCAAAGGAAAAAAAAGTCCCAAATATGAACTACAACACTTTACGGTATATTGGAAAATATTTAATCATTTCCATTGTTGTTAAAAATTGCAAATTTCATATGATACACAATCTGAAAAGCAAGAACTGTTTGTCCTTTAACCTCATTAATGAACATTGTTTCTTGACCTTATTTTATGTGATTTATCGTTGAATAAAAAAATCTTTAACAACAATTTTTGATCGCATAAGACATTTGATTTTAACGTATCTCAAATTACAAATATAGTGTGTTGTATTTTATAAACAAACATATATTACCAATAGCATTACTATAGAGCAAAGTGGTATTGGTAATAGTACAAGAGTTAGTTGACAGTGCATGCAGTGGGGTGCCGAGTTAAGTAAATGAGATATCTAAAAAGTTTTACTTCATTCGGCTTCTCTGTATTTATAATTCTGGATAAAGAATTTTTATTTGTAATGTAAATCGAACTTTTTATATTGGACTATATTTATGAAATTTCTATGAACTTGTAACTAGGTTTTATATTCGA
Source organism: Latrodectus hesperus (assembly GCA_037975125.1). Classification (NCBI taxonomy): domain Eukaryota; kingdom Metazoa; phylum Arthropoda; class Arachnida; order Araneae; family Theridiidae; genus Latrodectus; species Latrodectus hesperus. The sequence goes on from CM075850.1 coordinate 34,747,915, forward strand.
AAAATTGTTTAATTTGTGTTTATATGAAATTTATTGTTGGAAAAGTTCTATGCTGCTTTAAAAAGCTAAAAATTATTACAAACGATAATTTAATAAATACTTATATCTAATCTGTTTTTAAAGGACAGAGGGAGAGAGAGAAAGAGTGAGTTTAGGGAGAGAGTTAAAAAGCAGTTACTTAAAAATCTAAAATAAATAAAATAAAAATAATAATTTAGAAATTGAATTTTGAATATATTATCTAAAATGAATTACTTAGAAGTTTTCAGTTAGAATTTTTAATTTTAATGATTAGTGGTCCATTAAAATAAAAGATGCAAAATATCTACGAATGTGTACATATATGTATGCAAATTCATTGATATATATATATCAAACATTGGTGCTAATTTTCATTATTTTATAGATTCTAAAAACTTGAATATTCCATATTTAATAATCTTAATTTTGCAATTTTAAGATGTAAACTGAAAAGGATAGTTTAATTTTTATTCTCCTTATATGAAAACTTTGCATCTTACTTTTTATATTAACTATTCTTATAATTTATCTGTCATTAAATTTTGTATTTATTTCATATCACTAAATTAATATCATTCATATACGCATTAACGAGGATGAGATAAAAATTTTAATTTTATGATGAGATATTAGTATTTAGTGATAGTGCAAAAAGTTATTGGTTGATAAATATTATTTAAGTGCTTCTTAAAATTCTTTGTAGAATCAGAAGGAATGAAAAGGAGAACTCAGTATTAAGATACAAGGAGAAAATAATTTATAATGACTTATTCAAGTTCTGGAAGCCCATTAGTATTTAATTTTATCAATAGATGGCAGCATACAGAAAACGTTCTTGATTTCAAATACTATATTTAAATAAGCATGATACTAATTACCAGGCAGTAAATAAATATTTTTTTAAGAATAAATTATTTCATTAAATTATTTCATCTCACAAGAATAAATTATTTCATTTTTTTATAAGAGAAAAATCATGGCTGATATCTGGTAATAAATAGCATAATATTCTCTATTCATGATACTGTAAATGTCTACAAAAATAAAATTAAAAGCGAATTGATAATAATAATAGTAATTCAAAAAGACTTGAAATCTGATGTATGAATGGCAAAATACAAAAATAGAAATCAATATAATTTTCATTTTGTATAGCAGAATTCTTTTTTTTTTTTTTTTTTCGTTTAAAAAAATAAGTTATCTTATTTTACGCAAATAGTCAACATTTAATATTGAAAAATTATTTGGTGTAACATATTTAGTTAAAAATAAACAATTTTATATTGAAAGTTAAATTATTTTCATTATTTTGTTTTTAATTGAATTTCAAAAGTTTAAAAATTGAAATTTTCTTTTAAATTATATCATTTACTTTTTAAAAATATATAATAATTTTTGCTGAATTATGATTATTTATTTGAAGTGTCAACGAGTTTCGGCTTCAAAATGAAAATAAATTTTAGAAAACAACACCTACATATGTTGCTTTCGAAAAATATTACAAGATTATGTAAGTAAACTGCTTCTACAAATATGAATTTTTTAATATATAATTTTATTATTCATTGCGTAGTATTGATTTTAAAGGTAATTTCTGCTTCTTATAAATAAGTATGATGTTTAATTTGTAAAACTACGAGACAATATGTATGTGTGATACAACTTATTAAAAAAGCATAAATCAATACTTAAGTGAATCCTAAAAATTGTTGCAAAAATCTCATCTTTTAAAACGTGTTCTGTTAATTAATAACTAAATAGTTCGATGAGATATATTATATAAAAATTATGATAATATTTTCTTTAATATTTTAAATTTTCATTAAATTGATACATTCTGTTATGTAAAAATACTTTATTTAAGACTGAATTTAATTCAAAAAATGCAAAGTAGAAGAAGCACGAAATCAAATTTTTATACACGAGGTCAGATGTTGTCTCTATTTTTTTTATTATATTTGAAAAATTGTTTCATGTGTATTTAAATAAGAATTTAAACATTTAATATTTAATGATTTTTCTAAAGGTTAGATTTATGAAAAATAAAAATACTTTTGACTGCAAAAATTTTATTTATGGTCATATTTAAAATAAAAAGTATTTTTATATCAAAAGAGTTCAACTGGTATTATCATGGGATTTATGTTTGAGGGGTGCTGAAAGATATTTTTTAAAAAAAGGGTAAATTCAATGTATGCTGGATATATAGGTGCAATTAAATATACCCATATTAGTCACTTTAACCAGATATGATTGGCACAAAGTGAAGAAATGCTTAGATTATATATTTTGCTGTTTTATTGGTTGGTTGGGTTTTCTGGCGCAAGGCCCAAAAAAGGAAGAAACTGCGCTGATGTTTTATAATTAGCTTACAAACTTATTGGAAAGATAGTTTTGATGAAGATTTATAATTTATGCACTGGCATATTATCAAAAATTTTAGTTATGGCACCAATAAGATGTATTTTGATCGGTTGGCGTGCCTAATTGATTTTGCCATATACATATTTTAATTTGCCGCTTTAAATTATTTTACATCTCTGCTATAAAGTGTGTATGATAAAGTGTCAACGTGGCGGAAGGTTACCCCTGGGTGGAATGGGCAAAGTATGTTGGGAGTGTATACTCCTGATAGGGTCACCCAAGGCTTGAAAGTGAAGAAGGGTGAAGACCCAAGCATTCCACCATATTCAGCTAATGCACACAGGCGAAGGAGACAAGTTAGTCTTCTCAAGTCAGTGACCAAGTGGGTTTGCAAGTACTCGGAAAGCTAAAATGCGTGTCCCTAAAACGAGTTGTTCACATTCTGTGGATACCCTCTCATGTCAGTGTTTCAGATAATGAACTTGCTTACATGTTGGCAAGAAGGATATCCACAGAGATATTGACTAGTTCCGTCACACTCAGCTTAAAAGAAATTTCTTCTTTATCGAAAGACAAATACAGACAAAAGGGCTTATTCCTTTTGCTCGCCACTGGTATAGTACAAAATACTCAAGCTGCATTCTTGAGCTCGAGGTTTGTCGACCACATATCACAGCAATTTCAAGACTAAATGATGGCCATCTTACTTTTATCTCCATTTGCAAAGTTTTTCCAACCTGCAACAAGTGTCATATAAAACCAGCCTCTCCGGGGCAAGTCCTCAACTGCCTGTTAAGTTTAGTTAAGTGTAATTTAGAAAACCTAATATCATCTTCATTTCTAGTGATTGTCTTTGTAAGAAAACATGGACCTATGGACTAGATCTAGCTGTTGCTAGATGATGAAGGATTTGTATCAACAACAACATGATATCATTTTTTTATTGATACAATTGCACATTTTTAACTCCTCATGAAATATTTTAAAATTTGGAATTGTGTGTAAAATAGAAATCTGAAAGTATGAAATATTTTTACTGTCGAGAATAGTTTGGAAATAATCCTAGCCAAAACTGCAGGTTTGTAGAAACTATGGAGCTTCATTTAAGAAAAAGAGTATTTATCTCATAAAATTATATATTCCTTTCATATACAAATAGCTTGAATAGGCATTTGAATTGCATTATATTAAATTAGAAGTACAAAAAGTTTTAATTAATTGGTATACACTTTTTAATTTAAAAATAGGTAGTTATTTATTTTAATAATTAACAAGTCATGCTAATTTAAATAGTAAAAGAAAAGACTACATTTGTGAATTTTAATTTCATAGTGATGTTTCCAAAATAACTTATAATTGTCTGCAAATGATGCATTGAAAGTTTTATGTCCGCTGTTGATCTTATAGCTTTAAAACAATTAGAGATTTATTAAAGAGATTAAAGAAATGGTTTCTAACTTGTGAAATGTGTAAAAATCCGGATGTCCGTGAGAAACAAACATTTGCAAGAGAACTAGAAGCAACCATTGTATTTATCTTTAAATTTAAAATGATATGTAATAAAAGATAATTTTTTTTGGTATTATTTATTAATTTATCTCCTTAGAACTTCTGATTGACAAATTATGAACTGACTTAAAATTCAGATTTAACGTATTTCTTTCTTTCAACCGGAAATAATCAATCAGTTATGGAATTATAATTAACTATCCCTTGATGAAAAAAGAAATTTTTTTACGTTTATATATATTTATAATCGTTCTGTGAATCCAAATATTATGCATCTAAAGTGTATCTAATGTAACATTAAATGAGCGTTAGATTAATATTTAGTTATTGAGATATGTACTGATATTCTTCTGATTATAAAGTTATGTGTTAATATGAAGTATAGCAATATTTAAGTGTAGTATTAAAACATATGCGTAGTATTTATTCCATGTAAAATACAGAAACTTTTATTTGAAACATAAATTTCGCGTTATTGACATTTATAAATGCGAGATTTGCGATTTGATGAATGAGAAACTCTGCATTAGGTCAGCTAAAGTCAAGTATGCTGCATCTGTGTTGCACACTTGCATAAATTAAAATTATTGGAAAGAATCTTTTCAAACTAATCCCAACAATGAAATTATTTTCTGCGCACATAGGGTTATAGCTTTAAAATGATCTAACGGTTATAGCTTAAGTTGAATTCGTTTTTTTTTTCCTCTTTACCGTAAGCAAAAACGTTTGAAGCATCTTCCGATAGAATGTCATGAGTTAAGAATAGTGATATCCTGCACATATGATATTAATTAAGGAGTTCTCTAACTACCTATTAACAATGTAGCCGTTGTAATAGTTAGGAATGAATCTAGCAAAAGTGATGTTATCATTCATAGACGAAATGAAATATCATAAGAAAAATTACATCAAGTATATTACACTGAAATCTCTAGTGTGTTGTAGACTCTAAGAGAGACAAAAATAGTTTTTAATTTTTTTCCAGTTCGTTGATTCATTCAGCAGAATAATCTATAAAAGTATTCTTTATCTGTCATGTCAGACTAAATAAGGGTATTTAATTTATTTGTGAATAAAACAAAGCAAAGAAATAATTTTTTTTATTTCAATCGCAACTTTTATTTTTTACAAAATAACTTCAAAGCTCAAAAAAATAAAATCTTACATTTGTATTTTAAAAGTTCTTACAGAAGCAAATATAAATTGTTTTTGGAATACTATTATTCCAACAAATTTTATGATAGTAATCTTCTAGTTATTTTAAATTTATATGTAATTATGAAAGTCAATTCTTTTCAAGCAGTTCAGAATAGATCGTTTTTTAAATTATATGTCTGAAGATAATTTTTTTTTATTTAAGTAATATACGTATTACATCTATGAAGAAGGTGTATGAAAAAGTGTATTATATATGATCGATATTTTCCTACCCATGTGTAATATTTTGCTTGTATTACTGTATTTTACAAATATATATAATTGCTAATTTATAGGTTTCAAAGAAAAAGTTGACTAAAATTTTATAAAAGCTTTAAAAAACAATAAAAATAAATATAAATTTTAAACTATAAAAAACTATAAATGATAATAGCATAAGTTGACGATATCATTTACCAAAGAGCATATCAAATAAATATTCTTACATTTAATGATAATTTTATTAAATTTGAAATTTTTAAATAATTTTTGTTTTTTATATTCATAACAATCAAAAAAATTTTTTTCCTTTCATTTTTCAATTCAATCATTTTTATGACCATGGATTTATTGTTTTTATGAATAGCTTACATTCTGATTTCTTGCATTTTATTACGTCTATATTAATTGCCAATTAATTTGATGAAGTTAACAATTATAACGCTCTTTATATATTTTTTATTTTATTCAGATGTTCCATTAAGTGTAGCAACATTTTTATTTAACTACAGCTAGTACTCAGATAAATAAATCTCCAGTATTTTGATTTGATGTTTAAGATAATGTCACTGGAAAAGCATCAAATTGATTTGTTCTTTATTTTTATAATTTTTCCACTTTTCTGAAATAATATTTACGTAAAATAATGACTATTTATATAATGAAATTTAAAAATCTTAAGTAATAATTTTTCCGCCATGCTGATGCAAAATACTGATTCCACAAATTTTTTTTTATATTAGTTTAAATTTATTAGTGAATTATAATAGTAAATATTAAAACTATTTGTGTTTTTTAATTCGTAAATTTAGGAATATGTAGTACAAATAACTTTCATTACTGTATTTAGTAGTTTCTCTAATTAAGAATTTCAGTTAGCAATTATTTTGTAACATAATTATGAAAGTATTTTTTAAATAACTTGTGTAAGAGTAAAACGAGGGAAATTGACAAATTTATTATAAACTTAAATGTATGTGTTTGTGAATGTCTACATACCTTATAAAACAATTAATATGAAGAATTTATACTTTTTTTTTTAAATAAGGGCATCATTCTCTTATCGTAAAATAAAATCACTTAAAATACTTATACTAAAATTTTTAAAATGTTTCTATTATAAAGTATTCTTTTAGTAAAGAATATGTAAATATTTTAATAATGTTTCAATTGTATCCAGAATGATACTGTATTGATCGCAATAAATTTAGGAAACAAAATCAGTTATAATATAAAGAAATGTAAGTACTACTGTATTACAGAGACATTGAATGAATTACCAAAAGAGTATTCTCCAAAAGAGTATTGAAGAAACCGACTGATATGCTGTATATTCATATTTATATGAAGGTTAATTTCCTTAAGTAAATGCATCTTATTAGTTTGTGGTATTTTTGAGGTTATTGAACCACATTAGATAATATACATTTTGGTTTTCTGCTATAAATTTACACGCAATTCTAAAGCTAGTTTAAAATAATAAAAAGTGTAAATATTATTATTAAAGAAAATGTCTAAAATATTAATGAAAAGAAAACTATATTCATTGAAATGAAAAACAATTTCCTGAAAATATTCGCTTTATAAAGCAACAATGAAACTACGCAATCATTTCTTAAAAGCGACTATAAAGTCAAAAAATCAACATTTTGGTAAATTGCCATTTTAGAATCGTCTGTTTGCTTAGCTCAAAAACCTACGATAAAATCTACTATTTTACGATAAGTTTATACCTCAACCACATGTTTTTGGGTTTTCATGCAAAGATCTTTGAAAATCAAACAATAAAAATGTACTAAATTAAATTCCAAACACACTTTTATTAATCTTCTTACACGCAATTTTTCGTAATTTATGTTTTTTCAAAACAATCATTTCTGAATTGTGTAAAAAATAAGTCAGGCTCATATTGACGGTGTCAAGAAAGGTTGTTTCCATTTTAAAATGTAGCAAGCGTAGATCATTGAACAATTGAGCAGTAAAAACGTAATCGACATGATTTACAATTGAATCATATCAGAAAATTTTTGTGTTGCATTTACAGTTCTAGTTGTGTCTTATAGAACAGAAAATGTGTGATTTATTTAATTAAAAAAATAGCATTTCAACTATTTTGCTTTCTACATCTATAAAATGATATGAGAAATAGATTTAATATGCTATTTAAAAAAATAAAGATGCCTAACAAATTAATCGATTTAAAATTTGAATGAGAAAATTAAAGTGTTTACAAAATTAAAGGTTATAAAATTAGTTTAAAATTTATACATTTCTCCAAAAGAAAATACAACATACAAATTTGTTTGTATTATATGTAATCTACAAGCATCTTTCCTTATAGTTATTATTATTAGGTCTTCCTCTCCTTCTGTTTATAATATCTAGAATTTAAACAGTTTTAATTTTTATTATTATTTGATTTACAACTCTTATTTCCATGAATTAAGTATACGTTTCTTCAGGTTAAATAAATTTATATTTAAATACCTATTAAGACAGCATTTGTAACAGGTGAAAAATTATATAACTTACCTGCATTACATGTTATTTCAAAAAAAATATTTATTATTCTGTATTTCCTACTAAAAGTTTCATGTTAAAAGTTTACCGATACTCTGCAAGGAAAATATTTGGATAACTGACGTGATCTGGGTTCCGACATCAAAGCGTGGACGTGCCGAGTCGCAGCGGGAAGTGAATACTATACATCATTAGAACTCTGCTGGAATCTCCCATAAAACATATTTAATAATTTCAACTTTGACTTTTTTATGTCTCACCGAACCTATTTCAAAGAAGGATTTTAAGCTTCTCGAAATCTACTTATGCTTATTATTCTTGTATATGCATTCCATAATATTCTAAGAACTTCCATAATGCTGAAATTATGCTATACAGTGCTACAATGAAACCATTTCTTTTTGCTGCTTTTATAAATGAAAGAATAATATTTAAAGCTTATATACTCTAAAAATGGCTCATTTTAATGTAAATATAGTTATAAATTAAAGTTTATTCATTTAATGTGTCGTTCAATTTTGTTGAAAGTGCACAATTTGTGCAATAAATTTGAGAGTTGAATTTTTTCTGCAATAGTAAATTCCTCATCATTGACCTCATTATTTGATCATAATTCAGAATCACAAGTCATTCGATATTGGATAAATTTAATCTGTTTACCAACTAGTAAAATTCTGGATCTCTCTGCCTCTGTAAGAATATTAAATATTTAGTAAGTCCTTATGAGATATATTTTAAATTCGAAAGAGAAATTTCAAGTTTTATAAATTTTAAACTATTTAAAAAATACTTGTATTTTCATAAAAAATAATATTTAAATAAATTTGTTTTATTAAAAATAATAAGTTTATTTCTTATTAATCCTTAATTTTCTACGGATATTTTTTATTAAATATTTTCCTAATATTTATCTATATCGTAAAAATTTTTTTATTGGATATTGTTAAAATTTACGTCGCAATTGCAATTAAAAATTTTAAAATTTATGATGCAACTGCTACAAAAAATTTTAAAAATTTGTGACGATAGCAATTAAAAATTTTTAAATTTATGACGCAACTTCAGTTAAAAATTTTAAAATTTACATTGGACTTAAACCGCAAAATTATGAATACTCTATGCCAAGTTTCAGCTAGTATTTTTTATTATTTAAAAAATGAATAAATTATACGTGGTTTAAAGCAACGTGTAAAAATTATTTGAAAAACTTTCGTATTGAATAGTTTACTTCCGATTAAAATTATGTGTTAAAACATCTGATATTTTCTGTTGAATAAAAATTTGATTAAATGTTACATTAAAATTTTGCCTTGTATGAGAAGATTCTTCTCAAATTTGTGTTTCCATAATTGAATTGGTCAGCCTTCATTTATTCTTAATTATATATTAGGTAAATTTTCTGATGGAACTTTTGCAAGGAATTAGAAGGAAAAAAATGTTGAAAAAATATTTATTAAGAAAATGTGGAATGCAAATACAAAAAAGAAATCTAATTGGATAAGAATATTCAAGTTAAATTAGAAAAAAAGTAAATTATATTAAAAACTGTCGACTGACTTTATTTATGTTTTGGTTGTTTCTGTTCAGTCTTTCCTTTAACTGTTTACTATACACGAAATTAATATATCTTAATAAATAATTTTATGCTAAAAATATTTAACATCTCGTATAAAATTATTTGAATGTTTTATATTTTCATAATATGTCCCTTTCCTTTCTTCCTTAATGGCACGACGGCCCTAGGTGGACCCTGGACTACTCAAGGATTTTCCTCTTGGCCTTTCTATATATGTGGTCATGAACTTTCAATTGATCCCTCTTAAAATGGCGAAATCCCTTTCTAGTCAATCAGCACATATAAAGTTGGATCGGCCCCTACTTCTTGTTCCAGACAGTCTGGCGAAGACTATTTTCTGTGTCGAACGTACTTTGTTCATAATATGGCCAATCCATTTAATTCTTTTGGTTTTTATTTATTTGATGATATCGGGTTCCCCGAAGGTACAATGAAGTCCTGAATTTGAGCGTCTGTGCCATAAGCCTTCAACTTGTATACCTCTAAAAATAACTCTTACTATCCGCCGACCAAAAATTCGTCCCTATATAGCGGAAATTTTTTAAATAGGTATTGGGAAGTGGCTTAAATGGCTGTACGATTTTACGCCAAAAATATCAGTAATATTTTCGAAGAGCAGATAAACTCTTCGGATACAGGGTGTTCATCACGAAGACGGTGATCAATGACTAGTTCATAAAATATTCATTATGTACTCTTAACATCATTATGTATAGCAAACATAAATAATATTAACTATAATGGTAAAAGTTAAATTATAAAATATTTTAAAGTAAATTAAAGGGAAATATTGTATTGTGTGTGTTATTTCGAGACATGTTTTGATGCTAATGAATATCTTGAAATAACTTAAAGATTATTTCAGAAATCAATTATTTTAGGGGGGACTGAAAAGTAATGTCGTTTTTTTATTAAGGGCGAAAGTGGAAGCAAATCCGTGTCAGACAATCGAGGAACTGTCAACTGCTCTTAACCAACCTTGGTCGACCATCCAATAACTTTTGCAACAGATTAGTAAAACAAACAGAGCAGGTGTTTGGGTTCCGCATAATCTGTCTGAAGAAAACAGAGCTAACCGATCCACGGCATGCAACTTATTGCTTCAATGATACAATTCAAAACCTTTTTTGATCACTGCAGAGGAAAAATGTGTCTAGTATGATAATCCAAAACGCGAAAGACAGTGGCAATCTACGAATGAACTGCCACAAAGGACTGCTAAGCCAGGTTTACATCCAAAAAAGGCGCTTTTGTGTGTTTGGTGGGATATTCGTGGAATCGTCCATATTGAAGTGCTTAAACGTGGAGAAACTGTTAATGAAGACCTTTATTATGATATCAATCATCAAGTAAAAAGTATCCAGCGATTATCAGTAGTAGAAAAGGCGTTATTTTGCAACACGATAATGCAAAATCGCACTGCGCAAGAAAAACACGGGAAAAAATTAATGGAATGGGGTGGGAAGCATTCCCCACTCACCATACTTGCCTGACTTTGCGCCAACGAATTTCCATTTATTCCGTTCAATGCAACACTTCTTAACAAACAAAAAATTTCAAAATTTGGATGATATGAAAAATGACTTCTCTAGATATTTTACCGAAAAACCAATTGATTTTTATTGATCCGGCATTGAAAATTTGCACACTTAATGGCAAAAGGTTGTTGCCAACGAGGGTGATTACATCATTGACTAAAAAGAAAAACTTGTAGGAAATTTATTTATTCGAATTTACAGTAAAAAAACGACATATTTTTCCGGTCCCCCTAATATTAATGTATGAAATGCATTAATCGAAACAATTAGCCAAATTTAGGTCACATTTGCTGTGGAAGCTCTAAGCAAACGTTTTATTTGGATATGCAGAATGTGGAACTGTTAAGTTCTAAAGACCTCAATTTTTTAAAGGATAGAACCACATATGAAAGAATTGGTATTTTGTGTGCTACTATAAAGATATCGTGATTTGTGTACTTAAAGTAAAGCCTTTTAGAGGTATTTTCTTCAATTATACATATTCTGATATGAATCTTTTTTAATATTTTAAATAAATGAATGATATATAAACATAATGAGCAATAAATATATCATCTCACGAAATTTATTTTTAACATTATTAACTTAAAAATATTTATTAATGAGAACTAAAGCGATGAGTTAGCCTGATTCTTTGAACCCAAATTCGATATAATAGATTTTAGATTCATTATATTTGAAGTGTAATTTAAAATTCAAATTTAAATTGTTGTGTCCCGTATTCTCAGAAGCAAAAATCCAGTTCCGTAATAATATGATGTATTAAAAAGAAATGAATATTTGATCACTTCAATGAGATTAGGTTTGTCCCATTTTTTTATCACAAGTTTACATGCATTATCATTTTATGATCTCATTCATGTAATTTCTACCAGAAAATAGAATTGCATTATTGTTTAAAACTATATTTGAAATAGGAAAATAATCTTTTATCTGACTTCGTAGCGCCTGTGAGTCTGAAGATTTTACCTATTACTCGTCACTCAACGGTTATATTTTGCACAAGATTATTAGACCATAGCCTATAGCTTATAGTAGGCTTTAAAGCATACAAACATCCTAAGTGGGAATCGAACCAACAAACTATTGAACCAGAATGGAATCAAGGCTGAAAAATGTTATGTTCTAGAAATTTGCATTCCCTTGCACAATTTGTGCTGACATTTAAATTTATAAAATTAAAATTAAATATCTAAAATTATTAACCGCATTGTGTTCTAAACGCATAAGTTTTTATTAATTTTTCTGTACAGATGCTATTTTTGAAAAAATAGTATTAATTTCTGTTTTAAAGAGCATTTCTATCAATAAATCATTATAATATCCAATAATCAATAAATCATTATAATATTCAATAATCAATAAATCATTACAATCCTATAAAAATTGTTTTTATCCAGACAGGTATATACAAGTTCTGTTTTATAAATACATATAAATTCAAACTTTAATAAAAGTCTTCATATAATTGCAGGAATTAAGTATATTTTAAGGAAGAGATCTTGCATTTATATACATATAACATAGACAAATAAAAATAATGTTTTTTTTATATGTGATAGAATAATTTTTTATTAGGTAAAAATATTCAGAAATGTGAGTGATATTTTGTATTTAAATTTTCTTTAATAAAATTATTTTATTACCCATAATTTAAATTGTATTCTGCATTAATAGATCAAATATGTAATTTTAATGCTCAACATTAAATTGAATTACCGTTTTCTAGAGCCACAGCTACATATCTCACACTGATCGGTTCTAGGTTTGATTCCAGCCATCGTTAAACAACAATTGATGGATGTGGCGTTTTTTCCTTCTACACACACGAATTAGTTTCAGTTACTACTTTAGAATTTTTTTATGTTTCTCGCTTGCTACATGTGAATATAGCCTATTATCAATGAAATTTTTACCAGAAGATAAAAATATGATGAATGCTCAAAAGTCATACCTTTCATCAAATAAGTTATTCGCTGTGTATTGTTAAATCAAATTTAATGAAATTTTAAGTCCGTCTGTTAATTTAATTGTCTGTTAAATAAATGATGAGTTTCTATAACTTTAAAATATTAATTTAATTTTAAGTTATTTATTATTAATTTATAATATGTTATTATTATTATAAATATAAAAATCAATTTTTTAAGTTTTTAATTTTGGAGGCAAAATATATGAATTATAAAATAGCAAAACTATATTATAACATTGGACAGGAACAATCATTTGAACAAAATTAGATACATGAATGTAAATAATTTATGGATGTGTTCTACTAGGAATGTGTAGTTAAAATATCTATGTACATAATTTATTAAATAATTAATATTTTATATATATTAGCTTTTGTAAAGAATCAAATTTATTTGTTTAGCAAAACTTTTCAATAAAAAGTTATGGTTAGTTTCGTATTTATTTAAGAATCTACCACACATACTTTTTTATATATCATGTTTTATAGTCTTAACTGTAAAACATGATACACAATTTGTAAGGTAATGCAAGAGATTATATGATGTTTAAACTTAATGTGTGGACAGTAAAAAGCTTAAAGATCGGACATAAATTGAAAACAAATTAACCGAAATAAATAACAGAAATAGGTAAGGGCATACTTTGTCGATGCACGGCTAATTGAAAAACAAGTTTCGAACAAATGAGACAACCTCAAGGTCTAATGTTAAGGATGAAAGCTGCTGAGATTCTGAAGTTCTCTTTCTCTCTCTTGCTTAGAACAAACTTTAAAAGGAAAATAAATTTCAACGACTGTAAATCTTCATTCATTTGCAAATCTCTATTCAAATTGTTTTCTTTTTCAATTATCTTTGTTCGGAAAGAGGAATAAACTTTGCACAAATTAAGGAAAGGTTCACAAGGAACATGTCTCAACTTTTCATCTCCGTAATTCTCTGTATAATGTAGTTTGAAAAGTCTGTAGAAAAGTTTTTTTTTTAATGATATTAATGTACTTTTTTATTGATTAACGATACATACTTTCAAAACGTAAAATTTTGTAGTCTTAAATGTTTTCCAAGCTCATGTTTCAAAAAGTTTTTCAATTCAAATGACATATCCGATAAATGGAAGGTTTTTTAATCTAAAATTGGTCTGGATTGAATCATATGTAAGTCAGATATTATTCCTGACCTTGGAATTAGAATATAGAATTTTACTGAGAAGTTTCGAACAAATATAAAATTATTTAGCAATTCTGCTCATGAAATCAATCATAATTCGTTCTAACTTAATTCTCAAAATTCGTTTCAGATGTATGGCTGTCATTGCTTCAGTGCGGATGTACTAAACTCCAGACTGTACTGAATTACGTGATACAACTCTCGCGTCTTATAAAAGCAGTTGAATTAAATTTTTGAACTTTTGCAGTTTTATTACCTCTTGTCATTTGCTTTTATTATTTGCCTCAGTTATTTTATCTTTAAGAGATATAAAAATTAAAAGGATGTGACATTTAAATTGAAAATTTTCTTTTTACTGTAATTTTCAGCTTTACACGCATAGATAAATACTTAATAACGTATTTATACATTTTATGCTCCCTAATTTTTTAAACAATTAAAAAATGTTTGCAATCATGAAAAATATTAAGTGTGAATAATGAATAATTTAGTAACTTTTAAATGTTTTTGATAATGAAAACTACAATTCGCAGCTCAATTGGATGTAAATATAAATAGAATTCTATTTATATAATTTTATCTAATTAATCAAATTGTAAATTTTTCAAAATCTAATGACTCATGTCAAATTCCTGAAATGTAATATTGTAAAAAAAATTTGTATTCTTGTAGTATCAGAATACTTGGAAAAATAATTTTGCATTAATTTTCAGTAAAACAGAAAAATCAGTCACACTTTTATTTTCGATATGTATCTTTCTTCACTATCATTAGAAACAAAAGCTATAAGAATAAAAAAGACATTTAGAAAAGCAGATTAAATATGCTCTTATTACATTAAAAGAAAGCATTTTTTTCAATTGTAAAAGTAAGATTCAGATGTAGAGTTAGTTACAGTTATGACCAGATTTATCTTTTCGGAAATAATTGAATCTTAAATCACACAGGAAAGAAAAAAAAACTTCAGATTTCGGTCTCCAATCCACAGTGCTTGAGACATAATTTGATATAAAAACAAATGAATTATGATTTTGTGTTTCTGTTTTAAGTACTTTTTTGTCTTTGGGGCGACTCTCGAATCTAGAGAGGTGAAATATTAGGCGACAGAGTTGCAAAATTGCCCTGATCAACATTGCAACCATTTAGTTTCAGAATTGATATTTATACTCTCTGCTGAAATGGGAAATGTGTCGCCGTACACCTTAATATTTTTATGTACCATTTGTTTTCAAGTTTCAAGCGGGGGAAAAAACAAGGATATTTTTTCGCAATAAATATTTAAATTTGTTTCGCAGTATAAAATCTTAAATCATAATTTTTATTTTTGGCATGTTAGGAGAAATTTAATTATAACTTAAATGATGATTCTTGTAATACACATTTTTCGTCTTTGCTTTTGAGCTTACAGTTTAATGAAAAAATATCTAATACGCATTTATTTTGCTTCACTGTTTTGAGAAACTGTTGTCATCTATTACAAACTTTAATTTAAGATAAACTAGCATTATTTATAGTTACATATTAAAATGATTTAATTAGATTAATTCATTTAAGAAATAATTTCTAGCTAATTGCATTAATATATTTATAAACTAGTTTTTAGTTATTTATATCAAGCTATAATGCATATATTGATAATTACCATGTTTTCACTAAAAAATAGAACTCAAATTATTTCATTTTTAATATTTAATTTAGAATAAGATAAATGTTAAAAATAGGCTTAAAAGAGATTCATAATATTAATAAATTAATTTTAATCATATCTATTTTTATCTTTCGATTTAATTTTTTATTCCGTATTATTTTCTATAATCGAAATATAATGATACACATTTTCTCTGATTAAACAAGAACTTAAAAAAATATTCATTTTTGTTCAACAACAATTTATTGAATAGCAACTGTAGTAATAGTGATTTATTAGATAAAAATCAAATAGTTAACAACCTTATGCTCATCTTAAAGTAACCTAATTTTAAAATATTTTTGCATTCTGTTAAAAAAAATAAAAGACAGTTATTATTAAATGAATTGTAATGTGTCATGGTCTAAATATATTAAAGATTGATTACTTGGAATAGAAGATTTTGTTATTCTAGTGAAGCTAAAGAATTTTGCTGAAGTTTTTGTTTTGCTATCTATTTTGAAGTCTTATAAATAGAGTACCCTAAAATAACTTCAAAATAAAAGGGATGAATTATTGCTGATTCATAAAGTGAACAACAAAAATTAATAAATATAAATAAAAAAGATTTAAAAGAAATCTTTTAAATTGAAATTAAAATATTGCGGAAACAAACATGAGAAATTAAAGGAAAAATTTTTAAATTAAAAAATTAAATGTGCTTTATCGCATTGTTCATCATTTCGGTCTGTTTTCAATAATATTGTTTGATATCTATATTTCGAGGTTTTTCCAATTTAATTTATGTCTTATAATGTTCTGGGTATTTGAGTTTTTCTTATTTAAATGTTTTATTTCTCATTTATTTCCGTAAGAATAATCACTACGTAGTAGCTAAGCATACAAATACAAAAATGGGGAACTTGAATCCTGTAGTCTGAAAAATATATAAGAATATATAATTTAAATTTTAATGAAATTTTATGAAATTTTTCAAATTTTGGTGCAAAGAACATTTATTATTTAGCTAATTTTTTGTTTACAAAGAATGATAATATTTGTGTTATTCTGAGATATAATTCATGATGTATTTAACATGACGTTTAACAAAAACAATGTTATTATTTCGTAGTTTGCATTTATAGCATTGTAATATTTTCTTTTTCTATTTTCCGAATTTGAATGTGGGGTAAAGGTTTGGTATTTATAATTAATTTAGCTTTTGACTTAAGATATTGAGACTTGTAATACAAACGTTCTCCATCTGCCTATTATGTAGCTTTAGACTCATGTAAAATACAAATTATTATAAATTACTAGTTAGGATGTTTGCTCGCTAGTGTTAATGCAGTCAGAGAAGAGCATACCATACTCTAGTGATAGAACATCATAACAGTAAATAGAAGAACCCAAGTTATAGCCTGACAACTGTTTAATAAAAAAGACGTTTATTTTACGATTTTTTTTAATAGAATCTTTTGCTGAGATATAGATGCTTTGGAGATTTCGACGTTTTCTTCCTTTTCATATGTAGATGCAGATCAAATCTAGAAAATATCCTCCCAAAATTCAAAGATATTGAACTGCATCTGTTCAAAAAGTTTATAATAGAATCCATCTATTTAGCTATCCATTTTTTAGTATTATAGAAAGCAAAATCATTCATTTTATTAAATAAGTAATTCGTGACTATATCCATGTTATAATTCTAAATGAGATATTCTTATCTTATTTATAAATTAAAATACATATTTAAAATGGTTGTTTCACTCTAATTTGACAGAGTTTTCAAATTTTAACTTATTTTAGAGTTTTTTGGCAATATAATGAATATATGCCACTTTTTACTATTTTGTTTAAGATTAAATTAATACACTGCTGGCCACCCAAATTGCAACACCAAGAAAGACAAGAGATATTACAACAAAATTTATTTTGTAGATAACATGTTGACCAAGTAACAAATGATTAAATTTACCGACTTTTGTTAAGTGTGGTTCCTGCCAAAATCAGTAACCAGAGTAGCCGACATTGTTGGAGATCATCGCTGCCACACACCTCGTCATTGATTCAAAGAGACTTTGGGTGTGTTCTTGGAGTACAGCAGACCCAGCTGCTTATACACGTTGCCAAAATTGATCTGGTGTGCCAGCTGGGGATGTAATCTGGGTCAATTGTTGAGCAACCATGGACCACAAGTTTTCTATCGGCGAAAGATCCGGAGAGCGAGCCGGACAGGGAAGCAATTCAATCTGGCGAATGATGATGAACTCTTGGATAATTCATGCAACGTGTGGTCGCGCATTCTCCTGTTGAAATACGGCTGTGGGCAAGCCCTGAAGGTAAGGAAGGACAACTGACAACCTCGGATATGTAGCACTGGCTGTTTAAAGTACCGGTAATGCGTATTAGAAAAGTGCGAGAGTGATATCTAATACCTCCCCATACCATAATACCTGGTGCAGGACCAGTGTGGGGGTGCATAACGCAGATGTTCAGCATCCTCTCTCCACGGACAAGTTATTTATTTCCATGGAGCTTTATATTCTGTACTGTACGGTGTCTCCAGACTAGAATGTGACCATCGTGGTGTTGCAGACAAAAGTGGGACTCGTCAGTAAAGTCAGTTTCATTTAACTCTGCCGTCCACATTCTACTATCATCGCACCATTAGAAGCGAAGACGTTTGTGGTTCTGCGTCAAGGGTAGACGAAGCAATGGACGTCTTGCGGACAGACCACGCTGCTGTAAACGGCATCGAATTTTACGCGCATACACTGGATAATGCGTTACAGACTGAATGTGCTATGGACGAGCGATCCGTCACTGCCATGCGCACAATTCGCCTGTCATCACGTGAAGTAGTGAACTGAGGTGGATGCACGCCGGTCTGTCGTACCCTCCTGCATCCAACGATCACATATTCGCATTACAGTAGTTTGGTTTCATCCAACACGACTACTGATTTTCATGAAAGAAAGTCCACAATCTCGGTAGGCCACTATCCTTCCTCTGTCGAACTCAGATACTTAATCAAAAATGATCACTGTTTTTTTACGAGGCATAAATGATCGTTTTTTTTTACAAAAAAAATAAAAAAAATTGCAGAACTTAAAATCCTCGCAATCTCCAAGCCTTAAATAGTGCACTGAAGTGGCGCCGCAGGCGTGCATGGTGTGCGTCTGCGCAGAAATTCTAATCATTTGCATATCTCACCTCCGCATATTGTAAATTTCATGTTATTTGCATGTTTCCTTCAGGGCGTTGCATTTACCGTAGTGTATTTAAAGTTATTGAAAAAAGTCTTTATAGGTGTTTATTTGAATTCAAGTTTAAGGTAATTTAAAATTTACATTTCTTCTATGATTTATTTAACTAATTTGCCTTTACCTTAAATTAAAGCAATACAATTTTTTTTATTCTAATTTCAATTTCATAAATGTTGTATAAAACAGATAACCAAATTAAGATAGTAACAATTAACTATGAATAAATATTTTAAATAAAAACTATTGGCTATAATAAATTATCTCATAATTTACATACCACTATAACCTGGTATTGAAAGGTATCGCTTTTTTGTGTGCTTAATAATGGAAGGAAGTAAAGAAGTGAAGAAACTATTCCCGAGACATTATTATGACTCACCTCATAAGTTTGAGTCATAATAAATAAGTCGATAGTTACTTCTTTTTCTTTACATCTCACTGGTATCGAGAGGTAGAAATTGATTCTTTAATATAGTGGACTCCCTCTCAGCCAGTGGTCTTTGATTGCTTTAAGGCAAAATAGATTCTTCTGTAAATCTGGTTCTTACAAGCCCAATTTTTAAATAAGGGAACGCCAAACTAAAATACCATTCTTGGTTCAGTAAAAGGACAGGAATTCAAAACATAACTGAGAAAGCGAACCATCATTTTCAGAAAGTCTACATAGACTCACTAAAAGCTGTGAAATAAAGTATGGTTTAATGTCTCATCATTGGTATGATATACAAGTTTAAATAGAGTATCAGTTCAGGTGGTCCTCTTGTAACATGAACGTAGAGTCAAAATAACGAGGTGGAATTTATACTTAATACCTTAGGTAGAAATAGACAATATGTATAGACAACATACTGTCTATTTCTAGATATATTCAGATAGTAAAATAACATTACTTGACTCTAAAAGAGTATATGCGCATGAGCAAGCACGTGAACTTTAACAAGCACTTTCTTAGTGATTTTTCTAAAAACACCTTTAATTGCTATTACTCATTCTAATAGTACATTTGAGGAATTTTTCTTTGTTTACTCCCCAAATTGTTTTTGAACAACTCTAAGGCGTACCCACGCACCGTTACGATCTACTTCAGGGTCTCGGTCTCAGAATATAGCAATCTGAACAACTATTTAAAGCGAGAACCTTCGACAACACGAAAATGGTACATTTCAACCATATGTGGGTCGAGAAAATCGGTAATTTAGATATAAAAAAAAAGGTGGGAAAATTAAGCTTTTGCCTTGAGTACCAAAAAGGATGGTAAATGATTCTAATTAGTTAGAACCATAAGTTTTTAAATTTGAAGTTAAGTTACGAAATTTTAATAATATGTGACCGATATTTCTAAAATATTTAATATTTATGTGTAAAATAAAATTGTAACTTATAAAAAAAGTTGACATCTTCAAAAATTGTTAAGAAACTGATTAATATTTCGTTCCTTATAACTTATTCCATAATTGCAATTTTATTTTTGATTAATTTTTGTGCTTAAACAAATAAATGAGATGCATGTTTAAATATTTAAGAACATAAATATTTAATTTAAATCGTATTACTTGTTTTAGAGTAAGAAATATTTAATATTTATGTTCTCTTCAGGAGAATTCTTAAAGCAAAAATTCCTTCATTATTACTGAAATTTGTTAATTAATATTATTTGCATTTATTAGATCACTTTTTATATTATGTTGTACTCCTGAAAACACAAATTTCGGAAATAATAATCCTAAAATAATAAAAATTTTATTTACGTGGTTTTTATTATTATTATTTTCTATTAAAACTTTCAGGTTGAAGGAAAAATTGGTCCACTTACCGACTATGCTATTCCCGATTTAGAAACTTTAGAATTATAAGCACGAGTATGTCTCTAGGGGCTCCGTAAAGGAGACGTAAAAGTTCAAAGGGAGCAGAAATCTCGAACTACGTTTCATTCTAATAAATTTACTCGTTATTGTTAATTCAATTGTGTTTTATATTAATTGTGAAGATTGAGAATGTTTTGATATTGACATGACTATTGTTCAGGAATAAACACTGTAAAATGTGCATAACTTTAAAAATAGACCAAAAATTACCGAAAAAAAAATTAAAGAATATAAATATTATCTCTGGAATCATATTGCTGTTTATTGATTAATACGAAAGTTTATAATGTAAATACAGGAGTCATTTTGATCAGAAGAATCCGAAAAGTATTTCCATAACAGCAGAATTTCCGGTATATCAGATTATTGGTTGTTATTTAAAACAAGAGCTCGTAATATAATGAATGCAGAAGTTCACTTCAATCAGAAGATCCAGATAAATAGTTCAGCAACAGCAGAATTAAACGTATTTATAGATTTTATTGAATTTTTAGTCCATATCTTCATATTTTAAGCTTTTAGAATAATTGACAGTAATTTTTACTATAAAATAATATTTTGTTCAATATAGTCTTATATGTTTTGAATATACTATATAAGGTAACGGTATTATCACCTTTAGTGCTTGTCTAAAAGATAAAACTGTTATCAGTTTATTTTTCAGTCAACAGAATTAAAGAATTGAAATTACTGCATGTTTTCTAATGACATCTCAATATTATCTATTTATTACTTAAGATTTTATCCCCTCTTAAAGACAATATTTCTTTGTGCAGTCAGATTTTTCATTGTAAGTCATTCTTATGTGCAAATTCAAATTTTTTACAATAACGAAGAAAAATTAAACAAAGTAGAAAATTATAATTAGATGTGTTAGTATGTACAATTGAGTAGCAGCCTAGAAAAGAACAAAGTGCTTATTGAGTTACACTTTTTTTTTTCTAATAAAGTTTGGTAAAATATTTATTTATCTATATTTATATATGTACATACATATAAAATAGATGTTAATGTTGCTATTAATTTTTGTAAATAATTTATGAGAATATTCTAAAAAAACATTTTAATGTATTTTAGTATATATTTGTGTAATAAGTCTTTATTTTTATTTATTTATCATTATTTATAGAAAATAGTTGTTGTTATACAGCTTTACGTTAAAAAATATAGTTGTTTCATGTTAATAATCTATTTAAATTACATAAATTTCATTTTCAAACTAAAATCATAAAAGTAAGTAAGTTAAATATCAGAGCGTAAATATTATATTATAATATAATATTTATTTTTATTTTTTCCCTTTAACAATCAAATTAAAAAAGACTTAACATTTCTATGCAGCATATTTTAAAATCTGTTATTTGAAATCAGAAAACTGATTTTAAAATCTATCCAACTTAAATATTATCTTTTACAATATTATTCCAAGTTAAGAAAAATTAAACAAGTAAATTGCTGAATGGCGAAATAATTCATTTTAGATATTCAAAACATAAAAAATTGAGTGAAAGAAATACATTTGGAGGAAATAAAACAATTTTTGTCTGTATCATTTACAATCTTACGTGTATAGTTGAGTCATACATCTCACAAGGTTACTAGCGGGAATTTAAAACCTTTTGGGAAGGGGAAAAGGAAAAAAAATTGCAATAATAATAATAAAAAAACATCCATTACCTAAAGACTTAAAATGCCGCTACTGGCGCTGCTTCTGTAGTAGAAGATGTGTTGCTGCCATCGGATAAAGATCTTTTCTCTCATAAGGAGCAGACGATGTTTCTCTTCAGAGCCTGTTCTATTCCAGGCTTCTATCCAGCTTGACCGCTTCGTGAAAAAAGAACTTTTCTAATATTTTATTTATTTTCTATTACTTAATATTTATTTTCCATTTATTAGATTCATTGCTATTTTTTGTGTGACTGACTATTAAGATTGAAATATTTTTACTCGTTTGATTACATCTTGTGGCAATTACTAATATTTAAGAATTCGAGTAAGAATCAGTTTTTGTTTCTTCGAAACGTGAGTTCTAATGTGACTTTTCTGTGTTAGTCTGATTTTTATTATGAAATTCATGTGATATTTTTGTTATTAATTATTTCTTTATGGAGGGCTGAGTCATCTTACTCAGACCGGCGTTATATATATAATTTTTTTTCGTCTGGAAAGATTTTCTTTGACAGAAGAATGGAGTTACCTGTTGCTTTGACAACACTTTTTGTCGTCTACTCTGTTGCATATGGTGGTGTACACAGAAGTAAAAGACAAAGTGAGTAATATTTTTTAATTATAATTCTCTTAATTAGCTTAAATTACAATAATTGACGAAAATTATAAATCTAAGTAGATGTAAATTAGATCTTTAAAATTAATTCTTAAAATCTCTGTAATTTTAAAATTAAATATTTTTTAAAATTTGAAAAATTAATGTTAAAATTCTCAAATTTTTCGAGATTTTTCTTTACTAATATAAAGCATGAAGAATTTATAAGCAAAATTTATAAATAAACATCTTTTTATATGTTAAATAATTTTAATAAATATAAATATTTATATGACTTTTTTCACTTTTTATTTCTTCTTTGTTAATATTATGCAAAACTTATGCTTAAAAATCTTCTAATATGTTAAGAAATTTTAAAAATGTCATTTTTTCAAAATGTTTATTTATATACATTTACTTTACAAAGTAAATTCATTTGAGATGTATACATGTATATTATAGGTATTTTAAAGAATCATGTAAGTTTAGTTTTATATTTTAAAAATTAATATAACAGTAAAAAAACAAATCTTAAACTGCATATTGTAAAAATTACATATTGCATTATGTATAATTTTTGTGAAAACATATTTAATATTCATAAATTTTAATTGAATATAAATAATTTTATGCATTTAATCATTTTATTAAAAAATAAATATGAGATTTTTAAAACTAAAATATTATTAGAGGAAATAAATAATTAAATTTTCACTTAATAATGTTTGATTATTACAATTATCTATGCCATGTTTCTGCATTACATACATTTATAAATAACTATGGATCGAATTAATCTATGACACCAGATTTTAATTATTCAGACTTTATTAAACTGACATTCGATATCACCGTAATATTCGACTTCATTAAATATAAGTATTTTATTAATCTAATTGGCATGACATAAATTTCATTAATTATATATTATATATTAGATATATTACGAATAAATTAATAAAGTAGTATTTGAGTATTTCGATCCAATTTTATTTCAAAATTAGTAATAAGTACTAAATAATTTTTAACATATTCTAAAGTCTCTTGGTTTTAAATAAATAAAACAAAATAATTTGCTTTAAGTATTTTCTATCTTACATAAATAATATATTTATATTGAAAACCTTTTAAGAATAATTTTACAGAAAATAAATGATTTGTAAAAAAATTTTTTAATAAAAACTAAATGCTCGAGACTCAATTGAATTTGTTAAACTTTGAAAGTTGCATTGGAATTGAATATTATAAAATTATTTTAATTTAAGAAATATCATTACTTAAATCGCTAATAGATGGCAGAGTGACGTATCGTTCTCTTCTCTGTAAGATTTCAATCTGACAAAAATGGTTCCTACAGCGCTAAATTTAAACTCATTTCCTAAAGCACGCTTTCTTATACTGGAACCAAGCATATCATATGGGAGACATCAAAAATTATATATTTTATTACCCTGAACACATATTTTTAGAAGTGAAAAATATTTCTAAGATAAGAAGATATTAAGATAAAACTATTGCATAGCTTTAATAATTTATTTTTTTTTTGTTTATTTTAAAGTGAAATTGAGAATTGTCTTATGAGAATCATGTTATAATATCATTTCTTTTTCATAGTTATTTAAAATCAATGAATTTCATAATCGTTGATTCAATTTAATAGAGAAAACTATCAAAATTTCATACATTTTGAAAATGTCATTTAATTTTGATATTATATATATTTTTATTTTAACACAAAAATATACTAAAATTTATTTCACTTTTTGAAATTAAAATATTATTAATAAACAAGAAGCTTTTTATGTTTAGCATTTAAAAATAGTTTAGCTACAAGCATTTAAAAATAGTTTAGCTAATTTATATTTCCAGAGTCTATTTATCTTTGAAGATACATTTATTCTTAAAGTTATCATTATTTTTTTTTAATTCCTAATTAAAAAGTTTTACTTGTGGATATTAAGTAAGATAAAGATAAAACTCTTTTATATCTAATACAAGTGTAATTCCTGAAAAATATAAATAATTGAATTTATAAAATATTGTTTAGTATTTATTGACTATGATATTATTTATTATATATAATTAATAAACTATGAAATATTTTTGAAATGTAAGGTTGCACTATAGTGAAATACGGAAAGGTTGTAAACTCAGGAAATAAAAATATCAAGCGCAAAAAAAATTTGAATACTAATAAAAAACAAAATAAATATAATAAATATAAGAAAGTAAAGTTTAAAAAAATACACTACTGGCCATTAAAATTGCTACACCAAGAAGGAATGCAAATAACAGGACGATATTTATTGGGCACATACATTATAGTGGAAAGAACAAGTGATTAGATTTACAGGAAATTAGGATGTATAGATCTTGAGAAATCAGTATTCAGAGCCGCCACCTTTGGCTGCAATAACAGCATTTATCCGCCTGGGCATGGAGTCAAACAGAGATTGTATGGCATGTACGGGGATCTCAGTCCATGCAGCTTCAACACTATGCCACAGTTCATCGACAGTAGTGGATGGTGAGTGATGGCGTGCCAATCGCTCGGCAACCATTGACCACACGTTCTCAATTGGTGACAGATCAGGAGAACGTGCTGGCCAGGTTAACAGTCGAATCTATTCTGTATCAAAGAAGTTCAGAACAGTACGGGCAACATGTGGTCGTGCATTATCCTGTTGAAACAAAGCATTAGGGAGGCCTCGAAGATAAAGCAGAGCCATGGGCCTTAACACATCGGAAATGTTACGGTTGCTGTTCAAAGTGCCGGTAATGCGAACAAGAGGTGATCGAGACGTGTATCCAATGGCACCCCATACCATCACTCCAGCAGATGGGCCAGTATGGCGATGTCCAATGCAAGCTGGCAATGCGCGTTCTCAGCGATGCCTCCAAACATGGATGCGGCCATCATGGTCCTGTATACAGAGCCGAGATTCATCTGTAAAGATGACGTGATGCCATTCCCGCGTCCAGGTTCGTCGCTGATCACACCATTGAAGGCGCTCCTTCTGTGACGCAGCGTCAATGGTAGCCGAAGTCATGGTCGCCGTGCAAACAATCCATGCAAACGTCGTCGAACTGTTCGAGCAGAAACTTGTTGCCTTGCAAATGACTCCATTTCTCGACTCAGTGTTCGTGACGTGGCAGTACGATCCCTTGTGACCATGCGGATAAGTTGTCTGTCTTCTCTGCTGTTAGTGATGGGGGGTCGCTGAGATCCTGCATGACGTGCCGTATGATTGTCCTGAACCCATCGATTCCATATTCTGCTAACAGTCATGGGGTCTCGACCGACGCGAGCAGCAATATTGCGGTACGATAAACCGCAATCCCGGTAGGCTATAATCCTTCCTCGATCAAAGTTAGACACGTGCTGATAGGAATTTTTTCTTCTTACACGAGGCATTACAACAACTTTCTTTGCCGAAAACAACGTTGAAACGGAAATTGAGTATGAGAAAACTGCTGGAAAATCTCTGTGTTTATACACATTGTAGATGTCGCTACTGTCGCCTGCTTTGTATGAATGCGCTGAAAATCTAATCATTTGCATATCACAGCAAGTTCTACCTGTTATGCAAATTTCACGTGTGTGGTGTGCCGCTTTCCTGGTGTAGCAATTTTAATGGCCAGTAGTGTAGATCCTTTCAAATTTTGTTCCTATTTATTTATTTTTCTTCGCAGAATTTTACAATAAATTATTTGGCAACTCACACTGGTTTTTTATAGAAGAATGTTGCTGCTAATATTTTTACTTCTATTTTTTAATTTTTTAAACTCTCTCTTTCTCTCTCTCTCTCTCTCTCTCTCTCTCTCTCTCTCTCTCTCTCTCTCTCTATATATATATATATATATATATATATATATATATATATATATATATATATATGGTAAAAATATATTTGAGGATGCCCCTTGGTGCGATTTCAAATTTTCGCGCCAAGCGCTCTACAGCTCTGTTGCAAACCTAAATTACGTCACTACGCGCGATAGCCGTCAACCAATAACGATCGCGTTCGAACTTCAACTTTGAAATCGTGCGTTTTTCCGAATTCCAAATATTAAAAATTTGAATATTTCATTAATTAAGTACTATAAAAGTTTTAAAATTCTAATAACTAGAAACGAAATTTTTAAAATTGGATTTTTAATATACCGTGCAATTGCGCTCACATAAAAAAAAGAAAAAGAATGTACCGCTACGTACTACAGTGGCAACCGGGCAATAAAGCTAAATTTCAAACGTTAACAAATTTCATTTTATTTTTAAATTCGACTTTTAATGTACCGAGCAATGGCACCCACCTTAAAAAAACATCAGTGTAGCGCTGCCTACTACAGTGGCAACCACGCAATAAAGCTATACTTCAAACGTTAACAAATTTCATTTTATATTTAAATTCGACTTTTAATGTACCGAGCAATGGCGCCCACCTTAAAAAAACATCAGTGTAGCACTACCTACTACAGTGGCAACCGGGCAATAAAGCTAAATTTCTAACGTTAACAACTTTCATGTTTTTATTTAAATTCGACTTTTAATATACCGAGCAATGGTGCCCACCTTAAAAAAACATTAGTGTAGCACTACCTATTACAGTATCAACCGGGAAATAAAGCTAAATTTCTAACGTTAACAAATTTCATTTTATATTTAAATTCGATTTTTAATATACCGAGCAATGGCGCCCACATTAAAGAAATTTCAGTACGCGCCATATTCTAACACTAACATGCAATACACGCAACTTAAACATTCATTTTTATAAAAACTTTAGTTTCTAAATATGAATAAAAGTTATTGAAAAACAAAATAACTCACTTAATCTTC
Organism: Latrodectus hesperus; assembly: GCA_037975125.1. Lineage (NCBI taxonomy): Eukaryota > Metazoa > Arthropoda > Arachnida > Araneae > Theridiidae > Latrodectus > Latrodectus hesperus. The sequence continues at coordinate 34,775,860 of CM075850.1, forward strand.
ATCGCTCTCCGAATCGTTACTTTTCGGCGAATTTACCGTTTTTATCGCATTTAAAAAAAATCTTTTATTATATTTTCCCGATGATTCTTTCTCCATACGTACTCCGCGAAAACGTAAAATCAATATATCCTCATCCATACTTATTAATTTTCGCAAGCAACACATAAACTCCAAAAATCGAAATCGAAAATCAATGCTTCAAAATTATTCTGTAATATTTTCAAGGGTTACATACAAAACGCGCATGTCACGCGATCACGTCACCTTAATTCAAAAATAACAGTTAAATCTAAACCAATCAGAATCATATATGCATTTCAACTCAGGGTTACCATAAATAGAACTACAACGCCTGGCTTGTCGATAAACTTGGCGATAATTCAAGTGGCAGCCTCAAGTATAGTCTTACCATATATGGTATATGTATATATATGTGTGTGTGTGTGTGTGTGAAAAGGACAAAAAAAACCCCACACACAGTCATTTCTCGTTATTTAGTTATGGTTACAGAAATATACTTTACATAAGAGTGATTACATTACTCAGCAGACTTTTCAAAGATATTCATGTATTTCAAAGGAAAATATCTAGAAAAATCCTAAACAACGACTCTTAGAAATGTGTTCTAGGAAAATAGATCAAAAATTGTCTTCCAGTGTTCAGCAGGAATGTTTCATTCAGAAAAAAGCGATCATACTGCTATGTCGTGTTGATATTGCATAGTGGATTGCTTCAACTCAAGGTGTAATATTTTTAATATTTGTAGAGTTTCAGCATGAATTATAAAGTCTCTATCGAAGGGACTTTATTATGAAGTCCTTTCGGTAAAGATGTTAGGATGCGCTGTACTTACGTATCGCAATGATGGACGGATGGTTGTACACAAAAATTTTTGCAATAACTTTTTCGACGATTGATTGCATTTTGCAAAACTATATTAATTATCTGTAACTAAATATTCTTAGTGTAATAGCCAGAGAAATTTATGCGCCCCCGCTTTATCTTGAAGTAAGAGTGGGTTGCATGTTTTCTCTTGTTGCACCAAAGAAAGCTTGGAAAATCCACTATCATCCACCTCAACATATCTGAACGCAAGAAGCAACAGCGTAATATCTATTTTCCAATGTTCAATTAGTTCGTTCGTTGGTCAGCTCTTGTTCAATTGGTTTAAACATTGTTAGTTACAGGCTGGGACAATTCTTACCCAACCGAAGAAGTCTCCCAAGAATGCTGTCATATCGCAAAGCCATCGTTAGCACCATATTAATTATTCATTGAAGTCTATTTAATTAATAGCATTTCCGAGTATGAAAATATAGAAAGAAGTATAAAATAATAATATTGAAAATAAAGCTAATGAAGTATTTTAAACTTTTCTTAAGAATAGTTTCATTTTATCTTTTTATAAAATTGTGATGTTTTTAAAGTTATGTGGCTAGTTTCTTTCCTATAAAGATAATGCATAATATTTCTCGATTAAAATCTGAATAATATTTTTATATATAATATATAAGTTAAGAAAAAGGTATGAGAAATACTAATGACTGACAAAGATAACCATAGACCTAAAAATAATAAAAATTTGAATTTTTAAGAGCATTGGAAGGTGCCAATTTATTTTGTAAAAAATAGTTTTAAAGAAAATTAGTTGCGTCAACTACCTAACTTTTTTTAAAGAATCATCTTGATACGTCTAAAATGAACTACAACTAGCGTAGAAAATTTGTAAAGCTATCATACATATTTTTATGCACTTTTATTATTATTGAAAATTTTTGAATTGGATTAATATATGATTATAATCATTTCTTTCACTTTTAGGGTACTGGTTTGATATTGTATGTTTGAGTATTTAGTATACATAGTATGTTTTCTCTAATGCAATTAAAATGGAAAAAAAAATGAGTGATATCGCACTAGATTTCGCTTTGGAGGGCTAATTATATTTCAATATACCCAGCAGACATGGAAATTTTTTATTTGTAATATCTAATATTTGTGCAAAAATTTAGTGTTTTAAGTAATAGTTAAGAACATAAGAAACATATTTTAACATTAGAAAATTGTACAATATTAATATACTTAAGAATTTATTCTAGAAATCCGACATTATGTTAACATATGCTGATAAGAATACAATGTTAAGTTGTTATCTGTTTAACTTAAAAAATCAAGTATCTATGATATATGTTAGATGTGTGTGTTATTTTTGCTCAATATATTAATATTGATTTATTAGCTTGAAAAATATATTTTTAATTTTATGAAAAACTTATTTCAACTTTTATTTCTGATAAATTATGCTTCAAGTTCAATTCTTTTTTTATAAAATATTTTTAAAACTTTTTTTTAGATTATTGTTTTTTCAGCTGGCATGTAAATAATATAAGCGTAACAAAAATTATGTTTTTATTTAATGGCGACATTACTTCAAGTACGTACAGAATCGCAGTAAAAGAAGTAAGTCTCACGTAATTCCAAGCAACAGTTGCGTACACCATTCAAGATTTGTTGATAGCAAACAAATCAGTCACATTTAACCGGAAGTTTCATGTACAAGCTCTAATATGTGAAAGGAGATTGTAATAAATCTTTTTGTAACCTTCTCATTGATGTAAAAAAATAAATATTTCACAGCAAATTGGGTCTAAAATATTAATTAGATATTTAGTTGTAAACAGAGATCATGTACATAAGATATAAGATTCCATTAATTTAGTCTATAAATTTTTAAATGATAATATTTGTTCAAAAAGCAATTAGCAAATATATTAGTTATCTGAAAATACTTTTTTTATTCTAAATATTCTCAAAATCTTTGTATGGTAGGGGTCAAAACTATTATTAATTGAATATAAAATATTGTTAATCTAGTACTTTAATTTTTTTATTTTTGACTTAATGATGCTTCATGGAAATTTTTTTGCTACCTTTTTCACTGCGATATGCTTATTTTAAAAGATTTTATAATATACTTAAATTTATACTTCCAAACATATTCGATACATTTTGCAGAAATTGGCCATTTATTGTACATATATTTTCAAATTGTTCCCAAGAAGTAAATATTTGATCTTGTATTTTTTAATTTAAAAATTTTCTAGGCAATATTTTTTGTTTTGATTCCAAAATAATATTTATAAACTAGAATATAGGAGTTTAATATCAGTAGTACTTTTGAAATTAAGAACTAAAATTTTTTCCCATTATTTTGTATTAATGGTAAATAAAAATTTATATAAATTGTTCTAGAAGAAAATATCTTAAAAATTTAATGGAAAATTTGGAAAAATAAAAAGTTCACTTAAAAATTTATTATTCCGAAATTTTTATTTTATAAAATAATATGATACATTTCTTGGCATGACATTAACTATATTTTTTGTGTATATTAATAGAGCTTTTCTTGTGAACTGTATAATCATTTACCTGTAAACATCAAAAAATGTATGCATTTCTGACAATTAATGATGTGAAAAGGATGGTTTTCTATAGATGATACTATTAATGCATATAAAAAAGAATGCGATTTTTATTATTAAATAATTTCTTTAGATAAATAATTATAATTTATCTATAACGACAATTAATGGAAGAGAAGAACTTCTTTAAATAAAGAAATTATTTTTTGTATACATGAATCTTTTTTAAATTCAGGGAATAAGTTTCATGTATTAGTTTCTTTTCAAATAAATTGTCATTCAAAGTTGTCAAATTTAATTTTTTTATATTTGTAATATTTTTTCTTTAGGAAATTTATTAAATGTAATTGATAATGTTTATGACATTAGGAAAAATAGCAGTAGTTTGATTCTGACACAACAGAAATAGCTTCGTATTGGTAAAATAACATATCTGGCTTGATTTAAATTGATCAGGTTGAATTATTTTCTTATTAAGACTCGGAAGAGAAAATATAATTGATGTACAAGTCTCACCTTTAGATCGTAGTTCAAAATGATGAGGTAATCGAAATATTGTTGAATTCAAAGACATTCTTTTGAAAATGTAATGAAATTAAATTAAATGGAAAATTTTTTGTTTCTTATGTTTTTTGAGTATTTTTTTCAAATTTAAATGAATGCTGTAAATTAAAAAATGCTTATTAAAAATCTTTATAGCAATTATAGAATAAGAAAATCTAAGTAATTCGTATTTAATGTAAATACTGGAAATAGACTCAATTATCTATATTGTGTACAATATATTCCTTTTAATCCTCAATTATATTACAATATACTGCTTATATTATATTATACTTTTATTTCTGATGAATTATATAATTTTATATCAATATTCATATAATTTTTAAAGTTTCAAAATTAATTAAAAATATTAAATTAAATGAAATGAAAGTATTATAAAGTTAGGTGAGGGCAAAACTTCACGAAACTTGATAAATATATTCACATTTTTATTTGAAACAAACTGACGTTTAAATTTTTACTCAAAATATTTAATGTTTAAGTGCGATGTTGAAGACACTATTTGGTGTTGCTTTGGAGGTGTTGTTTGGGTGATGAATATTTTGGTACTAAGCCAAAATCTTGGGATTCGTATAGTAGAATATTTGATTCTGGTTTAGTTAACACAAAATATTTGCAATTAAATATGATTTATACAAAAAATTCGAAGAATATTAGATGACAGAAGTAAAATCACTATGTATTTTTCCTTTGTAATAAATATTATTCATTTATTTACATTTTATTTCTGTTAAATTTTCAATGAAATAAAGGCTTTTATTTATTTATTTCCATTGAAAAGAGTGAAATTATTGTATAGATACGTGTAAAATATTATGTTATCAAACTATTTAAATACACAAAATCCATTTAATGTATCTAAAATTACTTTTGAAGAGCCATATTTATCATATTTGAATATTTAAATTGTTAACATTTATTTTCTAATATGGTGTTGTAGTATTTAGAACTTTGTTTTTGAATTGTTTTTATTAGTCATATATTTTAATTTTCATCAGTATGAAACACACACTCACACACACACACACACACACACACACACACACACACACACACACACACACACACACACACACACACACACACACACACACATATATATATATATATATATATATATATATATATATATATAATTTATGTTCAAATTTACGCAAGAATTTTCTAAGAGTTATATGTTGAGACGTTAAAATTACTTAGAAATTCATTATTGATTAAAATTCTTATCTTATAATTAATAAAATGATTCTTTATATAAGATATAACTCTTACTTATTTTTAATTCTATATTCAACCAACATAACTGATTTCTATATCAATAAAATTGTTTAGAATTTTGCTCTTTTTTCATCTTATCATGAGTTGAAAATTGAACATTAATATGAAATGGCAACAAAATAAAATTTTGTGCAATAAGGAAACATTGTGTAACTATAAAGAATAAAATTCAAATGTATTATATTTTTCATAAGGATCCTTGGTAGTAATATTGTGTATTGTTTTTCACATAATTTATTCCCCGAATTATTATTTTATTTTGATAATGGAGAAAGAACAATATATTAGATAATTGCGTCTAAAAGTTAAAATGATCGTACACACTGATTTTAGCTTATTTTATTATTTAATTGCAAAATATATTATGACTGATTTAACGCAAACATTTTTTTCGTTTTTAAGGTAAATAAAAACTATAATTTTCATGAAGTGTTTTCCCTTTTAAACATGAAACTCAATTCTTTTATTTCAAATTTTGTTGCAATGTAAGAAAAATGGCGTAACCTTCCTAGACAAATATCATTACATTTAAAATCTTGAAAGAATTTATAATAACAAAAAAAAATCGGTATTACTTTTGTACAAATCAAGAGGTATATAATTTACAATGTAAAATAGTTTAAAACAGATCTAAAACTATGATGAATTTCTTGCAAAATACTGTTTAATAGTTTAGCACATTTTTATTTAAATTTAATATAAATATTTAAATTTTCATTAGCATAACTTCTTTATACACATTGTAGCATTGTCTAGCTGAAACATTGCTTCTTCATCGCCAAATGGTTAAAAGTAAAACTATCAAAATTTCATTCTGGTTGGAATGGAAGCTAAACAGGTAATTTTAATACGCAAAAGCCCCTATAAATCATAACAAAATGAGCTTAGTATAATCCAGTGGTAGGAAAGGTCTCTTCAGGATGAGAAATCCCGGTTTCGATTCAAGCCATTGTTGAACAAAATGAGATGGATGATGAATTTTGCCTCCTGCGTCCACGTCTATTGGAGAGAACTTTAAAAGTTTTCCGGGTTTCCTGTGTTGAGATATGTGAATAAAAGCAAATATCTTGCGGAACACAGGAATTTATGTAGTACTAAACTATTACAGAAATCTCCTCCATAAAGGTATTCGAATTATATATTTTTTAACTAAAAGAGCATCAATAATGCCACTAACTATCTGGTCCATCTGGGATGAAACGTTTTTCGTCAAAAAATATTATTTTATGAATACATTGTTCTGTGTGCCGCATCTTTAATTGATTTTCAAAACATATTTATTTGTAATTTTGTGAACATGGGTTTATTATTTTATTTCTCATATTTGATACTTTTGATGGTAGAAAGTATCTTGAAATTAAGCTTCTGTGAATATTTAAAAGTTTGTATTTTCTGTGCTGACGAGCTGAAAAGAAAAAAACGGCTTTTTAGAAAAGTATCATATGATGATCGGGCTTATAGAGTGAAGTATAAATGTAAAGAATTTGAAACTATAGATTGAAACTCCTATTATCGAATGCATTATCCATTTCTTCTGAACACTCTTTTTGCATGAAGAGTTCTCATTGTTCTCAAATTATGATAGTGTAGAACTATTTTCTTCCAATACGACATCTAAGTTAAATATTGCTTAAGCCCTTTTCTTCCATGCAAGTGTTTGTCTCTTCTGAAATTTTCTACAATCAATCGAACTATCCACATTTTATAAATATATGTATGAATGAATAACTCGAAAGATAGAATTAAAGTCAACTGATAATTGAAATTTTATGCCACAAATAAATATAGTTTATAAAAAAGAATTAATAAAATAGTGTTTTGTCTCTGTTTTCAGACTTTTGTAGAATAAAAATGGCAAAAAAATAAATAATAAAAAATTACATATTTATTTTTTAATATAAAATTTGAAACAATATAAAATTGTTACATATATGTGTATAAAAGTATAAGTTTTAAGTTGAATAAATCAAAATAACTTATAGTAGAGATTCATGAAAAGCAAGAAATTTTTAATAGATGGTAGAAATAACTATTCAATTTTGTTAATCGTCGAAAATAAGCTATGGTAAAAAGTTTTCTTTCTTCTTTTTTATCATCATATTTACACATATTTACAAAGATGGGAAACGCTTATATCTGGCCTTTAGTTCAATTGTTCATGTGTCAATTCTCACATAGGAAGGGCGTTTTTAGTGTGTAGTTCAGAATCTAATTTAAATGATAGACCCTGATCTTATTAGCTTTTCTGTGAAACTGATGATTATAGAACAACAAACTTGCGTGTTTTGTCATTTTTTTGAAAACATACAAAACTTACTTAGTAAGGTCTTTGTTAGAGAATTGAAATAAAAAATTTGAAGAATGAGACTGAGTGCTCCTTAAAGAGGCATAGCAATTTATTCGTGATTGTAAATATTCACAATTTTATAGTATCATAATAGTATTTTTTTAATAAAAATTACCACAAAAAGTGATTAATTAAAAATGTCTGATTTTTACCTTCTGTTGTTCAAATGTATACTAAAATGCTCCTAATGCAAAATAACAAGCTATTTTTAATGGAATAATAAACTAAATTTGAATGCATTTCATAAATTATAGGAGAATATGTTTTATGAATTTAAATTAAATACTACCAACATATTATTCGCGTTGTTGTGGGTAGACCGTAAAAATTTTTGACATACATAAAAGCGATAAAAAAAATCAAGAATTGAATGTGTTTATATTATACTATTGAATTGCTATGCATATTCTGTTTATTTGATAGTATTTCATATGCACTCATACTTTTATGTAATAGAATATTGAAAATAATACAAATGGAAAATAAGGTGCTCCACCCATTAAAATTTTGAAAAGATGATATCACTTATGGATTGAAAAGTTGGCTGTTTCTGAATTAAATAATATTTTCAATCACTCAAAACTCAATAGAAATTTACTTTTTGTATGCATGTATGCAGTATTTAATATTTTTAATAACGTGATTGTTATAATGACGCATCATATTAACTTAAATATGCAAAATAAATATTGAAAAATCCTCTTTACCACTTTCATTTTATAATTTGATGTATTATACATACATTATATATATAACTTTTTTTACCATTCTTCCTTTCGCCATTATAGAGAGAAGGAAGAATTGTCTTCTGACTTTAGTTACGATGGAATACATTTTTAAACTATGAAAACTTTTGCAAGAAATAAAATAATGGAGAAATTTATAAAAAATGAATATTTTCTTTTACTACAAAAAGTTTAATTTTGTTTGAATGCCTTATTTACAATTATTGATAAATATAAAATAGTATAACTGTAGAGTATCCATAGCTAAACATTTATTTCAATTTAAAAAAAATGAAACCCTGTAAATACCAGTGCTGATATTCTTGATCCTATTCATGCCCTAAATATGGCTCCGATTTTACATTATCATAAAATAGAAGTTTGTCTTAGGATATGAAAGCATTAAAAAATGAATGTGCAAAACATTTAACGTTTACAGCTGATGATTGATGGTCATAGTGATAACAGCCTTCTGAGCAGCAATTGTAATTTTTTTAATATTTCTGCAACTTGCGTTACTTGCGGTTAAAGGGTTAATTGACCTCTTCCCTAAATAATCTAGTTAAATAGCCCTATCATCGGATTCCCATGTCCTGAGGTGTTGGATATACTTAATTGACGGTCACCTTAAACTAGAGAATATGCAGCTTTCTTTTCAAAAATACTTCTTATAAAATGGCTTTCATCATGCGCATTTTACATTGCATTTTACATACTACTATGAAATTGCTTTTGATTTAAATAAAATAACTGAGTTCATGCATACTCAACACTGAATATTTGCATTAAGTTAGTTCCATGTGCTACAGAATAAAGTAGATAAATCTAATATGAATGTAAGATGAATTGCTTAATCTAAAATAGATCAAACTGGGGGCAAAATTTAAAGCTATAATTATTCGAAATGCACCTTATTATAAATGGAGAATATGCTATTTACGTTAAATAGGACATGTAAATATCTATGAAAGCAATCATTAACTAAGGAATGTCTGCTTGAGTAAAAGAAATTTTTTTTCAAAATTAGTCAGAGGAAGACGTGAAAATATTTTAAATGATAAGCAACATAATTGTCATCATGTAGTTTAAGATAATATTTTTTTCTATTTTATTTATTGATTTATTTAATTTAGTACACATAATTATGAAAGCTGTATACAGTAACTGATCTATATTTTACATTAAAGTTCTTACATTAAATTACATATTTTTTAATTAATTCTTAAACAATTTTTTGAAATATAAAACTCAAAGCAAGTTAAGAAAATATAAAAATTTTCCTGCTTTGAATAATAACAGCTTTATTTTAACAAATTTCAGTGGTTTTCTAACCTATTGTTTGTAGATTCTTGACTCTTCAAAGTTTTTCACTTGATTTATATTTAATAATTTTGCTTTGATTTATATTAAATTTAATTGTAAAATTATTAGTTATGATTAATACATTGGCGCTCAGTTTTTGAATAACAAAACTTAAATCTATTTTGTTTAATGAAACTTAGCTTTATAATTAAGTATATCATTACTCAAATGATATCGTTATAGCTCTTATAATTACATTTATATTAAATACAAATAAAATACAAATAATAAATAAAAACTAAATACAAATAATATTATGGGAATTTCTTTGCAGAATGTTTAGTTGCAATCTCTAGAAATGTACATAACTATTAGTCATTTTTTGCATATAAGGGGTAACCTATAGCTTAAAATGTATTCCGAAGAATTAAATCCCTTTGTTACTGAACTAATAGTTTGTGCTCATACCACTCAGTTACAAGTTTTATAGGAAATATCATAGTTGTCCTGTATTTTATAATTAAATGTTGTTGTTTTATGAAATCATAATTAATGGTTATTTTTTTCAAAGTTAAACCACCTACTTGTTGCGTGGCTGGTTAATTGAGTTTTATAGCGCAACTATGTATTATGTTAAGCAAAATCTTATCCTTGAGAAGACAAAGGGAATTAGGAAGTACTGAACTATGTAGATTTAATGGAAATCGTATATGTTTTAAATTTAATAATAGTAGATAAGTCTTTTTTCTAATTATATGTCTAACTATAATGCTGAAGTTTAAATATTCATTTTAATTGCTAAAAAAATGTTGTAAAGTAATAACTTAGCAAAAGTAGATTGTGCGCATAAATTCTACAGTAACTGTCTTACCAACAACTCTTTACATGAACAAGTTAATGAAAACTGCAAAATTTCTTGAGTGAAAAGATAATTTCATTAATTTTTTAAGAAAATAGTATATTATTGCCCAATGAGAAAATTTATATTCTCAGAAAAGGGTCGCAAATTTATTTCAATAAGAATTGTATGATATCAAAGCTAAAAGTATACTTAAAGTCAATTGTATTTATCCTTCACAAATTGCGGTCTTTTTTTAAAAAAAAAATAGACTGTAAAAAATATTTATTAACTGGATCAAAGCAAGAATTTTCCATCAAATGTATGCATAATACGTTCGAAACACAGTTCCTTTTAGAAGATTTCTGCTCTTGAATATAAATTTCTTGTTGTTATTCAATGATTTCAGTACTTTTAGTAATTGTATTTTTAAAGTAATATTCATTGTATGTGTACGTTTTAACTTATTAAAACGTCAAATTTAAAAGGGTAATGGTATTGACTTTAATAGACGTTCGACAATAATACTCATTAGAAAAATATGAAATCAATATTTATCAACACTTAAAACAAATTTTAAATTATATGATTTTAACGCGAGAAGCGTAAAATTAATTATAAATAAATTATTAACTATAAATCCTATTGAAATAGTCATGAAAATAATTCAGGTGTTAAATCTCAATTATAGGAATTATGAGAAAGTATTTCATATATCCTACATTTTAGAGTTAATACCAATTGCAGGAAACTCTTTGTGGCTAATATTTCATGATTAATTTCTAAAAAGGACTTTCTATTTTGATTAAATTTCTTAAAACTTTATGAAGTATTTTTAAATAGGATTATTTATTTAGAGAACATTGCGTTATTCTTATAAAAACAGAATGAGTTTTGTTAAAGTTTTATTTTATCTATAAATTGAAGTCATTTTAACTTGATTTAGAAATTATTTTCATGCACATTTTTAAGCAACCATATTGTTTTATGAAATAAATATTTTAAAGTTGACATTTTTTGGAAGAAGAATGTGTTAAAATATTGTTCAAAAATGTGAATTTGATAGCAAAAATTTCAAAAATCAAATATCTATCTCACATTAATTTCTTTATAGATTTTATTTGCTTAAACTCAATAAAAATCATCACAATTCTTTATAGATAAAGGCTTTAAAATTATTAAGTATTCATTTTGAAATAAATAGATTCATAACAAAAATTTTTCCTTTCAAGGAAAAACATATCACCTAGACGGAATTTGGAGTATACGTTTTCAAATTTCTTCTTTGAGAAAACTGCAATAACATTTCTTAAGCATTTAATACCCTTATTCACCTCTATCGTATTTCCTGTCTAGAGTATTTTAAAGGATTGAGGTCAATTCTATTTAAAAAAAATTAAGGCATTAGGTACACTGAATGCAACAATTTTTGTTTGTAATTAAGATGTCTGATTGAAACATGGCATTTGTAATAGATTATTAATTGATAATGAATGAGGTTATTATATTCGCTTTGATGTCACATTTATTACGGATTCAGTTTCAATGTCAAAAACATTATTTTAAGCTAGTTCAACTAGTCATTTATTTTGATTTTTATAAATAAAAGAAATTGTTTGTGCATGCATTATTTCCAGTATAAATGTCGTTTTTCTTGATAAGTGTTATGTTTGTTTTTGTGATAATCTAACCCCGACATTGCTTTTTTTATCAAATAATAAAAACGTAATATGTGATAAAGTCACATGTTTCCAACATTTTTGTTCTTGTAAATTTAACTACAATAATAAATTTTCTTATTTACGTGAACAGCTATCTAAATGTCAAAAATCTTTGCTGGAATCATTCTTTATAATAATAAAATAAAAAATAAAATGTTTTTTTTTACGATTTTCTATATAACATAGTAAATAATATTCGATGTACTAAATAAAATGCCCTTTTTTCAAATAAGTTTTTAAATGCACTTTTATATTAAAAAATAACTATATATTTAATTTTTAACTAAAATTTTCAAATTAGATTTTTTTTACAGGTGTGTTTTTCGCAAATGAACTTTCAAATTATGAGTTAGTGAAACCTATAAAGGTGACGTCAGATGGACTTCTTTTATCAAATGATGTTAGACACTATGTTAAGCATGAAACCACGAATCGTTACCGAAGGTCTTCAGAAGACAATCATGTTCATTACAAGGTGCATCTTGATGGCAAGGAGGCCATGCTAAAATTGAAACCGAATCACAGGTTACTAGGACCTGGAATGGTTGTTGAAAGGAAAGGCAAAACACTTCGTATTGAGCACTCGAAACATAAGAATGAGCATTGTTTTTTCCAGGGTCATGTAGTGGGAGATGAATGGTCCTCGCATGCAGCGCTTTCAACATGTGAGGGGTTGGTAAGTTTTTAAATTCATTTTTCTCATGTTTTTAAGTTATTTTAACCTTTATTTCAAATTTGAATGCTAATTGTTAAAGTTATATCTCAGGCATAATTTCATGTTATGTATTAAAAAGGATAAATTTTATTGGATTTTTTAAAGTTAGTAAAGGGATCCAATCAATCTTTAATCTTCTCAAATAATTTTCAATTTCAGCTGAAGTAAATATTTACTTAATGTATTAAGTCACTTTAATTTCAGGCTAAAATAGCCAGTTAATTTTTGGAATATTCACGCAGTAGAAATGATTAAAAATAGATACCAGTTTTATTTTCCAATTTTATGTAATAGGGGAGATGAAAGTATTGCTTTTAGAGTTCTAAATTTATTAATATTAATATTAAAATGACATAGATTTATAAAAAAATGAGTATACAAAAAAATTTTGATAAAATGAATGCATGATATATAAATATAAACACATATGTGTGTATTTTCAAATAAGCTCACATAAATTAATGACTCTAATACTACTCAAATTAAGAGGCGATTTGTAAATCTTAAAATGATACAACAAACTTTATTGAAAGAGTAATGTTATCGATTATTAAAGAGGAAAATATAACAATTAAAATGAAAACAATCTGAAACGCGAAACATCGATGTAATAAAAATATATTTATTCACAGGAAAAAGAGGTTTAAATAGATAGCACAGTAAGAAAAACAGCAGCTTAATGAGCTTAAGTTCAGCCGAGAAAAAAATAAGAGAATAATTAAAGAACTTTATTGGAAGAACACTAAGACCTGTTTCAATTAGTTCTTCTGAAAATTTAATTACAATCTAATTAATTACTAACAAATTAGTTTAGTGACATTTAATCTTGTCAAAGCTAGCAAAAATTCAATCGCTATTAGTAAATGTTCTGGTGCAAATGCAAATTGCTGCTGTGGATATAATTATAGTACTTAGATACTATATAAAGTCATGATCACAATATCTTAATTAAATGGGATCCAAATTAATTAAAAATTAATTTATTTTAGTCATTGTAAGCATTATACTTGCTATGACTATATCTTCATGCATGGGATTTTGTTATTATGAAAATGCAACATCTCATTGTTTGTGTTAGATAATTGCAACAGAAGAAATCATATGTAATAAATCAGCACTCACACAATCTTAACAGATGTTCCAGAATGAAATATATTCTTTATTCATAAATATTTATTTCCTGAAGTCACGGATTTTTTTTATGTATTTTTTACCCCGAATTTTATTTTTTAATCTGAGAATTATATATTTTTTACTTTCATTTTAGCAATAAATAAATACATATGATAGTATATTTGTTTTAATTTAAGCAATAAATTAATATTTATATTTATTTATATATTCAAATATATTTTCACATAATGAAAGTTCTTTCATTTATCTAAATCATTTTTTTAAATTTTTTTATGAGATTTATTTCATATTACATTTGTTGTACACTGTTGCCTATTATTCGAAATGAGAGAAATAGACGATTAATGAATCAAAATGTTCCTTAGCGTGAGATATTTAATTAAAGGTTGATATCCTCCAGTAGTATGTTACTCGGGTTGTGGTCTTGAGGTCGCGCGAGGGAATATGGGATGGTCCAAGGTTGTCTATGTTTCTGAAGGACGGGAAAGCATCCTAAATGTCATTCCTATCGTATACGTTGGTGTCAAATACTCTTCAAAGTGCTACTGAAAAACTTTCTTTCAAATTTAAATTTTATTTTGTTACAGTCATAAATATGATTAGCAAACAATCAGCGTCATAGCTTCTGTGTTGTTTAGTAAGCCTTGCGTAAGATTCTTAGTGCGTAAAACGGAGAAAAGATGCTTTCAATGATATTGTTACTGAATATTATATAGTTTATGTTAACAACATATAATATTTCAACTGAGTTATGAAATTTTTAACTAGTTTATTTACATAAGTTATATTAAAGCATAAAAGGAATTATAAGTTCATTTTAAAATGAAACATGATTAAATAGTAAAAACAAATATTCCGTTTAAATAGAATATTTTATTGAATAATGTAGAGTTTTTACATGTTTCCTAGAAATTTTTTTAAAAATCTATGCAATCGAAATTTTAAGAAATAAACCTGATTATTACGCTTTTGATATTATAAATTATTCAAGCTTGATAAATAATGCTTTCGGGTTTTTGAGATTAAAAAAAAATTACTTATTTGAAAATTCTATTTTTCAGTTAATTTTCAGCGTAAGAAAATTTTATCTCACAAGAGAGAATTCGGGAATTAAAAACGCAGCGACATTCTAATGAGATAAAACTTTATGAATGATACAGAAAGTCACAGAAGTATTTTGGTCTTTATCGCAAGACATAATTCCCTCTGAAATTTATATTTGTATTCTGTCTTATAACTGAAAGAAATATCTATAAAAATATTTTTGTGAAATCTGAAATTTAAGGGTATTTATTATAGAAAATTCTGAAGAATGACGGAAAAGTAGTTGGGAAAATAACTTTAACTTGTATGTATAGAATATTTTATCATTTATTATCTGTTTGTATGTATAGAATATTTTATCATAAACTAATTAAGAATGAATCAGCAGAGTATTGAAACAAATTGATGAGAGACAAATAAGTAGTTCTTCACTGTATTCTTTCTTTATTTCAAGTGTGAGAAAATGAAAAAAGAATAGGAAATGGAGCTATTCATCCATAAATTTTTTACAGACTAACAAATAGTTTTTCTAAAATAAACGAAATTTGCTTTACTATAACAAATTTTTTTTATTATTTTCCGGAAGCATTATGAGAGAGAGAGAGAGAGCGAGAGTATCAAAAATTTTATGTTATATATAATTTAAAATTAAAACTGATGCTTAAAATTTTTAGTTTTTAAAATAATAACATCAAATAAAAATGCTTACATTTACTACCTAATGTTTCATTTATAAAAATCCTACATTTGTATCATCAAAAATAACAAAAATTCTAAAATGTAAATCGAATTTGAAAGTCAAAATGATTCCTGGAAAAAAAAAGAATTTAAAAAGAGGAACGAAACTCATTTGTGTTTTTTCATTACCTACATATTTCTGTTGAAAGGTCTTTTTTATTCATTTTATTTGATATTTGTCAATTTTCTTCAACTTCACCTTTTAACTATATAAGTACACTTTCTCAACACTTAAACAGAGATACACATTCCCTGTTGGCAAATTGTAAAATTATTAAGTTAAAACTAATTCCTACATGAGGTTACATTGGAGACACAAAAGGCGCTCTTTATAAGGAATATGGAATTTAACTTTTCATATATTTTCAGATTATTATAAATGAAGAATTGAATTCTTGTTATTGTTTAAAAATAAAGAATTACATTATCTTTTGTTAATATGAACCTCTAATAATTACAGATCAAAGTTTCTAATAAAGTTTTAATAAATGTATGCTCATTAAATTGAAAAATTATAACCTTGAATCTTGGACGTTAAACTGACTGCTTATTTTCGATTAAGCGGCATAATAAATGAAGTGGCAACAGATTTTGGGTAATCATTCTATCATAATGTTGGTTTTTTAAGAAGACTAAATGTATATTTTGTATAGGTCAATATTCAATGTAAGAGGTTTCTCGTATACAACGTTCTACTGTTTTATAAAATGGTGAATATACAATTATGCTTGACTCGTCTAATGAAAAGACTGATTTAAAAATATTGTATAATTTTTGTCAAGAATAAAATCATATTTTCCACCTTTAAGTGGATGACCAACAACTGAATTCTAATGTAAAGGCCTTCTATATTAGCAATTGTGAATTTGTCTTTTTAAATTTTTGAAGGTAGTTGATTTCATGTAAAAGAGGAATTTTTGAAACTTTCTACCCCGAAACATACAAATATAAAGGAAAATAACTCTTCTCTTTGTTTAATATGGCTATCATTATACTTGGAAATCTGCTACAGCTTGTTAATGTAAGATTCTCTAAATGATTTGTGTTCATACTAATAGCTAAACTTAAACTATAGTATTTAAATAAGAATAATTACTTTGATAAATATGTTAAAGTACTAATAAAATTTAGTATGTTATTTTAACTGTCATGCTTATATATTCTACATTGAAAATACAAACATGTAATTTCCTTTATTTTCAAAATATCATTATACAAGCAATATTTTCTAAGATATTGAATATACAAGTATTATTTCATAACAAATTTTAGTGTTTAAATACATATTTTCAATCGCTTTTAACTTTAAATTAGATAGGAAATAGTTATCAACCTAGTTATTCTAGAAAATATTTCATGACAAATTAATATACACTTTACTTGTGTTATAAAGTTGTATCTCAATTTTCAACCACAAATTTTATTTACATTTATTGATACTAATCTGTTTTTTTTCAGCTAGAATATATTGTGAAAAAATTCTTATATTTGAAATAACCATAAAATTTATTTACAATTTTATAATAAACTAATATGAAATTTTAATTTACCATATTTTCTATTAGATTAAAAAAATTCTTATTTAATATCTTAATAATTTTTCCTTATTTGATATTTTTAGAAATATATTTTGCTAATATTTTATTATCAATTTTTAAAGTGAGAAATGTTTTTAAAATATTATTTATTTTTAAATTTATGTTATTATTTATCAAAACGTGTAAATTTGTTTCATTGTCATTTTATTTTTATTCGTATAACCAGCTGGATGGATATATATATAACATAGATATATGTAATGAAAAAAATCTTTAGTTTGAATTTAAAAAATATTTAATATATAAAATGAAACAAATTTATTTAAAGAATATAAAAACAAAAAAATTAAATTTATATTATTTCTGATTTATTTCTATATTGATAAGATTGAAACTCAACACTATATCTAATATTGTTTAATTTTCACACACACATGTACAATATATATATTAATTTGCTTTCATAAGTTAATTTGATTACTGTTCATTTAAAAGTTCATATTAATTTGCTTTCAAAAGTTAGTTTGATTTCTGATCATTAAAAATGAATATTAATCATAAAAGAGGCTTCTTTTTAAAACAATAATTGCAAAATGACATGGTAAATAAGAAAAGTGGCATTATAAAAGATCCAATTTTGTACTGAAACGAAGAAAAAGATATTTTTGTGTGGTATAACGTAAATTCCTGATTAAATTCAGAAAACTGAGTGGAGTTGCTTAAGCGCGTAGGTAATTTTGCAGAATATCCGCAAAATTACAAAAACACAAACAAGAAGTCAAACAAATATACATTTAAACAACTGATATAAATTATAAGTAACTTAAATATACTTATTTCTAGCTAAATAATAAAATTATTCATTTATTCAAACTTCTTTGGAAAATCATTAAAAAATTTATTTCTTTGCATTGAAGCACTTCTTTATTAAGAAGTGAAATGTTTTTGGAATTAAGACATTGCGGATAATTAATATTGTTATATAGTGTTTATATTACGTAATATAAACTGTTTTACATAAATCCGAATCCAAGTTATTTTATAATTAAATTTATCTATTATTTATTAATTTCTGTTATTTTGTGAACTTCTGCGTAAAAAATATGCGAGATATAAATTCCATAATATTTTCTCTTTCATGTTTTAATTACCACATAAATTTTCCTACAAATAAAGATACTTACAATGTGAAATCTCCTTCAAACAAAAATTCTAGTATGGTTTTATTATATGAAACAACTTTTTGTATTCATAAGTCGGAATAAGACCTTTTTCAAATAAAAAGAAGGTTGAAGTAGAATCAAATCAGGTAAAATTTTACCAAACGCTTCTAGTACTCTACTGAAACTTACAATAAAAATAATTTCATTTCTTTTTTCATTTTTTTAATGTATTTCGTGTTTCTTATCATAGGAGGAAAAATTTTACGGTGAATTTCAATTACTTTTCATCGTTTACGTGAGAATAGTCACACCATCTTTCTTGATGACGCTTAAAGCAGGAAAGTAGCTTAAGTATTTACGTAATATCATCTTTCCAAATTTAAGGGATATTTCTTCCTTATTCTAATTAAAATATTCAGCGGGTGGGAAAAAGGATGAATTACATTCTACTTTTTCGGCCACCCTGCCAGGTTTGGCTGGACGACCCCATGCTAATAATGGCGTCAGCTTCACATGAAGACTACTTGCATGAGTGTTAACTCGTCAACCATTTAATTTGAACATGCGTAGCTTCTGGAATATTACTCTATCTGCAATAACCATGATTACTTAAAACCAAATATCATATAATGGAAATTTATGGTTAATTGACTAACACACTTTTTGCTAACTTCCAGATCTTTCGTATATGTTGTGAATGTTAATTTTCTTTTAATATATCTTTCACTTGGAAGCCAGATAAAAATATATATTCAGTGATAACATTAGATCTTTTATGATTTGAACGTTATGAAATTGTCAAGAAATTCTGTAATCTATGATTTTAAAATTTATAAATAAATGTTAGTTTTGATTTTAATTTCTTAAAAAATATTTTCTATAATTTAATTTTATATTTAAAAATATACAAATAATTTAAATGTATCTGCATTTAAATTTTTAGACATTTCTAAAATGTATTCTTAAGTATTAATAAAAATTAATAGAAGATAAAATAATAATAAAAAATCTAATTTATTGTTTTTGATCCTACTTATTATCTTATAATAGGTAGGATCAAAAACAATAAATTTGACTATTACAATTTTTCATTTATTCCGTGTTTATACTGGTAGTTAAACTCTGTTTTAAAACAGTGTTCTGTTGTTGTTTTCGATATTTAATTCCAATTATTTCTATTGTATCGTGTACAATTCAAATGATGAGATATTTAGGAATGAATCATATGTTTGATTTACTGTGGCATTTTACTTTTCGATTTTAGAAAAATAAAAGATTTTCTCTCTCAGCGGAGCAAACATGTCCAGAAATCGACAGTCATTTCAAAAATAAGCTCATACTGTTGAGCATGATATCTAAAACAAATCAAAAACTAATAACTGATACAAACTGTGATTTCTTTTTGAAATATCATCACAACAAATAATGTATTACTTTAATTATTTATGATTAAAAATTATAAACATCTTTGATTCAATAGGAAGCAAAAGATATTATTATACTCACATTGTCATTTTTACTATAATTTAGCATACCACAATCATACCTCATCCCATTAAATTACTCTCATGGGCCTTTACCTTTTTTTATTCTGTTTTTATAAACAGTGATTACTATATTATCTATGTTATCTAGTTTAATACCAAAAGAAAAATATCATCATAATATGATTGGGCATAAATAAACAATTTTTATTTCTAAAAACCAAATTTTTCTGCTTCAAAATTTTGAGAATATTTTTCGCTGTATTCGAAAGAAATTCAAATAAATAATGAGTGCATTTGTTTAGACAACATTGCACACTACACCACAGTTTTTACTAAAACTATTACTGTTATTAAAAATAGCTTCAGTATAATTTTTAAGCTCTATTCTGAAATTTCTTAGTACAAGGGTATAATAAAATGAAATTATTTTTGTGAAAAGATTTGGATTCGTGACTCTTGGGAGTGTTTTGCAATTGAATAGATCCCATAATACTTTAATAAAATACCTAGTTCATTTAATTGTAATCATTAAACGAGACAAAATTCAATTCGTAGTCTAAAAATGTACGTTATACAATTTTTTACATGCCAAATAATTTGGTTAATGTATAAAATTGTTTTTCATTCTAGAATTTTAAAACCATTTTTATGATAAATTTCATGTTTTCAAATTCGTTTCTCCCTCATAAATTTGTTTTAAACACATGCAAATTTTCATATATATATGTATTTGTATATTAAACCTCTATCAATAACAAAGAATTATTGTGAAATGAAAGATAAGCATAATTAATCTTATTTTATCTTATATATTTTATCTTATTAGGAATAATTTACTTTTCCATTTGCTCAATCACACTTATTACGTATTGCTAAATTTGAATTTATTTCTTAATCAAATAACGTAAATGTACCTAACGTAAATATGTCATATCTAACCCATTAGAATTTCAAAGACCGTTTATATATGACCTACATTTACTATTATAAATTCCGATGCTGCAAGGATAATTTAAATTAGTACTAGTATATATAGGAATATCAATGCACTATACTAGCTGTATAATAAATGCTTAATACCTCAAAATAATGGTTATATCATTACAATCTGTTTCAGCTAATTTATATAATACTGTGCAAATAAAGTTTACATTTTGATTTATATTTATTGAAAATAAATACAGAAATGATTTGGACTGTTTATTTTATACAATTTGCTGTTATTCTGACGCAACATTGAGTTTTTTCTAAAACTTTAAATTTTATATAATTAATTAAAACCCTTATGATGTGCAATTTATTTCTTTAAAAGTTATTTCAAAGGATAAATACAGTTACTCAAAAATTAGGTTATATATAATACAATTAATTTCATTTGCATTCGCAAGTATAATATTAAGATTAATCTGAATTTACAAAATTTTTAAGCTTCCTTATATTTACTACTAAGACTTACGTATATAAAAAGAAATTAACAATAGAGTTGTAATTTATCTTTTTTATCAGTTAAAAACTAAGAAATATTATTATTCAAATTGAAACTTAAGTTTAGAAAGATAAATTTGAAAAATCGACTCTTTTTAATGCTTATATCCTGATGTTCGTTTATTACGAATAGACAGCTTACGATTCACACCAAAATTCCTATCGCTCTAAAAGAAAGAATATTTTCAATATACTGTGAAAAGTACTGTGATAGTTTCAATATACTGTGAAATATGAAGTAAAATGAATTGTTTTTTTATTAATATTCATTTTATAAAAAGCTAGTTACAATTTACTTCGGTAGAAAATAATCAAACATTGATTTTTTTCCACGGTTAACCAAAATTTTAAAAGGAAAATTAAGAAAGTGTGAACCTTGAAAAAATAATTTAATTTAGAAAAGTTTCTAGAGTTTTCATATAATATTACATTGAAAATATTCATATTATTCATTGAGTTACAATTTTTAAAAATAGCATTGTTGTGCTTTTTATTATGATTTAATGCATAAATACGTAGCTCCAAAGTGATAGAAACTAGCACTGCGTTTTTGATTTTCTATTTCGCATAATTAAAGCCCTGTAACTTTAAAATAAATAAATCCTGAATACTTCTTTCACTTCATTAATGGAGAGTTTCATACAAATATTTAATATTAAGAAGTCATCTCAGTATCATTACCTGTGATAAGGTCAATAAAGAGAAGGCGAAACAGATTTTTCTACCATTCTGGCTCTCGCATTCCGAAGTATCTATAAGAGAAGAAGAGATACAATGCTGAATTTTGCCCCCAGCCACTAAACTTCGACTTCAGTGCTAAATATGATCATAAGTTTCAAACCCTTTTGCCATTCACAACAATTATGTCATTATAATCTTGTCAAAACAAAAGTTTTATCGTTTTCTGCAGAGAATGGATCAAAAGATGGCATTTTTAGTAGCTATAACCATTCAAAACTATGGAAATTTTAGAAAAATAATAGGTTTGTCATAGAAATTCAACTGATCTTCAATTTTTCCTTTATTAATATATTTAGGAATTTTGAAACTTACATGTCTATTTTTTGATTAAATTATTTATCATATATCAAAGGATATACATAATTTTAGTAAAATATTATGATTTAAAATAAGATTTAAATATAGTAAAAATCCTTAATCAGGTAAAAATCTCTCTTGGAATTTTAATCTTTTATTTATATATGGATTAAAGTGTTTAGTGCAAACATGCCAATATTCATATCCGTGCTGAATTATCAGCCATCTGAATTTGCTTAGTGATAAATTGTTAATAAAAGTTTTACAATTTTGATATAGTTTAATTAAATCCTCATTTTATTTGTTCACCGTAATTTTTCGTAGTCGAATGGAGAACGACTACAGGGAATAATGATGAAACTTGAATCAGGAATAGGTCTCTATCTAATTTAAATCATAAGCTACGTTTCATTTCGAAATTTTGACTACAGCTTTTGTAATTAATGTAAATCTTAACTAAAGCAGATTTGAACTTACTGTAAAGTTCCTTTTATTGTAATGCACACCACTCCTGAACCCTGCTTACTCTAAAAACGAGGCGCGTTGTTTTTCACTTTTCTTGAAATGGTCACTTTTGCCTTATCTCTAGGAGCAGGAAATATATATGTACAGCCACTTCTTTCTACACTTCTACACTGTAATTTGCTTTTAAAAGAATGGTGTTTACTATTTTTATAATATTTGTAAAGGTTTTATTTTCGCCCTCTGCAGTGAAAATGTACTTACGCATTTTCCATTACATCATCAATCGTAAATGCATTAGACCTCGTATAAAAGGAATCTGAAATTCAAATTTTAGTAACTTTAACTAAACGCGCGCGAAGTTTTCGTGTATTCCACACCTCATTTTGATTTATCGATAATTAGTTTAGATATGAAAAACATTATTTTAAACAAACTAAATAATGATAAATGTTAAAAATAATAAATATTGTTAACATTTCCAAATCGTAACTTTATTTTTATGAAGACTAGGTTCACGTTTTTTTATTTGAAACCCATGAAAACTGGTCAGCGTAGTCTCTGCTAGTGGCTTATAATATCATTTATCATTAGATTTATAAATATTCCTTTTCTCATTGTTTCTGATTAAGATTCAAAAATATAATTTTTCCTTAATCAGCATATTTCATGCAACAATTCCTTCCTGTGAGCAATTTACAAATAATTAAAAGTATAAAAATTATAAATAAAATTAAAGTTTACATCTCATTTAGCTTTTTAATTTCATTTTCCGTTTATAAACTTCAAATTAAAATTTTAAAAATTTGCCCTGAAAAATTTAGAGTTGCTCTATTTACAAATTTATTTGTAATTTGTTATTCGAAACAAATTTATATTTTTGTTAATCTTTTCTCTTAATATTCTATAAAATGGAAACTAATCAGAGAAATAAATTCATAAAGTACAAGGTGCATCAGAGATGATTAAATATTTGAACATTTATAAAATATGAAATAATGAAGATAAAAATCAAATATTGCTGGTTAAATGGTTTTTCACGAATTGTGAATGAGCTTCAGCGTTATTCAAAAAATTATTCATGACCAAACATTTAATGTACAATTAGAAATTACATGTTGTTTTGGAATTTTTTAAATTGTCCCCTATTCAAAATACCGTTTTGGTGAATATGACAAGCGTCATAAATTGCAGGTGCATCTTTAACAGAGCAGCACTTCATAAAAATATTTAGTGAATTGGACCATGATGAATATGACAATTGAAATATTAACATAGCTTATGAAACAGGTAATACTTGATGATTCGACGAATCCTTCACGGAATTTCGATATTGCATAGTGAAAAATTGTAATTGAAACACATGATGCTAAAAAATATAACTTAAAGATATTATTTGGCATGTGTATGTTTGCCAAGTTGAAGTTAAAAGGAGGACCATAATAATTGCTTAACATTTCCTTGAAAGATAAAACCCATTTAGCACAGTGTAAAAATGTAAATGAGCACAAACTTCACCCATGGATTATGCTGAATTTCCATGATTAAGCTAAAGAACTTTTCCCATATGAAAATTTATTGAAATTTCATTGTCTCTTTTATTTTTGGTTTCCGAATTTCTGATTGGGAAATATATTGGACACATAGACACCTAACTTTTCCATACGAACAATTTCTCTTTTGTTTTCTAGAAAGTGAATTCATGTGAAATATTGGCTAAACTAACCTCCATGTATATTTAAAACGTTTTTTCAAATTTATTAATATTCAAAAAAGACATTCCTTTTAAACATTTTTGGAGAAGAAATCAAGTGACATCCTCGGTCTACATTGTTTATGTCCGCAGAAGTTTAGCTTTGAGATTATTTAATGTCATTCATCCGATTATCTTTTCGTGTCACATTGTCAGAACACAAGGACATCTAGAGGAAGATTATAGGCGGAATTTATATAAAAATGTTGTGTTAATTCGTCGTAAGTACTGTCATTCGCTTTGGCTGTTGCATATCATGTGTTGATAATGATTTTGAATACTTGTCAATTGATTGAAATTATTGAATGCAAAGTTTTCTTGTTATTATTCTTCATTGACACAATTTTCTAATGCTTTATTTGTGGAAATCTTCTTATTTCAGCTCATCTGTATTAAATATCAGTGACAGTTTGAAAAACTATAAATTTTTTTCGATAAAAAAATTTAAATGCTGAATAATTTTAAACTCAATGTTTTTATTTCTCAGAATGTATCTCTTGGAAAATGTATTTCTTCACTAAATTTCTGAGACACTCTGTATATCACCAAGTAAGGTAGTTATATCAAAAATAATTAAGCATTCTAAATTATTTATTATTCATAATATCAAATATTGTTCGTCACAGTTTTTCCTTTTGCTTACTAAATAGGAACTTAATAAAATGCGACGCCATTTGATGGGGAGGTGGTGATTGAATGAGGGAAGATTATTAATTTCCTGGTAACATAAAAATGATGAGGTAATAAAAATTTTTCCTATGTATATTTAACCTAATTCATATTTTTTTTAAATCATATTTAATATTACTCCATTATTTTTTTCTGCAATTCCCATTTATGCCGCTATAAATCTCTAATCTCAGTCATCACAATCACGAGACGCGGTGAACATCTAATTTGTCATCTTCCATTCCAGACACGCTAATGAAATAGCATCAATGCAGTACAAATATTTAACCTGTAGTGTAGTTTGCTTCCATAGATGTAAATCATATATTAAGCAGATTAATTCGTCGGTTTATAATACTGTTTCTCTAATTAGAAGGAGACTATGTGAACATCTTCAAAAATACCGTTATAGTCAATGATATTTGTCTTTGGACTTTAAATCAGAATTAGCTTCATGCCGCTTTGTTACACTATACTTTAATTCATATTTGTTTTCTCTGTGAAATTTGAAGGATAATATTTCCAAGAAATTTTACCTATTTTCCCTTTGCAAAGGCAATATTTAATTATCAAATATCGTTTTACATTTATATTGATATAATATACTCTTACAGTAATGATAATTAATTTGAATTATTATTTATTAAATAAATTACATTAAACATAAATCATGTTATGAAACAAATTAGAGAATACAGCAAAAGGTAATTTTAACACTTCTTTGAATTCCTATATTTGTAAATACAATAGGTATGCATACTGGCTGACTATATATGGAAGTCTTTAATGCATTTATTAGAAATTCCTTTAATTTTGATTTTAATTTATCCACCTATTACATTACCTGAGATTTATCTAAAAAGAAGTTTTTGTTTCATTGTGATAAATCAAGGAAGTATTCTTACATGTTGAGCAGATTGACAAATTCGTGGGATCACTTGTAATCGGCGTCTCTACGTTATCTTTTAAAATCTTTTTAGATTAATTCAGCTATAATAGGCTCAGTAAGTAATATTTCATCACTTCATCAGTTTTATTTCCCAATTTGACGACGGCTATAAACATTTTGGCCTTTAGAAGATTTATTTCTTTTTAGTTATATATGTTTTAACGATGATGGAGGATAATCCATTGGATGATGTTATATGAAGTTTAGAGTATACAAAGAAACATTAGGTCTATTCGCAGTTTATGTAATATAAAACAATTTTGTTTGTCATATTTTTCTTTCTAATGTGTCTGAAATTATATCAAAATGCTTGAATAAATTCATCTACTGACTGAAGTGAAAAATATTTACAGTCGTTACCAGCGAAGAAAAATCAATCAGAAGGTAAGCGGAAGAAGTGGAAACTGCTGTCTGAAGAAAAACTTATTAAATCATTCCTTATAACAGAAATGATACAGTAATCAAATCAGTTTCAAGAGAACCACTAATGTCAAATAAGAAAAATGAATGGCATCTTAGAATATGTAATTTAAAGGTAGAATATTGATAACTTGCTGAAAAAAGAAATTGTTCGCATTTTAGGAAGATTGTAGTTTCAGTGATAAACGGGCTGAAAGTTGGCTAATGCACATTAAAACACCTTTGATTTTAATTTCTTTCGTTTGTGTGGAAGTTTTGAGCGAAATATTACGGCTCATCTGTAGACTTTGTCATATGATTCTAGCTCAAAACTACTTTTGGATAGAAACGGAAAGATAAAATAAAATAATGCATTTTCTAACTGTAAATATTTAAAATTACATTGGTTATAATACTTACACTAAAATGTTTTACTTGTCAGCATATCATACTTAAAATGACAAACTACTGCTGATACCATGAATTATAACAACACATATTGTAAACTTGTTTCAATATTCTATTTGAAATAAATAACATTTTCCAAGTTAATTTTAGTTATGTTTTTTGGGATTTATAATATTTTTTAAT
Source organism: Latrodectus hesperus (assembly GCA_037975125.1). Classification (NCBI taxonomy): domain Eukaryota; kingdom Metazoa; phylum Arthropoda; class Arachnida; order Araneae; family Theridiidae; genus Latrodectus; species Latrodectus hesperus. Next base: position 34,803,222 of record CM075850.1, read on the forward strand.
ACAATATTATACTTCTAATATTTAAGAAACACTTTACATACATAACCACAATTTGCTTCCACTAATGCAAAGAATTAAATCCGGTTTAAATAAAATTTTACATTATTTTTCAGTTATAGTTTATATATTTACACGTATATCATTTATAATTTTTGTATATTTCAAAATTCGTAAATCATGAATTGTACATGTGACTGAACAGACTCATCATTAACAGATGACAGATCTCGTATTGAAACTAGCATAGAATTTCGAATAGTTATTCATTTTTCCACGTCAAAACAATACATTTGCAACTTTTTTTTATGCAGGAAGACTAAAAATTGTGATGTTTTATCCCAAAAATAAATGAAATATGCACTTCTTGTTTCTAATGCCGGTACCATTTCCGTGTAACTATGCTTCCACATTGTAACTGATCAGCTTTCGCCAAAGGGGAACTGGCTCAAATTCACACGTCTCCCATCTCATACATCCGGATACACTCCATCATCGAGTGGATTTTTGAAAACATGGTTCTTGCGTAATTTCTCCGTCATCCTGCTTCGCAAATATATCAGTGCGAGCACCATCTTCGCGGATCAGGCGTCAATTGCTCGATGCTTTTACGTATTGGGGCGTTAGAAAGAAACACTGAAATAGCAGCGAGTGAGGACGATTCTCTGTGGGAAAGGGAGAGTGACCTGTTTTGTTTGACGGGTTTATCGCTTCTTTCCCTATGAACAGACTGACGGACGCCTTAAGGCTTCATACTAAATACTCTGTTATTTCTTTAAACTCAAAATACTTTTTCTGAAACTTCACATTCTTTCTTAACATGCGTTTTTTTTTCATTTCTTCGCTTATCTAGATTTGCTCCGTTTTTTTTCCTTTGCGTAAATTGTTTTGACAGTTCTGAATATTTAGATTTTTTTCTTTTATATTGATATAATTGAAAAGTTTTTTTTTTGCTAGACTTATATAATTATTCAGTTGAATTAAATATAATTATTCAGCAGAGGTTTTAAAATAAAAACATTATAAGTAAATTTTGCCTCTGCTAACTGAATATTAAAGTCATGAAGTTTGTGATTCTTGATTTAAAAAAAATACCAAAATAATGTCGAGGAACCTCAGACTATTATTTTAACTACCTGTTATAACTCATCAGCGTTAAATGTCTTGTAATTTCAAGCCAAGTGTAATTTGAAGATCAACTTTAAATCAATGAATATTTGCCAAACCAAGGTTTTGTAAACTTTTATAAATATTTTAAAAGATGAAATGTTTTGTGCATTTTTAAACTTCCAAAAATTACAGTCTGTGATAGATATTGTAAAATATAATGAAAAACAGGGAATTCTTTGTAAGTAAAATGATGAGAAAAGCTCTCAAAAAGTACAATAAAAATTTGATTAAAAGTGTTATAATAGAATGTTAAAAGAAGTTTTTCTCTTTTGCATAGCTGCAATTTTTTTGTTATGGAAACAATATGTTTTTGTTATGTTTATTGGTGAAAGATGAATAAAATACTTAATATTATAATTTGATGTCCTATCACGTGGGCGCGGAATATTATCTTAAAAATTATTAAATATATATATATATATATATATATATATATATATATATATATATATATATATATATATATATATATATATATATATATATATATATATTATATATATTTATATATATGCATTTTTTCCTGACAAGACTTATATCAAGAAAACATCTAATAAACACTTTTATAAATTCATTACTGTTGCATCAATCATATAATAGAGGCATAAGTTTCAATGATTGACACACATTCGATGATAAAAATTTAATTCAATATTTAAAAAATTCCTTACGCAAACATGCCAAATGTATTTCTGAAACTCTCAAAAGTGATTATAAATGCATATTTAAACCAGTTATACATGTCAGTAAGATATTTTAATTAATTAATGTTTCTTAATAGGAATTATTATACATTTAATTTTGCTAAAATAATACAAAAAGTGTAAAAATATTAACTAATGTAAAAATATAAACGTAATGTGATTTTATTTAACTACATTTTATAATTTTACAAACTATTTTCATATCCGGTAACAAAATTTCATCGCATACTCATTATACCTCATACATATATTCCCTATAAAACGTATTATCTTCCATTTGTGTGATTCTTTCTCACCATTTGTTGACAATCCTCAGCGGAATTGTTTTTCTTTTATGAGAATTTATTCTTTTTTCTAGTCTCGTGTCGCCGAGACACGAGACTATAAGGAAATGGAAGAAAAAAAGTAGAGATAAAATATAAAAAATTGCCGCGCGGGAATTTAATCTCTTGAATAAAAACATTTCTCCTGCAAAGAGAAGTACGGTATCTTGATGAGCCCGAAAAGAGTCCCTTCCCTGTAATTATGGTCGGTTGCCCTTGGGCCCCTTATATCAATAGATCTAAGTGCTAGATAAAAATGTAGGGCCTCCTTTGACTAATTTGATTATCTTTGGCTACAAAGATTCATTCGATATAATTAACCGACATTAATCACTGTAAAATCACAGATATTTCTTAGTAATCCTCTCAGTAGAATCCTTATCGTATTTTGAAAGTTGTTCAAAAAGATGTGCATTTAGTTATTGAAATAATACATATTCAATAATAAGGTGAAGTAACTTATCATGCACTATGCGAAATACAGAGTTTTGTGTGAAAAAGAATCATATGGATCGGGCAGTCATGATGATATTTTTTCTATTCATTATTTGGAAACATCAAAAAGTATATGCAAATAATAAATTGTAAAAAATAATTCTTTTTTTAAGAATAAAATATTTGAAATAATTGGTAATGAATTTTTATTGCTTAGAAAACTGGTCATTGTCTCGACCAGTTTTCTTGATTTGATAATTGCTTGTGAAATTCATTTTTATTTCTGATATAATAATACGTTTTCGGTTGTACTATATATGAAAATTAAATATATTTAATTCAAAATGATAAAAAATGTGAAAATTCGGCGCAAAATTTAAATTTCTTTTTCAAATTTTGTTATCTCTCTTGCTCTCTTAAAACGAAATTGTTGAGCAATAATTTTAAGTTTCATTATATTTTTTAAAATTAGCTCAAAGGAATGACTTTAAAAGAACATAGCATTAACGAAAATAAATGAAGAAATAATTATGTTACATTAAAATACCTTGTAAAATGTCTCTACTTAAAATACTATTCCACGCGTAATAGGATTTTAAATATTACAAAACTGATTATACATATTATTAATTAATCCGATTTTAATTATTAAAAGAGTTTAGGAAAATCATGTAAGTTGTTAAGTTTATTAATTAAGGCTAGTTTAAAAATCAGCCTAGTTGTCTACTATCGAAATAAATATTATTTAGATTGGTTTTCTCATTCAACGATGGTGTTTTAATAAAAAATGGTACTTTAGATTTGATTAGTATTTTTCAGCTTTTTATAACATATTTTGTACATTTGAAGTATTTAATTTTAGTGCATAAAATTTTAACTACTTAGAAAATGATTACAAGGTATACAAATGAAATGAATGTGTAAGAAAAAATTGTTTTGTAAAAAATTATCGAAAAAAGAAATAAATAATAACAATTATCTTATACAAAAACTTTTTTTTAACTAAACATTATATTAGCTGGTTTTATTATTAACGCCTAGTTTTCTTGGAAACATTAAAACATGTATTTCATTGTTCTGAAGTTATTAACTCGACCTGAAATAACAGCGTGAAATTAATACTATGGTAAATTCCTTACATATTTACATTGTTTCAGCAAAAGAGAAAGTAAACATTGTTAGGAACAGGGGAACTTGCACGGCGTTGAAAATTTTCGTGTTGTTAGAGTAAATATTAGAATTAGCATTGTGGGCGTTCAATTATTTCACAGAGACGCTTAAAAAAGGGATGACGCCAAAAAATATGCCTACTTTTCAACTTAAAGCGGAAAAAACATGATAATGGACATTCTTAAAGTTTGTACAAAAGAAAAACCTATTTTTTGCAGAGGAGTAAACCGTTATACCTTAATAGGGTGGGAGGAATTTTTTCTTAATGTGCTATTAATTCATCTTAATTACTTTTTAGGGTGGTTAAGCTCTGAAATAGAAGCTTATGTGACTCTATGTGATCTTCGTGATAATTTTCTTCTGTAATTGTTCGTTATTTCATCATTTCAAGTATAATTTACTTGAAGGTGAACCCATAATAATGTATACTTGAATGAAAATACTGAATTTCAAGGTACATTATATGCATTTATGAAGCTGTTGTGTAAATTTTATAAATCAGAAGAGAAAGAGGATCAGCATCTCTGGTTAGAAATAAACATGGAAATGTACTATCAATCTTATTAGTATAATTTCTTTGGGAACACAGGGAAATCATACCGATGACTTTTTAATTATATATATATATATATATATATATATATATATATATATATATATATATGTATGTATGTATGTATATATATATATATATATATATATATATATATATATATATATATATATATATATATATATATATATATATATATATATATAATACGCAATATTTTTAATTAATTTTTTCAGTTGGGTAAAATGCTTAGCACGCACCATCCAACTTTTTTGTCGTATATGTAAAAATAAAACAGACAAGAAACAATGGTTTATAAAGTGGTTTTTTTTGTAACCTATATGAAATTTAAAGAGGAAGTCGTAATAACCTTAAATATTTACTGAAAAAAGTGGTTGTATCTAAAAAGCATAATAAATACAAAACACATACAATGCAATAATTTTTATATATAAAAGCTTTCAGTAGAAATGTTTCGAAAAAGAAAAAAACCTAAATCCTTTGGAGAAGTTTTTTCAATTTAAATTACTATTTCAAAAATCTAAAAATTGTTCGAACTAAAAAATGTAAATTCACTTATGATATTAAACATTTGTATATTAATTATTCAATACGAAACTCCTAAATATTTAAATAATCATTCATGTTTACATAAATTATTTATTTTGGATTTATTAATGAATGTTATCAATTTTTGTAATTAATATTTATAAAACAATCGTTTCTGGTTTTGATGAGAAAAATATATCTAAATTTGAATAAGTCATCAATCAAAAATAGCTTAATATTAAATAATTATAAAAAAAATTACTCTAGTCTTCCAAATGCAGAATTATTGTGAAAAAAAAATAGAAATTTTTCACTAAAAGTTTGAAATTTTTTTTCTTTTCATTCTTTATTTATAATTTTTTAATTTATACATATTACTCACTAAGTTACTGGTGGCTGGCATACAAAAATTAGTAATTTATTGTTTAATTGGGCAAAATAAAAAAATGTTATTTTGTCCTATTAATATTTCAAGGAAATTTTTTGAATATTTAATTTAGAACATAATCATTATTAAAGGAATAAAAGTTTAAATAAAAATAAATTTACATAAGAAAGTTAATAATTTATTTAATTTAGCTTATCAGCTTAATTCTTTCTTATGCAATTTAATTCAGAAGCTTAATTTACATTGAAGATATATTTGTTTTATTACATTTACTATGTTGATAATACGAACAGCTAATAAATTTTTGATGAGTACTGATTGTATTTAATCTGCAAAGATTAACATATGGATATATATTTTCATTTATTATGTTAAGCGTGAAATGTTTTTATTATAGATGTACAGACATTTAATATATTAAATATATGGTTGATAAGGATAATTAGAAATACAATACTTTGTGATAAAAGTTGTCTTTTATAAAAATGCATCGCAAAAAGCTGACCACTTTATTAGACGTAGGATGAACCTTTTTTGTTTATTATTTTTAAGAAAATTCATTATTATTTATGGTAATTTTTTATTTATTTAATAAAAGATACTTATTTTAAATGTTCTGAATGGGAAATAGCTGATTTTTAAACATGACTGTAAATTTTTAAAAATGGAATTTAGAAACTGGTAGAGAAAAAAATTAATAATTATGAAGCTAAAGAATTATTTTAATATATTCGACGATACGAAAATCAAATTCTACTTAGGGAGAACTATTTCGCTCTACTAGAAAAGAAAAATTCTCTCTTTTGAATGAAACATCAGTTTCTTTTCTTAAAATATTAGTTCTTTAACATTATTGAATTCTTTAGAAAGCATATTTAATATTTAGCTTAGCTTCTTATAGCTTCGTATATTTCACTGTGTAAGAACATTTTTTAACGAAAGTTTGCATTTCACCTTATAACATTTTGGATGATCTTTAGTTCTCAATTATCACGCAAGATAATTTAAAATACTTGACTATATAAATATTAAGAAATGCATAAAATAATTTTAAATATAATGCACTTGCGACAACCAAAGTCTTGGTTAATCGAGATAATCGAAAAAAAAAAAAATACTGTGAAAAGTTAACGTAACAAAAAAGGGTGTAAATAACAATGCATTCAAAGTTACGTATTATAGACATGTGATATTTTATTAATATTATTTATCATATCTTAAAAAAATTCTCTGAGCTGCAAAATTAAAAGCACAACGTACAACCCTCTCACATTATCTCTGTATCGCCACCTGTTGAAGTTATTATCCTCTCAAGTAGTGTGTTTACAGGAATATGTTATTTATAATATTAAAACTTAATTTGCACAAAGTAGGGGTATTAGAGCGTAACACCTTTATTTTGGAAAATTAATTATAAAATAACGATTTTGTCTATACAAATCGGATAAAAAATTGTTATTTATTTATTTTTTGCAAAACATAAAATAAAAACAAATAATTTTATTCTTAAAATAAAATTAGTGTGTTATTTATAGTATTAAAACTTAATTTGCACAAAGTTTTAGAGCGTAACACCTTTATTTTGAAAAATTAATTATAAAATAAGGAATTTATCTATGCAAATCGGATAAAAGATTGCTATTTATTTATTATTTGGAAAACATAAAATAAAAACAAATAATTTTATTCTTAAAAGAAAATTAGTCTGACTTATTAAAATAAGGTAATTTGCATTTCTTTACTAATTTCTTCTTTACTGACATACAAAAAAGTTGTCCCGCTGCTCTGATTTGTTTGCTTCGATGCACACTCCCCTTCAGAAAAAGTCATCATTCACCAAGGTCAATTTTAAGTGCCTCTAATCGTTGAAAGAAGTCGCCGCCGCCTCATCTCTAATAGAAAGGATGCCATTAAAACTACTTTTCAATTGTGGAATCGTAGTAAAAGATTTGTTGTTTATAATAAGGATTGGATTCACACTTTTGATTGTCGTTAATTCTTTAATAATGCATGTAATCTGAGTAGACTGCAACGAAATATTATTGATGACTGATGATAATTAATGTGGCAATGGTGTTAATTAATGTGAACGATTAATGTTTTAAATTAGCCAATCTTTGTTTTTTTTACGCTAGTAAATGATAAGAATTGTGACTGATATATTTTATTATGAGTGTGGGAAACCTTTAATTCATTTATAATTTGTTGTCTGTTTAACTAAGGATTATTAATATTGTTGTGGATTAAAATATAAAATTGTTTAAAAAAATCTCGTATGTTTTTGAATTCATTCGGTTTTTTTTTTTTTTTTTTTTTTTGCAAAAACACAGTTTCTCACTAATTCTCTAACAATAGCTTAATTTTTATGTTACTAGTTCATTTTATGGTAGATTTTCCAGAGTGCAAAAAATATTTTAATAGTTTTGATTTATTAAATTATGAAATGTAAGATAATTGGATTAAGAAATTTACACTTTAAAAAATGTCCTAGTTAGCAGTTTTAGAACTTTCACCAGAGGATATTAGTTCTATTGGTCTGTTAAATAATTATTTCTCCAGAATATGAATGAAATTCGCGATATTTTATAAATTCTCTCTGTGTTATTGACTATTTTACTGCACTAAGAAAAATATCTGTATTAAGAGGAAATTGCGCTTGATGAAAAATTAGCACAAACAAAACTTATTTTAGTTTTAGACTCAGTGTTTTGGATGAGCAAAAGTGAATACATCAGTAAAGTTAATTTATATTACTGAATTGTCTAATAACTTTCAAGAATGCCTACGTAAGTGTTCATACTTATCTCTTATTATGTTGTCTCTCAGACTGACCAATAATTTTTCTATTCTTGTTTTCTTAGATCTTAAATGCTTAAAACGAATAGACTTTGACTATATGTAAGAAAAAAATAATGTCAAACCAGACATTCAAAAATTGCTAAGGCTTAGAGGAAAAGAAGTATTTTATGGTTGCTTATATATGTTGACAAAAGGAAGGAGAAATAATTGCTTTGCTCAAATACATGGTGATTCAAGATTGTTTTTACTAATTAAGAAGAGTACTTATCCAAACGAACAATAACTACCATATAACCAAAACATCATATTCCACTTTGAGAAGCAGAAACGCATCAAGTAAAAAAAAAAGCATGAGCTCTTGATTGTACAGGCAGGTTATATACATTCTCCGCCACCACCTATGTTTGATCCATGAGGTGAAGGGTTCGATTCCATCGGAACAAAAACATGTTCAATGTTTTTGTGCTTGTCAATGCCTTGCTCTGATGTCAACGCTTACAAATGGATCTGTGTAATCAAGTAATGCTAGTCATTGCTTTTGACATCATTTTGTACCTGCTTACATAGTATATCTCTTAAGACTATTATGAAGTTACCATATGTAAGTTTCTTCTAAGATGAAACAGCTTTTTCTTCGATGATACTGGAGTGAACCAAGAAAAGCAGATATTGTCTTTTAAAAAAACACTATGTCCTTTTTCGTCAAATATTATCTTAATAACATCGTCCGAAGCTTTTTGCCAATGCTATAGCAGAGTACACGTTCTAGGAATTGGCAGATATGAACCTCATAAACAGTGAAGGGAAAAGGAATGGACGCAAAGAACGAAGATTATACGAATAGTGGTTTCAAACTCGTCTATTCCAAGTCATCTTACTTTTCCCAGTGTTAATCGAAAACTGCGAGAAATCTGTTCGTTAACCTTTACAAACAGCGATGCAGGACATAAAAAATGCTCGAATTCAGAAGCGTGTGTTTGACTGAATTTGAAGCGACTCCTTCCTCTAGTACGCATTAGTCCTTCCTCTAGTAAACATTAAGTATTAGCATACGAAATGGGTATTTCTCAGCCAATGATATGACGTATTTTACACTAGAACGCACGTACACTTACCAAAGTGCAAACTTTTCTCACAGATGATTATTCCTTCTCGAAAGGAAGAATACGCGATCCATTATTACTCACCTTGATATTATTTAGTGATGAGGCAATATTCAGCAGATAAGGCATTTGAAAAATTCACAATAAATGTGTTTCGTCTGACAGCAATGCCCAGTTCACTAACTCATGTAAACAATTGCAGAAATTTTTCGTGAATTTCTGGGAAGGAAAATTTGATGATCACTTAGTAGGATCTCATATTATGCTAGACATTTTAATCGGCACAACGTATCGTATCTTCTTGGAACTGTTGTTACCCGATTTAAAGCGGGTTGTTCCAATCCCTACACAAAGAGACACGTTGTTTATGTACGATGGATCCCAAGCACATTTTTTCATCACGGTCCGTAATTTTCTTGAAAATCACATATCCATACGATGAATTGGAAGTGGCAGACCTGTGGCTTATCTTTCTCGATCAATGGAACCTAACCTTCTGAACTTTTCCTTCCGGGTACATTCGCAGTATTCAGGATAAGAGATGCTTAAAAACTCAGTTGAAAATTTCGTGGTGGTAATCGTTGTTGCTGGTGTCAAAATTAACATGACACCAGGAATCCTGAAGAGAGCACATCAGTCATTCCTTCCTAGGTGTCAGCTATGCAATAATGCACGAGGTCAACCTTTTGAGCATTTGCCGGGAGACTTTCACTGAACAATAAATCGGATTACGCAACTTTTGGTTATTTCACTTTCCACAAAGATGGTTGAAAGTTCAAGTTCGATTTCTAATATTATTTTTCTTTGTCTCTCTGAATGAAATGCGACCCTATATTCTAGTTTAATTATTGCTCGGCTGGATGAATATTATCACGCTTCTTAATTGGTAAAAATTTTAAATTTCTCTAAATAATTTAAAAAAGTAACAGAGAAACAGCGATAAAATTCACGTGATAAAAATTCTGGCTCAATTTTTTGAACACATAAAGTGATTTGATTTTTGAAGTCATCATTTTTTTATTTCATAAATTATTTTGCTTAAATTTTTATTTATATACTGATGTAATAATTGAACATAATGAAGGTATTTCACAATCTAAGAAGTGATTTTCTGCTACACATTCTAGAATTTTATTATCACTTTTCTGCAAATAGGAAATAAGATTTAATGTATGATAATCCAAATATATGTAACTTCATTTACAAACAGAAAAAAGTAAATAACGCTTCTGTTTTCTTTGACATCTCGAACTGTAAAGATTGCGAGGATCTGATTTCTGACGTCAGTTTAAGGTCTAGATTTAAGTATACCCATTGTACTGATTCTCTAGCTAGTGACACTTGAAATAATTAATTATTTGCCATATATGTTACCTATAAAAAAACTATAAATTTTCTCCCATCTCTATTATTTATTTTTAAATAAAACTTATTTCGAGTTCCTTGACTATGATAAAAAAGTGCGATCGCTTACTTTTTAGTCTAAAACTTTTGAAACATTAAAAAAAATCATCTGCAAGTCTAAAAATCATACAAGCATAAAAATTACAAGACTTAAAATGTAAATAAATTACCATTTTAATTCAGAAGAAAAGAGAAAACTTTAAGAATTTATCATGTTATAAGTACTGAGAATTTAAAAATTTGGCGCTCAAATGAATTAAAGAATATCTGCAGGAAGCAGCAAAAGAATAAATATAATTAACAAAAATAAAGAATAAATATAACAAAAATAACAAATTACTGAACAAAGTTGTGCTTACAAAATAGATGTTTGAAAAAATGCTTAGCTATTTTTATTAAAAGCGTACTTTACTTCTTCAATTGAATCTCGAATCTTGTGTCATGAATACATAGCTGAATTCCTTACTTGAATGAAAGAAAAAATCTAAAAGAGATACGAGAAAACAGTTTCGCGCGCGGTTGTACTTCATTTAACTCCGAAGACCTTTAAATTTCAGTCTAGATTTTTCTGTGAATCAGGTGTTTCTAATTTTTACAAACTTAGACATTTTAAGGATTCGTTTCAATGAAATATGTAGGTTAAATTATGTTTCCAAATAATACTGGACTATATTCAGTATTGTAGAATGGAGATATTTTGTAACAGCAGCCACTTAAAATTGGTATTGCTTCTAGAAGATACATTCATACTTTATATATATTTTTTATACATCTCTAAAATCTTAACTCTGTAATAGGATCTGTAAAAACTTTTTTTCTCAATTCAGGAAATAAGTAAAAAATCTTCATATTAAGTTCCTCATAACAATTATTCCATCCAGCCGATCCACATAGACAAACTAAACATCTGTTTCCAGTTTGCCAGAGAGTCATTTAACATCTATGCATTATTTCGATCTTAAATAGCTGAATGAAGAGGATTTTACACGAAATTAGTCCAAGTTAAACGGCTTAGTTAAAAAGAAAATTAATATATTATATTGTAATAGTTTCTATCTTCAGCTAGGTATAATGGAAAATTTTGATAAGATTTTCATTTTCAATTTAAATTTATGAATAGAACGGAGACAAAAATAAGCACTATAATGTCTCCAATTCTGTTAGAGATGAGAGGGATGGACTCTGATGCCGTAGGAGAGTAGTGTTGTAGCATTTTAGTAGTAGACTACTAGAATGTAAGATGAGAATGTGTGTTAAACCATCTCGCCAAATAATTTATAAATTTAGAAAGTTCCACACAAGGATCAAGCTAGAAGTCACAAAGATTCAGGTCTATTAATCTCGCTGCCCAGACAAGAGGCCATATATGTGAGACAACAAATTTAAATGGAAAGTTGCTTGAATCCTATTTTGTACACATTTTGCAGATAAGCAAAAGTTTCATCTAGAACTAATTCAGCGTAGGCGACTCAACCTCTTAATATCGAATAATGTGAACTTCCCGAAATCTGATATATAGCACACTTGTACTACGAGCAAATACACAATACAACGAGCTAAGCCATTTACCATGACTTACTAGAAGAAAAGGAAATTAGAGGTGAATTAGCAGTAATTGCTGTTTCGTGACATAATGATTAAGACAGCCAATACAAGAGACGAATGATTTCTTTAAATCGTACATATCGCTTTTATTTGGAAATTTCCTTTAAGTGTTCCCTTACATACATTTTAAGTGACAGTTACCATGATTTTAAATTATTCTTCACAGTAACCTCGACTGCGTGATATATATAACATATATTAACGTTTTATTATGATCATTTCAATAGAATTGGAGTTACGAATCTTTCAGTACCATATATATCATCTTTATTTTAATTACCACTTCATTATACAGGATGATTAAATTTGATGTTTAACTTATTCAGTGTTTAAATATAAAAAATCTTAATATAATTCAAATAGAACTCAGGCATTTGTTTATTTTACTTATAACAGAAGAGAACGAGTTAAGAATTATCAAAAACATTTTAGGTCATATTTCATATGTTTTCTCAAGGAGCTACTATCTATATTCTTCTGCGACCAAGAAGAAAAATGCTATATAATATTATACGTTAAATTTGTAATGTATCTAGCAATTTAACTGACTAACTATATAGACTTAAGGTTGTAAATTTTACGAGAGATAAATCTGAAGAATTATCTTTACAATAAAGAAAATTGTAGAAAGCAAACAGGATAATTTTAAATAAAATGAAAATAATTTGACTTCTTTTCTATTATTTTCATCATATTTCAATGCCTAAACCTATTTACTATTTCCCATATTTCGGTAATCCCACATTTTAAATACCCTTAATGCATTTTTCATGTCAAAAATCAGAGAAAAAAATATTCACAACATACTGATATCTTTATATTTGTATCATTCAAAAGTGCATGCAGTCATGTTGATAATACGATACGCTGAGATGTATGCAACAAAAATGGTCTTGTTTATATTTAACATTTTATATTAGGGTACATTAATATATAAGGGATAATTACATGTGATAATTGAGTAATAATTAAAAGTGATAATTACAGGAATATATATATATCTTTAAAAAAGACTTTAATTAATAATATTATAACTGCATTAAAAATAGATTGTAATTTGATAGGATATTTGACATTAAATCTAAATTTTTAAATTTTATTATGTATTATAGTAATTATATTATACAACTACTTACTTTCCTCATTATACAATAGCAATCCAAATTGTTTATTTTAGGCGTCATCATCGATAATTAAGTGTTAATGTAGATTTCTATAAAAATTACGTTCTTTGGATAACATTAATAAATATCAATGTTCAAATGGTGATTCGCTGTCAATACTGGTGATGTTAATTATCAATAGCATTTTATTAATCATTTCGTCGCTTCCTTACACAAATTGATATAAAAAAAGCAGAACTGGGCTCGATGCCGCCAGATAAAGACAGTTAATTGAGGAGAACATTTTCCTTAACAACTATCATTATGAGAGAGAGTAACAAAAAATTACCAATTGAATATGCAGTATAATGAATATATTAACAAGTACTTAGTCTCTAATAAGAAAAACAGATGGTATACCATTCTCTTCTCTTTGGAAGACGCTATAAACATTAAGAATGATCGAAGGACATTCTGGATGTAATGCATTTAACTGTACTTTAAAGGTTTTGAAAGACCGCTGTGTGGCTGAGACAGAAAACAATTAAGGATATTATAGAGATTTGTGAAGGAAATTACAATGCGAAGAATTTTTTTAAAACAAAACACCACCCTAACTGGAAGGAAAAACAGTGTTTCTTCCGATAAACGTTTTCAAGGCTGACATTTATCTAGTAACTAGAAACTTGTTAGAAAACTTAAGTGTTTCAGGGAAACAACTATTTTGGAGAAATTATATATTATGAGAGTTAAAGTAAGTGAATTTGGTTTATTTTTTCTTTGCACCAAATGAGATGTTTATTCCCCATATTACTTAATGAGGAAGGAGTTGTTTTGTTGTCGCAGCTGGACACAAAGACGCCGGGTAATTGTGCGACTGAATGTCGCTTTGACATAAGAAAAATTATAAAAGATGCAGAGATTTACTCCGCCATCATGGGTGGCTTCGGTATTTGTGAAACGAAATAATATTTAAGATAAAATTCTATATTTACATATTTTCTGTTTTTATTTGAAACTTAAATAAATTTAATTTTTCTTTTTGAAAGTAGAGACATTTTCGGTAACATTGTTAAAAACACTCTTTTCACTTTATAAATATATATATATTCTCAATAAGATTCAGTGCAGATATACATGATTTTAGTTTTCAGACAAGACAACACATGTTATGAGATGTTATAATTTATATTAATAATTATGTAAATCAAAATGGTTATGTAGTTAGATGTTTGCTTTATCAGGATAAAACTTCCGAAGATTCTTTAAGATTCTTTAGTATATGCATTAAGAATACAAAGCTACTTAAGTGGTTTCTATATCATAACATTTCTTTCAGCAAATTTGAGATATCCTTATAATCGAAGGGAATTAATCCAAAAAGTTTATTTGTTTCAAGATTGTGATGTATAAAGTGTAAAAAACTTTTTTTTTGCATGTATAAGCATGTCAACATAGCTTTTAAACGGGTGAATAATTCAATGGATATAAAAGAAAATTGTTACAAGGTAAAAAAGAAAGTTCTTGCCCTTTTTAATAACCTTTTCAAAAGAACATGACCTACAGCAAGTATAACTTATTGTTAGGGCTCAGAGTAATCGCTATCGATATCCAGCACCTTCTACCAATGTGTTTCCAGTTCTGCAATCCCCTTGCAATAAAATTCGAGATTTTTGGGCGCAAAGAAATCAGTGAGTGCTTGGCGTAAGTCTGCTTCATTGGTGAAAGATTTTCCACGAAGATGATTGTTCAGGGAATAGAAGAGATGGTACTATGATGGTGCAAGGTCAAGTAAATAAGGAGGATGGCACAAAGTCTCCCAACCAAGTCGCTCCATGGTATTACTGGCCATTTGCGTGACATGCGGTATCGCGTTATCGGCTGAAAATAGTAAACCATTGCAATCAATAAGTCCTGGTATCTTCTGTTGCAATGCCTGTCGCACACATTCCAATTGCTTCGAGTACAGGTCAGGAGTGACCGTTTGGCCCGTTGGTAGCAGCTCATAGTGTACCACTTGACGACTACTACAATAGACACCAGCTTCATCACGGGGGGACAAATTTTCCGACCTAAATTTGTGAAACCAATGTCTTGCTATGCATTCATCCTCAGCATTATCTCCAAATGCTCACATATCGGACGACTTGATGCAGAAGCTGATAAGCCTACTTTGAAGTCGTAAAGTAACCAATACCGAATGAGCTCTTGCGACACTCCATTTCTCTTCTTTACTGTACCAGTTGCGATGATGAATATGTGCGGTGGGCCTGCTTTTATAACGACTGTCATTCCTACTCTCAATTGACTGGTATTTCAACCACGTCGCACCCTATTTTGTATACTTATTCTTACTTCATTCATTGGCAAAGCGAAAACGGCAATACTTTCTTGTTTACCTTATATATATGAAGAAAATATGTTATTCTGTGATTAGCTTAATTTTGCATCTCAAGTGTCAATCTAAATAACTTTAATAAGCATCTAAAAAGAATAAAGTGGATCAGTAAAACGTGAATATATATTGCAAATATCGACGTTTGTACCCGAAACCGCAATGGCCTGGTTTATGTAATAATTGTAAGTAGATTCTTTTTGTGAGTTTCAAAACCGCAAGAGTGTTAATTTAGACTTTCTTACACTCTTTTTAGACATACTAAACGTAAAATTTCTCATCCGGTGTAGTGAATAATTAAACATATAATATGGTGTGAATATACATTTACCAAGTTTGGCTTACCCGCATGATCGTTCACAAAGCTATACCAATTCCAAAGCTTTTAAATAATAAAATACTTAAGATTAATTAAAAAAATTTTTCTTACTTTTCAATGATTTATATAGCTGCATATCATCCATTAGATACACATAATTTACATTTCCAACTTGTGTATAAACCCAACTCAACATTTTATTAATTTAAAGCATTGAAATGACAAAATCCGATTTTAAAATCGTAGAAAATACCGTGGTTTTTCTAAACTGTCGTATCATCTTCATAACAACGATATATATATACAGGATGCCCACTAAAGTCCCTTGTCACTCTCTTAATTTCAAAACGGCTGCTGCTTTTTTTGTAAACGTGGTGTCTAGGTAGAGTATAAATCGGATATGCGCTACCGAATAAGATCATTCACACCGCTATTGTTGGAAAACTGCAGAGTTAGCTTTCGTATCTCGAAAATGGTACGAGGTAGAGGAAAAAAGTGAATTACAAAGTTGTAGAGCGTTATCGATTTAATACGAAAAGACACCTCATTGACATAGATGTAAAGAATAGAACGGTTCAAGCGCGCATTTTTGTTTTCGTGATTCCCTACACTAAAAAGGTGACAAACGATCAAAGAAAGAAGAAAACAATTATTTATAACAATAGACATTTATTTAAGATGTTTAAACCTCACACCATCAGCTACAATGCACAACTATATCCTCGATTGAAATTCACATTGTACGCATTGGAGCATAAAGGGTGACACGAGGGTCTGTAATGTGTCGTTTAGGGTTCTGCAATGTTTGTAGAGGGTTTGCATATACCTGCTGTTTTAGGTATCTCCACAGGAAAAAGTCTAGTGGAATCAGAGCAGGTGAACGTGGAGGCCATTCTTCGAAACCGCCATATCCAATTATTTGCTTCCCGAACTCCATTACGAAGTACTGCTTCACTGGAAATGTCTTGCGAGCAGGCGCTCCTTCAAGTTGAAACCATACATTCCTAAGATTAAACTCTGGCAGCTTTTCCACAAAATCGGGCATTGCCTTCTGCAGCAGTTGTAAATACCGTGCACTTGTTAAAGAACCATCATAAAATATTGGACTGATAAACTTGTTACTGTAAATTGTACACCAAATGTTAATACTAATGCGCACTTGATGTAAAACTAGGATTTTTCAGCACCCAGTAATGGGTGTGTTGCCTATTGTACATGCCATTCCATGAAAAGCATGCCTCGTCAGACTACAGTATATCTGCCAAGAATGTTCGCTGCACCTGTATCTGATTCATAATAAAATTGCACCATGAATAGCGTCACTCGACGTCTCCGTCCAGTAAAAGCTGCAGAGGCGTTGGTCGGTAAGGATAAGAGCCTTTTTTGTTAGGTTATCCAAATTCGACTTTTTGAGAGGTTCTCTAGATATGTTTTGTACTGCATTTCGGGTATCTGAGGGCGTATGCTAGTATCTTATCTGATTGAACTTGCCGTCATACCTTTGTTGGTCTGCCAGATCGAGCTCGACTATTCACGCAGCCTGTCTCCCTTAAGCGTTTTACAATGGATAGGATGGTTTGATAAGAAGGATGCTGACCTGCAGCGAAACGTTCCCGGTACAACCTTGCTGCTGATTGTGCCTTGCATCCACATTTACAATGCAGTAAAACCATCTCACAATATTCACCTTTGAAAAATCGCGCCATGGCCATGATCTTCACCATATTAGAAAACAAGATGTCTCTTTTACATTAGTGGTCTCAAGTGAACAGGTTTGACGTTTCTTACTTATTTGCGCACAGCAACAATTTCGAACATTAAGTGCAAGTTGAGATCAGTACAGGGATGCAGTCCTCGGGGCTTGAATCAGAGTTCTTAGTTGTCGTAAGCGATACCACTGTGCTATATTGCGGTGATACGTTTAGCCCGATAATATTTTATCCTTCTGTTCACATTTCGTAACGTCACAGTGCAGAAAATCCCGAAAATACAAATGGAAGTTTTAACCATTTTCACATCCATGTCAGTGAGGTGTCTTCGTACTAAATCGATAACGCTTTACAACTTTAAAGTTAACTTTTTTCCCCTGTCTCGTACCATTTTCGAGGTATGACAGCTAAATCTACAGTTTTCCAACAGGTATCGCTGTGAGTGGTCTCATTCGGCAGTGCATATCCGATTTACTATACATAGAGACCACGTTTATAAAAATAGTAGCAGCCTCTTCGAAATTAAGAAAGTGACAAGGGACTTTAGTTGGCATCTGTATATATGTTTGTTATTTTAGCAAATTTTGTGTTGCTTTATAGAAAATTTTCCTTTTAACATTTTATGGTACATTTTTTAATGGTACATACCATTCAACACAACAATATATAGATACCAAATATACATTCTTACTTGCCTTTCTTTGTTTTTTGCTTTAATTGCTTTTTTTAAGCGATTTTCATATTTTTGCTTAAATACGAAATAGAAAAGATGGAACACACACTACACTTTGAGACTGAGAGCATAAATTATTAAATATAATTTTAGAGTAAATAAATTGATTAGTTAATGAAAATTTGTTTCAGAATATTTTTTTTACAGGAGATGAAATAGAGACTTGATATTTTCATGACAACTAAATATTGATTTTATTGTTAATCACATATCTCCCAATGAGCAAATACATTTTACATTTTAAATATTTCCAGTGTATAAAATTTCTTATTTCCTTTGCTCTTTCAAAAACAGACTTATGTAAATAATATTTTTCATTTTTAAATTAACGTTGAATTCCAAATATTATCCAATTTATCTAGTATTTTGCAATTATTTTTTTTTATCAAATAACTTTTGTACTGAAAATTTTAAATTAATGAATTCGATTTAACTCTGTTGCTTCATACACACAAATATTATTTTCTTTATTAGAAATGCAGTAGAAATGTGAGTTAAGATTATAATTTTGCTTATTAAATTTTTGAGTCAACTTTTTGAGGAATTTTTTGCTTTGCAATTGTTACAAGGAAACAGTGAAATGGTTTTGTCATATATTTTTGGTAACTGAGAAATATTTTTAATAGTAAATGATTTATTTCCCATCAATAAATTTATTTTTGCTTATGTTAGAATTTTATTTTTTACACATTATTAGTAAATTTCATTATATTTTTAGATTAATACACAATTTGTTTCATTAAAAGTAATTAAAGTTTTTTTTGAAGCTATATTGATCCTACCATCATATTTAAGCTCGATTTCTTTCTAATATTATAAATATTTTTCAGTTTTTTTACTAAAATACAAAATACTTTATATTTTATTTATTTTTTGATTCTTTATGCTTTTTTTCCAAATTTTAAATCAAGGAACTTTTTTTAGTATGACTGTAGCAATTGTAATTGAAATACGCATCTCTCTTTAGTTGAAGTTTTAAGTAATAAATGAAATATATCTAAATAGTCAAACTTTCTCATTTTCAAGAAACATTTATCGTAATTTGTTAGCTTTGATAAATCTCATTTGCAAAATGTTCTTAGTAATTTTGATTAATACTGAGTTATATATGTAGTTAATAATGTTTAGTGCTCACACACACATCATTTCTGTTTAGTTGCATAACATTAAATAACCACGGGATTCATCTAAAAACTATTGTTCTAAATTTAAAAAAAATTTCTATTTCATACATATATAAAATTAGAAACATATTAAAACTCACAAAATATTTCTATTTTTTGATAGTAAAAAAAAATGTTATTTAATAGGGAAACAGTTTTAAACAAGCCACGCGAGTTCATTTAAAACACCTTCGGAATAAATTAACATAATGGTATAGAAAAAAAAATACAGCTCAGATCTTTCACTCCCTTTCCTATCCTTTCTTTTACCGATAGTTCTGTTTTCCGCGTGATAGATCTGCTTATAAAAACGACTCGCGATATCTGATATACTGGATAAAATGTGAGGCCTACAGTGAACTCTCTGTCAATAAATAACCCGTCCAACAGGAGAGTTCATCCTTTTGAAGGTAACCTTGACCGAGGCGCGAACTCCTCAGCACGGCTTTTATGATGTTCACCGACGTTCCCTATCACCGCAACAGACGCGTGGATTTAAAAACGAGAACATTTAAATTGAGCAAGGTCGGAAAACTCTTTTCTCTCTCTCTGTCCCTGTATAATACAAAATAATTTGACCTCACGTAGACACCTCAGTCACGTACTGTTATTTTTCTCCGACGGAATATAGAGCAAATTTGAATTTATACTACGAGCAATTAACGTGAATTATTGCTTTTTTGCTTCAACCAGTCATTTCAAAAACTAATAAGGAAATAAAGAATTGAGTAGACTTCAAGAATTGCATGATATAGTTAGGTTTTAGTTTTCGAATTCTATAAATGTATAACTGATTAGGAATTTGTTGCAGTTTTCAATTTAT
Organism: Latrodectus hesperus; assembly: GCA_037975125.1. Classification (NCBI taxonomy): domain Eukaryota; kingdom Metazoa; phylum Arthropoda; class Arachnida; order Araneae; family Theridiidae; genus Latrodectus; species Latrodectus hesperus. The sequence continues at coordinate 34,823,667 of CM075850.1, forward strand.
AGATTTTTTTTTATCTCATTTTATATGTATTTGCTTTTATTTTAAATATTTTGCTTTTGTTATGCAAATTCTTTTTTATTGTTTGTTTTTGCTTAAATTTAGTTTCTAATATTTATTTTTTTATACTTTTTCGTTAAATTAAATAAATATTAAAAATTTGAAATAAATAAAAAATAATCGGAAATGTTATGAAATGAGTCTTTAAAAAATTTTTTAAGTTAAAATAAAATTGAATTTAGTTAATTTTTAAATGTCAATATGTAATTTTTTTTCTATAACTTCTAGATACTAGAAATTTGTCATCATGTAATATGACATAATAAAAAATTTTCAAATTTTAATCATTAGATTTTTATATTAATTTAGATATGGGGAATAATTAATAATTCATGAACTTACGAATCTACATTAAAAACATTTTCAAGTTTATTGTCTTATTAAAATTATAAATGTTTTCAATTTGTAAAATGCATATTTTGTGTATTTATCAAAAATATCATAATAAATCTATATAGTAATGCATTAACCTATACATATTATGTGTGAATGCATATTCTCAATATGCATTAATGTATATTCATAATTTTGGTTAAAATAAACAAATGAATCAACTGGGAATAATTATTCCAATTGAATGTAATGCATTTTTGTATTTTTACATTTTTTCAGAATTGTTTTAATCAAGTTCGCTTCAATAGTAACTTAAAATGAAATGTCAGTCTTGAAAAGTATATAGCTTTCAAAGATATTATTGTTTCTAATTTTTACGACCATGTATATCTGCTAAAAAAATTCGAATAAAAATTCCTTAATTTTTTTTTCCATAAGATGAGTAGAATTTTTCAATATGAGTTTCTGTCATTTTTTTAAAATCTTTATTATCATTATAATTACAACTTTGGCTTGAAAAATGTAGAGAAGTTAAAATGTATAGAGAGAATATGTATGTCATAAAAATAAGTGAAATGAATACAAATATTTTGGCAATACTCATTGTTTGTATCTCAAAATTTAATGTAAGAAAACTAATGTATCCACTTCAATAAATGTATGCACGTAAATTACTTGATAATAATTTTGTGAAAACCATTTTATCTATTACTCATTTAGTAAAAAGGTGATGTTTCTTTCAAAAATATGAACAAAAATAAAGCTATCAAAATCTTAACTTTATATAACAAGGCTTTGTAGAAAACATAAAATTTATTGGTAAAAGGGAAACAAATTTGTGTTATCATGACACTTATAACAAGTCTTATTTTTCCAAAGTTTCTCATACCAAAAAATGTTTGTTTTCTGCTTTAACAACATTTATATGTACTTAATTTTAGCGAAGATATATTTTCAGTTCAACTACTTTTAATTTTGGGGATTTTCATAACTTTGTCTGTAACTACTAAATAAAATAACATATTTTTTCTTATTGCGCCGAAGGTTAAGTAAATTTAAACTAGTGAAATTTTTACATCCTTTGATGATTGAAATACAGCATTTATTTAAAGGGGAGAAAAGCGTTTAATCGATCAAAAATAGAAGAATTGCATGAGAGTAATTCAGGAAAAAGAACAGTATAGTTAGTGGAATAAAAAGCACTTAATTCTCATGGGTTAATTTAGGAGAAGCAATTAAAAATATTGAATGATTATTTATTGACATGAAAACATTTACATTTCGAAGTAATTGTAACTAAAATCGAGCACTGTATAGCATAAAGTTTTCATGTAGTGGAAAAAGAACTTAGATGGATATTTCATAGGCAGTTATCGAATGTAAAACGCTTTCAGTGGAACAAGTATTGAGAATAACTTTCAGTATACCTACATAGACCGACTATGCTACAGAATCCTTAGACTGTTGCACCAAACGTAATGGTGCATGTATATGATAAGTAAAGATACAATCTCTCACGCCCTTATATTAATATTATTAAAGTAGGATTCGTGAACAGCTTAATTCATCTTTCATGTCGAATTTAGCTTGACCGTAAGTAGTAATATTTCAGATAGTATAGCTGTGAAAGTGGTCATTTACAGAGGACGTAATAGTCGTCAATAATTGAGAAAATCTTTAGCTAATCATTTTCAAATCAAATCTCTTAATACTTTTGGTGATTTGACGAATCGTGTGAAAATATTGATAGTAAAGATTTTGGAGTGGACGTAGTTGCTCGCATGATTATCTTTTGCTCTTTCGTGTACTTGATACACATAAATAACTTTGAATTATGACAGTGCCTTTTCAAAACCACTGCTCCCAACACTGGTAAATTACAACATAGTTTATCCAATACATCTGCCAGTATTGACGTTTTGACTGTCTGGCATATGACGTCTATGATACGTTCTCTCTCAATGTCGAGCAATTCCACTTGTCGCACACGAGTGCGTTTGTAAGATAGAGTGATAGTTTGTAAGTAGTTAGGTTGAGCGATCACACCAATCAATTCTACACTATTGAGGTTATTGGCTCTTATAAATGCTTCTTATGTTGCCAAATAATAACAACAACAATAATAATAATGATATAGATAAGATACAATCTGAAGAATAATATAACAAGTAAGACACAAATTGGAAAAAATATTTATAAGAGTTAGATTTCCCAATACACACACATATATATATATATATATATATATATATATATATATATATATATATATATATATATATATATATATATATATATATATATATATATATATATATATATATATATTGATATTGTATTTTATTGAATTAATGCTCAAGTGATGTTTTTTATTTTGCATTTTGTATTTATTGCTATATATATCTATATATATCTATCTATCTATATTATATATATATACTATTTGAGCGAATAGCGAATATAGATTACATACGAATTTATAACCCACCTAAATATTTGCAAAGAGATTATAAAAATCTCGAATATAAGTGCACTATTAAATTTACAGGAAACTTCAACTGGTCCTAGACTAGAATTTTAGTACAGTTGAATAAAAGCCAATGATTTTTTTGCCATTAAATGTAATAATTTCTCTGGATGAGGATTGAGATTCTGAATTCGATATTACGAGCATTTTCACATTAAATTAGTGTTTAGTGTTTGAGTAAAACAAAAGTTGAGAAAAAAAGAAGACCAAGCGAATATTCCTGGATCTGTGTGATATAAGTATTTTGCAGTCTTTCTATTCATATAATGCGCATAAGATAGTTTAAAAGAATTCAATAGTAACTACACCTTAATCAAAGCAACTTCAATGTCAGGTGAATGTTTGCAACTTGTATCTGTGTCAGAAGTTAGATTTAAGGGGTTAGACGGACAATATATCGAAAGAATTTGCCATGCAATTTAAAAAACTGGAACTACTAATTATCCTTATAATTTTGAGTAAGGGGAATAGTATTAAAATGACCTCTCTCTCTCTCTCTTTTGTGAAAGCATCTTGAAGTAATATTTTGGATCTTTATAGAGAGAGTAAAGAACCAGATGCTGATGAATCTGAAATTGTAAATTATGGTTATACTTGATATTTTGTGAACAATGTTCTTATTACATTTTTGTAACCCTTTAATGCATCGCAAAAGTATCTGCAGTTACTTGAATGTTTTTAATTTCAAGCTACCAGATACGTGAACATGGCATTTTAAGACAAAGACCTATGATCTGAGGAAGAAAATCTTGATTACCTGGGATTCTTTATATAAGCCAAAACTTAGGATAAAAAGTGTAACCTATATTTATGCAAATACAATACTGTGTAACTGAAGGTATATCTTGAAATTTTAAAATTTATTACATTATGAATTATAAAGGTATTTATGTTTAAATAGATGTTTTTTTACAGATTAAATTTAATGATTTAAAAATTATTAATTATTTGACATTTCTTCAGTTATTATAGGCTTCAACTTTCGATAATAATATAAATTATATTATGAAAAAACTACTCACTCTCTTAATGAGTCTATTTTGTATAATGATTTAAAAATATAAATATTTTTGTTTCTTTTTTTACAGTACATGAAGAACAAAATAATTTGTATGAGATTGAAAAAAAGATAGAAATTATTCGCACATTAAATATTTTTGCCATTTTATCAAATTCTTGTATTTTAGAAATACATATTCCTCTAATCATTATAATCTACGATCATTATTAAATATTTTTATCAATATTAATAATTAAAGCAAAAACACAAAATTTTTTGTAACAATAATCCATGGACTTTTATTTAGGTATGAATAAATGTCAATTTCTCTTTTAGACAGAATATCATTTTCCTACTTTTTAAGAATTGAGAAATCTGAGCAAATCGCGTTTTTCTACTATAAATTGCTAATTAAAAATAGATAATTACTTTTAATACTAAAGAACAAATAGGCTACTTTTTGTATTCAATAGAAAAATTAATTCCTGATTTTTATCTGGTACTTGTAATCTTGCTTCTAATTAAGAATTTCGAATTAAAAAATCTATACTTTTTTTAACCAAAATTAATATCGATAAACATCAGTAAATATTAGCACGTCTATTAAAATGAGAATAATTAGAAACAGACAAAATTATCATTAATATATTTTTATCGTAAGTATGGAAATACCTTTAAGAATATATACCATTTAATTTAATGTGTGTGTGTTTGTGTGTGGATAACTATATAGTGTAATATTATTTTTTTTATGAATTCCCCCCAAAAATATTCCCAAAATCATTTTATTAAATATATTGATTTCTCTTAGAAATTTAATACTAAAGTTTTCCTTTACATTTTTTTGTCTAAATTTTTTTTAAAATTTACTTTGAATATTAATTTAATGGGATAAAAATGCAAACAAAAATGTTTTTAAATTTAATGTGCTTAAATGATTTTTTAATTTATAAATAGTTTGTTAAAGTGATTTCAATAAAATACAATATCCAAAGTAATATGCAGTGTTCTTAAATTAAATGCAATAGCGAAATTAATATTGAAAACCAGATTAGAGTTATATTTTTGCAAATGTTAATAATATTGCGGTATTTTTCAAAGAAAAAACAACTTTTCATTTTAGACGCTTTATCATTTCGTTCTCAGCCAATAGAATGAGACAGTTTAATCTGATGAAGGTTAATCTTTGATGGGAATAGTTTCTATCATGGGGAAAATTTCAAATTAGTTTGTCCTATTTCTGTTTTCCCTCTAAGGGGCATATTTATAGGAAATGGATTCTTAACTCATATCGCGTAGATTGCTCAAGATCATAATTCAAGTCTAGACGAATAGCTCTTGGAATTTAATGCTCTTTTAATAGGCTGCGAATTCTAGTCCGAAGATCAGCATTCGGATGTTCATTTAACTGAAAACTAGCAGTGATGAGTAAATATTATAAGTATAAATATATTATATCTATACGCCTTTGAATGAAAAATTTATTATAATCCGTATGGTAGGTTAAAAATTATTTTAGTTAAGCCCATTAATGAAATAATATTATATAAAAGTTTATTTGGTGAATTAAATTTTAGAAACTTGTGTTATTTTAAATTCTTTCTAATTTTGAAATTAATTTTTGCCCATAATTAAGAAAGTAAACAAGGTAAAAAGTAAGTGAATATAAAAATCAATAACACTGAAATCGTTTTTAAAACTTATTGCACATGTATTAATAAATCAAATAAACACATACATAGTTTAATGGATATTGAAAATAATTTTATTACATCAATAACACCGCACAACAAAAAGACAATAAATTTAGGTAGAAAAAATGAAGGACACTGAAAATGTAAATACTATATATACATATATATATATATATATATATATATATATATATATATATATATATATATATATATATATATATATATATATATATATATATATATATATATATATATATATATATATATATATATGTGGTTCTATCAGTTCATTGTCAGGAAATTACACATTATTGTTTAAATGAGTTAATTATGGTTTTTGACAAAATAAGAAAAAGCTATTTGCATATTTACAAATGAATATTAAATAACAATCTAACATCATTATAGTTATAATCCCAAATTAGTCCAATATCAATTCGCGTCTTCACGTCATCGCGGCTTTTCTCTTTCATCACCTCGTCGTTCCCTTTCTCCCTCTTTTCCGCATATCCGGCGGAAAACATGTGAATGGACCTCTGGTGGCGCTTTCAATCCCTCCCACACACATACATACATATATATATATATATATATATATATATATATATATATATATGTGTGTGTGTGTGTGTGAGTGTGTGTGTGTGTAGTAAAAAAATTATTTTATTTCTATTTATATATATTTTCAATTATTTATCAGAAAAGAAATTAATCACGATTCTAAAGAAATATTCATTGATATGATACTGATTTATAAAAAGTCATTTTTTTTAACATACAGGGAAAAATTAAATAGTAATATTCAAACAGGACGCTTAAAGAGAATATAGATAGATAAACTCAAAGATAATTTATAAAAATATTACGAACATTTACTCATTTAATTCGAAAAAATGCATCAGATCACTGCTACTCCAGAGTGAGAGATGTTGGAGAGTGCAACAATTCTGATGCTCACCATTTTTAAATTGGCGACGTTAAATATGTAACGAAGCCCCTATGTGAGAATCTTCCAGCGTCATCTATCTGTAATCTTAACGCATGCTGATATATGAAGATAATGTATTGTAATTTCCAAAACAAAATCACATTTCCTTTAAGTTTGGAGAATCGAAAGTTCAGTGAGGGCTATTTTTCATTAGGAAGAACTCCTCAGTACTTTATCCAAAAGCGTTTTCTCACTCGTGGTGTCATCGAAAAAGCCCCCATTCAAAAAAGTTATCGAACGTGGGTTGAAGTTGAAAAAATACAAACCAAAACCCAACTTTTAGAACGCGCGAGGGGGTCGCAGTTGAAAAAAAAATGCGAAAAGAAAAACCGAAGAACGCGAAGGGGGACAAAAAAGAAATACATTCAGTTAGGAAGATGGGGAAAAGAATATACAACAAAAAAAGGTTATTCTAAGTAAGGTCGTGGTGAAAAGAAAATTATAGGTGTATAAAAAAATGTGATCAGATCACATATACTCCCACGAATATGGGGAAAAAAGGTTGGCCTAAGCAAGGCCGCCAGAAAAGAAAGTTATAAGTGTATAAAACATATGTGATCAGATCATACCGAGTATATCTAAAGTTTTAATATTTTATATCCTTAAATAAATGCAAAATTTTTCTTTGCTTATAAATATTTAAATGAATTTCTATTTTTAAGATTCAATAAGCAATTTTTATGAAGTTAAATTGCTTAATTTTTGGTTTTCATTTCATGATTATTTTTCCAAAGATTATTTGATTATTAAATTAACTGTTTGTAAAAGTAATAAGATTAGTGGTAAGTATTCAAAAAACTTATTATGTTATTATTAAATTTTATTTTCGAAAATTGTGAATTTTGTAAAATGTTAACATAATTTTTTTAAAATTTCGCTATACTATTATTGATTTAAATAATTGATAGTAGATAATATTTTATTTCTTTTTGACATACTATTTATTTATTATGAAATATACTACAATTAAAATTTATCATTTTATTTTTGATTTTAATAAATTAATTAAAATCAAAAATAAAATGATAAATTTTAATTTCAAATTAAATTAAATTTCAATAAAATACATGAAGAGTTTAATAAGCTATAAAAGGGTTAAGGGTTAATATAGGTCATATAATACATTATTAGCTGAAACGTATCCATCTCATTTCTAATTTTTGGTTAGTTTAAAGTTCTTCCTGTTTCAATATTATTATTTATTATATTTTTATAGCTATAATTTTAAATATGACTGCCGCTTTGTTTATTTTTTCGTATTATTTTAACTGCAAGAAACAGAAGCAAATATTTAGTTCTTATTGATATTGTCAATAACAGTATTATTATAACTATACAGATTAATACTGTAATGTATAGTGGCTCATGATAGTTTGATAAACTAATTATTACTATATCATTTTGAAGATAAATCATCTGTTAATTTTACCAGTTTCTTTTGTTTTTTCTGTTCATTTTGATTTACATTCTATATTATATTATTATAACTTGCTGAAGTTTGATTTTGCTTTCAATAATCAATAAGTGCTTCGCCATCAGCCCACAGAAATTTTTACTTGTGTATATATGCTACAGTCATTAACAACTTTTAAACAATAGGTAGAATATTCGAATACATATCATAGTTTTTTAATTATTAGTTTCAATTGTACGGAGATTTTTTAAAATTTTCTCTGCACACAAAAACATTTGCATTATAAGAATGTATACCAAACAGAGCTTTTAATGAAATACTTGCATAGTTTTTAAGATTAAAACACACAAAGATATACATAACAAAGAATTACTGAAGTATACACAACTGACTTATTTTCAATATTCTTCTATCATTGGAAATGCAATATGCATGCAGGGCTATTTCGTAGTTTAGAAACGAGTAGAAATTGTGGTGTGTTTCCCTACTCGTAAACATAAAGAGATTACCGATAATTACGCCATTATAGAAAAACATTTAAAAACGTTTGAACTCTTCTCCCTCAATCCTAATCTCATATTTGCGTTTTCAAACATGACAGCACACTCTACTTTTCTTTGCATAAATATCGAAATTCGATATCCGAAGGGTAAGGCTGAGAACATTAAGAAAATAACTCAGTCATTATTATTTTTTTTCCATACTGTTGAAAAGAGACTTCGGCAGTATGAGATTAATATCGAAGTTTACTAGGATTTCAACTGGTTCTCAGCTCCGAACCCCTAAAAGTTTGTTATTTGACAATGCTATGCTGAATGTTGGCAATTTACATTGCATTACCGTGTCCTTGGTCACTAACTATGATATAAAAATGATGGATGTGACGGGATGTCGTTTTATTGCTGCGACATGCGTCTTTACTTAAGATGCTAACTCAACCACTTAGTTTTAGGAATTACGGTGTTTTTTCCTTTTTATTATTTAAAAAATAGTCATTACTTTTTCTGCCGTCGATTGCTATTATCATGAAGAGTTTGTGGTTTGACATTTGTCTTCAATGGTTTAAAACAAAAATGTGGTTTGTTACATTTTATTTAATAGAAGTATTTATCGAATTTCTGTTTTTTTTCACTAAGTAATGGGAAAATTTTAGCAGTTGTTAGAGCGGATTTTTTTAAGATATCAATGGAATTAATATTTGAAATTATATATATATATATATATATATATATATATATATATATATATATATATATATATATATATATATATATATATATATATATATATATATATATATATATATATATATATATATATATATTTGTTTATTTTAGGTATAGCGGGGAAAATTATTGTAAATTGTGTGTGTTTATATAACAACTTATATATATATAGCATTGATTAAGACATTAGACAAAATATTAAAATATTTAACTCAATATAAAAAAAGTTTGCTTTTATTTATTTGTTTTTATTTTGATGAAATGGTATATTTTTTATCTGTAACAAGTGACATTTGACATAAATAGCATTTGATATGACATTAAATGATTGTATTTTTACTTATATATATTTACTTTATTATTCCTTTTAAATGATTTATTCCATGTTAAATCTTAAAAAAATTCACTCTATTTTGTTTTTATTTAATTTGAATATTGCTTCCATACATACCTGATTTTTTAAGCTACAAATTAATTTATGCTTTTTCATATATACTACGAATTTATTTGTGATAAACATGATTAAATTAGAAACAAATTCTAGAAGTTATTAATATCCATTTATGTTTATTTTTTTAGTAACAAAAACAAGGAAAACAATTTTTCTTAGTTTAGGAATTTTATTTATTATTCACTACGCGAAATTTAAAATGTAATATCAAGAAAGAATAGCCAAAAAGCGATAAAATCTTGCAAAAAAATGTGATAAAGAGAAGAAAGAGACCAATGAACAAAAAGTTAGATTTATTTCGAAATGATGTTCATAGTACATAGCGAGAACAGCGTCGGCTCTGTTGCTTGTACGATCACTTTGGACGAAGCAACATTTCAAGGTATAGAATCAATGAGGTATGTTTCCCCATTCCCGATCAACCATTTACCTCAGTTGTATATTGAATATGGTGGTATAGGGATTTTTAAATGGCCTCCAACCGTATCACATGTGTTCGATTGGTGACATATGAGGAGAGAAAAGTGACCACAGAGTTTGTATACTTTGCAGGCCGCGTTGGCTGATGCCCAATGTGCAGTAGAGCATTAACTATTGATAAAAGACATTGAGTTCTCCTTGAAGATAAAGAAGTGTGATAGTTTGCAGAGCATCATCCACATATCATCGAGCTGTCATAGTACCCTATAGGTGACCTGAAATCGTACATTATTACACTCCAAACATGATGCCACAATGTGGCGTGGTGGGGCTTTCCACATTTGCTGCAGAATTTTACTTTGTCTCTTCGTTGACTCCACACTTGCACACTGAGACTTTGTAGAAACAAATCATCTCAGAACAAGACCCTTTGCCATTCCTTCATTCAAACTGATCTCCGATGCCATTACAGACGTGGGTTCAATACTCTGGAGTCAAAGATAATATTCTTAACGGATACCATGAGTTCAGGCCACTTGCAACCAATTGATGGGAAATAGTTCTAGTCGATATATAATGTAAATATCCAAGGTATCTTGAACATACTGTTAAATGGAGATAGAAGTGGCTTATGGGTTTGCCGTCACTGTTTCGACGTCTCTCTGTGGCACTGGCAGCTGTCAAAGATGCCACATTTTTCCTGTTCCAACTATCTTCGCCACATCTGGAGCACTTGCAAAACGTTCCGCTACGTATCAACTGAGTTTGCAGTATGTACGAACATATTTTCTCTGTCCAATCAGCATGCCTTTCGTAAAATCCTTAGCCTGCAGGAATAGCTTCAGTTGCTGAAGGCTTGGCATTCTTTTTTTGCGATTATATGCGTTCTCTAAAATTAGAACAAAATTTCTATGATGATTTCTCTGGAAAAAATAAGAGCACGGAAATTTCACATTTCTGCACGTTTTTTACTATATTTCGTTGAGCGTACTTTGGAGAGCTGTGTTTTTCACATCATTTATATAATTTGGTGAAAGGCGTCAATCCTGAAATTTGCACTATCTTCTGGTCGCATCTTCTTCGTTTTGAATTTTCAATGTCACATAATGTATATTACTATATTGTAATGATAATTTTCACACATTTCTATTTCATACTTTTAATCATTGTAAAAACTGTATTGTGTAGCATTTAATTATCACTATAAAATTAAACATAAAGAAGCATACTATTTTTACCTAAGTCTGTTTTTTATTATTTTGGATAGACAGGTTTGATTGTTGCCGGGAATCAACATTACTTCATCGAACCATACTTTCAAAATAACTCAAATTTATCGGATGGCCAGACTCATGCAGTATATAAGAGATCTGCGTTGAAAAATAGTAAACTGATTGAAGAAGGTACATGTGGAAATGTAGGTAAGCTAAATTCTTCTGTTCTGAATTTTTTCCTTAGAAATAACGTAGTGATCATGCTTGTGCTATTATAAAATATAAAAGTCCACTATAATAAAACCAAAATTTTATAAAATTTTATTCATATATTTCATTGAAAGTTTTAAATAAGTCGAAAAAATTTTATTAAAATTACAAAGTTTTATTATACAACATGCTTTATTTTTGATGTTAAAATTTTAAAATTTATTTCAGTGGTTAATTATAAATCTTTTTTAATTCTTAAGATAAAGATATTTTGAACCTTACAAGCTTATATCAAATCAAAATAATGTGTAACATAATGTAAATTTTCTTCAAATTTAAAATAACTTTGCGTTAAAATTGAAAATAATAATTTAAAATACTAAACTAAACTCCATGGCACGACAGCCCATGTGGGCCAAGGCCTACAGTGCCCATAACTGTTTTCATGACCGAGAGCCCTGGGGTGCGAAGCATATGTCTCAGTTAGGTGGTCAGCCTAACGTACTCCATGGCACGACAGCCCACGTGGGCCAAGGCCTACAGTGCCCATAACTGTTTTCATGACCGAGAGCCCTGGGGTGCGAAGCATATGTCCCAGTTAGGTGGTCAGCCTAACGTAAGACACCCAGTGTTTAGTTCCCAAGCATGCTTGGTACTCAGTTAATCGACTCGCTGAAGGGATGAAAGGCTGAGTCAACCTTGCCCAGCCCGAGGATCGAACCTCAGAACCTGTGTCATGGGAGCGTGAAACGCTGCCACGTAGCCACCGGGCTTCAATTTAAAATACACAATTGCAAAGATTTGAGCTACATTTTTAATGTAATAATAGTAAGATTACGTTTGAAATATTTTTTTAAAATATGACTAATATGAAATTGCAGTTTAATTTTTTAAAATTAAATTTGCTGTGATTTAATACATAGTGTTCTAAATGTATCTTATGGAAAAATTTCTAAGACCACCCTAAACTCTTTAATATTTTATGTAAAGGGAACATCAATGCATCACTAATTATTTGACAATTTCCTAGACATTTTGTGTTGCGTGTTGGTAGCAGAAGGATTAGCGCTAGAGTCTTGACTTCAACAACGTGAAATTGAAACCCATCTCGGATTTAGATGGTACTAGTGGCTCTCAGATTTCCTTTTAAAATGCACGTCGCGGTCTTAGCTTTAGTGCCCAAAAATGACTGTTGAGCGGCGAACAAACTTGATAGTTACAACGATTATTTTTTTAACATATCACTGGTAAATGAAATGCCTGTTCAGTTATTAGCACACGAGTTTCTGCTACCTCATTATTTACCCACATTTGTTTTCCACATTATTTTCAAAAACAGTGGGTAGTTGAGCAAAATCATTATGAAATGCATATATTTTTGAAAAGTTATTACACAATTAAAAATAGTGTGCCAGAAAATCATAATGGCATGAAATGTTAACAATAATCTGGATCGTACTTTCTTGATTTATAAGAAAATTTTAAGTATTCGCTGATGCATAGGTGGTTACTGCACCATTAGTGAAATAGCGTTTATAGAAACTAAATACTTGTGAAATGTATGTTAGTGATGAATTCGCTAAAATTTACAGGTTGTAGCACAAACGGGTTTCTGATTTGCCGATGGACAATGTTAGTTTTAATAGCCAAAGTGCAATTAGCAAATTCTATTTCTCGTGACAGTGACAATGAATACGATAATTCCGAAGCAATTGAATGAAAAAAAGTTAAGAACTGGTAATTTTAATAAAAAAAAGTATGATTATAAATTCTTTATGCGTAGAAAACATGGATGCATAAATTCTGAAAAAATTAGGTAAATGCAACTTCATATTATTAATCTACTAATTGACATTCCTGCTATTGATATGGGCTTTTCTACAACTAGCATTTGCTGTTTAGAATCTTTGGTTATTTTCTTTATAAATTTTTTGGTCTTCATGTTTCACTAGAACTTTGAAATTCGATATATTTGCACTCTATAATATTTAACAGGATTTCTGAATAACAGTTAATAGGGCTTGGCTATAGAACATTCTATGTATCATAGCTACTAATTTTATTTTAAAGACTTTGTGCCTTTCACTGGGCACGAATGCTTTTAAATCTTATAAAATTTACAATGTTAGAATGGTGTGAGTTCGCTGCGCTATTTGATATTTTAGTCCTTATATTCTGGACATGTTTAATAAATAAAGAATTCCATGGTATCTATTCTGGTAACCGATATAAATGTAATCAGAGCACACTGAAAATGCTTATGATCTCTGACTAAAAATAGCTTTTTGTCTACAAAATAGAATTTTATCCTGAAGGTGTATAGTCTACCCTCCTATAACGCGGTGAGTGCGTACTGCGTTTTATGGAAACTTTAAGAAACTCGGATTTAACCGTACACACCAGGCTAATTCATACCGCGTTCTATGGAAACTGTCTACCGCGTTGTATGGAAACCGCGCTATAAGAGACTCAAAATTAGTACAAATCACATCATTCGTACCACGCTATATGGTGGTACGAATGGAAACCAATAAATACAAAAGACAAGATAAATTATAAATTATTTTTATTGAATTGAAGAGTTCATATAAGGAAATGATAAATAAAATAAGCAAAAATTAAACTAAAAAACTGTTTTCCAACAAAAACAAGAAAGACTTTTGTAAAATTATGTTATCTTTCAACTGTCATCCTCGCTGTCAGATATGAGTCGCATAACTCGCCTTCTTTTAATGGGCAAAATATCTTCCTCACTTGTATCATCTTCACATTGGTTTTCGATTGTAGCTTTTTTATCTAACTAAAACCTCTCTATTGGGAACTAAGCAATTTCTTTAACTCTCTTCTAAACTTTGCGCTGCACGCCGTTAAATGATCAGTTTGAATGAAATGAAGTTCTAATTCTTTAGCCAAATTTAGCCCTTTTTCCACATCTTGTAAATTCAGATTTGGCACCCATTCGCTTTTCTTATTTTCGTTTACCAATACATTTGAGGTGGGTGCATCAATTAATTCCATCAGTTCTTCATCAAAAGCATGGGTTCCCAAACTTTTTTTCTCGTAGATCACTTTCAAAGTTTTACTATTTTCTGTAGACCCCTGCTGCTGCATTTCTACTGTATTCCTAAAACTCCTAAAAAATATCACCCTAAATTGGGAGTGTTAAGAAGAAAAAAAAACAGCAAATTTTCTTGTGTCCTATTCATTAAAATAATGCTTGTAATTATACAAAATCATTAACATTTATTATTACAAACAATCAACAATTGACAAAAAATCAACAATGAATTCTGAAACGTATATCAATAATAAAAAATAGTCATACTTTTAATGAGACGGCGCACGGGCGGTACTTTGCAAGTCTCGACATGTGGTGTACACTTGTACAATTATCTATTCAATTCTGTGTTTGAACAGAATCTCGAATATTTTTGAGTACCTACCTAGTGAATGATGCTACCTGCCTACGTTGAAAGGTAAATCCAAGCAAAAATTTTTGTTCTTTATTATGAAAACCAGAAAATTTTTCGTAGACCTCCACTTACAACTTGTGAATCCCTGTTTTCTATTCACATCTACGTGGAACCCCGTGTGGTCTCCTATGAACCCCTGGAAGTCCACCTGGACCACTTTGGGAACCAATGATCTAAAGTTTCTTCCCCGAGTACTAGTTCTCTTACATCCTGATAACTTACTGCAAATTCTTCATCGCCTAAAAGAGAAGCAATGTTTACTATTTCCGTATCTGGGAGTGAAATGGTAGAATCATCTTGTACTGCTTGAACCATTTGAGGTAAAAGAGGTTTCCAACACGCATTAAGCGTTGATGGTTTAATTTCCGCGCAAGCCGATGACACGATTCTCATACATTTTTTTTATTATTTTTTTTACAAATTTTTTACAATTATAGTATTGTGTAATGTTGTTCAATTGTAAACCACAAATTAAGCAGCAAAAAGCTAAGCGAATGGATGGTGCAGACAAAATTTTAGAAAGAATTGGTCATCAACGAGACGTACTGTGAAAGAGCTTTGAGACACTGAAACCGATACTGTAAAGATGCTAAGAGATAAGCGTGAATGTTTATATAAACATATCCAGTTAAAACCATTCATCGGGTGCACAGAAAGAACTGATGGGACGTTGTTGAACGGAAACCGCGCTGTAAGAGTACCGCGTTATAGATGGGCTGTCGCAATTTCAGCTCCGCGTTATATGGAAACCGCGTTTTGAGAGTACCGCGTTCTAGGAGGGTTGACTGTATTTACCTTTGTTTCTTCATCGCATTTAACAGATATGGCAAAATTTCACTCACCCATGAGTAATCAGCCATTTCTTCGCTCACATAAAATCACTTTCTGCAATAGAAGTATTTCAAAGAAGAAGTCAACTAAAGACAATCTTGGCAAATTAAAGAGACCGCATTATTTACCGTGTTTGTGAAATCAATCCTAACTTAATAACACTTGGAGCAATATATTTATGAATGGAAAGAGTTGTAGAAACTGACACGCTCATTTATGAAAAACTATGTAAAGCGTTTTTTTTCTCATACATGTTCATTTATTGATATTGACGAATTTATTTTAAAATACCACTTGTATACTCTCTGAAGTGACACTACTATTCAAAGTCAATGTCAATATGACCTACACATAGCTCTGTATAAACTGCTTTTTTAATCGGGGAGCCTTAAAAATAAATTTCTTTTGAGTCTTTTTTGGCATCTTATTTACAATGATCGAGTCATTTAAAAAATTTAATGAGTGCCTTTAGTAGCGCAATGATTTAGTATCACAGAAAATGGCATTCATTAGTTATGCTAAAGGAAAACCGCAACTTTCCTCTTAATACTGTTATATTAAAACGCTTTATGCTTACTCTCTACATCTCTGAAGAATAATTACACATATTATATCCTCCAATTTTATAGTCAGAGACTAATTTTATAGAGATTATTCATCAACAAGCACAATGGTGCTTCTTTTGTTGAGAACATATTTCTCTGAAATAGTTTCAAGCCAGGAAAAAAATATTTTAAAAAGTTATAATTTCAAAAGTCTTCTTAATGATTACCTTATTTAATTTCAATGATGCATAATATCATAAATTTGTGAATATAATATTTCAATGAGAATTATATTAATACAAGAATACAAATAAATTGAATTCAAGTTTTTATTTCACAACTCTGTTATTTTTGCATTAGATTTTGATTCATCTTTTTGTAACCTAGTCCAGGTATTGTGCGGTTTTGAAAAGCACAGTGTGATTATAAATACTGTATTTCACTTTTAAAAAATCTAAAACATCAAAATTTGTGCGGAAATATTATTATAAATTGCAATTTACTTTTACGATACCTAGTAAAAAATTTAGAATGTTAGTATTTAATAAAAATATGTTTCCTTTAATGACATTTTTGAATATTGTATAGGTGTCACAAACAACTGTTATAATGATATCTAGTGAATGCCAGTTTTTAATAAAAGTGTTTGTTCTTTAATTACATTGAAAGTCGCATAGATGTCACAAATAACAGTTTTAATGCTATAGATTCATCTCGTTCATACGAGTTTGTTCAAATGTTTAAATATTCTCTTTCATCTCGGGACACATTCCCGATGCTTTAACAGATAATAACAATTATTATAAGATGTGAGATATATTAATTCTTTTACACTTCTGTATTTTATATTTCATAGAATTTTAAAAGGAAATTTATTTTATGATCCTTTTATTCGCTTTGACTTGTTGCAATTCTGCGAAATCATTATATTGGCAACATTATGATTGAATTTTTTAAAATATATAATAACGTGAATGTTCAATTAGTTCCAAGATTTTATTATAAAAAGAGTATATTGAAATAAAGCTTTCTAAATGTAAAATTATATGCGTTACCTGCGTAGGTCAAATTATGTCGTAATTATTATATGCATTCCACTTTAAAAAAATTTTTTTAAATCCAATACTAATATAAAGTATGTAAAACTATTTAATATAGTATGAATTTTTTAAAATAAAAATATGTTTTATGTTTAATTTTTGATAAAGTATCCATTAAGTTTTATTTTTGATTAATTTACTTCCTACGCGTTTTATTATTTTATGTTTAAAATACTTTTATTGTTGATATTTGAAAGAAGATGTGATATATTTCAGAAGATAAATAATTACTCAAGAAGTGTTTTAATCACTCTGTATGCGCAAATAGCTGCGAGGGTTTTAATTGATTTTCTTTTCTGCTTTTAATTGTTTTTTTTAAACTCGAGATTGGTATGCTTTACTTATTAGTAGATCTTACGACAAAACAGAATTGCTACAAATTAAATTTTGTCCCAGATTTCTTTAAATAAATAATGTTGCTTAATATGATGACTTCTATTTAAATTGAACTGAGAATCTTCAGTAATTGTGTTTTTGGAGTATTTTATAACATTATTATGTTTTATTAATAAAACGCTTATGATTTTAAAAAATTGGAAAAAAGAAAAAGAAATCTTATTCCAAGAGAGGCTGTATTGTGAATAAAGAGAACTAAAGTGATGATAAAAAAGGATTCATTAAATCAACACATATGCTTCTAATTTATGCAACTCCCTAACGCAGGATTAATTCTGACATAAATGAAGCTATATAGAATATTAAATTAATTTTTTACCAGCAACTGAAATAATTTTCTTGGAATAATAACCCTCTCTCTGAAAGAATATTCTTGGAAGTAATGAAGTGACTGCTGAAGTCTTAATTTTTTAGGTACGGGCAAATGTGGTCATTGACTCTAGAGAACAAGTATACTGAAAAAAGTGTCTAGTCTTTTAATGTAATGTACGTACAAATAAAAGAAATAAGTGTTTTAATTAAATTGATAAACTTATCAAAATTATATTTTGCAACATTATATTTTATTCATTTGTACTTATTCAATATTTGAGCGTATTTTTTTCTTATTTATTATGCATTTGTGAATGAAGAAAAGCTATTCATATGTTTATATTTCATTTCCTGTTGAAATTATTAAATTTAAATTTGAAATTTTAAAAGTTTATTTTTAAGAAGAAAGAAAAAACGTGTTATTTCTTTTATGATGTATTAACTGTATAAATCTAATTTAATTTGCATAATTGTATAAACTTAAGATAAAATCCTTTTCAACCCTTTTGCTAGTAATAAATCTTCGTTTAAAATAAATTGTTTATTTTTAAATTTTTTTCTTTGAGTTTTCAAATTTTAAATACACTAACTTATATATATTTTTATAAAATATGCAAAAATATGACGTAATAATGTATCATATAAATTTTCATACGTATATAAACGATATATATAATATCTATTTGTACATATATATATAGTAAAGAAAGAGCAGATACTATTTTTTGAAATTTGTTAACCAAAATATTTCTTGGTTTGCTTAAATAATTTCAGTCTTTATAAATTACTTTTTAAATTTAAATCCACCAGAAAAGGACGTGAAATCAATGAAAAATCATAAAAATGTAAGATTTATGAATGAAAGTTAAAGAAAAATTTTTTAAATTAATTTTTATAAATCTACCTCTGACAGTGCGAAACACAGCATTTAATCGTCAAGCTAAAAGGAAAGAATTGAAGTTTTTTCTTCCAAAAGAGAGACAAAAGGACATATTTAAACTGTGTTATTCCATTTGCTTTCATCTAAAAGGACGATGACATTCGTGAATTGAATGGTATACAAACTAATTTAGAAAACCATTGAATGTGATTAATAATAACTACATGTTTCATCGTATTCAGACTTACTATTTTCAAAATAACCATTTTTTCCACTCTAAAAAATGTTGAAGTCTGAAAATACTGCACATTTTTAAAATTTTGTATTTAATATGTGCAATAAAAGTTAGTTTAGTATGATTCTTTTTAATAAATTTAAATATAAAATCATAAAATAGTGTTAGTTTTATTATTTGTATTTTTAAGTCTATCAAAGGTTAAATAGTATAATTTTAGTTATAATTTTGTTTTTAAATTGTTTTATTTTTTGAGAAAACAAATGGGAAAAAGTAATTTTCAGAAAAAATACGTATTAAAGTTAATTTGGTATCTTATGGTTCGAAATAAATCAATATCATGTATGCAATTTAATTAAATTAAAAGAAATGCTTATATATATATATATATATATATATATATATATATATATATATATATATATATATATATATATATATATATATATATATATATATATATATATATATATATATATATATATATATATATATATATATATATATATATATATATATATATACATATATATATATATACATATATAATTCTCTATCGTAAAAATATTGGGCAAATGTTAACCAATCATATTCCGAGACTAAAAATAAATCCCATGTACAAAATTTTGGTAACAACTGAATATTTATGGTTTCCAAAGAGTGTGATTTTGATATTTGAATCACTGGTTTCTCCTACAAAAGCTCATATTGTCATCAGTAATAAGGAAAATTCCACTTCTGTATATTATGTTCAGTAAATGGTGTCAAATATAAGTGAAAAGTTACTACTTTTAAGAAAATATAACGGATCTTCCTTCTCAAGCGATCAAGAATTTCGATGCCCCAGTTTAGTTGAAACAGCTTGCCACTGAAATCATTAGCAACATTCTTGAAGATTGCACCATAATGTATACAGGCGGAAGTGAAGATGAGCGTGTCTGCTCCAGAAGAAGAAATATCTTATTCCAAGAATGTACAAAAAATTGAGTATTAGAGATCCAGGCAGTTGTTCAGTTTTCAGAAGTGAGCTAATTGCTATTGATATTGTGTTCTACTCAATTCTGTCCTTTACCAGTTCGTGGGCCGTTTGGATCCTGTCTGTCAGTCGAAGCTCTCTATTCAGCACCTTTCTAATTAGCATAAAGTGAAAGACAGTGTATGAAAGGCAATTATTAACAGACTGGTACATTTTTTATTCTTTTGTGAAAGGGGAATACTTTATTACGTTGATGTACATGACAGCAGATATTTTGGCTAAAGCGGGTACTGGTGGGCCGTTAGACATTCCTGAATCATAACTCATTTGGATCTGTTCTCATGAGCGAAAAAAGCAGTTAATGCTATTTGGACAATCCCACCTGTTCACCACTAGTACCAGGGAAAGTGTCCGGAAGGCGCACTATCACTCAAGTGTTTTAGGCGGGACCAGACCGTCATCACCAGGTTTATCAATAGACACTTGAGTTCTATGTCCTATGCTTATGGAAAAAAGATTTTCACAGCTTATTTGAAGTGTGCTGTCTTTCAGGCTGTTAATTGAGTCAAATGTATATAAAAAAATTAAATTTTGTAAATAGTGCCATATAAGCTTGCATAACAATTCTATATAATTATACTTTCATTTAATTCTGTATATATAACATATGTTAATAGTATTCCAGTAATTTAATAACTATATATATAACATATATAGTTATTTTGTTAGAGTTAAATTTAATACTTCAAGAAATATGATACATTAATGTTTCGTCAATTCATGTAAATTGTTATTAATTTCAGATTGTATATGTCTCTTTATTTACTTTTCCTGTAATTACTCCTACTTTTTCTTAATATAATGTTTTCACTAAATTTTATAATAACTAGTTTCAATCATGCAACTGAACTGTGATGCAGACACCTACTGCGCTAGGATGTCTGTAAGCTTTCAAGCTCTACCAATGGGACTATAATTTTAAAGAATTCAAAGGCTGGGTCGTAAGTGGGCCCCCGTAAATGTTACGGAAGGCTCTCGGAGATGGTAGGGCATAACCCGATAGCCAGTTGGTAAAGTCCGGGGTCCTGCCACTTCGCTATGCTATGCTATGTCTTTCAGGCTATTCCTGACCATATTCTAAATTGTCTGGGACTTTCCAGAATTGTTCTTTTCACAAGCCCAATTTTAGTGTTAAATTTTCTTAGAGGAACGAATTTCATAGACCTAATTTAGCGTTGCTAGACTTCGGAGATATGCAACAGTAACAACACAGATAAAAAATATTTTTAATTTCTCGATGATTTATGAAATTCTCAAATTATGAGTTATCTGTTAAATTATTTTACTTGCTAAATAATGCTTCTGCAATACTTTAAATTTTCCGGAGAAAAAGTTTTTTTAAAGGTATCCTTCAACTCTCTCTGACTCTGACAAGACTACTTTAACCTAAACACTAACTTTTTATGTTCATCTAAAGAGAATCTAACTACCTATTTTGAATGATTTTGAGTTTGAAAGTGGTACGAATATTTGTCACCAATGTGAGAAACAAACTAAAATACAGAAAAAGCTGCATCTTTAAAAACGACAACAGAAAATGTTAATTGAAATGAGATGATAAATGCCTATTTAACTATATATATATATATATATATATATATATATATATATATATATATATATATATATATATATATATATATATATATATATATATACTTGTACTTATCATGTTTAACATTATATAGATTTTTGTAGAATATCCCAAAATTTTATCACAAATATCTCTTTGTTAACAAATATATGCAAAAATACAATTATTTAGCGTTTATTATTCTAATGATGGTAGATAACACATAGTCACAGAAAAATATGTGGAAAGATGAAGTTCATTTTTATCCGAAGGGCATTTATCTGAGTGACAATGTGAATACATGATTTCTGATTTGATCTGGAAAGTTAGTTGGACATTAAAAAAAATATGCTTAGGTGTAGCTTTGCATTATCTTTATTATAAGTTCTTATTTCCAAAAGAAACTATTGATTCAGGTATAGTAAATTTTCTGTTAAAGTGTCGATGGGTATACAAATATGTTCCCAACTTTGTGAGACAAAACAGAGTCATGAATTTGGTTAAAATCATTACTTTATACAGTCTAAGGTACTTTGGCATATCATTTTCCTCATTTAAACTTACTTTTTGCCAATTGTTTTTGAAAATATAATGATTAGCAGATCATTTCCAACGTCATGATTAATTCGATTATGTCCAATCTTAATATCTATGGTAATCTTACTTTGTAATTGCTTAAAGAACAAAATTTATAAAAGCAAGGTTTCGAGTTTATTTTGTTTAAAATATATATATATATATATATATATATATATATATATATATATATATATATATATATGAGAGAGAGAGAGAGAGAGAGAGAGAGAGAGAGAGAGAGAGAGAGAGAGAGTTTTAAGGCATTGTAATAAAGCTATTTTTTTACCTCAATTTTCTCTACTGTTTATTTTTAAACATATTACTGTAACAAAATATTGAATATGAATTCATTTGTTATTATTTTTACTCTAACGTTTTATTCTAACAGAATTTGAAGTGTTACTTATTGAAAAGTGTACACTTAATCATAATTACACAATAGTTATCGTTATTAAATAATGTTTCCTTGATAAATTTGCACCGAACGGATAAAATTTCCTGTTTAATTTCATTTATTTCACCCGAAATATGTTTTTTTCATAACCAATAATAAAGAAAATTGATCGTTTTAACTAAAAATTATTTTATTCCTCGAATCTATCTGGATCTGGTGAACTACTTTCTGCTCGCTAATGTGAAAGAGAGTTTGGCGGGAAGGAAGCAGGTTCAAATGAATTGATATCGTAACTTCAGATTAAAAGTATGGTTTTGGATCAGCATTTGATTTCTACGATTGCATCGAAATTGCTATTATTTCTTGTTGATATCATATCAAGACTTTTACGAACTGTTCATGAGCAGGCTCTAGATTGGCAATTAAAGTGTATATTTATCGTGGTGTATTCATTTAGGAAAATATTCCCGACATTCACATGTTTATTATCGTTGAACTTTATTGTGGTATAATCTTTTTCCATATTGGTATGGTTAAGATTTCTTATCTATGAATAATCGCTAATAGAATGATAAAATAATTCATGTTTTATATTTTATGCCCGGTATTTAATAATGTTTAATACTATAAATTAATTAGTTTAAAAGAAAATTAGATGATGCTTTGGATTGTATTCTATAATTTTAAATCAGAAATTGGAAAGGTAATATGAAAATTTACTTATAGTTTTTTACAGTTGTGTGGGAATCATGGTATTTACGGTATTTCAAAATTTACATTTTCAGCCAATATTGTTAAAATAATGATTGAGACAAATTGATGATGCGGTCAGTTTAATCCAGGTTTTTTTATTAAATGCCTAATTTTATGTAAGTGCATTTTGTATATCATGTCCCTACCATCTGTCCGTAGCTTTAAGAAATATCAATTTTTTTCAACTGCTGTTTGTAAAATTATAATATTTTATACTTAATTCTTTATCAGATTTTTTAAATTTTTTAAGGATTTTTTGATTTATTAATCATATTTTAGTGAAGCATAAGTTATTCTTAATGTATTTTAAATAAAAATGCACACACACAGTTAAAGCATTACACAAAAGTATTAACACCTGGTATTTTAAACATATAATTATTCTAATGATATAGCTCACTTTATTCGCCTCGCACGAAAATATTTTATTTGAACAGTTAAAGAAAAATTTAAACATTTGACTATATCACCACTATCACTAATTTAAAACGGTCCTTCAGCATCTACATTCATCTACAAAATATTTATTAACACATCTTTCTTAGACTAATTTTAGAAAATAAAATATCTTGCATTTATAATTAAAATTTCATTAATTTTTGTCAGCAGTTGCATACTTTAATTCTGCCAAACTTAAAACATATAATTGTTAAAATAAATAATTTTAGCAGTTTTATTGAAATCAAAATTAAAATATAAAACATTTTAAATTTTTACCCAAATAACTGTGAATAATTCTATGATTTAATTGTAAAAATTTTCACCGTTATTTGTTTATTTATAGGAATTTCATATAAATTATTTTAATTTTATTATTAGCGTATTTTATGAATGATACTACTTTTTTTATATATCTTTTGTTAAACAGATATTTAATATATTAAAACAATTGTAAGCCTCAAATAGTCTGAATTGAGTATGTGTTTTCAAATTGGTGATATTAACACAAATATTGACATTAAATTTTTCATTGAAGCAAAACATAAAAGTTTTTTTTTAATAAAATTTATATTTAAATTATTTGTTGAAGGCTCTAAGTGTTTTGTATTATTAAAGGAATAAATTTTATAATATCAAGTAATATTTGAAAAAGAAATTATTTGATAATCATTACTGTGTTTAAATATTTTAGATCTTTTATAAACATTGACTCGCAATTTTTTGAGTAAATTGATTTTAACTTGGATTATTCTTGACAATGTGTAAAATTACATCAACTTTTTTAAATAAATATTTGCAATTTAACTGTTTAAATGTCAACACACTTATAATAGTTTTAAAAAGTTCTTAAAATGCTTATAAAAATTTGATAATTCTTGAAGAGGAGTAATTTTTTAATTATTTTCTCATACATATTTAGAATAATTTTTCTATGATTTTAAAAATTATGATTTTATTTAATCAATTAATATTTTTAATTAAGGAAAATTACTCAGTAATTGATGGTTTTAAAATAAACTGTGCATGAAAAATAAAAATAAAAAAACTTTTAAATTGAGATTAAATTTTAATGAAAAATACTAAGTTAATCAAGATATATTTATCATATATGACTAATAAATCTCTTACGATTTTTATATGTTTTAAACTCCTTTAATGTAGTTAACATATTCTATAATAAATATTTTGTAAAATTGGTGCATATATATATATATATATATATATATATATATATATATATATATATATATATATATATATATATATATAATGAAATTATTTCTTCTAGAAAGCAGCTTCAAGGTATTACAACAGAGATATAATGAAGATAATACCTCTTCAGAGATACACAAGAGAAAAAAACGATCTGTTAGTTCAGAAAGAAACGTAGAAACTCTTGTCGTTGCCGATAAAATGATGGTAGATTATTATTCTGAAGAAGATATTGAAACCTATATACTTACAGTGATGAATATGGTAAATATGTTATTTCTCAGAAAACTATTTTATGAAATTCATTTGGGAAAAATATTTTAATGTCTGATAGAAAAAAAGTAAGTTTTTATAGCATTTTAACTAATAAAAAGAGAATTATTATAAAGGAAAATTATTCTCTTAAATTGTCTTTGCATCCAATTTTTCAGGATTTTTTTTTCATTTCCTCATAAGGTACCAGTAATTCTTCTTAGAAAATTTTGCACAATATTTTGCTTATATTATTTATTTCTCTAACTCATTTCATATCACACGATACAATTTCATTACTTAAATCTATAAATTAAGCTTTTATGATGTCCTTGATTTCAAGAAAACTTCCTGTAATTGATGATTCAAATGAAATAAAAAATATATCCTTTTAAAGATTCCATATTATATCCTGAAAAAGAAAGAATTTTAAATCATTGCATGTGTAGATGTAAATGCAATGTAATTAAAATATCATTTTATAATGTTCCATATTATTTTAGCTTCATGAATATCATTAATATGCTTTATATTAAATTTTAATGCATCTAATCGATACAAAAACATTTTTAATTAACTAAGAGGAAAAATAGATAAAACAATGATTTTTTCAAATTTAGCTGTAGATCACGTTTGTATATTCATTGTTATTTTTCTCGTTTACAATAAAGACGAATAAAATTTTGATCTTAGAGGTATTTTCAGCAGTTTTAACTTATGATTAGACATTATTTTGGTTTTCATTAAAATTATGTTCCTTTATTAAATTCCCATTGTGAATGGATTCATCTTCAACTTTATTTCGAAATTTACTTATAGAAGGTATTAATAAATAATTTTATATAAAGAAATCTTCTCAAAATCGTTTTTTTAGATGTGTTAAATATTTTATTTTTCTAATTTCTACATAATATTTAAAAATGAATTCATGATTTATTTGAATATTTTTTCTCATATTACTCTATTTCTTTGTAGATATTTACCGTATTCTTACAGTTGTATTACTTTACATATTATTGTATTTCATGTAGAAAGTTAAAATTATTTTTCATAGGTGTCTTCTTTATATCACGATGCAAGCATAGGCAACGCAATAAATATTGTGTTAGTTAGATTGATATTGATTGAAACAGAAGATCAAGAGGTAATGACAATATTTCATAATTTTGTTTGTAAGTTTGGAAGAATAAAAAATAAATTTTAGAGTCTAAAATGTGAATAAAATTTGTTATAATAATAAATTTTAAGAATATTCACACATGAGTTAGAAATTGTTACATTATAGTTTTCCTGTTCAAAGAATTTCTAATAATCAATGAAACTTGAATGAAATTAACTAAAAATTAAGAATTTTTGTCTAAAAAATATTTATTTATTATAAACTATCTATTAATATAATTGATAAAATTTAATGCGCAAATATTTATTTTTAGTTTAAATAATAAATTTTTTTACATAATAAACCATTCATTAAATTAAATAAGACTTTATTGTGGGCTTCAATACGCATAAATTAATTTACATGCTAAATTGAAATGAATAATAAATACACTGTGTATACAAAGTAATTGTCTTTATTTAAATACAACTAACAAGAACTCTCAACAATCTACTAGTATAAATTAGTTCAGTTGAATGACTGAGTTCACATAAATCTCGAGACACCAAATAAACTCTTCAATAGCCTCAATTTCTGGTTCTACCAGTTTAATTTCGTTTGTGATTGTTTCTCTGTACTATGGCTTTCTTGATTGTTTATGCGTTGCAAAAGTCGGTTCGTCTGACATGGAGTGTTCATGGAAGATAAAAACACTGAAAACCACTCAGTGAAATCCAAACAAAAGTTTTTATCTAGCAAAAAATATAAGGCCCTATTTCACGGGTGATTGGAAGCGAAATGTATACCATACTATGGGTGAAGTGGGAAAGAGAATTCAATGGAGCCGTCAGCTTTTGTTCGTGGGATTGAAAGCTGTCTACAGTGAAAAAAATGAAGAAGAACCGTGAGAATCTTTCAAATCTTTTCAACTCACGGAAGGAACGAGTAGCATTTTAATGGCATTCTCTTTTTCTACGTGTCTTTGCAATATATCGGAAAGCAATCGTTTTGTGAAGAATAATGATTTATATTGTGTTGCAGATAGCAATATTTTCTATTAGAGGAACTTGACTATTTTTTCTACTCCTAAATGCCTCTTCTTTTTAATTTTAAAATAATAATTATTAATATCTATACATTCATTCATAATATTTTTTCTTTAAGAATAAAATAAATTATTTTATTACAATTCATTTTTTTCAATTATGAGCTCTGAGGTAAAATTCAAAGCCAATATTTTTATCATTGGTAAAATATCCCACTTGGTGTATTTGTTTCGTATCGTCTATTACGTTTATTTTTTTTTAATTCTTAAAGGGATGATTAAGGTTGTATATTAGTTTAAATGTCGAACTATCAATAAAAATTTAAGGGTATTTAAATATTTAAATTTTTAAAAATTTTTATCATCTATAGCTTTATTAAAATTTAAATGTCATTTTTATATAATTGAATAATTTCACGTTAAATATTTTTTGTTACAAGACATTTTTAGATAAATTGTTTCCGATGCATTAATAAAAAGGAATTACTTACATAGTTCTAATTAATCTCCAAAGATTCGTCTGTAAATTGTGCTTCATTTCATTTCCCTACCATACAATCTACAAAGTGGCATTAATTTTTGCCTCCGATTGTTCTTTTTATAAAATATCCAACATTTTGCATTTGAAATAACTGAAAGCAATCTTAAAAGAAAGAAAACGCAGAATAAACTTTTAAAAGTTAAAATATGTGATGTAAACTACAGCAAAAACAAAAAATTAAATTATAAGAAAACGTAAAAATAGTAAACTATTCAATTTATAGAAATAACTTTTGACATTTTCCTGCTTTTTTGTGTTCAAATTACATTTTTACAAAAAACGTATATGTTTGCAATTTTTTTGCTTGAAATGATGTCTGTATAAACATAAGATATGAGAAACATTCATATGGAAATCATTTTCTTATTTTTTCATACACCTAAAATACATCAATTATAAATAAATTTAAACTCTACAGATTTATTCAGCATCTGAAACTACTTGGAATCACACAAGAAGAAAACTTACATAATAAAAACTTTTTCTCCCTATTTTTATGAAAATGTTTTATGTATAACTATAAAAATGTTTTATATATAATTTAGCTCTAGAATTTGTAAAACATGTATAAATGTAAGTGGCATTATTTATAAAGTATCCTGCATTACATACTTTAAAAAATGAACGAGTCGTTATATCTTGCAAAGCAAAACAGTTAGGTATCAAAAATTATCACTAGCTTGTACTTTGAGTTCCTTATTCTATGTAAATTTTAAAAGCTGTGCTCATTTAAATTTTTTACAGGAAATAAGATTATATTCCAACAAGAATTGCTTAAAAATTTAACACAGTATCACACAAATGTTTAGAAATTACCCATGGGTAATTCTATAAAGAGTAATTAAAACAATATTAATAATTGTCAGTATGCAGAGTTTTTTGAAACGGTATACATACCACAAGTAATCATAACATTAAAGCATTAAATTTAATTTCATAAAATGAAAATGGAAATTGTATTAAATAAATTAAGTTCCTTCACACAAAATTCTTTTTATAAATTTTCTTTTATTTTATTTTCTTGTTTGATAAATTTATATTATTTTTTTAAAAATGTTATGCGGGATGTTTTTTATTGTTTATTTCTTTTCCATTTTAAATTTACCAGAGCAAGAAAATCAAACTGATCTTTAATTTCTAAAACTTACAATCTTTAAATGCATATTAATGTCGATTTAAAGTTTGATTTTTAAAAATTGTGGATTAAAATAGCTATATAAAAAATTTTTTTAAATATGCAAGTTATAACTAATAACTTGATATGATGATTTTTTCAACGGTTGATTGCTTTTTTTTAAAAAAAAGTTTCTTTTGTTCTTAAGAAAGCGGAAGAGTTGAGTATTAGTCAGCATGCAGATGATACTCTTCGTAGCTTCTGTCGATGGCAAAAATTTGTAAATCCCAAAGATGACACCCATCCTAATCATCATGATGTAGCTGTTTTACTCACCAGGTATGATTGCGGTAAGCACATTTAATCAATTTTAAAGTTTTTTAATTTTACACAGTTATGTATAGAAAACTGGGATTTGATTTTAATCAAGAAGATTTAAATATTTATTAAAATTATTTTAATAAATTTTATGAATTTCGTGCATTTGTTTAAACTTTCAAACGTTAATATAAAATTTGTTATGTATAACATTTTTTATAAAAACAGAAACAGATATAAAATAGTAATGGTATTAAAAGAAGTGAAACTTGATAAATTAAAAAATATTTTCCATTTTATAGAAGAATTGTTTTAAACTCCATTAAATGCTTTAAAATAACACAGTACACCTAATGAAATTTCATTAATATTCTTTCCGGTTTTCAACTGTTATTAAACGATATTGTACATCATACTAAACAAGGTTCTAAGTTTTGAAATTTTATGAGTTTTCTCATTATTTTTGAAAATATAATCATTTGGAATGAAAAAAATAAGGATATTGAGTCACCTGTCTATTAACGATAAACAAATTGTTAAAATAAAATTCCTAATTTTAATATAATTAAAGTTGCGCTAAATAGTGTATCGTACTACTATTTAGAGCAACTTTTATAACCTTTTACTTAAGTTGGCGTTTTAATCATTTTATGAATACTGATGTAAAGATAAACAGCACTCTTGGTCCAATCATTCATGTAACCTCTATATAAATGAACTTTTATTGTCAAATGAACTTTTATTGTTTAAAATACGAAACCAATATATCCTCCACCGTCATCTCTCTCAGAATTTTTTAAATATTTCCATGAAGAATAGTATATTTTAATTAACAGTATTCAACACTTTTCATGAATCGATTCCTTAGTGATTCCAAGCTGTATTGCAATCCAAATGTGGTCTAAGCCGCATACTAATGAAGGATTATTTATAAATCAAAAGTGTTTCCATTATTTTGGTAACGATCTTTCTCTCTCTCTCTCTCTCTCTCTCTCTCTCTCTATATATATATATATATATATATATATATATATATATATATATATATATATATATATATATATATATATATATATATATATATATATATATATATATATATATATATATCTTACCTATGTCATTTTATTACCAATCTTATTTCTATTTTATTATCTATTCTATATATTAATTTTTTATCTGTATATTCTACACCGAAATGAAGCTTTATAGTTTAGAAATAATAAATAATTTTCGTTATTTTATAATCTTTTCTTTTACCGAAAATTAAACTGTCTTTTAAAATAGGCAAATATGTTATATTATTTCTAATTTCATAGTATTCGTGTGAACATTTTGCTTTTTTCCCCCTTATTTTTTAAATTACAAAGTGTTTTAAAAGTTAAGCTGACATGTTAGTTTCTTTCAAAAAATACTAAAGGAATCAAATATATTGATTATTACCAGTAATATTTTGGATTATGTCAAATGTTATCAAATGTGAAAGTAATCGCAAATAAGTGTTTCAAAGTAAAGACAAATAAGTGTTTCAAAGTATGTTAAGGTAACTCCAGAAATGTAAAGAATTTTTAAAAATTGTTTCACTTATTGCTATATTATCCCTTTTTTGGGTAAAAATTTATCAAAAGGTTGATGCAAAACATGAAGAAAAATTAGAAATATTTCATACTAGTGAAAAAGTTAATTTTGCTTTCACTTTAATAAAAATTAAATTCTATATTGCTTATTTACCGAAATAATTGTAAAATTGTATCACATTTGCATTTTAATGCATAAAGAAACTGTTATTGTTATTAACTTTAATTTGAATATTTATGATTATTTCCGTATTTGAGTGTATGAAAAATCTTAAAATAATATTTATCCATATCAATAATTGAACTTAGAGAAAATATTTGATAAGCAAAATTTGAAATCTCAAAATTTTGATATGATCAGGAATAAATTCAAATATTCTATGAAAGGAAGATATTTCCTTTACTGAGAGTTTTTTTAATTCATTTTTATGTACTTAAAGTAACGCATATTGAAAGGTTTATGAGAATTCAAGAATTAAAACTAAAGTCAAATTTCAATGCTTTTAAAAATATCAAAAATTTACAAATTTCCCTGAATATGACATCATAACTGTGAATTAATAAATCACGAAATAAGTTTCACAATTTATAAGGAAAAATCATGAATAGCTTATTATTCATTAACGAAGGAAAATGTGTTTGTTTACTGTCAAACGTTGGAATTGATAGTTACACTAGACAAATATTGAAAAGAAATTTGAATCGTTATTGCATATGAATTTTTTCTTATCCAATAAATTAATTCAAAACTAAAATTTTTAACAAGTTTTATTCATAATTCTTTTCAATTACCTTTTGTACAAAAGTTGCTTGGTATTCACCGTTTACATTTACCTCAATGATTTCCTTCATATTTATTTGTTATACAAAAGCACATTTATATATAATTATTCATTTAAAATACACAATAAAATATATTAAATGCAATATTTATTTCAAACATATTCCCATATTTATGTGTATCTTATTCATAGAAAATGTGTTTGTTTCTAGTGATTTGATTAATATTATGAAATACTCATGTAAATCTGTCAAACATTATTTTTATTAGAAAAATGACTACCATAATGATAATCAAGCATGATTTATGATGTCGAGTGTTAGACATTTAAAAAATGCGTTAAAACTCTTTTCTTATTAATATTTTAATAGTATATTATTCAACTATAAACACTCAAAATTATCTTTAAGTTGCCTTTAATTTTGCCCCATATTGATTTTCATGATGAATAAATATAATATTCGTATTTTTCATTTCTATCATATTCAAGTTAAAATATTCTCATTTCAAAACTTTCATTTTTGTCTTTTAAACCTTTAAAGTTATTACTAAATAAAATATAATTAATAATAAATATGTAATTTATTATAAAATATGAATATTAAATTTCAATATGTAAATAGCAAAAATATTTAGCTGATCAAAAATTATACATATTTCTTTATAGAAGGAAAAATAATAATAGAAATTTATTTATTAGAGACTTTTATCTAAAATTGCTTATTATTAAAAAAATTATTCTAATGTTTTCTTAAGATATCAAAGAATTCATCTTATTATTTGAAATTATAAATAGTCTGTCTTCTTTAAATTACTGGAATATTAAGAGTCACTTCAAATGCAAGTTTATACAACTTTTAATCTTTTGGTTACTGAGATTTTTGTTATGATTAGCAATAAATATTCAAAGTAATTTAAGAAATATTTTGATTTATTTCTCTTTGAAAATTTTGGGTATAATTACAATAAATATTTTTCTTGATTTGACTGTGAATACTTTGTATTTTATGTACTTTGAGAAATGCATCCTTTTTTAAGATTGTTTTGAATATTTTGTTTGAAAAATTGATTTCAAATGTTTATAGGAAAAATAATTCCAACTTTTTAAAACTCTTAATATATTTATGAATTGCCTTATTCAGATATTATTAAAAAGTAATTATATTTACAAAAACAACTAAATTTGAATTCTTAAAAATAAAAATATATTTAAAGTTATTCAAATCACAAAAATTTTTATAAAATACTCTATATTGAAATAAGTATTTATACTTACAACCATTTTTAAATTTTAGATTCAATAATTTCATTTAAATCCTGAATTTTTTAATTAATAGATGAGAGTAGCAAGAAGTAATAAAGTCTACATTCAATGTAGATTTAGTGTCCAGAAATATATGCATTAAATTAATATTTTATAAGCATAAAAAATTAGCATTAAATTAATATTTAGATATTAATTAATGCTAATTTAAATTAATCTCTGGTATTTTAGAAAAATAAAACTTACTAGATGATTAATTTTTCGTTTAGACTTTTTTTTTGGTATTGCACTTCTAGTACTGGGTTTTTGTTATTATATTGGAATCTCTCATTAAAATGCAACACTAAGAACGATTGGAAATATGACATCAAATATGTTTCGCGGATAACATGTTATAGAAAAGTCGAGTGATTTAAATTATAGCTTTTTTTAAAATGAGGATGATAACAAAATCAGTTGTAACTTTGCTATACGTAGACCACATTTGACCTTTATCAATTAATTGGAAGCTACTGGGTAAGAATCTTCGTAATTTTGAACCAAGGACCAGGCAAAAGATTTTTTAATACTTGCCTTGCCATCCGCAAAGAAATTATTTCACCTTAAGGACCTGATCTATTTAAAGTGTTCCAGCGGCCATTAAATCTTAGGTTTAGTAATGATTCTTTAATAAATGAGAACAATTTCCAAACCAATCTGGACACTTCGGCGGCTTTCATCATCATTTTTGTGAGCTGGCATACTTCCCTGTATGCAACTCAGAATTGGGATCTAGCAGTTAGATGGAAACAATTAAAGGGTAGTCCGTAATTTAGAAGCACGGACCAAGCAGAAGGTCCCCCAATTCTCAACCTTCAGAGTATTATTTTATCTGGTATTTGTTCCTGCCACAATATTAGATGTTAATGTAGCTGTTATTAGTGTCTGTAATTTTAGAGGTTTGATGCAAACTATCGAACATCATAAAAAATATTTTTAAAAAAATACTTAAATTCCATTAACTGCATATAGTTTTGATTTAAGAATTTCAAAAGGTTATCTTTTATTTACGGTTGAAGAGAGGCGTAGGAAAAACCTTAAATGTATTCATACAAATCTCTTACTTCTTGCATATTATTTATAAAATTTAAATCATAATTTGTATAGCTAAATAAGTTATTTTTCCGAGATATTTAAACTAAATCAATGCAAAGTTTTTCTTTGTATGTTAAAAACTTCTTATTTGTTTGATTTTAAAAAATAAATGGATTAATTTAATCAAATGAATCAGGGTAATTTTCAGATTTAATTATAACAATGTACTTAATTATTAGTTAAAGATAAAATTATATATAGCTATAATTTATTCACAAGAAGTAAAAAAAAAACTTATTCTAATAATTTATTAAATTACTTAATAAATTATTATCCAAAGATGATAAATAGTATTTAGATATTAATTGAAATTAGTTACTTTAGAAACAGATATTAAGGCTAAATTATTTTAGAAATTGATAAGTGCTGCAAATTATGATGAAATCTAAACTAAAACGTTATTGCATTCTTACACTATCTGTATATATATATATATATATATATATATATATATATATATATATATATATATATATATATATAATATATATATATATATATATATATATATATATATATATATATATTTATAAACTAAACTCAGTTTCACGACAGTCCATGTGGGCCAAGGCCTACAGTGCACATAACTATTTTCAAGACCGAAGGCCCTGGTGAGCATTTGACCTATTTAGGTGGTTACCCTAACATGAGACCCCCAGTGTTTAGTTCCCAAGCATGCTTGGTGCTCAGTTTATATATATATATATATATATATATATAATATATATATATATATATATATATATATAATTTAAACTGTATCCTATACGCAAGCGAAAAATTTTAGCTTATATAGTTTCTCTTATCTGTGTCATGTCTTTAGGTTTAAGTGAAATGCTTTATTAAACTTAAAGCGTCATATAAGTAATTTTTGAAAATATTCTTGTTATTTTCTTTTCTTTATTTATTATTGTATTTTTTAATTATTACATTTTATAAAAGTAAAATAAATTATTTGAATCTGGTTATGAAAAATATTATATATAGAAATTTTCAAGTAGGAATCAAATTCAAATCAAATTCAAAACAAATAAAACAATAAATAAAAAATTAAAAATATATGTTCTATTTATTATTTTTACTTGCACTTATTTCAAGTATTTTATTCCCTTAATATTTAATTTTCATAATTTTATTTTACAGTATTATCTCATTAAGTTATTTATAGTATAAGATATGATCGTATTTATATTTCTTAAGATTGTTGTATAATTGAGTTACTTATTTCCTGATTTTGTAAAAGTGGATAAAAGCATAAAAGGAAATTAAAGTGAAGAAACTGATTGAGATTTTTAAGCAAGATTTTTTTCCTGTGAATTTGAAAAAACTAACAAGTACTTTGCATTAAAATCTATAAATTGATGAGATGGCCCATAAAATTTATTCATTTTAAAAATAAATTATAAACTTATTATTTTTGTATAATTTCAAATCATGTAAAATCTAGTTGTTTTTTAACAGGTACAATATCTGTACCAAGGCCAATGAGCCATGCAGTACGTTAGGATTAGCAGAAGTTGCCGGAATGTGCCAACCACATAGAAGTTGCAATGTGAATGAGGACACTGGCTTAGCTCTAGCTTATACGGTAGCCCATGAAATGGGACACAAGTATGTTTTATTTTACTATTTAATTAAATATATTGAAAAAAATTTCCAAAAAACATGTTAACAAGTTATTAAAACTTTATTTGTTTTGTGTATTATATGTATGTTTCAAGCATATTAAGCATATTACTTCAAGCATATTATTTTTATAAAATATTTGGCAGTATAAACTTTATAATGAAATCAAAGTTAATACTCACATTTTTTCTTATCCAAACCACTAATTATTTAGTTAATATGGAAATGGTTTATGAAAATTAATTTAATCGACATTTTTGATTAGATAAGACTAATGTCAATGTACTCCTTAGAAACTATGAAAATAATTTGAATTTAAATATTATCCAATGTTCTTCTATATTTTAAGTCATGTATTTTTTGTAAAAAAGAATATAATTTGTAAAAAACACTTGTTAAATCATTAAATACATTTTAAAGTAATCCATTCGATTTTTTCCTGTAAATAGTTTATAAATTGTTACGTTACAGAAAACAAAAACTACATATTTTTTAAAGAAAAATACATTATATTACAAAATTTATAGAACCAATAAAAAATATTTGTCATTATAACAACTCATTAAATAAAATGGATTAGTGAAAAAATTGAAATAAATCATGTTTTTTTAAATAAATTATTAATAAAAACCTAGCTAGTTTTCACGACAAAAACTTTTTTGCGCATTAATATAAAACCACGTAATTTTTTAAAGAAAATTATTTTATACTTTTTGAAAATTGTACGCAAACTATAATTTTACACAATGAAAATGCAAACAATAATACCTTAAAAAATTTAAATTTTATTTATATGTTATGAGGTAATTCACGGGAATTATTTGGGCTAGAAGTTAAAAAACATTTGTTTTTATCAGAGAATTCTAGAAAATCAGAAATTAAAATAAACAAAATTCTTAAGCGTTTTAAAACTGCCAATCAAAATAATTGATATTTATAATAAAAAATAAAAAGATAAAAAGAAAAATCAGTCTCAATAACAGACATGTTTGAAGCGAAACAGAACTCTATTATTTTAAAACAAAGGAGACTAGTAAAACTATTTCCCATGTAACAATTTGTCAAACTTTAAGATCAAATTCAAATGTGTCTCTCCGAAAATTTAAAAAATTACTAGTATTGTTAAAATATTATGAAGAAGAACGCTTGAAGTCTCTAAAAGAGGTCATAATCTGCGATGTTACATTGAAAATTATTATTTTTTATTATGGAAAACTTTTTTTCGATGACCCGGATTTTAAAGTTTACTATTGTGATATGATTTACGAGAAATCCTGGAATTCTTCAGCAGAACAGATTCGTAGTGCCTTTGTGGTGGTGTGAAATGCTTTTGTGTATGATGGGAAATGTGACTTGAAGGAATATACTTGAAAAATGGGCACTAATTGTTATTAACAAGTACTTTAAAAATGGTTTGTACTTTTGATTTTCTTTTACAGGAAATAAATCGAAATTTCAGCAAGGTAATTTGTCATGTCACGTGTCTAAATCAAGTAAGAATGTTTTCAGAAAGAATCAAAGTCATAAGCTGGCTAAAATGTAGTCTTGACCTGAATTTCATAGAAAACTTATAAGGTCACGTGGCTTGTTAAATGCATGTGATGCGACTTGCCAAGTATATGTCATTGATATGATTTAATATATATTAAAAGTAGCTTCCCTGAATGAATGTGATAAAATTTTCAAAGCTTTGCTCAAAAACCCAATTATTACAATCAAAAATCGAGTATTTGAAATTATTCAGATAAGTAGTGGATCATTTGTGATCTTTTCAGTTATGTAAAAGAATTTAACTAATGGCCTTATAATTTTATGATAAGCATTTGATTAGGAATTTTTAAAACTGGGTTGGATTATTTAGTGTATTTAAATATTTATTAAAAATTGTAGGCATCAATTTTAATTTTTATTGTTTATTTAATAAAAAAATTTATAAGGAAAATATTCAAAAACTGCAGTGGTCTTGTAACTTTGAAACAAATTGTAAACAATTATTTCGTAAAGAATATTAAATTATTTATAGTATAAATCTGTTCAAAAATGTTCTGCATAAGTCAAAATATGTTTGTTCAAAAAATTCGAGTATCTTCAGAAAGCACTGCTGTTGAAACTAATATGCCAAAAGCATTTTTTGATAGGCAGAAGACTCAAGCGAATGACAACTTGAAATGAAAGTAACTTCATTTTTCAAGTCTCAATAATTGCTTTATCTTATTCTCAATATCAGAAGAATCATTATTTTAGCAATTTATCATTCGACTTGTCAGAGAATGAAAGATTCTAAAACACCTTGTGCAGATTTTGCAGCACGTTACTTACATTTAGGGCCTATTAATGACACCAAAGTATCAATTATCATCATTTAAAGCAGTCTTTGAGTAATGGATAGTAACGTATACACTTGATACATTTCACATGAATTATGAGAAACCCATATTTATATGATTTTTGGTGGAGATAAGATGATCTCAAATACAGCGTGATATGATTGAAACAGATACTATTGAAATTTATATACCACTTATAAATTCCATTGTTAATTTAAAACTTATTTAAATGAATTTCAAATAATTTTTGAGTATAATATTAATATTATTTTCTTAATCTCAAAAACTTAGCTATACACTAAAAATCCTTTTTCTGATAATAATATGGCGATTCTAATATTTCTGATGTGAGTTATTTACTTTTAAAACAATTTAATTTCATTCATCAGTGTATACCAAATTTCTTAAAATCATCTCAGGTTAAAATAAAACAAAATCTCACTTTAATATGAAATATTTTATTATCGAATTCAAATAATTAAAAAATTTTTACAAAATTGATTTCTTTACAATTATGTGTTGTAAAAGTTGTTGATTTTTGCAATTGCTTTCTATACATATATGGTATAATTCTATACGTGCATTTTACCAAATTAAGTATGGTATTTATTTATATTTAAATGAATAAGGATTTTAATTTTTTTGTATGGATTTAAAATAACTTTGTATGCTAAGTAAAATTACTTTGCTTTCTAGATATATTTATCATTTAAAACATGGTTTATATCAATAATATTGAAGAAATTTTGAATACTCATTTACATCTGTGATCTTTTTCAATGACTAACCAATATGTATAACAATGATTTAATAAATTTACTTTTCTTTAAAATTGCAATTGGTATTAAATAAGAGAGTATTTTATGCTAACAAACGGTGATTTTAATAATGAGTACTATAACTGTAAATTAGCAAATTAGTATATACATTTATATAAAGATTGTTATTTAGATTTTTACATTCTGTTATGTATGTTACTGTTTGTGTTTTTGTAAAGCTTGAAAAATACAATGAAACTTCGCTTAACGGTCATAAATCATTTTTAAAAGTTTTTATTCGCGGTAAAATATTCATTAAATAAAGCAACATTTTTAAGATTTAAAAGCAAAATTAAAAATGTGTTTCATTGTGAAAAGAATTCATAAACAAATTTATAATGATGTAACTAATTATGTACATAATACATTCTTTTTTTTACAAAAAGGTTACTTACGATATTTATTTTCACCTAAATTGAAAAATTTATCAAAAATGATTTACAGTATTATTTTTCAATAAATTTATAGTTCGTAAAGATATCACTTTATCAGCAAGATGCACCTCAATGTGAAAGTTCTTCTGTTTTCAACATTTTCTTGATTTAGCTGAAATGTTTTTCTTTTTGCTGAGTTTTTTATCTTTTTCCTCGGAAGAAATTTCTCACGTAACTTATCAGTGTGACGCAAACAACAGATTCACAAGTTCTGTGATTAATTCTCTTCCACTTGGCCACAGACATAACTGCCATTCCTTTGGAGCTCCATAATCATGTCCACTAGACAAAATGTAATTTATTATTGGCTCATTAGGTTCTTATTCAAACCTTCCGGAGGGCCACGGAGGTTTGATAGTGCTGTTTAGCCAAATTTCTTCCGTGCAGAAATAAAAACTTCTTTTAATTCCTTTCATGTCTAGGTGACCATTTTGAGACAAGAAAAGCTGTTAAAACTGTGAACATTCCAAAAACCCAAAAATAAGAAAGCTCCCTTCAGTTATCTTGAAACAATACTCTAAGCGAACTTTTGTATTGAGCTTTATAAAATTTTAAATTATCAAGTGATGCATGGATTACAGTAAAAGAATGGTATTGGCATATGAAAACTAGAACTAGATAAATGTGGATTCTTCAAACAAGGTCATTCTTAAGCCCTAAAAGATATGTAGGAATTTTGTTCATAGCATGTAAACACTTAGTACCTCATTGAATTAATCTGTAAAATTATTATATATGATCTAATCTGTGTCCTTTTGGATCTGAAAACTTAATATTCCCAACTAGATTTTTTATTCTTTTTAATATAATATAATTTTTCATTTATTTTAAATATATACACTATCTGTTATCAAATAATTAAATTCTAGATTTAATTTGTTGAATACATAAACCAATTTCTAAATTCCTAAAAGAGTATATATCAAGTTTTTATTTTTTAATCTAATGAAATTGGTTAGTGCTTATTGTTATATCTAAATTGATGCTGCAAAGAATTTTTTTAATTAATGCATATTACATTTTAAAGTTTAAGTTTTACAATACATAAATACATATTTAAAATAATTGTTAAATTAAAAATTTAACAATAATGAAATATTACGAAAGTCATTTTTCTTCAATATATTTATAGACATTACATTTAATAAATTATCCTTTCGAAAACTTCACTTGCTTACCGAGACGACATTAATAAAAGCCTACATATGACATTAGGATCAGTTATTTTGCAAAATATCACACTTTAAGAGAAACATTTTTTTTTAGAAATTTTACTTAGCCTCTTATTCGAATCATTCATGAACCAAGATTTCATTATATTTCTTACAGATTCAAGCTTTCTTTAACCAGAGCTTGAACTCTATTTCTCTTATTTTAGCTTCGGCATGGCTCATGATGGCCCGCATAATGGTTGTCAAGCTCCTTTTGGAGAAAGACAGCATGTGATGTCCCCACATCTAAATTCCGATACTAGTCCATTAGTCTGGTCAAACTGCAGCAGGAATGAAATAACGAAATTTCTGGAGTAAGTATGAGTGCATGTATATTTGTTTAATTTTTATTTTTACCTTAAGGGAAATCATATTTGATCATTCACACTTGACAAGTAAATGACAAAAAACATGGCGTTAAATGATGAATATTTTTTAAACTAAATAATGTTCCTTTAGCATTTGCACATGATGTACATATATTCCTAATAATCCTCAGAAATATTTTAAACTCATTTTTGGACTTATCCTTAAAAAATTATACAATTTACTTATGAAAAAGCAACCTTAAATTGTAACTCCAGTCAGCGAAGGAATATTTAAAGGAAGAAAGTGATTAGAAAAATGAAGCGAATGACTTTAAATTATTTTTTGATTAAATATGTATCGATAGTTATAGTTCAGTGAATTGTTCCATTACCATGCAGAACAATCCAGTTGACTATCACGGAGAGTTAAAATGTTTTAAAGAAAAATCTCTTCAATAAATATATTAAAACGCCTAAATAAATAATGTTAATATCAAAATGTTGCTGGAAAACATATTTTTGCGTTCAAGAATTTGTCCTTCAATTTTTTTGGTATTATAATACATATTCCAAAATAAGTCCAAGTTCTTTTGTGATTATAAAAAAATTATTATGATGTTGTATAACTTTATATTCAATATCAGTTAACTTCTTTTTTTTGTATTTCATTGAGAGACTGATATCTAAGAATTTTCGACCAAAATGCGTCTCCTCAATCACCAACCTTATTTTTTCAATCTTTTCCAAAGTGACTATTGGCATTTCCACAAACCGAAATAGCTATTTAAAGCTAAGTTTTTAGATGTTATAGAGCCAAGTGATTGAAATATTATTCTTTTGGAACAAATGAAAAGACACTGTGCATACTTATTTTGAATAATTTTTATATTGTCTCTCCTTATGATGATAGCATAGAAATGTTTTAGAATAAAAACTATAACTCAAATATTTTTCAGAAATATTTCTTTTCAATACTTGGTATTTTTGTATCATTAATTATCAATAACTATATTTCATTCAAAAATAAATATATCAAAGGCTTCAAATTTGATTTTAACGAAACTCATTAATTTAAGAAAATTTTAAATGAAACTTTTCTCATGAATTTTAATTAAAAATTATTTTTAAATATGTCTTTCATAATAGCATTTCTTTGAATAATGTCTGCCTTTTCATAGCCGAGATTGGGGTGTTTGCTTAGACGATGAGCCCTCTGATCATGAATTTTATTTTCCCGAACTACCACCAGGGGCGATGTATGACGCCAATCATCAATGCCGCTTGCAGTATGGACCAGATGCTGAGCATTGTGAGGGAATAGAGGTAAGAAAAAGGAAATTTTTAAATCAGTCTTTAGTCATGATGTAGGAAACATATTATAAGAAGAAACACATATCTTCTGTACATGCTTAGTTGCTATAAATAAGGAAATTTTCTTATAATTAATGAATTTAAGTTATTGAAACTTCTCTTATGAAACATTTTAAAGTATTTATAAAGTAAAACAAATATTGACAGCAAAATAATCACACGTTTTAAGTGTATTTTTATAATCTTGTAAAATGAATAAACAGAAGTAGTCACACAAGGAAAAAGGAATAATAACTAACTAAAATTGAATTTTTAAAATATATTTAAATTTGTGTACATTTTATTTTTATATAAGTCCAAGTTTTATATAATATCTTATGTCCAGAAATTGTTCTAAAAATGACTAAAAATAAAAATTTTGATGCGAGTAGAAATTTTATAATTATATTAGATTCATTTATGGTGTAATTCTATTTGGTTTTATAGAACTAAAATTATTTTTATGATATTAAAATTTTTCTCACTTAAGTACATGAAAAATATGTGAACAGGAAAATAATTTATCAGAATATTTTGATATGTTTTTTCAAAAAAATGAGGTGAGGTTTATATGTATAAATGGCAATGTTTATTATTTTGCTTTAATGAACAGGAAATAAAATGTATGTAAGCTTTCAATATATATATATATATATATATATATATATATATATATATATATATATATATATATATATATATATATATATATATATATAGTGATGAACAGTCTAAATCACTACCAATACTTCTTTAATAAGTTGACAGAAATTAATTAAAAAACTCAATATATTTTTTACAATAATAAAATTATTTACTAGACTATTTTCATCAATTATTCTATTTATATGCCTTAGCTTATGACTGAAATAATTAATACTTTAAATCACTTCACATTATGTTTTGTCTCCATTTATTTATAATATTCAAATTTAACAAGAGATATATCAAAAATTCTAATTTTAAGCAAAGCTGCTTTGCTTAAAACATTTTTTGTTGCAACTGTTGATTTTTCGGATATCACATTGGACCGAATGTAATTAGAATTTACGTGAAATTAGGAACACATAAAAAATTGCATTCAATATAAGGAATTTAATTCACAAATTTACCGATTTACATTGGAAAAGATCACTGTGTTTCTTTTTTACCACGGATAAACGAAAAAAAATGTATCTTGGACAAATAAATATTTCAGCTTATTGTGAATTAGAATTCTTGAAAATAATTTGCGTTTTTTCTGCATATATGGGAAACTATCTCCGGATGCTTGATATCAGTGGCGTGCGGTCCATTTGTGCAGGGTGTGCACTGCACACTTTGGCAAAATTATGAGAGGCAATA
This sequence comes from Latrodectus hesperus, assembly GCA_037975125.1. Lineage (NCBI taxonomy): Eukaryota > Metazoa > Arthropoda > Arachnida > Araneae > Theridiidae > Latrodectus > Latrodectus hesperus. Next base: position 34,867,507 of record CM075850.1, read on the forward strand.
ATTTTCTGCACCTATGTCTACTTATCTTTATATGGTGTTTAATAAATACTATTTATAATGTATTCAATTATTATGTTGATTTGTGCTTGCTTGTATTCCCGCAGTGCGTCCCATACTAGGTGCTGTACCACGTAGCGCTTTCAAAACCAAATGAACATAGGAGGTTTCGATGCGTACGCACTGCGCACTAATAGAAAATCACGCTTTATATGTATGGGCTACTGGAGAAGCTCAGCATACTATAGCACTGAGGAAAGTGCAGCTATTTTTCCTGCACTTGGCATTCAGAATCATCCGAAGGTACAGTTTATTACGCGTTGTATCAAAGCGGGGACTTACGTGTTGAAGCGCTTTTGGTTTTTTAACTGATTAACTGGCCATGCGATTTTGCAGGCGGTTAATGTTTAAACTTACATATTGTAAGATTTTGTTTTCATGGAAATTTAAAGGAAGTATTTCATCAATATAAAGGGTTTTGTTTTGGTGTGGTACAGTAATTTCTGTGATGTATTATATTTATAGAAATAATTCGCTGAAAAACAATTTTGTTTTGTTAGACAAAAAAGAAACAAATTTTAATAGTCCAAATTTTACCATTCATTGTGTCTTACAGACAGTATATAAGTTATATCTGTAACACCATAACCCTGGTTTTGTTTATAAAAATTGTCAAGATGTTTTTCGCAGAATATATGATTTCTTAAAGTTATTAATTGTGGATTAATCAGTGGATTATATTATATTTATTAATTTAATAAATATAATTTAATACACTGACCGAACAGGAAACAGTTCGTTCTATTGTGCCAGCGTGCAGTGAAATCCTCTGCACTTGGAATAGATGTTCGGTTTGTCGGCACCAATGAGCATCCTGATGAGGCATCGCAGCGCAAGCGCCATGTGATGCTACGTTTGTTGAAAATATAAGTTTTACGTGGAGGCTTGAAGCGTTGCTTTTACGCCGCCTATATGACAACATACAACACAAGACATGATTTTTACTTCAGTGCTAGTAGAATTCTCATATCTTTAGCTGTTTTTATAGTTATACCTCGACTATTCGTAGGTAAATATTTTATTTATTGTATTCTTTAAATTTATATTCATAATATCGAACATATTTCACACAGAATGGAGAATTCAGATGTCTTAATAATTACAGGTTTAATGGAACATCCATTTTCGAGACGAGACGTTACTACAAAATACGAAATAGTTAAATTAAGTATACCAATGCCGGATATTATTCTATCGAAAAACGTTAAGATTAAAGGAAAACAGTGTGTACGACATTTTCAAAAATCTATGTATGAAAATTTTTAATGGTTAAGCGGTTGTAGGGAATTAAATAAGTTGTACTGTTGGCCATGTTTAATTTTTGTTATAATTGAAAAGGATAAGAATTTTTGGACAAAACAAGGCTACAGTGATTTAAATCATCTCCACGAAGCTGCAAAGGAACATGAAAAAACGAAATCTCACATAAATGCCGTAATACTATTAAAAACATTTGGTACTGTCAGGATAGATTTAATTTTAGAGCAACAAAAAGCTTCATCGATTGTTCAACACAATGAAAAAGTAACAAGAAATACTCTCAAGAGATTAATAGATGTAATTTGCTACTTAGCAAAACAAGAAGATGCATTTCGAGGACACAATGAGAACATAAATTTCCTTAATCGAGGAAATTATATAGAATTAATAACTTTAATTAGTAAATATGATGACATTTTAGCAACCCATCTAAGAACTGCAACTGTATTTTCTGAAACCTCTAATAGAATACAAAATGATATAATTGTATCGATAAAAAATATTGTAATTTCAGAAATTAGAAATGAAACGAAATTCGTTGCTATCATATGCTGGAGGAAACATCTGACATATCTCACAAATCCCAATTATCGGTTGTGCTAACATATGTTAATAATTGTAGTGCACTAATGGAAAGACTTTTGCTTTTTAAATATGTTAGTTGTGATAGTTCAGCGGAAGCTTTGTGTAATGTTGTGGAAGAAACGATTTTGAGTTGGGGGTGTGAGTACAAACTGATTGCTAAAACGTACGATGGGGTGACAGTCATGACAGGAGCGTTGAATGGGACACAGAAAATGTAAAAGATATTTTTCCAGAAGCTACGTTTGTGCAGTGTTGCACACATGTACTTAATTTAGTTCTGTAGCAATCTGTATTGTTTATAAAAGATTGTAAATTATTTTTTACAACAATTTCTGGCATAGCCTCATTTCCTTAGGTGTCTACAAAAATAAATCATGTTTTAAATAAAATTATGAAAAGAAAATTTACAAAATTTGGAAATAAACAACACGTTGGAATTATTCATCTCGTTTGGTAAATTCCATTAAAAGCGAAAGACAAGGCCTATCTGATTTGTTTGAAAATATTATTGAGAATCCAGAAGGCTGGGATAACGATGCAATTAATATTGCAAAGAGTTATCACATGTTTTTTGAAGAATTTATCGGTAATTTTCTCCTAAATATTTTTGCCAAAGTGTTTTGTTATACTGATATTCTATTTGATATTTTACAAAAAACTAACTTAGATATAGCATATTCTAGTCAAAAAGTGGAGGAAGTAAAAGATGTAATTCAAAATATGCAAACTTTTGTTGCATTTGATTAAGTTTATGAAGAAACTATTTTTGTAGGGGTTCCCCCAAACTTGAAAAAAACGTCATGTAAATTTACAAAACTCAAGTGTAGACCAACATTTTAAAAATTTATATTATGAAATAATGGACACTATTTATTGTCAGTTAGATGTCCCTTTTAAAAAATTAAATTCACTCAAATTTTTTGAACTATTGAATTTTAGTTAAGAAATATTAAATTTCCGGATGGTTTTTTTAATTCGTTAAAGAACATTTATGGAAAACATTTAGATTTTGTAAAGCTAACCAATGAATTATAAGTTCTTTATCGTAGTGAGTCATACCACGAAATGAATTTATCGAAACTTATTCAGCATATAATGCTGAATGATTTGACAGGTTCCCTAAGTGAAGTAAATAAATTGGCACATTTAATTTGTACTATTCTATTTTCAACTGCTTCGGTAGAAAGATCATTTTCAGCATTGAAAAGAGTAAAAAATTATGCAAGCAATGCAATGAGCCAGAATAGATTAAGCAATTTATCTCTAATAACAATAGAAAAAGAAATCTTACACTTATTACAGTCAAAACCAGAGTTTTTTGATCATGTAATTGATGATTTTGTTAGTATACGGAGAGACGTATGGATTTTGTGTACAAATGAATAATAAAAAGTTAAAGGTGTTTAATGTACATTTTTATGGTTTTATTATTATTGTTGTTGTTCTCTGCACATCGTGCATGAAAACCTACAGCACGCCACTGCTTGATACATTGTTTTTAGAACAGTCTCAAGTGCAGGAAAAGATGAAAAAGGAAGAAATCAATGAAAAAAATTAATGAAAGTATAATTTTAGTTACAGGTTTATGATATTAATGTTAAGCAAAATTAAAAATAGTTTTTCGTAAGAGATGCCATAAACAGAACATAGAATAAAACATATAATTAAATTTTGTTGCTAAATGAAACCTTGTTATCAAGTACTTTTTTCTCTCTCTCTTTCTCTCTACAATTACTATATGATATCTTCAACTGCTTATGATATCTTATTTCATTACTTTATTTAATTAACCAAACTAAAGCTATTTTGTTGATCCACAAACACACACACAATATTATATTTTAACTTTTATACATTGATAATCCTTAGTTGCTATTTTGCTCAATGTTATTTTTTACTTAATTTATTTATTCAAAAACTTTAAAACTAAATTTTTTCTTCAAAAAGAATTATTTATACAGTTTTTCAAATTTCCCTTTCGAAACTTGATGCTGTTATTGGATAAAGCGACGAAGAATAAATAATTTGCCGAATCATGAATAATATCTAGGTGGTTTGGTTGACGGTATCAATCATAGGGAAATTTTCTCGTCAACAAGTATAATGATTGATTGTTGTAACTCAATGTGACTCTCTGACCAAGATGAAAATAATTTCTTAAGTGGTTGCAACATTATATACATTTTAATTTGATATAGTGTCTATTTTTGATTAGAAATTAAATCATCGTTTAGCCAAAAAAAAAAAAAAAAAAAGAATTTTTACACGATTTCTCTGTTTTATTTATAAATAGATATAATTTGATGTGGACTGCTATATTATGTATACATTTTATGAATATGTAGCATGCGCAATAAATGTTACCTAAACGAAAAAATTGCCTTAATTTCAGTTTTTATTTGTATGCAAGCATTTTCGAATTTTACTTTAACAAACACAAGTATCAAAAGCTTATAAGTTATCTCAGAGAAAATTATAAACTCAATATTTCGTAACTCAATATTCAATGTTGCAATGTCAGACGACTTTATTTTCAACTCAGAAAATTTAATGATGTGGTATTTTTTAATCATTTTAAAAAATGGTAAAGAATGGTTCCTTTAAATGTCAACTAAGGTTATTTGAGTACGAGGTAAAATTCAAAGAGGTATAAAATGTAATTAAGAACAATTTAATCATATAAAATGATGCTAGAAGTATTTGGCTTACATTTAGTAAAACTTGAATAGCTTGACACCACCAAGTGGATTGCAAAACAGTTAAGAAATCTTTTGAAGCTTCTACTGTCTACAACGAAATGTCTTGTGGGTAGGACTTTTCCATAGATTTTAAGAAGCATTCACGTGAGGAAACAGTATGAACATGGGCATATCCTTAATTCGTCCCATCAAACATAAAACATACACTGAAGTCCTTAAATTAAGAATAATTCAGAATAACTCAGAAATTGAATTCTAAAATAAAATTCCACATGTAGAATTATCACACACTTATTGAAAATTAATATGCAAATTACAAGATACCATCAGATGGCGCCGTTAGTACGTCACGATGACAAGAGTGTAAGAGAAGGGTATATAAGGTATGATTGCAAAGAACTAAAATTGTTCACAAGTTCTTTAAAAGCCTTTCAGTGCAATAACCGCAAAGTTATGGCACAAAGGAAGCATTTGGATGATGTTTTACGTGGTAGAATTATCAGCCGTCTGGAATGTGGACGTGCCCAGCTGGAAGTATCTGAGGACTTGGAATAGCCCAGAGTGTCATTTCCAAGCATTGGCAACGATTCCAAGATGATGGTAATGTGAATAGACGTTACAGCACTGGTCACTCCTGAGTTACAACGCCGAATGAGGACCGGTATTTGACAGTTTCTGCCGAAAGAAACAGACGGAGCACGACATCAGACTTGTCTCGTCAGCTCTCTTTAGCTACCGGTACGACAGTTTCAAGGCAGACCGTGTATAGACGATTAGGGCACATTGGTTTATATGATCTTAGGCCTGTCAGATGTGTTCCACTTACCGCAACTCACTGTAGCCTGCGGTTGGCCTGGAATACAGAGCATGCATTGTGGACACCGCAACAATCGTCTTGTGTGATGTTTTCCGACGAGTCCAGGTTTAGCTTTCAATCTGATTCTCGCCGGACTTTCATATAAAGACGGTCAGGTACCCGTTACCACCAAGAGAATACCATTGAACAACACCGCTGCGGTGGTGAAAGATTGCTTGTTTGGGGAGGAATTATTCTAAGTTCCAGAACTAACTTTCAGGTTCAGAATGTAACCATGACAGGGCACTTCTATCGGGATGTCATTCTGGAACAACATGTACGTTTGTTTCTGGGCGCCATGGATGCAGAATTTGTGTTTATGGACGACAACGCCCGTCCTCACAGTGCAAACATTATAGACGAATGCCTTCAATCGGAGGATATCACCCGTATGGACTGGCCAACATACTCACCGAACTTGAATCCAATAGAGTATGTGTGGAACATGCTTGGCCAACGAATTGCAGTTCGTCAACCCCTTCCGACATGCCTACCAGAACTTCGGAGAGCATTGCTTGATGAGTTGTATAATATTACCCAACATCAGATCGATAATATGATACTCAGATGCTTAGGCGTTGTTCGGCCTGTATTGCATCGTCTGAGGGACATACTATGTATTAAACCTAATACCAACCATGTTATATTGGTTTTTGTTAATAGGTTCTTTTTGAAATTTGTTCCAGTGTGTAAAAATCGCAATTTTTATTAATGATATCAAGCATATAGCATCTTTTTTGCTTTTTAGCTTTTGTTCACTAAATAGACTTTACAACAAAGTCACATTTGTTTTGCTTCTGTCTCTTTCTTTGCCTGAACTTGCTTTATCCTTAATTTATGGACACGAGTGTAAATACAACTTCTATTTTAAACTATTCCTTTAACATTTTATAATAATAAAATTTTAAACTTTGTTATATGTTAAGGAGTTATTTTTATTATGTTCAAATTTTTGTATTTTTTTCTGTGTTTACTTAAAAATTATAACATTGATTTGTTGCTAAAACTTTAAGGATACTCTTTTAAATTTCCACAATTTGGCTTTGACGGTCTATTTGGGAAAGAGGTAGTTCTTATTTCTAGAAGATAGTTTTTTCTACCTCTACCTAAAATCCATCGTTTTCGTTAATGGTGACTGGAGCACATGAAGTAGATCTTGATCATAATATCTTTCAAGTGAAATGACACCTTTGCTAGTGGCGAGCGAAATCTGAAGGGGTTTCATTTGTTTTATGTTTCTAAATTATGATGACCCACCCATTTTCGGGATCATGATATGCCCATGGGATGAACTATATAAGATGTTATCAATTCATCCTTTGACAAAAATGAGAGATGGACATTCAGAAATGAAAACCCGTTTCTGAATTTAATGTATTTTGAAGACAACAACTTAATGGAGTAAATAATAGATGCAAATTTACATTTAAGCATCTCTAGTTTGCAATAATTATAGTAGCACATATATATGTACATCTCTATACATCATATATACATATATATACATATATATATATATATATATATATATATATATATATATATAGATTGATAGACAGATAGATACATACATACACCCACACACGTATGTGTGCATGTATATATACAATAGCAATATATTTTTCGGGAAAATACTATCATGTTTATGGCGAAACTTTTAGTTCATAATAAAAAAAAATGTTGAATAAATATTATGCTGAATCTCCAACGAGATATTTTTGTATTTTGAATTTTACACCTCTTCTAAAATTTATTTCATTTTGCGTGTATCCTAAATATTAAAATTCGTTATTTATCCTTGAATATATATTTTAAAAAATAGAATAAAAATATATGCATGATTTTTAAGGCGCATAATCTTGGATTTCTTTCATTAAAGGCGTTGACCTTGCAAATGTCACGCATTTGATGTGTCCCAATTCTGTTTTCTGATCAAATGTTTAACATGATCTATCTAAATAAACACCTACATAAAATCCTCGACAATTCGAAAATGGAAATATTTATTTAAATTAATCAAAGGTTTCCCAAAGTTTTGTTAATTAATTTAGATAAAATTACAAAAGTGTATTGAATTAATTATCTTTTATCAAACATGGGAAATTTATTACTTTGTATAAGCATTTTAACTGATCTGCGTAAAAGATTTTCTTTCAGTGAAGGTCAAATTTTCGGTAATTTCACAAGATAGTTATCTTTTCATTTTAATTTTATTTATCACATGTGTGCTAATAATCCACGCAATATTCGCAAGCGTTCTAATGTGAAAATGAATTGCTTTCAATATCAATTATCAAAATGTTTAATCTTTTAATTCAGACGATTGATTATTATATGAAGAATTCAAAATCAAAATAAACCAAGTTAATATTTTGCTTGTGTTTTAAATTAAAATTGAAAACATGTTGGAGCAACAAATAGAAGTTAATGTTATCTTTTAACAAATGATGCTAAGTAAACAAGCAAAAATAATAATTACATTTTAAGTTTTCGATTATACATTTATTTATGAGCAGTAACCAATTTATAAAAATAATCTTTGCTGTTTGGTAATGAAGCTAATCAAAATTTTATAATTTATTTTGTTAAGAGGAAGACGGATATCATGAGGAATTATCTGATGTGTTTATAATTCCAAATATTAGAATGTAAAAAAAATAATTTTTTTAAAAAAATGAAGCCTGAAGAAAAATTTTATATTTTGCAAATGTTATATTGTTAATTTATTTAGCTGTTTTCTGTATACACCTTTTGATTTCAGTGTATCTAAGTAAAAAACGCACACTAGTCTTTCTAATCACAGTACTTTTTGATTAAAACTATAATTATACGTGCTTTCTTGGCATACCTTTTAAGTACGACCAATATTATTGTATAGCTATTAAAGTAAATTATTGGTTAAAAACTTGTATTATTTGGTTTTTCCATAAACATAGTTGTGTTCATAATTTCAAATTTGTAGAGTAATGAACAAACAAAAAAGCATTGCTAAATCTTATTATGATTTCAGTTGAAAAAATTCCAGGTATAATTAACGTTTTAATAAACAACAGAATTTATAAAAATAAATTTAAATAAAAATATTGCTAAAAGTAATTTCCTTTCCAAAATATAGTATTCGAATTTATTTACTTCACTGAATTCTTTTATTAATTTATTTTTGAAAATATCTCTGTGTGTATTAATCGCTTCATTAATCACGTTGAATAATTGAAGTTCATATATGTCAAAACCAAAAATTTATTTTCTGCATGAAAACTATATGAAAATTTTTAAGAATTTTTAAGCAATTGTAAGTGAATTTAATTTACAAATTTTAGATGTGAAATATTTAAAATAAATATGAAAATATAAAAAATAATAAACAATAATAATACATAAAATTATTTTTTATAACTTCATTTTATAATTTTATTAATCGAGTTTCCGTATAAAGGGTAAAGATGTGGCCAGAGCAGTGTTCCATGTTTTTGGTCCCGTATGACTTGACTTTTTACCTTTTCTTTTTTTTTTTTTTTTTTTTTTTTCATTTTGCACTTGTCACACGACAACAACATTTATCAAGTTTTTAATAAAAACTAATGTATTAATATTTATTTACCAGCATTTTATTATGCATAATTTTACGTTAGTACTTTTGTTTGATATTATTAGAGATATTTTTTAAATTCATTACTAAGCTTATACTAAAATTTTTGAGTTTTGAAATCAGTGATTTTTCATTTCATGACGTGATTGAATATTCACCTCTTATTCAGTGCATTTTAATCACTCAATAAAGTTTTATAAAAAAAGTACCAAAATATGAACAAATATCGCAGTTCTATCACATTGGAATCATAAGTCTGCTGACTTCAAGATAGAATGTTCGAAATTCTATTTCAAGAGCTGTTGAACTAAATGAAGATATTGCTTTTCCACTTTGTTAATGAACACTTGTTGGAAAGAGTGCTTGGGGATTTTCGAGGATTCCTAACTTATGCTATCTGAATGCTCTATAATTTTTAGAAAGTTTCCCGGAAGAGAGAATGCGATGAATTTTCGTCTCTCTCTCTCTGTTTTGAAACAACCTTCACAAGTAATTCAATCTACCGAATTGGGCATTAAAGAAAATCATCAGGATTATCAGGATCATAAACCATCAGGATTGGGCATTAAAGAGACCATAATTGACCCGTGCATCGCCGAGATAGCTCTGGGTGATCGTCGTTGCTTAATGTTAATGAACAATAATTTTTGAAAATTTTTGGGGAGGGGTGGGATTTAATGTGTATATTGATAATTTTTGCCTAAAATGATGTTTTCAGTTTTCTTAAACACAAAAAGAGGTATAAATGAATCTTTCTATAAAACTCTCATAAGGTGTAGAGTTAAATCACAATTTCGTATGCTTATATTTTAAGATTTTATAATTCTTACAATTGCTCGCAAGTAAAAAAATTTTTTAATGAACTATACAATTTAAATTATGTTTTCTTAAATTCTCCTTCCTCTTGTTATACATTTTTTTGTATTCGTTCTATTTAAGCATGAATTTATTTTAATTTATGTTTTAGGATGTTTGTCAAACTCTTTGGTGCCGACAAGACAATAAATGCGTAACTCGTTTAGAGCCAGCAGCAGAAGGCACTCTTTGTGACAGAAATATGGTAAAGTGATTTTTTTTAATTTTTAATTTCTAACTTTATGTGGAATATTTTTCATCATACTAAATATCAGTTACATATCCACATCAATACTTTTCTATTTGATTTTATTTTAATGATTTATACACAAAGCCTGACATTGAAAATGCAACACCAAGAAGAAGATGCTAGAAAGTAATGAAACTTGGCAAACATAGAGAGACCACAATGAACAATAAGTGATATGTATTTCGAAATGATATGCATAATACAGAGTGGGTTAGTAGGTTGTACGACCACCATGGACGGTGATACACAAAAAAACACGTCAAGGCACTGAGTCAATGACAGTATGGATGGCGTCCTGAGGAATGACTCTCCATTCTTTATCAAGTATTTGCCAAGGTGCGTCTTTTGAAGAAGGCAGTGCAATGGTCTGCAAATGGCATTTAATCATATCACAAACTTGTTCGATTGGTGCGAGATGTGGAAAGCACGGTGACCGGGAAATACCTTGCAGGTATGCATACCTTGCAGGGTATGCGGGATGGTGCGAGCAATGTGCGATCGGGCTTTATCCTGCTATAAAAACCATTGGGCACCCCCTGAAGATAGGGGAATGTCACTAGCCGTAGCACTTCATCCTCATAACGTTGGACTATCATATTGCCATGAATACGAACTGGAAGTGAACTGGAATAGTACACAATGGCGTCCCTAACGATGATGCCACATGGTCGCTGGGTGACGCTTTTCGCAATTGTAGCAGGATTGGACCTGTCTCCATGTTGACTGCACGCGACGACTATGTACGCGACGACTCTCACCGAAGAAAACAGAAGCATGACTCATCTGAGAAGACGATCCTATCTCACTCCGTCGTCCATATCGCTCTCATAAGGCACCATTTCAGACATTGGCGTCTATGCTCTGCGGACAATGCCAGTATTCTTAACTAACGTCATGAGCGCACTAACAACCAATCGACAGCAAATGGTTGAGCTCGATATGGAAGCTTCCAGGATGTCTTGAACATGCTACAGAATTTCGGTAGGCGTTCTTTGAGGGGCTGCCATCGCTTTCCGACGTGCACGTCGACCTTCACGTGCTGACATCACTCTGGATGCACCGGCAACCCGCAAACGCTCCACATTTCTTTGTTCCAAGCATCTTCGCTGCAGCTGGTACACTGTGGGCGAGTATCTGCCAGCTGTGAATTGTCGGAAGGACCAACCTGCCCTTCTCAGTTCGATCACCATCCCCTTGTAAACTCGTTTGTCTGCTGGAACGGTCTCCGTCGACGATGGCTTGGTATTTACAATTATAGGCTTCCTTTGCTACAAAAACAAACTTTCAACGATTATTTTCCACCCAGCAGCAATAACGGCGCGAATATTGCCCACTCTACCGATTCCTCACTTTGATCTTATCCAACATGCGCTGAAGAGCTACGCATTTTACTTCATTAGCATAGCTTGGTAAGGTGTGTCTACCCTGAAATTTGCTTAATTTTCTGGCTACTCCTTCTTGTTGCATTTTCAATGTCGGGCAGTGTGTTTTTATTATGATTATGCTGAGAGAGAGAGAGAGAGATGAGAGATGATGAATAATGATTGTTTTAATATAAGAACAAACATTATTCAATGTTAATGTATAGTAATTGTAAAACTAGCAGTACTGTTGTTAATAAATATTTAATTTGTTACAGCAAAAAAATAATAAATTTAATATTTATATATGTTTCGAAATTAGCTTCACCAAATAATTTGTTGTATTGTATTTCTTACAAAAATTAATATGTAAAAGAATTGCGTAAAAAAATATGTAAATTTCTTATTTTGATCTAAAAGTATTGTCCATTTAATTTTTTATTCCTGAATATATTTCATACATTTTTATATGTTGTAGAAAAGAGTGGCAGGCATAGATTTTAATGCGATTTTAATAAAAGTTTAATAATATTTATAAATTTTTTAATAACTTTAACCTTGTATGTATAGCGAAAAATATTGCTAATATATTTTTAAAGAATAACAAAACTGAATAAGTATTCATATCTCCTTCATTCATTTCAACACATTAGCAGTGAACAATTGAATGATCAAAAAATTGTTGTAGTAACTACATAATTGGATTATGTCTTATTCTCTTGTCTTGAATACTAATTAATTGTGATACTCACTTGCATAGAGAGTAAGAAAAGAATTTTTTTTAATTTTTTATCTATAGTTGATATTTACGTAGTTCGTGGTAGTGTTTTTAAGAAGTGAGTATGATAAATCACATTTGATTGAAAATCAAAGAAAAAGACGGAATATATTATTATTATAAAATTAATTGAACATAATATTATTTCCCACAATTTCATGTAGCTGGTATACTTTTAAGGTTAACAAAAATTATAATAATTTTATAGTCATTTCATATAGAATGTAATTCTTACAGTTAATAAAAACATAATAATAAATTTCGTTTAGTTCTAAATTCATTTTAGCAATCATATTTTATAAAATAGAAATTCTATATTTCAAATGCTTTTCAAAATAATCTTAAAACTTTAATTTAATTCTATTATCATTTTGCTTCAGATAAAAGTTAATAGATAAATAAAGGGAAAAAAACGTTTCAAATATCAAATAATGTGGGTAGTGATTTAATTGTCTTGTGTAGTTGTAAAGATTTTTAATTATTCTAGACGAAAAATTTTATTCTCTTACTCATGTTTCATAATTAGATATTACTTTTTTTATCAATATTTTGAACATCTCGATTATATGTTAGTTTGAATTATGTTTGTTAAATAAAATAACAGATTAAAATTGGGTGAGAATCGCTTAATCATTTAACAAGTGTTTCGCCAATTTTTTTTTCACAAGATAAAAATTCATTAAATATTTAATCTTTGAACGGAACAATTATCATTTTGGTAATTATTAATTAAGACATTAAATTTTTCTTTTATTTCACATGTATTTGAATAAAATGTTCGCATTAACAATAACAGAAAATAAGAATTTAGTGTTTAATTAGAATTCCTGTGTTATATATTCAATTCATAGAGACTAACGTTTTACTTCAAATTTTTGTGATTTTCTAGTATTTTATTTTCACTTTCATAAAACTAAAAAGATGACACATTTTATTTTGCTTTGGAAATTCTTATTTCGGAATGTAAAAGTGTATTTTACTTTTCTATTATCTTTGCATTGACTGCTTTTCAAATATGGAATAATTATAATAACTCAGCTATAATATAACGAATTCATAATGCATTTATTCCAAATAATTACTGAAAGATAATATTTAACTGTTCATATTCGATTTTTAAAAACTTCATTTATAGCTCTTCCGATTTTCATTCGTAAATATTTAAATAAAACTTTTTTTCCCATTTGTTATTTTTCACCAGTTTCAAAAAATTGTTTTCTAAAAACTTACACATTTTAGAAAATTACTTATTTACCAGTATATTTAGAGGCTTGTAATAAATGAGTTATTTGTATTAAAACATTTTTTATTTCGCATGTTATTTTTTACGAAAAGAATGGAACGATAAATCATCATGTAATTCATTTATTAATTTGCTGTGGCAGTTTTTATAATATTTCAAAGGTTATTTTTAAATACCTAAAAGATAGCCATTTCTAAGACCATGTTTGTATTCAGTCCCAAAAATGAAATACCATTAAATTATGCATGCAAAATTTAAGAATTACTAAAATTAAATAATTTTCCATGAAAAATAATAAAATCATGTTTCAGTTGTGTTCTTTGATTCAATTCTTATAGTAAATATATATATATATATATATATATATATATATATATATATATATATATATATATATATATATATATATATATATATATATATATATATATATACCGGAATTGATGATGTTAAAATATTTAAAAAAATTATAATTATAAATATTAGCTTTGCTTTGTGCCACAGATCTGCTTACGAAAATATCCCCGATGTATATAAATATAATACTCACTATTATCAGTTAGGAATATTCTTCCTAAATGATAATTTTTCTTTATTAGAATCATTCTTCCATATTAATTTCGACTTTACGTACGTTATATATATAATTGGATCTTTCTCTTTTAAATATTTTTTATGCAACGATGTATAAAACCAACGATTTTTATAAATTGAATTAATTATTATTATTATTTTTAAAAAAGCAGTTTCAGTTATTTAAGAGAGTGCATTAAAGGAGGACCAAATTATATATTTTTTGTATTAATCTTCAACAGTTTTCGTTTCGTAATTAATATATAGATGGCGCCATGCTCCAAGTATTTTGGGAAAGATCAGGTATACAAGAAAGAATCTAAGTTATTCGCATTTCATTTGGAAGTGGGAAGTCTAGAAAAATAAAACTTTAATATGATTAATGATAAGGATTAGAAAATTTTAATATAATTTAAGCTTTTATGCAATAACACATATAAATATGGTAAAATAGTAAAATACTAATAAAATGTAACAAAATAAAAAGTTAAATAATTTAGAATTATGTAAAAAATAAAGTTTTTATATTTACTGTACCTAATATATTATATGTTTTCATGACACAATAAGAATTTTTTACCGAGTACCATAATGCTCTATGGATGTTAGAAATTAGAAAGGATGGCATACGGTCGTAGATATATATATTTTTTCTTTTTTGAGATAGAATTCTTTTTTCAATATAAACTTTCTGCTCTCGGCCCATTTAACAATGACAAATATTTAATGAATTTTAATATTGAAAACTCAGTACAGAGAAATCTTAATGTTGTTTAGAAAGACTTGACTTTTTTGTAATTTTTTTAATTGAAAGAAATTAGAATAGAAAGAACTTTTTTAAAATGTCAACTTAACATTTTATATGATTAAATGTTGTCATAATAATAATTGAAAATACTTTTTTAATGTGAGTTAACTTAGAATGTTAAAAATATGTTTTTGTGAATGCAAAATTGACTCAAATGAAAAGTACCTTAGTTTTTGATGAAATAGTTACACTCATATGCCTATTAATGAGATTTTCTTTCATAATCTAGAAAGATTCTTCATGGTAAATAAAGCTTTTCGTAAAATTATTGTACTTAAGGGGACTCCTTCCGCGCCATATTGAAAACGAGCGCTAATGTTAAGTCTATGGAGAAATTGAAATACATATTTCTCAAGTTCTATTATAGCTATACCTTCACTTTTTGTAGGTTTTACTAATGCACAAAAATAATTTATTTTGTTTTGAAATTTATTTTTAAAATTATTTTAACTATTTTTAAATTGGCTCAGTAATTTGATAATATGCTTAAAACATTAATAACTTAAAAAATAGTAAAAAATTTAGAAATTTTAAAAACAGACTTAATGTGTACATATATTTAAAAATCCCAACAAAATTTTATTTTTACTTTATCTACGATAGAATTTTTGTATTTGTCCGCATAAAACTTAAAATTTTTCGCAAAAATTAGCAACGCCCACATGGCGGATGAATACTTGGTTGTTTGAATAATCAATCCAATCAATTGCATGCTTTAGTCAACAAGCTCCTCCTCACACACTAAAATTTGAAGTTTGGTTTTTCGCAGTTTTAGGAAATAATTTGTGTGTTCCCTTCCCTCATCCCCAGCAAACGCTGCGGGTGTTCCTAGTATCCGGTATCTTCCTGTAAAAATATGCTTCTAAATTGGCGCGAGAAGGGAAATTTATTTCCCCTTTACTATATACAAGAGGCTCTGATGATTTCCCTGTGACGAATCTTCATCTTTCCAGAGCGGTCCTGCAATAATTTTCACGAAAAATGATGGGCTTATGGACATTATACATACATATATATATATATATATATATATATATATATATATATATATATATATATATATATATATATATATATATATATATATATATATATATATATATATATATATATATATATATATATATATATTGACTTTAAACAGCTAAATCTAATGAAAAATTTAAAATTTATACAGTTCTCATGTAGTGAACTTTTTTTTAATTCTTTATTTATATTTTTGATGCAATTTTTCAAGAAATATATCTACATGATATGATATTGCAATACATATCTATAGACATTGCAAAATTCATCAATTCCATATTTTTTCTTACATTTATATTTGATTCTAAGTTTATTGCTTACTGAGTTTGGATGCAGAATTGACTTGAACATTCTAACAAAATCTACGAAATATTTATTTATCCATGAAAAATATAAAAATTGTTTATTATTAAATATAAATAAATAATATTGTACATATATATATATAATATATATATATTAAACGAAATTTGCTTAACTTGTTTTTTTTTCTTGCTTTCTGATGTTAACTGCCTTTTCAATGACCCTTTACGTTCTGCAGAAGTCAAAATCTTTCCAGGGCATTATTGTAAAGCTCTCTATGGAGCTTCGAGTGCTGAGCTCTTGTGTTGTGGCAAACAGCAGCCGCGCCACATCTTCCTTGATATGAACGACGAAAACAGTAATTAATCCGCTTTCCCCCAATAAATTTGGCAATTATTGAATTAAATATGTATATACATACATATATATACATACATACATATGCATACATACATATATACACACACACAAATATATATATATATATTTATATATATATACATAATAGTAATAACATATATATATATATATATATATATATATATATATATATATATATATATATATATATATATATATATATAATATATATATATATATATATATATATATATATATATATATAATAGTTGCCGTGGAAAGATTTTGACTTCTGCAGAACGTAAAGGGTCATTGAAAAGGCAGTTAACATCAGAAAGCAAGAAAAAAAAACAAGTTAAGCAAATTTCGTTTCGGAAATGAAACAAGACCAAGATCTTTGTTTCCAGATGGAAGTGTCAAAAAGTTATGGGGAAAAAGCCGAAAAGCCTGATATGTCAAAAGAATCATTTATTATTAACAAGAGGTCAAAGAGATTGTCCTCAATGGTTGTTTGAAAGGCGAAAGCGAATAACTGCCTCTAATTTTGGATGTATTTGCTGCAAATTGCCTCATACAACCTGTGAAAAAATTGTCAATTCTCTGCTATATTCTCATTTTGACAATGAAGCGATGAGATATGGCAGAAATCATGAAGATGATGCAATTTTGTGTCTTAAAAATTTAGGGATTGCAATAAAAAAATGTTTCCTATTTGTAGACAGCGAGGAACCATATTTAGATGCAAGCCCTGATGGTTTAATTGACAACGATGGTATCCTTGAAATTAAATGCCCATTTTCTTGCAAAGATTATACTCCAGAGGAAGCAATTTTAAATAGGAAATTTAAATTTTGGAATTTAACAAATTCCGTCTTGGCTACATTCAAATTTCATAACTTTCGGACACAAAAAGCCGGAATCTCTCACCACTGCCAGAAAGAAACTTCATTGGGAGAAAATGGTTAGCTCGAAAGAGGGAAGAAATGTTGTCTTATGCCAGCTAGACTGGCAACATGGGGTGCCCTGCTCCACGGGGGAAGAAATCCATCAAGTGCTGTCCAAAAGTCTCGTTCTGAAACACTCATAAAAGATTTTGACACGAGTTTTTATTTATTGCCTTGTACATTTTATTTACAGCATAAACAAATGGAAGTTTAGAAAATTATTATCTTTATTTAGCTACTTTTGTTATTAAACTTATAATATTTTTATGGAAAAGTAAAGTTAATACCAGCAAATAATAAAAATGCAAAATATGTGGTATAAAACATTTTCCTTTGTTGATGTTTTCAAATTTATTTTATGACGAAAAAAATAATGACGAAATCATTTCAAAAAGGAATTACTGGGATGCGAAAATGCTTTTTACAAAATGTATAAAATTTCATTATTGATCTTAATATCACAATACTTAATATTTTCGAAAATTAGACTTTTCTAATTATCCTTTGATAAAAATAAAAATGATGGCTGAACTGCCTTTTTTCGTTTCCTGCATACGAACAGAGATAGAATTCAACTACCAAATAAAACGGGTTTTACTTACAGCCATGAAAAAGAGAGAAGTTGGCTCATATATATATATATATATATATATATATATATATATATATATATATATATATATATATATATATATATATATATATATATATATATATATGGGGAAAATCTAAAGAACTGTATTTTCAAATTTCCAAATATTTTGATAAATAACAGTACTGAAAAATTATAAAAAGTAGATTATTTTATTCTGAAAATGGTTTGAAATCCTTTAAAAAAATTTTTTAGTTCAAGTGCGAAAACGATTAAGAACTTAAAATCAAAGGAAGAAAACACTTTTAAATGAAGCACAAAAATTAAAAACAATGATATATATATATAAATACTTTAATTGGAAAATACAAATTTGAAGGTGATGGAGAAGAATAATTTATTTATACTTATATACCTGAAAGAAGAAGAAGAAGTGGATCTAGTGTTTGTTAGGTTCCTAGCCTAAATGGCCATGTACCTTCTGTTCCTAAGAAATTTTTCTACACCTAACTTTAGTTGAGATTAACATAATGATTTCAAAACACAAGGTTATTTAAACACAAAAGATTAAGAAAATATTTTGCTTAGGTTAAAGTGCTCCCAACGAGAGTTCTTTGCATGAGATTGAATAAACATAAAAAAGAAAAATTTGAATACACATTACAAACAAGAGTGCAAAAAAATATATAAATATATGTATATATATATATACCTGAATATAAGAAAAATGTATACCTAAATTGTCACTTGATACTTTTAAAATGTGAACACATTATAAGATCATTATCTTCAAAATTTTATGAGTTTTATCGAGTTAAAATGAGTATAAATTCACTCAGAGTTAATAAAAAAAATTTAAAGATGATGTTATAAATTTGGCTGCAAGTTTGGAGCTCTGATGTTGGATACCTAGAGTTCTAAAATTTTGTTACAGAAAGAAAATTTAAGAGGATTATTTATGAAGAAAATTTAAGAAATTGGAAAATGGTATGTACATTGAATTTAGATGAAATGTAAGACCGTAAATTATTTTACGACATTTCGACGAATGAAATATTCTGAACATTTTTAATGTTTATATGATTTTATTGAGAAGCACATTCAATTGTAATTTGTTAAGAGGCTAAAAATAAATATATAAATAAAAATTATTCATTTGCTTATTCCCAAATGAAGATTATTTAATTCTAAAAAATTAAAGGCTCTGCTTTTCTTGAGGTGAATTCATTTCTTCAGATACGAATGATGATATCGCCATATTTGAACTAAAAAGTGCGGATTATGTACTTATATTGCTTTTAAAGTTTGCTTAGAAATATATCTAGAAACAATGTCGAGATGCCTGATCAACCCAAATAGAGAGGTAGGCTTTCCATTACAACAAAAATCCTTCACAGAAATTATAAACCAAATGTTCGGAATTTTCCGTAAATTTTGTACCGAAATATTTTATAAAGGAAGAAATGTTATTGCAAAGTTAATAAATAAACCACATTATTATTATTTTTTTAAAGAGATAAGAAATTCGACATTTGTGTCCATTTGAAAATATTTATAAAAGTGAAGTTCTTAGAGAGAAGTGCAACTGTTTCGCTTTCTCATATATAAAACCCATTAAAAAAATCAAATCTCGTAAACTCAAAGCAAATTGAAATTATATCAAGAAAATAAAATAAGTATATTTTATGTTTTTAATTTAATTTAAACATTAAGTTTTGTTCATTTAATGAATAATATTAACAAAATTGTTCAATTTTTTTATGCATCCGTATAACTTTTCTGCTGAACTCTCTAAAAGTAAATAAAATGATATTTCTTCCCAAAATCTCCAAGCTGAGCTTTTTCTCTCTCATTGCTTGACTAAAGCCCACAACGGACATTTCCGGTGTCAAATTTGAGAAACATTTGACCCAGCCGTACTTTTTCCTCACCCCTAAGATTTACAGACATACAGTTCCAGGAAGGAATACCCTGAGGCGAGAGGGGACAAACTGACCACATATGCAAAGAAAATCTGCGTCTGAAAATGATAAAGGAAATTAGGATGCGGAGGGGGGGGTATAATGGCTCAGCAATTTTTTCTACATTTTTTAAATTATTTAAAAATATTGTATATTTAGCATATTTTGAAATTTATAAAGTTTTATGTTGTTGTTAGCGATTCTTAATACGTTTATTAAAGTATCCAATTGAAACACCCTCAAACGTTTGTATTAAAGGCATTCCAAAAAACTAAAATATTTCTATTTTTATAGATTTTACTTATCAATCTATTATGATTGAAGAGCGCATATTAACACCGTGAAATTTAATCATCTATAATTTTTATTTCTATTCGTATATTAAATACTTTCAACTATGCAAGTAATCATTTCAATGCTTTTTAAGTGAACTTTTAAACCCTGAATTATAAAAAAGCTAAATTAATTTTGATTTATAATTTCTCATTGTATTTGCATCCGAAATATGGGTATAGACCATATATTATATTAATTACTCTAGAATTGTTATAACATGTACTTTCAAGAAGATTCAAGTAAATGATTCTTGGAAAAAAGAAATTTAATTGTTATGTGTATAAAATACATTTAAGATCATAATGTTAATAGTATAGTATACGAAAGTAACGAAATTTAAATGGATGGATCAACTGGCTAGATAGGCTAAAGAATACAGTTGCAAGAAAATACTTGAGGAACAACTCATATGAAAAGAACAAGAGATAGAGCTGGACAGTGATGGATTGGCTGTATTGAAAAAGATTTAGGCATCACCTAAAAGTAATAAAAAAGTAATTGACAGTGCTAGAGAGGTGTGCAAAAATATGCATGGAAGAATACTTTACATTATCAACCAAAATTTTATATTTAAATAAGATACAATAACGCTTCTGTTGCATTAAAAAAATGTACCATTAAAATGCATTATCTCCATTCTTATGCGAATTATTAAGTAAATAATGTTACGAAATCCCTTTGAGTTTATCATCAAATACCAAAAAAAGATTAAATTATGCATAAACTGTTTTAGATGATATTCACAGTGATAAATAGTGAGTGCACGAGAGAGAGAAAGATTTCAATTTTAAATACTTTTGTTATTCTTTGCCACATATTTTCTAAATTCGTAATGGAAACTGAATTTTAATATAACTCTGATATTTCACCCATTACAACACAAATCGTCATTACAACACTAATAGAAAATTTTCTTAGAGTGCAAAATATTGCCTATTATATTTTAATTCTTAAAATAACAAGGGAATTGAGAGCTATTTAAAAATGAAAATTTTCTTTCCCTTACAATATATTTCTTTTAAAATTAATCGGGTAAAATGTTATCTCATACTAATTCATTTCCATCTACAAATTATAAATATATATACATATATATGTACAGAGGGTATAAACACATTTTTAGAACGATTTTGGGGACGTTTAATTAATGTTTAAAATGTAAAGACTATTTTTTTAAATGTTCGATCTGATAGTTTTTTTTTTCTGGACTAAAAGTCTGCATCGTGATTTCCATGATATAAGAGCTTTTCGTAAAATTTCCAGGGGTATTGCTTTCTATTCCTCTTCCACTACTTTCCAGAGTCCATCCATCGTGGTGGGTTTGCGTTTAGAAAGAGCTCTTTTTAACAGACCAAAGGCACAATAGTCCATAGGTGAAACGTCAGGGGACTTCACAGGAATATGTTGAAAAGATATATATGTGTAATACCTGTATTAGTCTTCATTTTTTCAAGGAATGCAGTGGTAGTTTTCGAAGTATGACTTGTAGCTTTGTCTTGTTGATATTTCACTCTTTGAAAGTCTTTGGGATAAAGAAGTGGAATTTCTTCTGTTAATATTGGACGAAAAACCTTCTCCTGATAGTATTATGAGTTGATTTTAACAGTTTTTTCTACTCTTTTTATTTTTAATTTCCCATTGTAGGAGAAACCTGCGACTATCATAAACCCCTTATTGAAACTTTCTTTACGTTGACGGAACAAGGTTTGTACATTTTTTCACCTCGTTTCCTATAGTAAATAGACCTTTTTTGTTGCAGTCATTTAGGTAAACCCATGCTTCATCAAGAGTCACGATGTATTTCCATTATCACCTGAACATTATGATTTTTAGCTTTTTTAAGTTAAATATCTTAATTTATTATTTTATTTATTGTTGATACAGATGTATATAAAGACTTTGCAATTGATTTCTGTGTTGATGGATTTTCTCTTGTTACCAACGATTTCACTTTAGGAACATTTGAAACAGTACGTGAAACAGTATATAGTTTTTTCGGATATTCGTTTGGAGTCTTCTTTCCATGTAGAAATAATGATTGACGGTTTTTACCTGTCCGATTAATAATGTTTCTTATTTTGCACTTAGAAATTTTAATACCATGCACTTCACATTGCTTTTGAATTCTGGAATAAGAATATTTCTCTTCAGAAAGCGCAAAAACATATACCTCAATCCACAGCTTGTTTACATGCTACATTTTGATTGAACGATAAATTTAAAAGTAGCAGACGATATTTCTCATTTCAAAATAATAAGCTGTTGCCAAAAATTTTTATTTCAAAACATTTATTTTTTTAAAATTCTTATCGAAATCATTCTAAAAAATGTGCTAATACCGTCTGTATATATATATATATATATATATATATATATATATATATATATATATATATATATATATATATATATATATATATATATATATATATATATACATATATATATATATATATATATATATATATATATAATTTTTAGGTAGGCAAGGGCCGTTAAGAAATCAGGCTTACGTAAATTAATATTCTTGATTAAATATTTATTTATAAATTAACAGTATTATGTACAAAAGATGTCATAAATTGTAGGCTCCAGGAATACTAATGAATTTCTCATTTTCTGGAACGTTCGCGGGAAAACTCCTCGCTGGTACTGGGGACCAGACTCCTAAATTCCGTATTCGGGAACACCGTCTCGGACAGTCACTCGATAAGGTCGACGATCCTCTGCGGACCGCACTGGAGCATCAGGGTAGTCAAAACTCGAGGTCTGGCGTGAGTCTCTGTAATCTCGATTCTCTCTGACTCCTCGTTCCGTCGCTGGAACTTGTCCGCTCCGGGACCTGTTTGAGAGAAGTCTCAGGAACACCACAAGTATGTCGAAGTTCTCTCCCGCTCCCACAAGGGGCTGCTATTTATATTAAACTTTCCCCCAACATCTGACTTCCAGTAATCTCCAGATCCATCTTCTAATGTCACTTTTTTACCTCTATTTCCAGCCACTCCACCGATTCGAATCAGAAGGAGTGAGGAAACAATAAATTCTTCGAAAGCGCCTGGCCTAGCTCATTCACCAGGTGGTTCCCATTCTATTTGAAGAATTATATTTATCATGAAGGGCTTCATGGCCCCTCACGAATCCTGTTTGCCGTTCTTACATCATCTTCCAATCAGAACTAATTGACTGTCTTTGGGTACTATGTTTTTCCTGGAATTTAAACGTAGGAAATCAATCTCGTTGACAGCTGCAAAGGTGCTAACGTCCATTGAAAGTCTGAAAGTAACTTGGGGTTTTCAAGCAATAATGAGGACGTTATAATATATATATATATATATATATATATATATATATATATATATATATATATATATATATATATATATATATATATATATATATATATATATATATATATATATATATATATATATATATATATATAGTATATTATATGATACTTATAATATGATGTATACTCGGCTGGGTCGGTATCTCTATCTTCCAGTTACGAGAACAACGCATTTCATAACCAAGTCATTTTTTCAGTGTGAAGTATGGCATTAATTTATTCAAAGAAAAAAGCAAAGTATATTAATTTGATCATGGGATCCTCGTAGAGTAAGTTAAAATTAACACAAGACAACTGGAAAAATCACTTTATTATTTACAAATAAAAAATATTCAAATCTAAAAATAAATGAATAAATAAAGATTATATGCTCGTAAAATTTATTTTATTTTTATCACAATATCAAATAAAACTCATGTAAAAAATGTATTTTAAACTTATGTCAGTACGATTATCAAAAAATAAGCAGATAAAAGAAGGGAAGATAAATATGAAAATTTAAAAATCATGGATTTTAAATTAAAGGATATCAGCCAATAACAAACAAAAATTTTAAATTTATTGATTCAGTAATAATTTCACAATTTGGTGATTAGTTTTCTTTGGATCAAATATGGTAATCAAACACTTCAACCTCGTATTAATCTTGAAATGTTCGATATTTAATTATCAAAGCTCGAAAAACTTTAAACGAAGAGTTGTCATTCACATATCAACAATATATTTCCGACAAACATTTATGATGAGGATCATGGAAAACTTTTAGAAAAGTCGAAACGAGTGTAAATAAGTCTAAAGGAAATAGTTTTCTAGTTGCTGTTTGCTGAAGTAATTGTATAACTTAATCGTCATATATCTTTGAATTCTGAATAGATATTTTGTTATTTTCTCGTTCGATTTTTGTTTCATTGTTCTATTAGCGATTTTGAGATGTTTCAGTCAATACTAACAATAAATCGATTAATTTACTGTATTTTAACGTAAACCAAAATATAATTTTAATTAACTTCGACAGGAATCACTAAAATAACACAGGTAGGAAAGCAAAAAGTTTGGGTATAAGTGAATAATGTGAAATAATTAAAAAAATAATAAGCAAATAAAATGAAGAAAATAATAAAACCACTGAAATAATCAGTAAAAAATAATTATTGTTTTAAAGATTTATGCATTCAAATTGAGTTACATATGTTCTTATTATCATTAAAAATGATATGCCAGTTAAAAAAATGAGTACTAAAATAAAAGATATAACTCTCTTTTAAGAACAGTGTAAATATGACGAAATTAATCAAAATTATTTTTTTATAATGCTTAAATCTTCTATTTTTCTATTATTCTTACAAAGTTTAGTTAAATTTTCAGGATTTTTGTGCATACAAAATAAAGAAATATTATATGTATATATGATTCTATATGAGATAAAATAAAAGAGGAAAATATTATTTTTTATTAAGCTAAAATAAATGAGAATTAAGTTATTTGTTTTTCAGTACTACGAACTGTTTTTTTATATAAAACTTAATATTATTTTTTCACATATTATATGTTAATATATTTAAGAGAACTTCATAATAATTTTTGGTAAAATTCTAATGTTTTATAAGTTATATAGTTTGAAACCCTTCGTGTTTCATATTTATTCTTTAGTGGTGCCAGATGGGTCGGTGTACTGAAATTGGAGAGCGCCCTGAAGCTATGGATGGTGAATGGGGTCAGTGGTCATCATGGTCTCCTTGTTCAAGAACTTGTGGTGCTGGAGTCAGTGTATCACAAAGACATTGTGATAATCCAATGTAAGATTAATCTATCACTTTTATAATGAAGCATTTATATATTTAAATATATATATATATATATATATATATATATATACATATATATATATATATATATATATATATATATATATATATATATATATATATATATATATACATATATACATATATATATATATATATACACACACACTCGTGTCCATAAATTAAGGATAATGCAAGTTCAGGCAAACGAAGAGACAGAAATAAAACAAATGCGACTTATTTGTAAAGTCTATTTATTAAACAAAAGGTAAAGAGCCAAAAAGATGCTATATGTTTGACACCATTAATAAAAATTGCTATATTTACTCCCTGGAGCAAATTTCAAAAATAACCTTTTTACAAAAACCAACTTAACATGGTTGGTGTGATGGTTAATACATAGTATACCCGCCAAACGATGAAATACAGGCCGTGCAATACCTAAGCATGCTGATTATCAAATTATCTATCTGATCTTGGTAAATATTACACCACTCATCAAGCAATGCTCTCCGAAGTTCCGGTAGACATGTGGGAGGGAGTTGATGGACGGCCATTCGTCGGCCAAGCATGTCCCACACATGCTATATTGGATTCAAGTCCGGTGAATATGCTGGTCAGTTCATACGGGTAATATCCTCCAATTAAAGGCATTCGTTTACAATGTTTGCACTGTAAGGACGGGCGTTGTCATCCACAAACAGAAATTCTTCACCCATGGCACCCCGAAACAAACGAACACGTTGTTCCAGAATGGCAACCCGATAGATGTGGCCTGTCATGGTTACATTCTGAACATGTAGGTTAGTTCTGGAACCCAGAATAATTCCTCCCTAAACGAGCAATCCTGCACCACCGTAACGGTGTCGTCCAATGGTGTTCTCTTGGTGGTAATGGGTACCTGGTCCTCTCCATATGATAGTCCGGCGAGAATCAGAGCGAAACTAAACCTGGACTTGTCGGAAAACATCACACAAGACCACGATTGTTGTGTCCACATGCTTTCTACTCCAGGCCAACCATAGGCGACAGTGAGTTGCATAAGTGGAACACATCTGACAGGCCTACTAGCATGTAGACCAATGTGCCCTAAGCGTCTGTACACGGTCTGCCTTGAAACCGTCGTACCGGTAGCTAAGAGAGCTGACGAGACGGTCTGATGCTGTGCTCCAAACACCGATTCTCATTCGGCGTTGTAACTCGGGGGCGACCTGTGCTGTAACGTCTACTTACACTACGAACATCTTGGAACCGTTGCCAAAGCCTGGAGATGACACTCCAGGCTGCCCAGCCAAGTTCCTCGGATACTTCCAGCTGGGTAAGTCCACATTCCAGATGGACGATAATTCTACTATCTGAAACAACATTCAAATGCTTTCTTTGTGCCATAACTATGCGGTTATTGCACTGAAAGGCTTTTAAAGCGTTTGAGAACAATTTTACTTCTTTGCAACCATTCCTTATATACTCCTCTCTTACACTCACGTCATTGTGACGTACTATCGGCGTCATCTGGTGGTTTCTTGTAATTTTTACATTATTCTTCAAGATGTGGATGATGATTCTACATGTGAAATTTTTATTTTAGAGTTCAATTTCTGTGTGATTTTGAATTATCCTTAATTTATGGACATGAGTGTACATATATATATGCCTTTTCTGTTTCCTCTTTATTATACCCAAAATATTCAAATTTTAATCCGATGGATACAAAACAAAAAATGCTAATTAGTATGCATTTATGTTTTACAACATTAAATTTGAAGTTTATATTATTTACTAATAAAAAATATCAAGTACAACAACTCGTTAAGAAACAGGATAGGAATTTACAACAGTTTGACCAAAAAAAATTTTTTTAAACAGCTAGAGGAGAAAAATTGCATGCAAAATTAATTTTTATTTAAGTACAATTTAAGTAGTTTCTTCTAATTTAGATGATTAAACAAACACTAGAAGAAGAGAAAGTATGTTAATATCGAATATTGGGTTATTTCCTGAAAAGTAAATATGATCACTTACTTTAGATGAAATTTTTTGAAATTTTCGATGCACGAATTTATTTTCAAATTAAAAGAAAATATATTTTTATCTTTCAAAATTAACTATAAATTTTGCAACATGTTAAATGAAGATAACTATTAACATTCATAAAAGGAAGTAAAGTTTATTACTTTGTAAATTAACTATCTCAATTTTGTCATTAAAAATTTGTAAATTCACCCAAGGTATAGTTACCAAATAAAATGGTAGTTTACTATAACATTTTGTTTAATTTTCCCATTTTGATTAAAACATTATCAATAATGTTATTTAATAAGTGAATCTTCAAATTCTGCTTTCTATTTCACTTTTTTCAAATCAAAAAATAAAGATTAATTTTTATACATAATATATTATTATTGACACATTGTTAAAATAATTTAATGTCTTTTATTTTCAAAATAAATAAAGTACAACAGAATAGTGGTTTTTACTACTCTCAGGCTAAAACAAACGCGAAATAGCGAATTCCGCTTAAAATTAGTTAAAAAGACGTCTACAGAATAATTTTTAAACAAAAGTTTGAAATAATTTAATTTCCCTACTCTTGCAATACTATTAGAAAAATTTATATGAAATGTATTATCGTCTCTATATAATAAATATTTAAATTTTTTTGTTATTTGTAAATAATAAAGATTAAAAAGAAGAAAAGTTTACTTTGCATTTCGGAAATTATTTTATGGATATTCTAATATAAAGTATTTTCTATGATTTAAAATTAGCCTTGGTGGATACATTTTTGAGGAGAAAAAGTTAAGTTTTAGTTAGAACGATTGCTCTATACACTTATAAAATTTACCCATGTTATATTGCATACTTAGTTTTTCAAAATCATTTAATAAATTTTTACGCATTTCTGTGAAATGGTTTCATGGTTTCATCTAAGTGATAAATGAATGTGTTTGTGCCACCTTAGAAGTTTATTTTGTTATTTTGGTAAAAAATGGATCTATGATTCATATTATAGAAATTTTTTGATCATCAGTAATCAGTAATCTTAATTAAAAACTTAGATGATTCTTATCTTCAATTTTCAACTCCCCACAGACTTTAAGTTTTCTAAAAGTAATCCTATTAATACGAGCAATTTTTGAGTGACTAAGGAATTAACCTACTTATTTTATTACAAAACAGTGTCGTTTGCCGATTTCCTATGTACCAGAAGTTCATATTTAATAAAAGGAAAAGAAAGTCTTAAATCTTTGAATTTCCTACATCTTGTAAAATTTGGATCACAAAGATCCTGAATTTCAATATTTTTTTAGTTAAATTAGAAATTTTCTAATGTCATATTATTTTATTGAAATATTAATATTTATTTTGAATAAAAAAATTTCCTAGTATGCTTAACTAAACGTAAATCATTTTGAATATTTTGGAAGGCATAAAAAATTTCTAAATGTAGATGCATTTGGAATAAAAGTAAATAAATATGTTTTAAATCTAAATGTGTGTGTATATGAAAAATAGTTTATTTGAAGAAGTTTATTGAAGAAATAATATATTAAAAATAATGGAAATACATCAAAATTTAATAATTAATATAAAGAATAAATCTTTATTTATTTGGTTTTCGGCAAAATTTTAACTTTATCAAACAATGGGTTTCCTGGCTTTACAATACACTATAGTTTTCACGAAAAATATAATTATTTTCATGCTTATTTATTAATATATTTATAAATTTTCTGCTTAAATATAAATTCTACTATAAAATATTACGGTTGAACAAAAAATATTTTTTCTGATAAACTGTGTGTACAAAAAAAATGGACTTAAAAAAATGAAGGCTGATAAAGCAAAAATTAGATCAGGAGTGTTTCAGTTTTTGAGACTAAAATGCTGACTAAAATCTAAAATTGTGAGCCCTTATATCTACTTAATTAAAAAATTTTCAAGTGCATTTTTCCTTTAAATCTTATAACATAACATGTGAACAGTTAATCATGATAAATATTGAATAAGTAAGTGTATAAAGAAAAAAACCCTATATTTTCAGCCAATGCTGTTTTCGTGCTAAATTGTTTGTACTTCCAATAGTAACTCATCTAATAGAGTATAACAAAAATTTAATAATGAGGTAGTTTTATAACTGTGGTATTTTCTATGTTAAAAATCGTTGACAAATATTTTACTCAGTATATTTTTAATACTTATATTTTAAATGTATAAAATTCTCGAATTAAAATAAATATAAAATTTTGACAAATTTTAAGTTGACAAAATCGACAGTTAAAAACAAAAATTTATAAATTTTTGTAGAGCTAATCCATGTAAGAACTCTAATGTTAATACTTTTCTTTGAATATTTCTCCATTTCGTTCCCATTATTTTCTAGGCCAGCTGGTGGAGGTCGGTATTGTATTGGGGAGAGGAAAAGATACAAAATTTGTAATACAAAAGTAAGTTATATTTTAATTCGTTTAAATTTACTTATTATTTATGTAATAATAATTTTTTCAATTAACAAACTGAATATAAAAAATAATGCCAAAAAAGCATAGTTTTTCTTTTTAAACTTTTCATAAAAAATTATGAAATATATAAAAAAATGCAATTTAATAAAATTGGTGAAGCAGTAGGCCTTCTCTCTCCAGAAATTAATATTTTGTTTAATAAATAATTATGTTGTGTTGACAACTGACTGAGAATTTGTTGTGATAATCTGCGCAATTAATTAATGCTGGAAAAGAATAACTCTTTTGAATTTTTAGCATATAATTAAACAATGTATGATTATAATTTGTCTTTCAATGTTTAAGTTATAATAATAGAAGAAAGAGAAAATGAGTACTTGCATTAAGTTTGAAAATTTTTTATATAAAATATTGTTTCTTTGAACAATAAAATAGTTATGATAATTCATTTTCTTAATAAAATCTTGCTAATTTGCTATTTATTTTTATTTTAAATTTAATAAAATAATTATGAACCAGCTCATATATATTATTTGCATTTTTTCAATTTGTCCGATATTATTCCATAGTAAACCGTTTTAAAAATGTTATCAAGTTTATTTTTAAAATGCACTGCTGGCCACAAAAATTGCAACACCAAGAAAGAAAAGAGATATCACAACAAAATTTATTTTGTAGATAACATGTTGACCAAGTATCAAATGGTTAAATTTATAGACTTCTGTGAAGTGTAGTTCCTGCCAAAATCAGTAGCCAGAGTAGCCGCCATTGTTAAGGATCACCACTGCAACACGCCTCGGCATTGATTCAAAGAGACTTTGGATGCCATCTTGAGGTACAGCAGACCAAGAAGCTTCCACACGTTGCCGAAGTTGGTCTGGTGTGGCAAATGGGGATGTAATCTGGGTTAATCGTTGAGCAACCATAGACCACATGGTTTCTATCTGCGAAAAATCCAGATAACGAGCCTGCCAGGAAAGCAAATCAATCTGGCAATTGACGAAGAACCCTTGGACAATGCGTGCCATGTGTGGTCGCGTATTATCCTGTTGAAATATGGCTGTGGGCAAGCCCTGATGGTAAGGAAGGTCAACTGGCTCCAACTCCTCGGAGATGTAGCACTAACTGTTTGAAGTACCGGCAATGCGCACTATAGGAGTGCGAGAGTGATATCCAATACCAACCTAGGCCCTAAGACCCGGTGCAGGACCAGTGTGGCGTTGCATAATGCAGCTGTTCAGCATCCTCTCTCCACGGTGTCTGCAAATTCAAATGCTACCATCGTGGTGTTGGAATCAGAAGCGTGACTTGTCAGTAAAGTCAAATTCATTCGATTCTGCCATCCACATCCTTCATTCATCCCATCATTGGGGCGAAGACGTCTGTGGTTCCGCGTCAAAGGTAGACGAAGCAATGGACGTCTTGCGGACAGACCACTCTAATGTAAGCGGTGTCGAATGAAACCAGCAGACACTGGATGATGCGTTACAGACTGAATGTCCTGTGCTATGGTTCGTGATGTAACTGAGCGATCCGTCACAGCCTTTCGCACAATTTGACTGTCATGACTTGAAGTGGTGCACTGAGATGGATGCGATCGAACACGCGTCGTACCTTCCTGCATCCAACGACACATATCTGCATTACATTTATTTGGTTTCGTCCAACATGACTATTGATTTTCCAGAAAGATAATCCAGAATCTCGTGGCCACTATCCTTCCTCTGTCGAACTTGGATACTTGATCAAAAAATGATCGCTGCTTTCTAGGACGCATAATTGGTCGCTTTTTTTTTGAAGAAAACACTAGAAAAAAAAAAACAATTGCCGAACTTGAATCGTTGAAATCTCCAAGCCTTAAATAGCGCTTTAAAGTTGTGCCACATGCGCGCGTGATGTGCGTCAGCGCTTAAATTCTAATCATTTTCATATGTCATCTCCGCTAATGCATGTTGTAAATTTCATGTTATTAACATTCTTCCTTCAGAGTGTTACATTTACCGTGGCCAGCAATGTTTGAAGAAGCTGATTGATTGTAAGATATTTTTTCTCTTTTTGTTGAAGTAGATTAATTTTTTTATTATTATACTATTACTAATAATTCTTTATTGAAATTTCTCCTTGTAAAATTGTTTTTCCTTTCATTTACATTAAACAAGTGTAAAAATAATATTGTTTTAAGTATATATTATAACGTTATATATGAAAAAATCAAATAAGATTTTTTAGAAAAATTCATAAAAATTCATAAAAAAACACTTTTAACATAATGTTGCAATTAGTAACTCAAATGAATTCGTGACAATTTTCAGAATTTTTTTTAGATGTTTTTACTTATGGAATGCATTAAATTTTTTGAAGTAGGTTAAAAATTATTTTGATTAAAGTTATCTCTGTAGTATACAAACTAAACATTTAAAAAATTAACAGTATGGGAAAAAATTTAAATGATTTTTTCAAGTTTTAATTCCTGTGATTAAGTTTCTAGTTAAGTTTTTTCAAAATAATTATAATTAAATTTACTTTTCATAGTTTATTTATTTTTTCAATAGTAATATATAGATATTTGCATTATAATAAGAATGTGGGGATTATTTTAATTTATATTTTGAAAAATTAAATTGAAAAGAATAAAATAATTTTAGTACTTGTCTTCTTTTTTGACCATCATAATAATTAAAGCATGTATAATTTCAAGTTTAATTCAGTCCAATATTTTTGTTAATCGTTTCCATGTATTTTTAAGTTAATTTTAATTAAATTTGAGAATCAAATTTTAATAATTAATTTTAGGAATCAGTAATGCATACAGGATACGAAAGTAGTTACTGAAAATTTTTTACGAAGTTTATTCTATTTAATAAAATTTCATTAAAAAAATTTCTAAAAATTATTTAATTAATTTATACTTGTCTCTTTAATTTAGTTTGTATGACTTAAAATAATTAAAATTTTATAGACTTTCTTTTACAAACATGTTTTAATATAAACAGTGATCACAAAGAAATAATGACAATTCTTATTAATGTGATTAGAAAAGATGTAATGAAAAATATTAGATTTCACTTATGTTTTGTTATTTTTTATCGATCTTCAATACTCTTCCGCTTAGCTTGGCCTAATTTCGCAAATGGCAGTTATAGAAAGGAAACTGTGTTCCTCAAAAAGTGCATTTAATCTTTTTAATTAATGTATGAATAATATATTAATTTGAGATTGGTCTTATAGCTGTGCCTAGAAAATGCCCCAACCTTTCGATCGGTTCAATGCAGCGCCTACGATGACGTCCCTTACAAAGAAGAATTGCACACCTGGCTACCGGTGGCAACGCCAAGTATGTCATTGATCTGTGATTAATTTTCTAATGTTATTGCATTATTAAGCGATATTAATAAATAATCTAGAAATTTCAATGAAGTACTTATTTGCAATACTGAACGACTTTATAAATAGTAATTTGTTCTCTATGACATACATTTGTACTGTATGACGTATGTGATATTTTGCATGAATATAATTTTCACTATTTTATTAATTTTATTTATAGGAAATATTGCGTATTCATTAAATATTTTTTATTACCTGTGATTTACTATAGTGACACCATGCCAACTTCATTGCAAGCCCGATGGTAAGTTCTTCTCTGTTATGCTCTCAGATACAGTTGCCGATGGCACGGAATGCAATCCTGGCACCAGAGATGTTTGCATTAACGGAAAATGCAGAGTAAGTTTGAATTTTTTATGTGTCAAACATAGTCTATATTTTGGCATGCATTTTTATTTGTAATATCAAAATATTGTGAAATAAATAGGCTTTAGAAACTCATTAGAAATATAACTCTTTTTATAAATAATTACTTTATCATTTCTTTTATTTATTACTATATGTGTGTGACAATAATAAATAAAAATATTAAATCAAAGAATTTTATGTCTAAAATATAGATAAAATAACTCAAGATGTTTAATTACCGGACATATTTCAAAAGTTGAACGATTTTGTCAATAAAAAAAGCTCTGCAAAGTGTAATCCACATAAGATAATCCATTCAAATAAAACTGTCAATAAATATTGTGAATGCTTTAATGTTGGAAAAAAATATATTAATATTTATTAAAATGATTTATTTTAATATAAACATAAATAATAAAATACATAGATTGTTAATAAATTATGGGATATAAAAAATAGTTACATATATAAAATTTCCATTATTCTTATATATTCTTATTAAAATCAATGAAATTTATAGCTGATTATTACATTATATATCAAATTAAATTGTTTGAAAAAAATTTAAATTGGTAAAAGAGTCTAAAACATGATGATATTTGGTGCTATTTATAAGATATGTTTTAAATTTAAATGTAATTTTGCCAAAAAGTACATTTATTTTGAATAGCCTGATTATTAACATATCATATTAATAATTATTATACTCTTAATACTCAATAAAATGCATTTGAAAACTCTTTTAAAACGAAATATTTTATTTGCTGAACTCTGCATAAAATTTTGAATTCGGATTTAAATAAAAGGCTTAATCTAAACCCTCTCATAAATCTCATCAAATAATGAAATATGCAATACAAATAAATCGAAAAATGAAATGTAATTATTTAAACATTGCTCGTATCAAATTAATTAACTATTACTCCATAATGTTCAATGATTATCAATATTCATCAATAACAATCTTATGACACCTTGATTATGATTTGACTACATAGTTTCTTACTGCCAAAGAAGTATTCGGGTTAAAAGTATTTTGTGTAAAATCTAGATCACAAATATGTTCTGGTGTTGAATTTATCACTAACATTTCTCTCCCTCTTTAAAGATTTTTCTGTACTTTATTTTCTTAATTTATATTTGACTATTAATTTCCGCAATATAATATCACTTAAGCGCAATTTGTAGCAAAATTATACTTATTAGCTACATGTAGTTACTTTTTATAGTTAAAAAATTAATGAAATTTTGAAAAATATATAAAAAACAAAATAATTTCTGAAACAATGAGTCACACTTTGTACAAAAAATATTTAAATTTTGTTCTTAGTTATTACGTTATAAATCAGTTATATAAGTTATATGTTCTGTATATCACACACACACAGACATATACGTTATATGTTCTGGATAAATTTATTTATTGCATTATAATATAGTTTTCTTAGATGCATTTCAATGAATGTGACAATTATTTTAAATGTTTTAAAAACTGCGCTACACTTCCAGCATGTTGCTTGTGATTGGGGAATCGATTCAGAAGCTCAAGAAGATCGCTGCGGTATTTGTCATGGAGATGGAACTCAATGTTTAACTATTCGTGGTAACTTTACACTTCGTTTAGGACTAGGT
The DNA here is from genome assembly GCA_037975125.1 of Latrodectus hesperus. Lineage (NCBI taxonomy): Eukaryota > Metazoa > Arthropoda > Arachnida > Araneae > Theridiidae > Latrodectus > Latrodectus hesperus. Next base: position 34,902,927 of record CM075850.1, read on the forward strand.
ATGGCACACATTTTATTTAAAATCATCATCTTCTCTTATATAATGAAATTAAGGTTTCTCGATTGCATTGTGCAAGAAACAAAACTTTTTGGATCAGAATATTTAAATATTTTGATCTGTATCAAATAATAAAAATTTAATTTTAAAATAAGTAAAAACATTGTAGTAAATAAAAAAATTTCAATTGAGAAAAATTAATTGGTTAAAGTTTTATGTAATATTTTTTGTCTGATAAAATATCAGTAATAATTGCAGCATTTTAAGCTAAATTAGTGCAATTTGAATATAAAACGAAGATGACATCGCTAATTTAAAATTATTCACTATGGCAATTCATCTTCTTTCAAAACAATCAAGCGCAAATTTTAAAAACAGTTAAATTGATTATCTTGAATACCTGTATTGTAACTTCAAAAATTGATATTGTTTTAAATATATATTGAAAATATGACTATAAATTGATAAAATATTCGAATTATTTTCCTTTTCTGTGATATCAAAATTCTTAAAATCTTAGTTTAAAAAATATTGCGTGATTTCATACTAATATATCTTATATATGTCTGTGAACATTTTTTTCTTTTTGTTATTAAAATTAATCTATCTATTATTTCAAAGTAAAAGCCTAGATCAAGCAATCTATTGAATATGATGCAGCTTTTATTACTAAAAATTTATGTAATTCAAATAATATATTTTCTTTTGCTTATAGCATGGGAATGAATGTATTATTATAGCCATAAATTAAATTTAATTTTAAAAATAAGCATCTCAGTTTATTTATTTCCCTATATGCCTGTTTTGTTTTGAAAGTTTGTTATTAATAAAATGTTCAGAATTTTTTTTTATATTTACTTTAATATGTATTATTTTTGGAAGAAATCCTGTTTAATTTTGAAACAGAATCAGCAATTTTAGATTTTATTCTTTTTCTTAAAATATTCGAAAAAAATTTTATACTTTTTAAATTAAAATTAAACAATTTGCGGAGAAAAATTTAAACAACTGTTTTAGCTCATCTTAATAGAAAAACTACGTTCTTCCTAAGCAGATAAAGAATATTTTTTAACGTATTATGAGAAATAAAATAGGTAGAAAAATGTATTATAATCATTTCTTGAATGATATTTATATTCATATTTATGTGACTGATTAATATCATACTGAAAGAAAATAGAATCAAAATCTTTGACTCATTACTTTAAATACCTGAATTTATGGAATTAAGCTTAATATAAATATCTTAACTTTATATAATTACAATAAAACATTAATTAATACAAACTTTAGTATATTTACATTGTAATATTGAATTATTAACTATCAAATCATAATATTTTTAAATGGTTCTTGAAAATTAAACGTTTAAAACTTTAATGTTTCTTTAATATGATTTCCTAAACAAAAACAAAAAATGCGATTTTCTACATCTTTAGAACGGAGTTTAGGTAATATACCTATATTCAAATACGGAATTTTATACTGATTTATCGCATTTATTAAAAACTAATTCTGACATAAGAATAGATATTGATTTCAGATTTCAAACAGATGTTGTGATCATGCATCTCGTTCATCATTGCAGGATATGTGGAAATCGTGAAAGTCCCAAAAGGAGCTCGAAATGTGAGAATAGATGAAAAGGGGGAAGCAATTAATTATTTAGCTGTACGAGGAGAAGGAGGAGAGTTCTTCCTCAATGGCAGATGGTTCATTCAATGGAGTGGGGAGTACAGAGCAGCAGGAACAACTCTTTACTACCAAAGGGATGGTGAGAAAGAATCCCTTCACATACCTGGACCTACGAAAGAGCCTTTACATATTCTAGTTAGTTCAAATATATATATACATATATATATAGAACGAGCATTTGATTCTGAATCACAATAATAGGAATTTTTACAGTATATTCATTAAATATGAAAAATATTAATCATTAATGTAAATCAAAATCAGAATTGCGTAATTTATAAAGAAAACTAGGATTTCGATGACAAATTAATTATCTGATGCAAAAGTAATACATTGTATTGTAATTAGAATTACTATTATATTTAGCGAATTTACTATAGCAGTCTTAGAAGAAATGATGAAGAATGCTTAAAAAATAATCACTAATCCTAATATATATTGTTTGTACATCTTTAAGCTAAATGTATAGAATTTTTTTAAAGCATGTTTTATTTTCTTAGGATATTTGTTAAAAATTAATACAGTTTAATTTTTTTCTTATACTCATACTTCAAAAGATAAGATAATTTTTTCTTTAAAAGTTTTCTCACATTTAAAATACGATTTTAAATAAATTTTAGTAATTTTCGCATTATTTTCTTCATTTCTTGGCATTTAAAAATATTAAGCATTAACAGAGAAACACAAGCAAAAATGACTCATTTAAAATATATTTTCTCATTTAAAAACATTATACTGATTATTTCTTATAAAATTAATCGTAGAAAACACTTTTGGCTAGAGATTCTGTGTTGATGCAAACAGTACGTAATAATTTTCACTCTATTTCATTCTTTGAGAAAATTAATTACATAAAAAAATTGTAGATAATACATTTTTAACTATTTTACTGAAACGCATGGAGTTTAAATTAACATCGATTAAAATATCCATGATTTTTAGAGCGTAGGAAAAAACAAAGAAGAAATTCCATTCATAAATTGCCGTTAAGAACAAGAGTATCAGTTCAGAGATGGTGCTTTCATCAAAGCTATTTTATTTCACTGCTTTCAAATTAAATTCATTTGTCCTGCTTTTTATTTGAGAGGAGGTGTTTTTGAAAACACCATATGACAACGGGATTCAGTGTAATCCATGGTTTGTAATATTACCACAGACAAAAAATTGTGGCAGATGCTATTGAAATAGCAAAGAGTAGCATTTTAAGGTTGTGGGTCTATTTACAAGAAACAAAGAATGTTATATAGATGTCTATAAAGACTCGTGTTATTACATCAAGTCTTTTACAAATCATTATGTGAGGGATACTATAAAATAGCATAAAACAGTTCTAAGCTTTTAATCTATATGCTACGAGGAATATGAAAAATTTTGTTCTGCATACTTATTATGACCTAGGGAGAGAATCATGTTATTCAGAGTAGAAGGTGGGCGAGATTTGAATCCAACAACTATTGAATGACGGAAAATAGACTTCTGATTTTTCATGCACTTCACAATAGGTCTTGAGATCTTTTTCTAGCAACAAATGAATATCATCTATAAATTAAAACATCTTTATGATTGGTAATAATTTATAGATGTTTTTAATCACCTTTCAATATCATTCTGCTGTTAAGCAAACCATCTCTTTTTTTATCAAAAACCTTCCTTCGCACTCTACTCTTAAAAAAAACAAATTCAAATCGAACCATTCTTGAATAACAGGAGATTGATCGCGCATTTATATATTTTTAAATAGTGATTTTGGAAATCCTCTTTGCACCAATTAGCGGACAGCTTAATAGCCGAAGTAAAATAAAGGATAATCAGTTGTGTGTGTGTGTACTAACTTACCATGAATAAATTATAGACAATATCAAATGTAAATTATATAGTAAAAGATTATGATAATTAACAATTTGTGGATTTGGGATAGAAAAGAACAAAATGACAACAAGCTTTGAAATGCATATATAAAAAATGAATCAAAGAAGAGGTAATATGATTTTTCTCAAAATATGATATTAAGATTCTCTAATTACTTTTAGTATGATTTTCAAAGGACTTTTTTTCTTTAAAGATAAATTTCATATTCGCCAGGTAAAAAGCAAATAATTTTTTTAAATAGTCAACCACATCATAAATTGCAAACATTCGTCACTTAAAACAAATCGTTTTCCGTTGATACAAGGGCTTTTGAGAAAGATTAGAGATTTCACAAATATTATGTTTTCTTTATTTAACATGGTTTTTAAGATGCATTTACGATTTTTCCATTTTTTTATTTGGCACCATACCTTTGTTTCATAGTGCCGATGTATACAAAATTTATATGATTATATTTTCATTTTTGGTTTTAAGAGTTTAAAATTATCTCTTCTAATCAATTAATATTTTGCTGAAAATATAAACTGTGTCGCTCTTAATAATTAGAACATTAACTGCAAAAATGGATGCATAAATGTTTCTCAGAAATTTTTTTTTGCCATTGGAATATATTTTATATAAATAATTAATACCTTCTGTAAGTTTAACTGCCTTTAATTTCATGTTTTTTTTTTACGTTAGCTGCTGTATCAAACCGAAAATCCTGGAATAACGTATGAATATACTATTCCAAACAAAAATGCAACACGGAAACCAGAATTCATTTGGTCATATGCTGATTGGACTGTTTGTTCTGCTTCGTGTGGAGGTGGTATGTATTGCAGAATTTTGTTTATATAAGCTTTGATGTACATATTTATAATAGTAAGTGAAACATACAAGAATTTGCCAGTGATTAATCTTTATATCTTTCAGTTTCTCGAAATATGCGTATATGCTTTGAGCTTTAAAAATGTTAATAGTCTAACGTGATTTTAAATGAAAATTATGTTTTATCCTATGTTAAGCAATATTTGCCTTTATAATCCTTAATTTCTTCCTAATGAGATAACTGTAATTAACGAAATTATTGTATTATATCAATAATATTAAATAATACAATTTAAAAAATTGCATTTGCTTGAAAGTTTTAATAGTATAAATTGCATAATACCAACGTATAGCACAAATATTAAATGCTAAATTTTTATGATGAATTAAAAAGTTTTACATTTAATATTGGATTAGTCTGTAGAATCCATTATTTGTATTATTTTAACCGTACGTTTGATTTAGCCCTACTTGGAACTAAGTTGAAGGAAATATGTTGGTACAGCAATTATGCATCTAATCTTGAAAAAATTTTTAATATTGTTGATAGATGTTTTTGAAAATATTTTAAAACACTTATTATACCTTTCAATCTTTAAAGAGTCTCTCTGAATTTTTGTTTTAAAAAATTTGGAATACATAATGTTTTAAAATAACTCAAAATTTAAAATTAAAAAAAATGCTAGCAACAAATCTGTATTCTGTGTAATTTGTATTGTATGACTTATATTAAAAAATTCAAAAATAAAATTATCTTTTTTTCAAAAACGCACTATTTCTTTCGAATTTTTCTCGCTGAGAAGATATAAATGTGTAACATTAAAATATTATTGTTTAAATAAAGTCTTAATTATATGAAGAGATTCTTACTGCGCACAGCTTAACATGAAATTCTTGAATATAATCTGAAATTCTCGAAGAATTCGGAAATACTTAAAAAGGGAGATATTACTTAACTTTTAAATAGAACTGTTACTTAAAATAAAAAATAATGTGAATACATCTGAGTTATATTTAGAATTTTCTTTCGAAATTATCAATGGAAAATGGTTATCATTGAAAAATATTGCTTTTATAATGATAAATGATATTTTCTGTGTAATGTAACCAGAGCAAAATATATTTTAAACCTTTTTCAAAAAAATATATAATTTGATTCTTATGAATATATGTTATAAAATATATTAGCTTCTTAGAAAGGATAGAACTAATTATTTTTAAATGGGAAATAAGAGTTCAGTATAGTTTTTTGAAATTGTTTTAAATTGGGAAATCTTTTAGCTAGGTATATATAAGAAAACTTAAGTATCTCTGTATAGTATACTCAATACCAATTGTTGTCGATTTAATTACAAAGTACCGAGGATAATATTTTTTCAAAAATGCTATTTATAATCTCCATCACATCTTAATGTCAATAATATTATAATACTGATTTACAATAACACCATTTTTTTGACTAAAATGTGATGAATTTCTTTCGAAATCATATTAAAACATTATGTTATCTTCAGGATTTTGTCCCTGTGTGCTTTTAGGGAAGCATAATACATACAACTCTTAATATATTTAAAAAAGAGCCATTAGAACAAAATGAATCGAGCCGTCTAATGTTCATCAAATAAAACTTATTACTATCTTTTCTCTAACTTAACTTTCATAATCGCACATCTTATCAGCGGGTATTGAAACGTGTATTTATGTTATATTTTCAATCGAAAAGTTTCAGTTTGGATGATAGTTGTTAGTTGGTCCAACTTCAATGCAATAATTAAATCAATGCATATTTCGGCTATTTATTCTTAGAAAAAATCCCTCCATACCTTTTGACGGTATAAATTCTTTGTTTTTTTTTTCTATGTTTGAATTAAGTAATCTAAAAGGGCATAAAATGAAATATGATGAAAAAATTTTAATTTTTCTTTTCATAAATTATCTATATTTAATATTAATATTTTAAATCTAGATCTATAGAATTATGTATCCGTATACAAAAAAATAACAATAACTATTTTCTGTAAGGCAAAAATTCACTTTTAATACACAGACTTCGCTTGTGTAAACAGTAAATATTTTACATTGCACATCAAAAAGTTATAATTATAAAAAAAATGAAAAGTTATTTTGTCTGCACCCCACCTGCCTGCGTGGCATCAAGTCATAATTTTTGCAATAGCTTGCGTGATTACTCCACATGTAAATCGATTTGACCTCTAACATTGCTAAATGACTAAGCACATAAAAACAAAATGTGAACTATAATTGATTATGCATATAAATACAATTATACCAATATTTGTGCGTGATGAAAAACTATTTGTATACATATATCTGTATTTAAGACTAAAAGCTGGTAAAACAATGGGAGAAAAACTTTTGTAAACAAAAGCATTTTAAACACGTGTATCTAATATACAGCTTAATATTTACTCTCAATTAAAAGTTCATATAGATATTATATTAACTGAAAATATTGTATTTCAGGAATACAAGTTTCGAAAGCAAAATGCATTGAAAAAGAAGCTGGATTAGTGGAAGACAAGTACTGTAATCCTGAACTAAAACCTGTAGAAAAAACACGTGATTGTAATAAACATCAATGTCCGGCAAAGTAAGATATTAAAATTTGTTGCTATAGAATCGAATATTAAGTCACATTGTTTTTTTTACCAGTATAAGTTAAATTTTAATTTGTCATAAATTTCAGAATTAATTTATTTTTCCCTGAATAAAATTTAAACTTGAGTAGTAATCGATTTATATTTTGAATAATGTATTTTAAATGTAATTTTGTATTAAATCAATATTATTAAATATGAGAAGAAATTTAAATAAGCGAAAAAAAAAATGCTAAATTGATGAGAGTTTTGGAAAAAAAACAAGTGATATGAAGTTTTATATACTTTTATTATTTGCTGATTTATTCATAGCAAACATTTCTACATCAACCAATAATGTGAAGAGTTCTGCAATGGGCATTTAAATTGTGCAAATAGCAGTATTCAAAAGAGTAAATACTTCAATTCACACAATTAATTAGAATTGAATTACCATTGCTGATAACGGAATTTTAAAGAAAGGTATCTTAAGACTCACACGACAACTACAAATTAACTTCGTAAAAGGACTTATTACAAGCTTCAGAAAAACCGAGCTAATCGCCCAAAAGTATCAATTCCCAAACTGATGAAAAAAATCAACCACCAAGTTAGATTCTTCGTGGCCAAATTTTAGGGACTGTGGTTTTCAGAGCGCTATACACTTGTTTCATGCTGTGAAACTAAAAAAACTGTTTCATACTGTTAAATAACGGTGTATATATATATATATATATATATATATATATATATATATATATATATATATATATATATATATATATATATATATATAATGCTTAAAAGAAACGTTACATCAGTTTTGTATTTGTATTATTAGGCTGTCCAGTATGCGGTGACAAAAAATATTTGTCAAATCGATATACTCTATCTCTGCAGCAGTTTATCAGAGACACCATTGTCCGTCTTTACAGTGGTTAAATAACTTAAGTCACAAATACCTGGTGATCCAGTAACGATGAATGTATTCTTATTTACACTACAGAGTCAGCATCATCTATTCATCATCATTTCTCAATTGACTTACTTCCTGTGACGTCAAAGTTGTATTTGGAGTGGAGTGTAAATTTTCAATATGATTACATAAAGTCATATTATTAACCGAGTTATGTGTTATTAATATAATTTCCTATAACCATGTTAGAAATTTCCTGTATATGAATTATGTGGGAAAATTATAAAACCATGTATGAGTTTAGCAATATTCACATATAATTTACATATAAATATTATGAAGCGTGTATTTTCAGATGATATTTTCCACACAATGGGCATTATATTATATATTACGAAAGTTTAGCGCAGAACTTTCTTTCAAAGATTGTGAAGTTACTTGGTTTACGTTACTGGCAGGAAAATCTCTGCGATTTGCTTAATATAATGTGTTTATAAGCTCGAAAAGCGTAAACATTTTTTTTAATTGCGCCATTGTAAAAATTGAAAAAAAAAATTTCTATCAAGTTGCTGACAAAAATTAAATTGAATGATTTCACAAAATTCAAATATGAACATACCCATGTAAACAATCTACATTTGGTATTTGTCACATAACAATTCCCTGGTCGCGATGGCATGGTTAATTAGCGCGGCACTTATATTATTGGAAGGTAGTGTGTTTGAACTCCGGTTTATTTAAAGATCCGACATGTTCACTAAAAGCACCTGGAGTACGTTAAATATATCGTGGTCGCAATGTCTTCCAAGTGAAATGATACATCTGGGTTAGCGGGTCGAGTACTAGAGCGTATTCTGCTTGATTCATATTTCTAAATTATGAAGACTTCAACCGGTTGTTTCTATCAAATCAAATTTCAACGTCTGTTAAGACACTTCCTCTAGATTAGTAACAAAGTTTATTGTAGTTTAGACGGGCTTCAATTTTGAGCAAACTATGTTCTGTCTAATTGAAGGAATATGTTTTCATTTTTTTATCTTAATCATTGCGCGTGAAAACAGAGGGATCAACATATTGATCAAATTACTTGAAATCAGTTACATAAGTAGAATACTGGGTTAATATACTTTGTATGATAAACTATATAATGACTGATTTGATAGCTGATTCTTTTTTAATCGCAATAAAAGGTATTCTGATGAATGAAAGGTGATCTGATGACTTATGGATATGTTGACTACTTTCAAGTGTTACTCATCTGTAACTTACGGTCAAGACTTTGGCAGCAGAAATTACAAAGATATTATATCTTCCTACAACCGATCAGATATTCAAATCATATACAATAAAACATGTTTATATGACATGTTTAGAAAGCAATATCATTCTTATTGAATATGTTAGTTTTACTGCATAACATTCATTTCGCTGTCATTAGTCAATAACGGTTGATTATTCTTTACTTCCAATAATTTACTTACCTACAAATTTCACGTTAATGGTTTTAATTTTCCTGAGTACCTATATATTTACCAACGTATTAAAAATGCCTTATTTTTTGCTCCTTAAAAATAATATAAATTGAATTAAATAAATTTTAAAGGAAATGCTGCGTTCCATAAATCTTTTCATTTCTAAAAAAAATATAAATTTCAAAAATTTATAATGTAATATGCAAATGAATTTTTTTTAATTACATTCATATAAAACAAATATATTGGTAAGGATAATAATGTACATTTTAATATCTTATAATTTCATGACTATATTAATAATAAAATATATTGATAGAGTTTTAACAAATTTATTTATGGCTTAAGCATTAAAAAATTTCTTATTTTAAAAAATACTAAGCTTCTAAATCCCATACGGCACTTAAATATTACTATTTTTTTTCCAAAATTGTCATTCAAGATTTATTCCTTTTGAAACGTCATTTTCTTTTGTAGATGGTGGGCGGGACCTTGGCAGCATTGCTCTACTAGCTGTGGTCAAAGAGGAATTCGAAAGCGTACAGTTATCTGCGTGCGTTCCTTGAATAGAGATCAGCAAATTGCTTTGTTAGATGAGGATTGTGATTCAGATCTCAAACCACCGGAATCGGAGCCGTGCCCTCATAAAAGACCCTGTCAAGGAGACAAGGAGACCTGGTCTGCCTCTCAGTGGTCAGATGTAAGATGAACGAAATTATATATTTATGAAAACTCATCTGTAGTTTTAAACTTTTGTGAAATTTTAAATCAAACATTTATAAAAAAATTATTTTAAGTTAGAAAATTTCATATAATAACGTATCATAGATAAAGTGTTGCATAAGATAATTGAAATACATTAACTTATAATTTACTTAAAAGATATAAAAAGCTTTAAAAGTTAAAAAAATCATAGTAAATAAATATATTAAAGAACAAAAACAATTCACAATTTATTCAAATATTTACTAAAATTCTTAAACACAATTTCAAGAAAAACCTAATGAGTAAACATAAATTTTTAAAATATACTTGTTTATTTTAATCCTGAAATATTTACAACATTGAGCTGAAGATTTTTGATAAACTTCTATCGTGTAAAAGTGTGTTTTTATATTTTAAAAATAAGGATTATTTTAGATTTGTTTCGTAAACATCTTAGTAATCTCAACGGATAAACTTTGGGGATGAAAAACATTCTCTGATAAAAAAATTTGAACGTGCGTCATTGTTTAAAATGCCGCATCACTGAGGCGTTATTAGAGGTGTACATTATTAAAATCTGTCCTTTTTAAGTGAGACAGGGTAATTTTAATTATAATTCTCCTATTTTAATTACATATTCCTTTATAATGCAGAATAATTTTATGTATGGCTGAGAAGCTCGTAATTATAACGTTTCAACAAAAAGTTTTAATTTTAGCCGAAAATGTAAATTATTTGCTTGCAAACAAAGTTATTAATATTTCAATATGTATGAATTATTAATCATAAAAATACATCAAGTAATTTAATAAAGATAATTTATTTATTTTTTGGGTATGATTATTCCCTAGGTTTCTGAAATATTTATACGAAACACTTGAATATAATAGTGGGATATCATTTTCTGTTATCTTGGTGAATTCTGAAGCCGTGGTGGCCTAATTAGGAAAGCTATCATCCTTGTTAGCGGATGATAGTGGATCCCATACTCGATCCCACCAAAGATCTATCGTGTTCAATAATAGCGGTTGTTGCTCATAAAATAAATAATGGTCGCAATGTCCTCCAAGTAAAATGATACACTTCTTAGACAGGGCAAATATGGCAATTTTCAAGTCGATTCTTGTCTTTAAATTACGAGGCTCTACTCACTACTAGGTAAATAACACCCTGTGTACCCTACTATATAAGATGCCCTAAATTCTGCCCTTTAAATTGATGAAAGAGGAAATAATCCTAGTAATTGAGCACATGGAAAATACAAAAATATCCTAACAATTATTGCGGAGATCAAACAACACATATCTATTCATTATTCATCAACTTGATTAAATAAAATCCAATTAAAACCCTTAAGACATAAAAAAAACTTTTTCATCTCTTATTAAATCTGATTGAAATTCATACCGAGTTTAAGTTTTTAACCCCAGATTAAAAACTAAATAATTTTGACATGTTAAATCTGGACCATATATAAAAATATGTGAAAATATATGAAAAGGGGGAATTTCATCAATTAAAAAAATAGTTCTTATACTGTAAAACACTCTTTCATTTGTGAAAAATTTGCATAATTCTCTATAATTTGATCTGACTGTAATCATATCGGAAGATCAAGAGTACTTACAGTTTCTTTAAAAATAAAATAATCATTATTTAATAATAAATAAATCATAATTCATCAAAGTTCTTCTTGAGATATTATTTCAGTTATATGATTCAGAAAGTCTGCTTTTAGATACACTTTTCTATTTTTTTTTCTAGAAGTCTACTCACATGCAATTTAATTACCTCACCAAAATACAAAATATCTTGTTTAAATTCGAATAATAGACAAACTTCAAAGAATTCATTTGTTGATTCTCAATTAATCAATTTTATTTTCTCTTACATCAAAAAAATTTATATAAATGTATTACAAAATAAAAAAATTGTATTTTAAAATTTGATGAACATTGTTTTTAAAAAATCTTAATAAATGTGTCTCAGTTTCTGTTCTTCACATTTTCTCATACTAATTAAATCTTATTCAGGTATGTACAGAAGATATTTGCAATTTTCAAAGTCGACACGTCTACTGCAATTATCCTGATGGCCACTGTAAAGAGAAAGAGAAACCCATGTCCCGCCGTCCTTGTTCTAACATCACATGTGGTGTTTGGGTGGTTGGCAATTGGTCACAGGTTCGTAAGCGCATGTTGAAATGATTTAAGCCAGTTAAAATAATAAGAATCAATATTTATATTTGGTTCTTATCCTGTTACTAACACAGTACACAAAAATAATTTTATTGAAATTGTATTTATATATCTGTGATTAAGGTAGAGCCTTTTTATGTTGATTGATGCCATTTATTTTAAATATTTTAGTACTTCATACAATAGCACAAATGCATTTAGAAGTTTAATCATATCAATTCATTTGTGCTCTTCCATTGAAATTTGAAAAATAATTTAACATGATGTAATAAATTAAAGAATTGTTAATGCATACCCCGTTATAATTGATCTTATCAATAAATAAAGAAAAATTGTTACGTTCATGTTTTTACAATAATGACAGTGTGAGCAAATTTTTCTTTTTAACCATTTAGTGTTCCTCTTCATGCGGTGATGGCTTTCGAAAAAGAAATGTTACCTGTAGAGGGGGTTCTCAGTGTCACAGAGCCACAGAACCACCTGCCAAAGAGCCCTGCAATACTCAGCCTTGTCCAAAACCAGATGTAAATGAAGATTCCAACTTTATTACTGTTGATGAGACGATTGCGAAGAAACCGAATCACAAACACAGACATGGCCACGATCAAAAGACAAATCACAAGAAAAGCTCAAGACCTCGATTTGTTGCAAAAGGTTTTTATTTATTCTTTTAATGATTACTTTAACCTGTGATTAATTCACTAACCTGTTATTAAATTATTTTAGGAATTTACAAAAAGAGTTTTACTGTGTTTGTTTGCAAATTCCAGTTCTAGAATTTAATAAATTAAAGCATTGACATAAAAAGATTAATTTCTTTAATAATTTGATTTTAAGCAAACTTTTTATTTTTATTTATATAGGCTTTATGACTTCAAAAAAGAAATCTTATTAATTAAAGTATATAACTATTCACGTTTAGCATTGTATTTTTAATTAAAAATTTAATTTTCTAGTTCATCAAAAACGATGTATTTTTAGTGATATTCCATGTGCTTATAACTTGATTTCTTTTAATGCAAGATGCTAGTTTTACTTTCTATTATATAAAATCTAGTTTTTCTAAGAAACTGCTTATGCTGTAATTCATAATATGTTTCATAAATTTATGTTAACAATAAAATTTTTACAAATTTATGTATTAAAAAATTTATAAGGAAAAAATATAAAGTCATTTATCTCATATTCTTATGATTTTGTCTTCTATTATTTGGTACAATCTAAAACTAATGGAGATTCACTCCACTTTCTTGTAAATTTAAGTTTTTACTAGTGGTTTATTCTAGTTGTTTTTATTCTCAAGTTTCTCTTGATAATTATTCTAAAAATTCTAAAATTAAATAATAAACAGCCTATTCAATAAACAAGAATATTTATGATATATATATATATATATATATATATATATATATATATATATATATATATATATATATATATATATATATATATATATATATATATATATATATATATATATATATATATATATATAATATATATATATTGAAAAATGCTATTGTGATCTTGCAAATATCGCTAATGTAATTTTATTATTTGTTTAAATATGTGCTTTTTTTAACAATGGGTATTTCAAATCTTACAATAATAAAGTTATACAAATATCGAAAGCTTCTAAAGATTAACAATTTTGCAATAATTTATTTTAATATAACTTCATCTGAAAATGAAGTTCATCATACATGATATAAAATTTTTGACTATGTGTATTCTAAAATGAAATATTTTCATGATATTATTAAATCATGATTGTGGTTTCTCTAATCAATCGAAAATTCTTGCAACCTTTTCCTTTAGAAAATACTATAAATCTTGATCTCTACATGAATCTTAATATTTATGTTTTATTACACAGTTCAGGATAGTTGTAAACCAGGTTTCAATAAAAATAATTGCTACATATTGTCTCAAATTGTATTTTATAATCTCTCTATAACAAATACTAGTACAATGCCAGATCACAAACTGGAAACAATAAATTAACATCCTCACTTTCCTGTAATGAACTAAACCTTGTTTTAAAGCTATAGCAGATTTACCATTCATAAGAAACATATTTTGATATTATAACTGAAAGAAGATTTATAACTCTGCTCTTCATTTATAATAGGAAAATAAAATATTATGTGATCTGAAAACAAAAGAAGAAATGGCATTACCAAGAATTATTGGATGATATTATAGATATTATAATTTTGGATATAAATTGTGGACAGGAGATTCTTTGAATATGATTTAAACTAGATTAGAATATGACTAGACATAAAACAAGAATATGATTTAAATCTATTATAAAATATAAAGAAAATAGAGTCGCAAACAAGAAATAATAAAATATTACAAAATTTGTTCATAGACCAGAAAAAAGTACAATTTGTTTGTAATATACAATACAAGCGAAAGTAAAATCTGATTTCTCAGATAAATAAGAGTTTCAGCAAAAATGTAGCTTTCCACTCCAAAAGAGATATTGGTAATCGAGAAGAAATTGAATCAATAAGGAAGGATATCTCTACCATTTTTTTACAAGAAAGTTTTATAATTTCTGAATCATTTCTAGAGATTAATAAGAGATTAGCAATCGTTCTTCAAAAATGTCTTAAACATTAATTTGAGCTTATGCCTTTGCAAACTTGCTGGCTATCCTGAAAAAGTATTTTTCTTTGAAAAAGAAATTGTCCATTAGCTAAACATTAGTGTGCTTGGCGTTATTATTCATGAGAATCAATTCATTCCAAATAGTTACTGCACATTCTGCTTACAACAGTGTATAACTTTGACACAGCTCAGTGGATAACCTAACTACCGATATAAACCATTTCCATATTCATTGCGTAAATTGCCTTAAATTTTCAGGGGTATTGGGCCGTATTTACATGTTTTAAGGGAAAAACTCGGAAAACTCCCGAACACTTACCCCGATGGATATTAGGAAGAATGTGCAAAAGCACAAAATTCATCTATCGTTTTATAAAGTACCTGGGATTGAACACTCAATCTTCTAAGAGGGCTGTTCTACTATTGGCTATGCTGAGAACCAATGTACATTCTTGTCGGATTATACTTTATAATTTGATTCATCCATGTTGCACGTTGCTAATCTTATCTCTTTCCCATTTAATAAGTTCCTGTTTGTACCTTCTACAGATAGTATAGTAGGCTATTTTTAACAAAACACAAACTATGTCAACAGGCATATTAAATTATTTTGTTAGAGTCAATTTCAAACAGTTTGAGTAAGAAACTCTGATAGAAGTAGTCATCTAAAAGTGCTGTTGCAATAAGGTAGGGTTCACACAATACGGTTTCTTGTTATCGTTAGTTTTAAATACTGATCTTCATTTTGTGTTGTTGTAGACGCAAGTTCTTATTACCATCTTCAACGAACATTTTGTTTCCTACCAGATTTCATAATCTGGAAATGACTAATGTAAACTGTTTTAAATTTACTCCTTCAGAAGGACTGCTGTGCAGATCATTTTTCATTCGTTATCTCAAGTACACAGTTTTCTCCATCTCAAACATAATCCGGATAATTGCCATAATTTTATTTTTCTAAATGTTATAATTACTTTTTCTAACATCTTTTATTTAATTTTTTGTTAAAGGAAAGTTGTCTATTAAGGAAATAAATTTTTACACAATATTCTATAATTGTTTTTAAGGACGTGTTTTTTTTCAAAATAATAAAAATAATAATGAAGAAAGCATATGTTAGTTTACCCAACTGTGTACTTTTTCTCTATTTTATAGGTGTGCTTCAAAAATTCTATTAAATACGAAAAAAAATTAAATCGATAATAAATTAAAAATGTTTGCATGATTTTAAGTCTTAATTCCTTTTTACTGGAAAATAATTTGAGTTAATTCATGCCTGTTTTAAAAGATTTTATATTCTAATCGTTCAAAGCTTAGTCTAACCATTTTAATATGCAAAATATTGAATTATATATACTTTTGAGATTATTATATTTCTTAAATTACCCTGATATTAGTGTAATATGTGACATTCAATTTTTGAACGACGTAATTTCTATGAACTATTGTTGATGGTTTTAAACTTCGTATTTTACATTACATGGGTTTTCTAAATTCAAGTTTTCATGGAAGAATAATAATGGGAATTCTTATATGAGATACATTATCATGCGTGGCGGTAGAAACTTGAGATTTAAAATTTTCGGAATCATAAAACTAGACACTAAGACCAATAATAGCGTATTATTGCTAATTACTTTTTTAGATTAATATTTCTTGTCTGTGAAAGTATTAAATCCCATGTTATTACTGCTGTGCATGACAGTTTATATTATTTATATTAAAATCTCACTATATATATATATATATATATATATATATATATATATATATATATATATATATATATTATATATATATACATAAGTCATACAAATTATTTTAACCATATATTAACTTTAAATTTCCCTTTATGAGTTTTGCTTGTGTATAATATGTTTAGACGGGGAAGTGGATAATTTGATCTTTATAGGCTATCGAATCTATTCAATCTTATTCTTTTATGCTTTTTAGTTTCATTTTCTATTGTCAAGGCGAAACTATATTTTTCCTTTTTTCTTACATCTCTTTAGCATGTGTTATACGAATTGTACGGACATTTCTTTCAAATATTTAAATTTACATAATATTGCAAAAATGAAAAATTGCATCAACAATTATATTCAGGATTAGAACTCATTAATTTTGTTTTTAAATTTTTTAACATATTTTCATAAATAGATGATCCATTTAACTTTTGAATCACTGTCTATGTATATCTTACAACCTAAAATTTATTCTCTATAATATTTAAAATAATAATTTCTATTATGAAAAGATATACCAAATTATTTTCATTTAACCATTTCATGCGCATTAATCATAAACGCAATCGATTTAAATATTATTTGAATAATTTAATTAAGAAATTTTAACAGCCTGTTTGTATTCCTAATAATATTTTAAGGAATAAACTTTTCATGAAATATCAATATAATTTATATTATATTTAATTGTTTTATCAATAGATAATACTTTTATCAAATTCATATTCCTGTAGATGTAATTCAAATTCCAATGATTGAAATGGATATGAAAGAAACCAGTGATGAAGATGACAATGAAATTGACAATGATATTGTTCCACCCCAAATAACTAAAGAACCAGCTCTCATTCCTTATGTTTTTGAAGATGATGAAGATTTTGTGCAAAGTGATAGCAAATATGCTTGGAAAGTTAGCATTTGGACAAAAGTAAGCTACTTCCAATTTTATTAATAATAAAAAACAAATTTAAGTTTAAATAAATGTATTTGATTTGAATATAAACAATATAGTTTGCCTTAAATCTCAAATTATATGAACAATACATATACGTATAGAGAGTTTCGTAAATAATAGTGTAAAGCATAAGTAGAGACAAGGTACATCTCATACGAACATCTTATTCATTAAGAACTACATGCAAAATCATCACCTAAAACGTCACATACACCGCAATTATTCAGCTACCATATACCGTAATTATTCAGCTACCAGCTTTGCATTCTGCTAATGAATGAGCTGATGGAAAAATATCTGATTTTTCATCATTTAAGCGATAATTGCCTTGAGGAAAATATGTTACGTTACATATGTGCTTTTGAATCTGCATAAATAGCTGACAAATATTGGTTTCTAAGAAGTGATAGATATAATAAAGGGAGACATTGGTGCATATTTCATGAAAATTTCGCTGAATGCTGCAGAGGGAAAGATGCGTGTAAATGTATGTGTTTTCATACTACTGTCACAGAATATTATGGAATATGCCGAAATTTATGGAGTAGGCTGAATTTTTCAAGCAATTCTTTATTATTCAAACTCATATATACTTATTTGTAATGCATACAGTTTCCACCCCTCACTGATTATCTTGCAGTTACAATTTTTGCTCAATTGAATAAAAGTGTACATGTGAAATATGATTCTTGAATATATAAGTGTGATATTTTTATTAATAATATATACGAGGCGTATTCGGAAAATACCATTTCACTGCACAGTCGCTGTATTACTATGGTCTGTGTCTCGCACATGTGCAATGGTCTTCCTTGTTTACTGACTATCAACTGGCGCCATTTATCTTGTTCTACGTTTTGTTTTCAGCTTGCTGGACATATTTAAAATGTTTAAGACAAATACTAATCGCGCCGACTGCGATATTCGTGGTGTAATTTGATTTTTAAAAGCAAGAAGTATGAAATATATGAAGCGGTTGAAATATATTGAACAATTAAAAATGTTTCTGATGAAGAAAAGTTGAGTGATTGAATGTGAGAAAGGGGATTAGAATGTTTAATGTAGGTCGAACAAATATCCACGATAAAGCACGAAGTTGTAGGCTTTATGTTGTCTACGATGATCAGGTAAGGGAAGTTGATAGAAAAAAAAATGAGGACCAGGAAACCACTTGTTACAATGGTTTCATGGTCCTCATGCTTTCAGACGAATTTCTACAAATTTCACGTACTCTTTCGTACGAAATTGTAACAGACCACTTAGGTTATCGCAAACTGTGTTCACGACAGATTCCAAAAATTTTCACTGACGTTCACAAAACCAAGCAAGTTGCCAATGCATTGACATTTCCCACACGCTACAGAGAAAAAGGAGAGCATTTTTTTAAGCCAAATTGTCAATGTTGATGAAACGTGTGCCCGCCATGTCACATCAGAATCAAAACAACAGTCAATGGAGTGGAGGCATACTCTATCTCAGAAAAAATAAAAGTTCAAAACGACAATATCAGCACAAAAAATCATGTGCACCGTGTTCTGAGATATGAAAGGAGTTTTGCTTAATGAATTTCATCCCAGAAGTAAAACCATCAATGCGGCGCGATATTGCAATAATCTAAGAAAACTACGGCCAGCAATTTAAAACAAATGGAAAGGAATGCAAAATAAAGGAATTGTAGCATGAAGCTAAGCGGAGACAACGCTTAGCCCTATGCTGCTCGTGACACTCAAATGATGATTCAACAGTTTCGTTGAAAGCAGTTCGATCATCCTCCGTACAGTTCAGATTTGGCACAGTCCGACTATCACTTGTTCCTGCACATGAAGCGCGAGCTCGGCGACAAGCGCTTTGAATTCGACGATGCAGTGAAAAATAATGAGGAATCTTGGTTATCATCATGGATGGGAAGTTTCTATAAACAAGGTATAGAAAAGCTGGTAACCCGTTATAACAATTGTTCTAACATTGCTGAAAACTATGTAGAAAAATACTTCAAGATATACTTTTTCATGCAAAAATAAAATTAGCCGGTAAAAAATTATATTACACTTATTTTTTCAAAATGGTTCTTACTTTCTGAATACCCCTCGTCCAAAATGCATATTTTTTGTTTTATATTTTGTTTATCGTTCTAAAATAGCTTAGGTTTAAAGAAATTGACTTGTACTTGAATGCAAATTTGGTTGATGTTAGGTATGCACTACTTATGATGATGAAAATTTTGAATATTTGCAAAATTTTCAAATGGAATCCTCCACTTACAAAATGCATAATGAGAAATACATCTTCTAACTCTCATTTGTGTTCGCTTCATTTTTTGTACATCTTCAACAAATGCATAGTTATATTTCCACAGTGAGAAGATTTTTAATGAATAATTTTTTTTGACTTTTTTAGTTTATGTATAGGAAATTTTTCCATGTGGAATAGTTCTAAATGATATAATTGTAAGCATAGAAAAATTATTCATTCAAACAGTAATGAATTCAGTCTCAATCTGAACTTTAATGACAATGGTGTTTGCAAATTCAGCAATAAAAGCTTTTATTCTTCCTTTCAAAACAAGCTTTATACTACGCTTTTTTTTTCTTGTCGTGTGTCCCATCTAGTGAGCATGAGAAAGGACAAACAAGCAGAAGTAGAGAACATTTATGGACGAAGGCTCCAATCAGGAACAGGAAAGTGATCTGCTTTCTTTTCGGAAATGGGGATCCATTACAGAAAAAAATATCCGACTTTTACCTTAGTTTTACATCCATGCCTTTTGTGAACACGAGCCCACCCAGAGTGAGAACTGAGGGTCTGGACCACCATACAGGCTGGGAAATTTGTTACAACAATGATTAGGGGTATATAGTTTTCACTGAACAATCACTTTCAATAGTGGTCCAAGAAATGCTAAATGCCATGCTTTGATTAAAGATACTTTAAGAATATTGGGTGGTTACATGTTCTGACATATACTGCATAACTTTCAATATCTCAATTTCAGCTGGACAATTAACAACTAATTTACGTTTTAGTATATACGAGGCTACTTTACATAGAAGATTGAATAAAATAGACAGATTATAGATTAAAAAAGTCCAATTATATTACTAGGAAAGGGAAATTCCTGAGAGAAAGAATAGCCCTTTATGCGGTCAACTGCTGAATTCGATTCAAAAATGGTAAAAAGGAAATTTAATCACCTACGAGATAAACTTCATTGCTAAAAACTAATTACTAACTTATATTTATTACCAATATCCGTAATGTTCTTCCTTTTTGGTAGTATTGTTTTGGTGTGCTACTTTTAATATAGTATTTTTTATTTTCGAAGTACATTTAGAAGTAGAAATTAAGTGTACTTTTAAGCCATTTCTTAATTTATTTCAGTTTCTATATCTTTTGCGTAACCAAATAATAAATTACTAAAGAAATACAAACTTTTCATGGATCAAAAGATAACTAATACAATAAAAAATATCAGGAAATGCAAAAGATGGTTCTATTCATCACTTCACGAATAATTAGAAGTGAAAAGTCGTCTGAAGTTTTCCTTTTTAATTATTTTCTTATTTCTAGATTTTTTGAACAACTATTTTTAAAATGCCTGCAGATAACATTAGTTTTTCTACTAATTTATTAAACAGCTTTTTTTCGTTAATTTATGCTATATGTTTCTCACATATTACATTTTTATATATAACGTAATAACCTTTTTAGAAAATCAAATGTAGTTTTTCGGTAACATGATTGGCAAAAATAAATTAATAATATTTGAATAAGTTTCAGAATGGAAATATAAAAAATGCAAAAAAATAAATTATTTCATTCAAATATTGCTATAATTGTGAAAATGAAAAACAGTAATTTGAAAGTTTTTATAATTACCAATAGCAATAAATAAACACCAATTTTAAAGCTTGTAAACCAGATATTAATTTTAATTTTTATATGCTAAATGTTAATAATTTATATGATATAAATATCATACAAGGACTATATTGAGCCTTATGGTTAATTTATTTGTTTATTTAATTCAAGCAAAATCATAAATAATCAGATTACGATCGGATTCATACGTTTATTTTATATAAAATATTGCAATTATGACTCTTGCTTCTAATTTAACATTATACATTGGTAACCAAAAACTGTGAAAAAATAACAACACTAACTCTAAGTTAGGTTTACTCTAATTTAAGTTTCTAAAATCAGATACAGAGTTTTATACTCTACTGCATATAACCTAAAATATGGTCTCGAATAATTTTAAAAATTACTAAAATATTATAGTGTCTTAGAAAATTTATTGTGCATATCGGACATGTCTGTTTTATAAATTGAAAGAAAAATATTCCATGATATAATAATAGACAAAGTAATATCATTTGGAACTAATAATTATGACAGAAACAAGAAATAAAAAAGTAGAAATGAAAAACATTGTTCTCATATGAATTTAAAATACGTCTTGAATATTACAAAGAATTTGAATTTTTTAAGCTGTTAGAGTTAAAATGCAAATGTTAATGAAATTTTCTTGTCATATATTTACCAGTATTTTATATTAATACCATTGCTTACAATGAATGAGCTTGAATACTTGAAATATTACGGTCAAACATGAATCAATGATTTCACCATGAATTTGATTATTAAATATATCCATAAATTAACTATTATTTTCCAATTGTTGTTAAATTTTCTTTAGTTTCGTAATATTTCTTAGTATCTATAATAATTTTGCTCTTTTTTGTAAAATAAATATTTTGTCATCTGTTATCGCTACAGAATTGTATTTAAGCAATATTAGTATTCTATTATGTAAATTCACAAAACATATTACTTAAGGAATATAATAAAATATTAATATATTAAATTATGTGTGGGCATATGTTTCAGGAGGCCTTACTCCGATTTACAAATGCTTGTAAGTATTTAAGTGAGATTATCAACTTCAAGAATTTTGTTATCATGCATTAACAAATGAAACTCTCCAAGTTAGTAGCTTTAAAATTTTTCTCAACATATAAGAAAAAGAGAGCAAATATATTGAAATATATTATAATTATTAGAGAGTGACATAGAATAAGAAAAGAGGATTTTCAGAAAAAAAGAACAAATTTATATTTTCAGAAATTTCATCAGCCTAACAGAAGTGATATATTTCTTAACACCACACTCCTAACTGTCAAACGGACTAAGGCTATTGTAAAGCCTTTTAACGACCATCGTGTAATTGTCTTCTGAGAGAACTTTCCATGGACTGTAGTCCATATTCCTGTATTGCAAAACAGGAAACTCGGAAAACTATCATGTTCCCAGCCCTACAGCCGTATACGCAGAAACGCTCTCGTTGTGCAACAATAGCTGGTATCAAATCCGGAATCTTTCGCTCTGAAGATGGATGTCCAATCATTGGGCCACGATAAGCTCTCAAGTGATATTTTTTTAAAATAATTAAATTTTACTTGAATTTTTTCATTTATCACATGTTTGATCTTACAAATGTCTTAATTACGTCTTGAAGCAAAGATCATGAAAATATGGGAAAATATATAATATATTTTTGTGCTGTATTAAGATCACACTCTCCCTGATGCTTACGATCAAAGAATTGGTGCGGAAATTCATTGTGAAGTTTCCTCCATTTTATACAAACCATTACTTAGTTTCCTTAGGCATGCTGTGTGACAATGACACTCATGCATCTTGCTTGACAACAATGTGCTAGTTTTACGGCAAACAAATGGAATTTATTCTTCACGTATGGTCATTGAATGGTGAGCGTTTGGAAATTCTGCTTAGCAGCTCATGGGCATTATTGCTATCTCAGCCGTGAATGTTTAAAGTGATTTGACTTCACTTTAGATAGTCAGTTTCTCAAGAAATTCTATGTGCGAATTGGTATATAGAGCTATAAAATTACCAACTAATGCTTGGTAATGACTGACAGGCAAGTCGTGAAGTTAAATTTCTTTCTCGATACCAGCGATTTCTTTCGCGGAAACAAATAATAGAAAAGATTTGATGCATTTTATTATTAAATTTCAAAATAAAATTGATTATTTTTGAACTATAAGCATTGCATATGTTATCTTTCTAGTGCTCGAGTCAGTGTGATGGAGGATTTCGTAAAAGAGACGCGGTATGCTTAGACACTGTTTCAAAACATGTGGTAGTTGAAGAATTATGTGACTCTTATCGCCGACCCGTAACTCTGGAAGCTTGCAACACTGAACCTTGTTTAGATTGGGTCATCTCAGAATGGAGTGAAGTAAGACTCTTTTCAGTTTTTAATCATAAATATCAATCTCACATTGAAATTTGTAATATTTTCATATTTATGAAGTTTGCCTTCTTAAGAAAAGTTCCTAATGATAATGAAGCTATTTTTCTAGCTTCAATTATATGTCATAATTGCTTAAAACAAAGTAAAATGTTGTAATTTTCGGTGATAGTGGAATTGTGAAAATAACATGGAAAAACAAAATCAGTTCGCTATTAATTTTTCTACAAATATCAATGTGAGCCGTCTGTAAATTCAGTAATCAAGTCTCTAAGTGAAGTCTATCAATGGGAATAAAAAAAATTGCAGCAACGGAAATAAATTTTTAAGGGAACAGCAAAAATTTAGGATAAATAGCAATATTAATATTTTGTGATTTTGGATTCCTAAAATTTAATTTTTTTTTACAATTTATGGTTTTAATTACAAATGGGTTTTAATTTTATGGGAACAATACTCGATATGTGAGATATATTGAGAGAATCAGAGCGAAAATATTTCATAAGTCGTTTTGGTATGGCTAACTGCTTTGATAAAAAAAATTCTGTTGCTCACAATATTTTTTATTCTATATATCCACAATATTGCTGCTAGGATCGATAAAATATCTCCTTTGCTTATATTTTTACAGTATCAAGTCAAATAGTGTAAAGAGTGTTGGTCATTCTGGAAAAATATTTGGAGTTATATTATTTTGTTTGCTCGCATAATTAATATGAAATCTAGTTTAATTCAAAAAAATTTTAATGTTTTAATTTTAACGTTAATTTTAATGTTAATGTAACACATTTCAGAAATAAATTTTAGGGGTCTCGAATGCATAACAATTTTAATCTTTTCTTTTTTAAATAAAAAATAAGTTTGATTTTTTCAAATGGGTTTAACTGCATTTCTAATCATTTCATCCGTAAAATTTTGAAACGAAATTATTTCCATGGATTTTTATTTTTTAAGGCAAATTTTGCTCTCTTTTAATATCAATACATCATGTTTGAATGTAAGTTTAACAATTTTATTACGATATTTAGAAGAATATCCTAATAAAATTGTTAAACTTACATTCAAACATTTTAAATAAAAAATCATGAAAAATTACTCATAAACATACTAGAAATGGATTCTTACTTACATTTTTCAGCTGTAGTTGTTAGTTTAGAGTTTATAAATGAAAATTAACATTCGGGAAGCTATTTTTCTACGAAAATGTGATTCTTGGAACTTGAAAAATATCTAAGCTCTTTCGAATCGGTTGACCACACATTACATCAAATGTAACATTGACATCTAATTATTAATCAAAAATATTTTTACGAAATTTTAAAAAAATATTTTTTTATAAGATAAAGAAAAAATTCTTAGTAAAATTGAAAATATTTTTAGATCAATTTTCCTTTTCGTAATTAAAAAGCAATTCTTTTTAATTTTAATTTTATTGTAACAAAATTTTTATGCTATAAAATGTTCATAAAATTGATTAAATTATTTTATATAATTCCTTTTGACAATTTAAAAATAAAAGCATTGCATATCTTAAAAATACATGTTAAAATTTTTCTTAAAAAATTGAAAGTTTTATATAAATAAAGTAGATAAATTTTCAATTTTTAATGTTTTGAGCTTTTTTTACACACACTATATAAGTAGCTAACTTAAAACATTTTAATGCAAAAACTATTAAAAATATTTTTTTGAAGTTTTATGATAAAAATATATAATTAATGTCATTTATATATTAAAATATATAAATGACAAAAATATATAATTTGACTTAAATATATTCATATACTAAACAATTAAAACTCTTCTAGTGTTCTGCAAAATGCAATGAAGGAGAAATGCACAGAGAAGTTAACTGTCCAAAAAGTCATCACTGCAACCCTAACACTAAACCAGAAGAAAGAGCCACCTGTATTTTACGTCCCTGCATTGATTGGGTTGATGGACCCTGGAGTCAGGTAGGGTTGAAAAATAGCAATTATTTATCCCTCTTTTTTTGTTTTTAACGAAAATTTCACGCTTCTCCTTTTTTTAAAAAAATGTGATAACTGATTAAGGTGTGAAAGAAAAATAAATTTCGAATATAACCTGCAATTCATATTAATGTCTTAATGTTATATCAAAATAAAAGATTCTTAATGATAAAAATTATTATCTACACTGGGTAATATAGGGAAACTGTGTTATTGTTAACATGTAGGAGATACATTTGAGATACTATGAATATTTTTTAAATATTTTATTACTTTTCAAATGAATATTAATTGCAAATGTATTTTATAAAATATACTTCAATTTAATTTAATTCTAGGGATTATTATTTTACATAATTACTGATTCATATTCTACATCATCACAATGTTTCATAAGATTTATTGAAATTTTAATCGCATTATATAAAAAAAATTCATTTGGAAAGTAGCTTTCTTTTTCATTTTATATAAGCCATGTAATAATATACCATATACGTTCCTTAGAGCTGGATACTGCCTATAAAATAAAAATTGTTATAAAAGCCCTTTTATTTTTTGTGAACAATCAAAATTTCGCGATTGTATTTATAAACATGTTACGCTAAATTTACTTTCCATTTGTACCAAAAATCCAGTTTCTCAGTGTAGGTGGTAAACATATTGAAGGAAATATCATTTTAGATGCTGTACAATATATAGTGAAATCTAATGCGACATTTATAGAACCATTTAAAATAACTTGTAACATAGGTACTGAAATACAAAATAAAATTTTGTGATTGCATATACAATAAAAAATTTTAAAATTCATGCTAAGTGTATACATTTAAGTTGTTCAATGTCTAAAATATAACATAACATAATTTTTTTAGATATTCAATCGGTGAAAAATTGGAATTTAAATAAAATATCTTTTTCTGACATGCAATTATAATCAATTTTTGATAATTCTATAAAATTTTCTAACTCAGTTTATCACTTAAATAGAAGTTTTAATATATTTTCGCGCTTTCATTTTAGTTTTTTCTTGTATTTATATTTAATTTATTAACGTTTAATTCGTACGCAGAATTCATAATTCCTTTTAAAATTAATTTTTCATTTACAAAAATTGATTTTTTTTAATTGATTCAATTCTCATATCTGACTTAAATGTCTGCAGTTTAGAATCCATTTTAATTTTTAGACCCCCTGAATTGCATAGTAATTTTTGAAATCAAATGTAACTTTCAAAGTTAAACTAATTCATTCGAATTTACATTAATATATTTTTAGTACTTTATAAGTAATTCCTTTGTAATGACAGTTAATTAGTTCAAATTGCTTAAAAATTTAAATTAATTGGAATCGAAGAAATTGCATTCTTATGTGTTCATTTTATGAAAATGTTTTAACAATCAACTAAGTTTGAAAAATATCATTGAAAATGCAGAATTATTGTTTTAAATGTGGAAAATCCACTTGTAAATACACATTTTTATATTTTTATGAAAATATTAGAGCTTATATAATTTTTATTGATATGTATGATTTGTGAGGTGAATTTAGATTTTATAAAAAGTTCAATAAAATAGAGTTAAAGATTTTTAGTTTAATAAAATTTAAAATAACTCACTATTAATATTTGATATACTTTTTTGATTTTGTTACTTTTATTAAGTTTTAATTTTTTTTAATTCGATGTATTTCTTTTAGTGTTCTACGACGTGTGGAGGTGGTGTACAAATTAGACACGTGAAGTGTATTAATATAACTTCACAAAATCCTGCAATTGGTTGCTCTCTCGAAATGAAACCCAATCATCGACAACCTTGTAACCTTGATCCTTGCCCCGAAAGTAAAGCAGGTGAGTTTTTTTTTTCGTGATAATAATTTATATTATCGCTCAAATAATGGGAACTGAAAAAAAGCGTAAATTCATTCGCAATTCCTTTCAAAATATTTTTAATTCCCAAAGGATACTTATTAATTCATAAACTTATCAAATGCATATTAAAATAGTAAATATATTTAAATTAAATCTAGTTAGTTAAAAGAATGCTTTTTTAGTTCTAGAGTTAATTTAAAAAATTAGCTGTACTTCTTTGGAGAAATGCTAGTAAAATTATATTCTGTTGAAATTCTGTCACAAAAGTAAGGAAATTTCTGCAATGCATTGTAACTTGGAAGCAATAGCCGTAACTGCTCATTACTTTTGAATATCCTGAGTTTCCAGATTTGAAATTCATATCATGATTTTCTTTTTGTGAATAAATGGATGTAACGCCTTGAAACTTGTCTTCAGTTTCATTAAACTTATAATAAAAATATAGCATTGAATCAAGATATTATTAAAAATGATATGAAATATTTTCAAGAACAGACATGTAGGTTGAAATGAAAATGCACTTACTGCAAGGAAAGTCCATCAACTCCAATAAATATTGAATTTTTGTTTGCTTGGAGGAGTTTTCCTTAGCAAATTAAAGCGTATAAGAGTAGACGAAACTGCAAATGAATTGAATGTATATCATATTAGAAATATTCATAAGAATGATGTTGAATTTCGCAAATTTCAGTTTTGTTAACTATTGAACATATTTGAGAATTTAGACTAAAATTAGATCCTTCACATAGATATCGAGTGCGTCATCCTTAAAATTGACATTGGGATACTTGACATTTGGGGTATTATCAAGCTTAGTTTTTTTAAGTGGTGACATTTCAAGTCCATATTTAAAAAATGTTGTTGTTGATTTATTCCTCATGATTTGGCCACAGGCTAAACCTTGTCCACGAGCCCATGAGCCTTCAAAAAATCATGAATAGGAAGAGGACTACTTAGAAGATCAAACTTATCTGAATTTGCACAAGTCAATATGTAATCGGGGATGCTGTTGGGCAGCGTTTCTCAACCTTTTAATATTCGCAAGCGAAATTTTTTAATTATAATTTTTATCGCGCTTCCTCCGGACACATTAAATAGTATCAATAATAATATATTTTGATATTTTTACGCTAAACCTAGTCTATGACCTTAATTTTAAGCTTTATAAATGAACAATAATATTGAAATTTAAAGACATT
This sequence comes from Latrodectus hesperus, assembly GCA_037975125.1. Classification (NCBI taxonomy): domain Eukaryota; kingdom Metazoa; phylum Arthropoda; class Arachnida; order Araneae; family Theridiidae; genus Latrodectus; species Latrodectus hesperus. The sequence continues at coordinate 34,931,818 of CM075850.1, forward strand.
TGACAACAGCCATCTTCATTATCCAAAAATATTGGCAGCAGACAGCATGAAACCTAAGAAATTAACGGCATTTGGAAACGCCTCATAGTGAAGATGTGAAAAAACCCTGAGAATTCTTTGAATTAGAATTGAAATCATATGAAAAGCAAAAATTAAAAACCTGTGAATGAAAAAGCTGTAATTGCCTTTTACAAAGTTTCATCTAAAATAACCCGATGTAAGAAGCCTTACACCATTGGCGAAGAGCTTATTTTACCCGCAGCAATTGAGATTGTCGAAACTTTGTTTAGAGATTATTTTGTAAAACAATTGCAGTTTTCATACCTCTTTAAAATATTATTGCTGTCTGTCGAATTGGTTTTATAGCTGAAGACGTACAAGTGTCAGCTATTCTCGAAGTTGCGTGGCAATTTATTTTCAATACAGCTTGATGAGGCAACAAAAAATCGAACATAGGCAATGAATGCTCATTTCATTGCCTATGTTCGATTTTTTGATATGTCAGTAATAGAATTACTTTTCTGCAAATCAATAGAACTTAAGGCAACAGCACTCTCATTATTTGCTACCTTAAATGATTTTATGAACAAGGCAAACCTAGAATGGAAAAATAGCGTCGGAATATACATCGATGGCGCTCGTTCAATGTCCGGAAGATTCCAAAGTATACAACACTTGTAAAACAAAAATCACCACAGTGCTTCTGGACACATTGCATAATCCACAGAGAAGCTCTGGCTTCCAAAGAAATGAGTCCTGGTCTGAATATTGTGTTAACTACGATTGTAACAGTAGTAAATTATATAAAAATGAGACCTCTGTGAAATCAAGAATCTTTTCAGCACTTTATAAAAATATGAGTGCAGTACATTCAGTGTTACTATTTCACAGTGACGCAAGATGGCTATCACATGGGAAGTTTTTGCAGCATGCTTATGAATTAAGAGAAGAAATCGTATTTTCCTAGAAGATGAAGGCAGACCAGAAGTCGAAAATGTTCATGATGGTTTATTTGTGATGAAATTAAGTTTCTTGGTCAATATATTCGAGAAATTAAATAATTTTAATCTTAAACTCCAAGGATCAAATATACATATATTGGATATCAGCGATAAAATTAATGCCTTTTGTAGAAAATTAGAATTGTAGAGCAGAAATTTAAAGCAGAAAAACCAAACTATGTTTGCAAATGTAGATGATTGTGTTAAAACCTACAAAGCAGAAGAACAACAAATAAAAATTGTTTTTGTAAATAGTGAAAATCATTCAGCCATATTGGCAAAGAATTTTAATTAACATTTTCTTGCTGACAACAAACTGATAGCAAGTTTGGAGTAGGTTAGAGATCCATTTCATATTACTCCCGAAGAACTCTCCATTGTTGAGGAAGAAACTTTCATAGATTTTACGACAAGTAGTGAAACCAAAAGACAATTTAGAAATAAATCTCTCTGTGAATTTTAGGTTGGAGTAGACGATGAGTTTTCTGCACTAAAAAGGAGCATTTCGTATTCTGTTACCATTTTCAACAACCTACATTTGTGAAACTGGATTTTCTGCGGTGGTAGAAAATGTAGATTTTAGTTCAATATTGAAAAAGAACTGAGAGTGACTATTTCTAATATTAAGCCTTCCTTCGAAAGGTTGGCCTCTGCAAAACATTCCCAAGGAAATCACTAATATTTATTAAATTTGTTACTAATTTAGTAATTTTCGAATAAGTTTTTATTTAGTAAGTTGTTTTAATTTAATAAGTTAGTTACTAAATATTATGTCGAAATGTGTTTTGTTTTGTATGTGCGTGTCTGTGTGTGATTTACTTTTAGTCAGTAAATAAATCATTTGAATAATATTTTCTCATGCTCGCATCTCCCCTTTAGTGTATTCACGTCCTCCTACAGGGGTGCGCCCCACGGGTTGATAATTGCTGCTGTATGGAGTTGCAGTTGGTGATTTGGAGATTTGTTTTTTCCATGGCTTTTGATTTGACATTTTTATCTTAAAACAGATATCAAAAGATGTCAAAGATTGATTTGAAGTCATCACATCAGAGGCACTCTCCTTGGCCAAAAAGACTTCAATTCATTTCTAAAGATTTCAATATGAGATGGGATCCACTGAAAGTAGATTTCATGACGTTGAAAAAGTAGTTTTAATGTATAAGATATTGAAATAGTAGTTTTGTCTCTAGTTTTATTCCAATAACATAGGTTCTGAATCGCACACTACGACTGTTAGATAGTATCCACATATTTACCGTTGATGTTGCAAATTCAATAACTCTAACTCAGATCTAAAAATAGAGCAGAAATAAGTAATACCAAATTCAAATATTGTTATGCCAACAACAATCTAGCGCTATTTACAGTTATCCTTATATATTTTTGTTTGCTCCATAAATGTCAATATTTATGGAGTAATCAATTTTGGGTGCTTCTAAGAATAAATTTTCAGAACAGTTATTTTCTTTTGGGTTTATAGTTTATTTGAAAGATTGTGAAAAAAAAAACATTATAAAGTTAAAATGCATTTTTAAGTATTAAATTATTCTATGAATCAACAAATCTAAATTTTATATAAGATGATTAATTTAAAGGATATCAAATTTTTAAATCCAGGATATTCAAGTTAAGTGAAAAAATTATTTGGGTTTTAACATTTTTCATGTTATTAATATTTTAATAAATTCCTTTAATAACTAATTATTTTTAACATGTTTCTTTGACTCAATCAATGACGAAATTCAACTTCATTTTAATAATGTTTTTCTACTAATAAAAAGGAAATTCTGCATATGAACTATAATATATTACAATACAAACATCAATCCATAATACATGCATTAATATTAATCAATGTTAGTTTTTTATTTATTACCAAAATAGAATGCGCTTTCTTGCATCAAATCTCTGAAATATTCAAAATTTTAGACTTACAAATGTTTTGTATTTATTTTAACTAATTTTTATATATATTTGTTATTGCATAATAAAATGTATTTTAATGTTATAAATTATCAATTAAAGATGTCAAAAGAATTAATCCTAAGCAAAATTTTGCAACTTGTTTCACATGCAGTAAAATTTTAAGTTTCTGATGTTTTATAAAATTCAAACCTTTTTTGAGAATATTAAGCTGTGTTTGTAAAAAATTATCAATGGCTTTGAACCTTAAAAAAGTTGAAAATAAATACTAATTTATAAGGTATTTCAAAGTTACATCTTTATTTTTCGTTGGAAAGACCTTGAACGTTATGAACCATGAAACAAAACACTATATTTTTATTATGTAAGAAATTACAGCTGTCACAAAAGAATTTTCAAAACAGAATGTTTCTTATCAGTCATTTGCTTCGCTGACATAATATTTTATTTCAAAGAAAAAAGACTTGTACAATAAAAAGACATTAGAAATATATAATCACAAAAATATATACAAATGTAGCGCCCTCTATCTGCAGCGCCACCCATGGCATCGTCAACGAGAAGGCAGTCCCTCTCCAACAACCGACGGTGTGAGACATGTCCATATGACTCTCATGTTTATTTTTTTCTTCAAATTTAAATGTTTTAGTTGTTATTTAGTATTATTTGTAGTATCTGTGTGTATCTGTGTTGTGCTCAAATTGTACCTTAAATTGTAATAAAATATTTTGAGCTATTTAAGGAACTTATTTCTTTGTTCCTATTAAACCAGCTACATGCTACACGCTACACAAATTTTTCAGAAAATACTTGTTTTTATTGGAAGCATTTTGAATTTCTATTTGTTGTTTTTTATTTAAGAACATATTTTTTCTTATTCTGAATAGTTGTAATGTTCATTCCCTCATTTAAATTTATATAAAAATGAAGCTCAATGAAAAAGGACTGTTAAGTCACTGCTCACTAATTATTTTTTCTTTAAAAATCTTAGACTGCACTTTTACACGATTATTCAAAAAAATTAGGAAAATTTATGCATTAAATACATTTATAAAGCTTCACTGCTACTAATTATTGCTTTAAGTTTAATGCTTTTATAATTATTTTTAAGTGGTGACAGTATCCTTTATTATATTTTAATATTTCAATTGTTCCCATTATTCTATTTTATTTAAAACAGTAATTAGACACAATTATAAAATTACATAATAACTAAAATTTTAGTAAATCTTTTGTGAAACAATAAATATTGTGTTTTCGATATTTTTAAATATTACTTTTCGAGTTTTCCTTATCTATCGAAACAAAATTATTTAACAGTACTTGTGAAATTTGTATAAAAGAACTGATATGAATGTAATGAAAATGTATTTGCTAATAATGTCATGCAGAGTTCATCATACATATGTGACTTTGACACGAATTCTGGAGTTATATGGTAAATTGAGGTCAATTAAGGAGGTAATAAAATTGCCTTTTGTTAGGATTGTAAGAGAAAAGATTTTTACAATCATCTATGGGCTTGTCTGTGTGTGTGGTTTGAGAAAAATAAAATTGGAAAATCAGGTGTTTAAAAAATTGGATTAACAACAAAATATTGAAAGAACGCTATTATTGCTGTCTGTTGGGCCAATCTACCACGTATATCTCATATAAGTAATTAATGATTCGTTCATAGCTGTATATTGACTTATAAGTTTCAGGTAATGAATAATTTCTTGAATATAAAAACTAATAATAACGTGGGAAAATGTTGCTACTTTAACTGGAAATCTGAAACATATAATGATTCATATTTATACAGAATATGCTTGTATCTATATATCCAATGGCAGAATGGTACCATGTATATACAGACGGCTCGGCAATAATCGAGAATTGTGGTGCTGGCTTTTATTCATCTCTTGCTGAGGGTTCTTTTCCGGTCGGCAAACATATGACAAACTTTAACGGGGAGGTAGCTGCTATTTGTGAGGCTGCCAGACGATTAATGCAACTGCCGGGCCTTAAAAAGGTGGTTTTCCTTTCTGACTCAACATCAGCTCTTCAGGCCATAACTTCATTGTTCCCACATGATGCCCTTGTTATGGACTGCCGGGAAATCCTTTCACAACTGCAAGAAAGAACTGAATGGGTGCCAGGAATGGGTGCCAGGGCATTGTGATATTGATGGCCATGAGCGTGCAGATAGGCTTGCCAAATCTGGATGTGACTTGACCCAAGAAGACAGGCCTATAAGCTTTTCTGCTGCACGTAGTACTATTAATCTACGTATTAAAAAATCAATTAGGACAGCCTGGGAGGTAGCTGCTGTTGGCAAAAGATGGGAGACGGTTGTCAGATGCAATACCATCCCCAACAGCCTGCCGCGTGGAGTGGGGGTTGCCACCTTCAGGATGGCAACGGGTCACGACTACCTTCAGAAGCATCTCCACAGGATCGGCCTTGCCGATACTCCCCTCTGCCCCCTGTGTTCTACAGGCGAGGGAACAGCCGAACACCTGGCTTACTGTAATGCTCTGGAACAGGCCGACGACGACTTGCATGGGTGGGCTGGACTCTACTGGGAAGCACGGCGCCAAATGGCCCATCGACCACGGGTGGGCGTTGGATGAAGAAGAAGAAGATATTTATACAGAAACTCTTTCACCTTCCATCATTAGAAATTATGAACAAATCCGGGCGCAGGGAAATATCATGTCAGATACTTATTCGAAAGGTAATAAATTAGTCAGAGGTATATCTTTTAATCAAAAAGGAATCATTAACCGGTAGAAAAGCAGAGAGGAGAAAGGGGTATTGTGTGTGTGTGCTAAGGAAACTTACAGCAAACCAATAAATTGAGATTTTTTACGATATTTAAAATTCTTATAAAGAAATATGCAGCTCAAGTAACTTTCTAAAGAAGATTGCTTGAAATAAAAACTTTAAGAATATCAAATTCAAATGTGCCTTTAAAAAAATCCAAATTCTTTAATTTTATTTTTTATTCATTCACTTACAGTTCACATTTATTCTCTGGCATGTTACATATTAAACATTACGTAGTTTGGAGAAAAATAGTTGGAAATGGAAATGGTTAGTTGGAATGGAGTAGTTTGGAAAACAATGTTTGGAGAAAAATGTGATGTAATACATAATGTTATGATATATTTTATCGACAAATATTTGACAAATAGAAATATTCTAATTCTTAGTTTCATCTTTAATATTAAATTAATTTGCTTCTGTGTTCCACAGTAAAATATTATTTTAAAAGATTGTACAAACTTATTTATAAATTAGGTTAATGTATATCAAAGTTTTCTGTGATTTAATACTTAAATGCACAACTTACACTTACAGTACTTTACATTTATATGCGCAATTGCATTTAAAGGGATCCAACTCTAATTATGAGTTAAATAAGTTATCTTTTATTAGCTTTAAATACATTGAATTTTTGAACTTCAGTCAACTGAAAAGATCACAGATCTGAAATAAACTGAACAGACAGCATAAAATTTCCCTCATAACACACCACAGTTCACCAGAAGATAGAAACACTAATATAAGAATATTTAACTTGCATATGCTATTTCAACACGGTAGTCTCTCTTTCTATCAATATTTCACACGGGATCATTTCCACTACGGATAACTTCAGCCAACTCTAGTTATATTTAGCAGAGTAAGAGTTAGAATAGGGCTCTTTGACTTAGTGGTAGATTCCCATTCTTCAAAGAGGAAGTTTCCAGATTCTATCCTCTAATTAGAAATAAATATTTCTATATTCTGCCGGTATGTCGTTTAAATATGTTTCTTGAGAGCTTTTAGTATTAGCTCCTTTGTGACACACGAATTCCGCCCACGATTTATGAAAAGTCCTTAAAAAAGGAAAATAATAAATGGTCACTTTGATGCCACGAAGTATATAGCCTAACTACTAAGAGCCGTTGTAAGGCATTTTAACACTATTTTTGCATTATTTCCTTCTATAAGGATATTTTATAGATGAAGGACCATAGTCATATCTTGCAAGGGAAATATCATTTTTGCGGATGTGTTTGCCGATAAGAGAAGCTTGAAACTGATCTCTCATTTCTTAATAATAAAGTATGGGTAGTACTAGAAAATAAACTTCCCATTACTGACGCAGTGAATACTTAAAGGCAGCCTTACTTGAGGCTCTAATTTTAGGCTATTCACTGTGAGGTGTAAAGTTTAATTATCATATAGGATAATAATTAACTTGTTTTCTTAATTAACTTAATTAAGAAAACAACTTAATTAACTTAATTTTCGATAATGTACTTTATTGTACATAATAATGTACATTGTCGGTAATCCCAGAATTTGGAGTTTTAACAGGAACTAGTGTCGGAGAACAACGCCTAACAGAAATCAAGCAATTAGTTATGGGTAATGATTCAATAGATACGTGTAGCTGATAACTTTTAAAAGCTGTTGAAAGGCCCTTGGATATCCTTCAAGTTTTGATTTTCTGAAGAACTATTCATAAGTAAAGAATTGTCAGCCACATGGTAACGATTTAAAAAGATTTACCGAAACTCATCTGGAAAGATGTGCGTGTTGGAAGCAACATTAATCTTCCGTTTTTTTAGAATGGTTGTCAACTAACAACTTTTTTATACAGAAGAGATTACTTAAAAAAAACAAATCGGTAAGCAATAATCATCCCTAGACATCTAATTTGACAACGCGCAGAAGATAATTTAACAGTGGAAGATTGTTGTGGGTCATTTGTGAACATTCATTGCTTACTGATTTCAAGTCAACATAGTTAGTAGAATTTCTGATAAATAGTGATGATTGAACTTAAATATCTCAGAAGAGAAAATCCCAAAATTCACAAGCACCAATACGATAAATTTGTATACAGAGTAAAGAAACGCAATATCCATGCATATTTTCCCTTTTCAACAATAGTTGCGATCCAAACTAGCATTTTTTTCCTCAATAAGTATGGTTCTGCTGTGGTGAGCTCTTGTCATTCAAGTACGATGGAAACTGCAGTTATGACAGTAAGAAATAACGACTAAATTATCAATAGATGTTCGATAATCTTATTACAGTAATTTTATTTATATCGTGATTTAAATTCTTGAAGATTTATAATCGCAACCCTCAAATTTATACAATTAATTTTTTTTTAAAAATTAGGAAATTGTACTTATAATTTTTATTGAAATAATAGTAAATGTGCGTTGTTTTTAATTTTTTTATAGCTTTTAGTGAATGCCGGGATAAGATGGAGAATGGATTGTGCAAATCTCTGCGCCACATGTGCGGCACCTGGTACTTCAAGGAAAAGTGCTGCATCACCTGCAACAGAAAGAGTAAATCGAGGAGGTTGCAACATCATGCAAGGAAATCCAATTTTCAACACTGATAAATATCAGCAATTGACCAACATTGATATTTATATCTTTCTCATAGTTTCGCAGCTTGACTCCTAATATGATTATAACAGGATGATTTTATCCTGATTAGTATTAGAAGCAATATTGTTTTATGCATTTTCAACGATCTAAGAGTTTTACTTCCTGTAATGTGGGCTTTAGAAAATACCTTCTTCTCTTTTTTAATATATGCAAAGACTACTTATCTTCATTTCCCATTTGGTATTTTTCCCACAAAGAAACCTTTAATAAACAATTGAATATGTATGCTGTTAGCTTAAAATATGAAGATATTTTTTTCATGGCATTTTCTGAAGAATTACTGTATTTAAAGCGTATCTGTTGCATAATTGAAAATAACTTCTAATTTGTAGATTATTCTATATGTTACATATAATACAATCAAAATGCTTTTGTTAAAATCCTGTATACTTTACTAATCAGAATATCTGTAAATATAGTTGCAAAATTATGAGTTATTTGTTCTGCTTCACTTTTATTTTACCTTAAAATATTATTTAAATTTTATTCAAATAATTATTTAAAGTTAAATTTAAAACACTCATCAGTAACCTTTAAAAATTCTAACCAATCCTTTAGTTATAGGGAAATATAATGTAAAATTATAACGAATTTTTTTAATATTAAGAGGATAATGATAAACACTATATAATTATTTCTCAACAAAAATTACGAAATAATTTTCCATTAAGAAATATCATATGAAAACATAATTTTGTTACTGAATTAATGAATGTATATGTTTCCCCAAATAATGTGCTCATATCTTTAGTCTTAAATTCATGGAAACATTTGAAAGAAACTTTAGAGCAATTTGAAGTTCAGTAAAAATACGAAATGATTTATGCATTATAAAAACAGCCTAAGATCAATAATGAAATTTATTTTAACTTCTATCTAAAAAGGAGCCAAATTATTATAATTTTCCCTTCTTACGAACGAACAGAACGAAATTTATGACCAAATAAATAAAAGTGGCGCATAAAAATGTTTTGTAAATAATTTTACTGTTAAAATGTTTCTATAATTTTACTGTAAAGTATTCCTTTATTAATTAAATTAAATGATGAAAGTTGAATTACATCGTAAACTACTTGAATTTTTTCAATCATTTATTTTCATAAATTAAAATTGCTGTTAAAGATATTGCTTTAAAAAGAGCGTTAATAAGCAAGGGACTTAAAACGATTATCTTTTTTTTTTTTTGCAAAACATTGACAACTTTTTAAAAATATAATTGTAATTATAATCTTGTAGAATATTATGAGATGATAGATAAACAAGCAGTTTCAAAAATAAAATTCCTTAAAAAATGTCTGCACGTACCTTTCTGTTCAAATTTGATAGTATCATACTTGCATAGTAAAATATAGATTTTATTTTTTACCCATAATTATTTCAGATTATAGATTAATCATTCAGGTTCACAGTTCCGATAGTTACTGTTAGTAGTTAATTAAATTAGTTACCAATAGTTAGCGTATACAGGTAGGCAAATTTTATTTACATGAAAAAAAAAAAAAAACATTGATATTATTTTACGATGAAACTTGTAAAGGCTAGAAAACAACTTTCTAAAAATATCCACCAGTTTTAGTAACGACATGCCATCCTCTGAGAATGATATTAGTAATAGCCAATTCCTGTTTTAATTCGACTAATCGATTGATGTATTATTACTGGTATTTCAATAATATTTATATATTGTTTTAAATAACCAAAGTAAAATATATATATATCTATTAGTTTAATTTTTTAAAATAATAAATGACTTTTGTTGTACAGCAACCAATTTGCAGGCGACTAAATTTTCTTTCATGTCTTAAACTTCATTTATTTTCAAAAATGATATATATATATATATATATATATATATATATATATATATATATATATATATATATATATATATATATATATATATATATGATGTGCATGGATGCAATACCATCCCCAACAGCCTGCCACGTGGAGTGGCGGTTGCCACCTTCAGGATGGCAACGGGCCACGACTACCTTCAGAAGGATCTCCACAGGATCGGCCTTGCCGATACTCCCCTATGCCCCCTGTGTTCTACAGGCGAGGGTACAAAGGCGTCGGCCTGTTCCAGAGCATTACAGAACACCTGGCTTACTGTAATGCTCTGGAACAGGCCGACGATGACTTGCATGGGTGGGCTGGACTCTACTGGGAAGCACGGCGCCAAATGGCCCATCGGCCACGGGCGGGCGTTGGATGAAGAAGAAGATATATATATATATATATATATATATATATATATATATATATATATATATATATATATATATATATATATATATAAATCATAGAACATTGTATTAAAATTATCTATCAATTTATTTTCACTAGAAGCTGTAAAAATTTTGTTGATGAATTATATTGCTTTTAATATAATTTTTTATTGCTGGTTTCTTGGAATATTTTTATGATAAAAGTTAACTGCACTGCAATGAAATTTATATTCAGTAATAGAAATATTTATTGCAAAATAAATAGTCAATACAACACTATTTTAAAATTTTACAATTTTTTTTTTATATTTTTCCTGACTAAACATATACTATTTGTGTGTGAACTAATTTTTTTCTAAAATTTCCTTTATTACTTTCTCAAAATATATCTATGGTTTTTTTTTTTAAATTGTAACTAAAAAAAGGTAATTTTTAAATTATAATTAAAATTTTGAAAAAAGAGACCATATATATGTATATAGATGATAGATTCTGATCTATGAATATTTAAAAGGATTACAAGTAATATTGATATGTTAGTAATATATTTGCTATCTCATAATGGTAAATATTTAGACTGCGTTAGTTATTTACTATATGGACTAGAAAATAAATAACTTTTTTATATTAAATATAATTAATTATATCTATTTAACTTGCATTGCTACTTAATCATTCCTCAATATATAATGACGGAAAAAGAATTCGTTTTAAAAATATTTTTTCTGTTAACAAATGGTTTTTAAGTAAAACTATTATTAACATATTTATTAAGATTAAAAGTTTTGAAAGCAGAGAAATGAAGACGTTTTTATCAGGTAATAGGAATTTAACACATATTATAATTAATACAGAAAATTGAAAATATAAACCGCAACATTTATTAGAATATCATAGATTTTTCATTTATTGCTGAAATGTAGCACTCATATTTTCAATTAGCTGCAAATTATCTATACTCACAAATTTAGAATAATATATCATCATATTTATTAGCTTTACTTATTCACATATAAGTCAAGAGATATTATATCTCTTGATTTCGCAAACAGCTAATTGAACCTTTTGATTTTATTATTTGAATCAAAATATGACTGAAAGTTTTATGCCGATTTTATGGAATGGTCAGATAACCACAAGTTATTCCAAAGGTGGAAAAACGCATTCACAACAATAAGTAGCTGTACGTTCTTCCATTTCCCACTCTTCTCTCAGTTCTATTGGTAGGCTGTCGCCGCCATTCTTTCTTCGTAGGGGAAAAATCTTTTCGACTTCTTCCGCATTGATTCGGCTACGCGATCTCTTCCGACGAAGCACGACCACAGCAAATGATCTCGGCTGACATGACATCCGGTCAAACCAACATGACTTCGATGAGCACGTGACGGACCTCAAATATCGAGGAAAGGTGTCTTCGCCCATGTCCACCCACCGATTGTAAGAAGGGCAGGCCCACGGAACAATATTTCTGGGTTCACTTGTCGAGTTTTTTGCTTCAACATCATCGCTTTCCGTCGAGTTTTTTGCTTCAACATCATCGCTTTCCGAAACGTTGACAGGGGCCTCAGTGACTTCTCGTTTGAATCTTGAATCTGGAAGGGGGAAAATATTAGTTAATTTCATAAAAAATAAATTTTTATAAAACTTATTAAAATTTTTATTAATTATATAGTTTTATATTTCAAATATTAAAGTAATAATAATATTGGAAAAAATTAACTATAATTCCGAATATTTTATTTCATTACATAAAGAAGAGGGATTTATGGTAACCACATAAATAAAAATATATAAGAAGTCAGCAAGTAAAGTGTTTTTCATTTTTGTTGATTCTACATTCGCCTCTAATAGATTTGTTCCGAATATTTAGTTGCTATATTGAAAATATAGATGAAAAATTAATTCTGTGTCAGAGAGATAAACTTCATTGATTAAAACATATTAATTGATTTCATGAAAAATATAATTGAATCAAGTATTGATTCTTTTAAAAATTGCCTAAAATGGCAATTTTGCTTGTGATTTTGGATGATAAATAAAAAATAACCAAATTAAGTTGGTTATATTTATCCTACTTCAGAAATTTTTCGCCGTTTACATGATACGATGTCAATATGTGTATGTGTATGTACATTTTCCTTATAAAATTATTATTAAGTTGTTTGGTATATTCGAATTATAATTGATAAGACAAAACTATTATATATATTTTAACAATGCTTTAAAAAATAACCTTATGAATTAATCTCTGAGAAAATTTTGAGTTAAACAGTATAGAAAAATGCAAATATTAAATTTCAAATGGAAACAGTTTTTACGAAGAATTTATTTTTATTTAATGGAATAAATTCCCAATTTGTAAATATTAAACAGTAATTTTTATAACTTTCTTTCGCAGAATATTCTTTTGGTTTAAAAGTGGATTATACTTTTCAACAAAATGGCATTTTAGTAACACATTTTCTTATTTTTATATGTTGTTCCAAGATTATGAGTAAAACAGAATACGAAGGAAATTTTGATTTCTCCTTCCTTGAATTTTGTATAAACTGCTGAAAGCTATATCTTTAAAAAAAATGAAACCAAAGAACAGAAGAAAGCACTCCAAAACCTAATGAAATAACTCTGAAGTCGAGAGTAGCTGAGTGCATAGCAATTTTAGACGCTTTTATTCTGAGTAAACTGATAAAGAAATATTTTCTAAGTTTAAAAAAAAAAGAAAATATATTACAAAAAAAGTAATACAAAGAAGAAAATTCCCCTTAAGATTTATATTGATTGAAATTTTCAGTAATAATTTTAAACAAAAAATTCAAAATAAATTTAGATGGATAACTGTTACAGTAAATGATTAAAACTAAATAAACTCTAACAAGAAAATAATTTTATTATTTAAAACATTATGTTATTATTTTATAATTTCTATATTTAATTATTGTGCTCAAATTACGAGGATATTATAACTTAGCACCAGGGATCTTTATGTAATACTGACAAGTTATTGGGCTTATTTATCATGTTTAATATAATAATTTCGAATTAAAGCATTTCCTCTCGAGCATCGATACTAACTTCAGTTACATATTTTATATCGCCTTAAATGGTACATGATATTTACTCGGTCTTTTTAAATTTTATTACTTTTTGTCAAAAGTAATGGCATTTGCGTTGCGCAGGACAATATTTTTCTCAAATCTTGTGAGCATAAAATGATTCCCCTAAAAGCATTTTAAGCCATTCATTTGTATTGTAGTGTATTTTAATGTATTGTTATCATTCGTTTTGTTGTTGAAGTGCTTTTATGTTTTCCACTGAACTTTTACTACAAACCCAATTCTTTCCAACGATATATAAAATTTTTCAAATTTAAAATATGTTTAATTTCTTATCAGACGCAATATTTTAGTACGATAGTATCGTTTTCTTATTGATCATACCGTATAGTGTATAGTATTTTTTGTTTTCTTCCATAAACAAGTTGAAAGTAAAATTAAATGTCTAAAAGTTTGTAGAGGTAAAAACTCTTTAATTTTGCAAAATGATTAAAAATGAAATTTAAATATTTGTCTCACTATTATTCTGATAAACATGTTATCATCTTACAATTAGATATTTTATAATGATATATATATATATATATATATATATATATATATATATATATATATATATATATATATATATATATATATATATATATATATATATATATATATATATATTTGAACAAGGTAACACTAAACAGTTTATAATATTTCATTTTCAAAATTTATTTAAATGTAAATCAACAAAGTTGATTTAAAAGTACATATCATAGTTACTTTTCCAGCGCAAATAAACAAGAATCTAACATGCATTATTTACAGATGTCTTTTCTATTTCGTTGAGTGAGAAAAACTAATTCTTCTTGTTCGATTTGGAAGTTTTCCCACACATCGTAAAACAGCGGGAATCATATGGGGAACAGTTTTTCCAAGAAATTTCCCCTTCTTTAGGTTACCGTAGTGTATTCGAAAATCAGCCAAGTTTGGCGTTAAAAATGTTTCTGCTTCATAGGTGGCGTTGTGTACAGATTTATTTTCAGGAATAAGAATGAGTTTGATTTATAATCAAAATTCATATATATATCGAAATATTCATGCAATCAAAAATATTTTTAACTTAAAATAAACAAAAATGTTCATTTTGTAATTGTACTAAGAAAAAAAGGAAATATCTATAAACCAAATTTTGTGCAAACTCAATGAAATGAGAATTAGGTTGAAATTTACTCGGATGGAGATATTTTGATATTTTAAAAATATTTGCAAAAATTTTAAATGCTAAAAATTAACGTAGGGGTGACAATAGTTCTGTTTTTTGTTATTTGCAAAAGATCTATCGTGAAAACAGCAATTGTGTGACCCGTTAAAATGTGTGCTCCATTGGATTGACATAGGATTCGATTTTCCCAACAGGGGTCTAGCAGGGCCTTAAGACACAAAAGTAAAATTAATTTTTTTTTAAAATTAAATATAGTTGCTTGCAGTCAATTAATATGTAAGTACGTAAATTATATTTGTTTTATAAATTTCATTTTTCGTCAATTTATTTTTTAACTTTCCTATTTTTTAGCTCATTTGAAAACGTGGCCCTCAAAATTTGCAGAAAATTATTGTTATAACTATCATTTAATTTGTTTTATACATATATCGCATGTTACACACAAAACTTATTAAAATAATTCTTTAGAATTTGTTGTGTCTTGCAGAGGAATACTAGTCTCAATATTAGCAACTATTGAAAAACGGGCATGCACATCTCTGCAGGTGGTCGTTGATAATCATCTCTGAGGGAGGGGGATGAGTTTTCTCCCTTGTAACACAAGAATCAGCTTACCATCTGTGAAAATTCCACCCAGAAAATAACATGTAACAGATGTTTGAATATCTTTTTTGTCTGTTAGGTTATCTGTTATAACTGCCACATTTCCCCCCCCCTAGAAACTTCTGATAATTAACATTTCTTAGGCAATATCTATAAATCACTTTTCTATCAAGTACACTAATTTTTTACACTCATGGGCTGCATATTAGAAAAATAAATGAATAAGTTATAATAAAATTTAAATTTAGTCTTATTTTAGCTTCAGATGTTTAAAATTTTATATGAAATGAAATATGTTTTTCTCTGCTGAAAACAACTTTTAAACATATTCTTAGATTAGTTAAAATTGATTTATTTCGTAATCATAGATAAACATTTCAGTAAAGAATGAAAATAAGCGAAATTTCATTGACATCATTTCTGATTGGAAATTAGAAATTAAAATTGGACACATTAGAAATTAATTAATTAAATCTTACAAATATAAAATTTGAATAATAGGTCTATATGTGAGTGTGTGTAGCTCACAATTATTTCACAAGTCATTTATTGGTTCTATTTTCATGATGATGTAACAGTAATAATGAAAAGTTCATAAAATATCCCTATACAAATTGAATTGCTTGAAAACAATATATTTAACTTATTAAGTTTAAAAATCTCCAGGATATTTAATAAACTATTCATATAAATGAGACTTTTGACTAAATTAAGTTTTTTTTTTTCCAAAAGATAATTATAAGGTTTAATTAGGAAAAGAAATTTATAAAGAGAAAGCAATGACTCTGCTTTTTAAGGCAAGAAATTAAATTAATACATAACATAATATCTTTAAAAAATAAATACATATCTTCAAAAGAATTAATAAACAGATATTATTTTAATCAAATAAAATGAAGAGCAGTAACTTATCAACAGAAAGTGAAGTAATCGCATAACAAATTTAATTAAAAGTAAGTGTAAAGCCACTGCATATGCAGGAAAATTCGTAAAAAAGATTTACAATCTTAAAAGGGTTTTGATCTGCAAAGATCTATTCATCCATGCAAAGGTAACTTCGAACTGAATGCTTGAAAACTAGTCATCCATTGATTATATTGAATCATTCAGATGTATATTACATTGAATAATTGATTACATCAGACTATACTGAATATATATAACAGATTTAAATATATCAATTTAATTTATATCTTTTCTAAATAGAGGAAATATTCACTTTAATTTCAATAAAGTTTTCTTATTATAGAACACATTTATACATAGATAATAAAAACAAATTGAAAATTCAATCTCAGAGTTTATTTTGTATTGAATCCTAGAGTTTGTGGACTTGGAATTTTTACTGTTATCAATCAATGAAGTATTTTCGCTGGTATTAATAAGCTTAAATTTTCAGAAATTAAGAACACAATTTTCTAAAATATAATTTGAATGAATAATATCTCTTGCAAACTTTTTCATTTAATTTTTTTTTATAATTATCTTCTTTCCTTAGTATTTTATTTGTTTCAGTGTTAGTAAATAAGTATATAGCATATACAAGCAAAATATTTTGCTGCTATTCTTCTGTTATAATAATTTTAAATCTCTTGAATGCCTGCGAAAAAGCAACATTTTAATAAAAATGCGACAAGGTAATGCTAAACTATAGACGTTTACGATTTCTCTTTAAAATAAAATCCCCTAATCGAAAATCGGTTATACATATATCCTAATCTGCTTGGAAAAGCTGGCAAAAGACTGCCAACTGCTCTTAAAATAATAAATTTAGTTCCCTACTAAAGGATAATCGGGTTTTTTTTTTCCCTGAGATTTCAAAGCCTTATATATTTCCACCTGAATGCTTTCTTTACTTTCTTTCCGAAAGCGCTTTTTCCATAGCTGTCGAAATACATCTTTTTATATCTTATTTCCTTGTTTTTATGGCATATATTTCAGCTTTCACTGCTGGATTTTTACGATATGATGTGATGAATTTGCAGTATTCTTTTATTCTTATGGGGAAGAAAATTCTGTTATCAAAAGTTAATAACATATTCCTCAATTTTATTTGAAAATAAAACAAGTATATATATATATATATATATATATATATATATATATATATATATTATATATATATATATATATATATAAACTTATTTTAAAGTAAGTGCCACGTATAAAAGCCATAATTACTATACATAGGACAAAATAAATGTTTTTACCGTGACATTCATTAACTACTAATTTATATTTTGTGTACAATGTAAAAATTACATTCAAAAACATGACTTTCACTTTTAAGAAGAATTTTATAGCTGAAAAGTAAACACTATTAATGGAATGCAAACACTATTATACACTCATGATCAATACTTATGCAATAAAGGTGAATTTAGGAACCAAATGTCACATAAGCTGAATATTTAATTTTTGTTTAACAAACAAGAAGCAAAAATAAGTTCTGGAAAAGAAGTAATTTTTCATTTTGAAAACCGTTCTTCATGCAACGGTATTAAGGTTGTTCTTAAAATTAGTTTTATTTAGCATGAAAACTTCCTCTAAGTTTTGCTTAAAAAGAAATGCTAAATCCTAATGAAAATGCTTACTTTGGTTTTTAAGCATTCATATTTTAATGTTTTTATTATTTTAAAATTCGTTTTTTTAACCAAAAAAACAAGAATTAGGAAAAAAAATTTTAATTAATTTTTTAAATTTATGTTAATATATAAAATTTGGACATTGCAAAAAATCACAAATAAAAAAAATTGGGAAAATTCAAATAATTTAAGTCGTTTAAATTGTTTGATAAACATTTCTATTAAAAAATAAAACATACTAGCTACAAATTAATTTTGCAGTTTTTATTAATATGAACTTTCATATGGATCTAAATTTCCAACTTGAATCTAAGAATAAATAAAGTATTTTTTCAATTGCTTAAAAATTAAGAATTTTAATACAATTTAAATTTTCTGTTTAACGTTATTGTTAAAACATTTTTAAGTGCTCAAAATATTTTACATAAACAAAATTATCTTTAATAAATTGAATTTTTGAAAAAGCAATTACTCTTTTTTAAGGGAAAGATGATTTGCATTTAATGGATACAAAGTTTTATTGGATTCAATAAAATTGAAGCAAGCTGCTCAGCTGGCATCTTAAATGCACTATTTCCTGGATTCTTGATGGGTAACACAACAGAAACGCGTGCATTTCTTATAAAAATCAACCATATGATAAATTTTTAAAAATAAAATTAGGATTCTTTGAAATAATGACCATTTTTAAGGTCACTATGACTCATATTATGCGATTGATTTTTTCCTGCCTAAATGTCTAGATTTGATCCTGTTTTGGTGATAATGATGGACAGATGTTTCTTAACTTTCTGCATACACATTAGTTTGAATGTATTTGAGTTTTGCCTATTCCAATCAATTATCTGTGAAAATGCCTTTCTGAAATCAATATATATATATATATATATATATATATATATATATATATATATATATATATATATATATATATATATATATATATATATATATAACATTTTACCAAACTTTTTAGCTGTAAAGTCTCTTCTACTGAGTTAAATCATGAGTAATATTAACCAATACAAACAAGTTAGGGAATCATATGACAATTATGTAATATTACTAATTTAAAATCTAGAAATTTTTAGATACAAGAAATAATTTTAATTATCATTAAAATGAAGTAGATATTTCATTAATATTAATTTAATTCCAACTCCTTAATTTAAATGACCGGAATATATACGTAAAGGAAAACATATTGGAAACATACTGAGTTATAATTAAAATTTTACTTACTAATAAAGCTGGTTCTAGCTATGGGATCAGATAATCCATTCTTATACAGGTCAACCTTACGATCATCAAATATTTTCATAAAATTCGCATCTTCTTCCTGAAGTTCATTACGATTGAAATCGGGAGGTTTATGAGTGGACATAAATCTGCAAATTTAGAATAAAAATTGAATAAAAAAATTATAAGCAATATTACATAAAATAATAAAAAAAGATAATTTTGCGGATTTTTTTTTTTTGAAAAAAAAAAATGCTTTTATTTTGAAAAATTTGAAACTTATTACATTTTTTATGATTTTAAAAGGAATTTTATTAATCATTTTTTATTATAAATGGTAATATGGCGGCCAGATTTAATTTAATAAATTAGTTTCGTATTAACATTCTAAAGAATTAATCTAAATTCTTAGATTGGAAGTCAATCGAATAGTTTATTTGTTGCATTATTTAGGGTAGTAAATAATAAAAATGGAAGAATAAATTATGGAAAAAAGTACCAATTTTATGATTAGGATGAGTAATTTTGTTTATTCTAATGCAGTTTATATAATTTTGTACATTATAATTATATTTTTATCAAGCAGGGCAAATTACATCCTGGATTCACGAGGAAAATACTACGTACTGGTGAATTAAACAAAATGCTCGAATTTTTGAACATCCGACGGTTTAATGTTAAATATTTTAGCTATACACATTTTAAGGTACAATTTTTATAACAATAAGAATATATATTTTGGTAGAATTCGTTTAATTTATATATAGTAAAGGATTATACGCCGACCAACTTGTCTAGTGGTCAGCGTGTTTGACTACGGATAAGGAGGTCCTGGGTTCAAATCCCGGTTCGGGCATGGATGTACTTTCTTTGTCTATCAATCCTGTCTTTGTCCTTTCCTTGAATGAATGAAGTGTGAATTGTTGCCTACCCTATAAACGGGTCCCTATGGCATGTGTGTACTGAGGAAGTCGGACTCCACACCAAAATATGGTTCAGTTGGAAAAGTGAAGCAACGCACCCCATATTGTCAGCCTAACTGGCACACGACAATGAATGAATGAAATGATTTTATATTCATAAAATATCTCGTAGTCTCTCTTGTTGCTTCTAAAAATGCATGTTTTTAAAAATTAGAACAATTAATACCCTTTAACAACAGGTAACAATAATGTCCTTTTATTTTATAATTTTATTTACTTTTTTGTTGTAATAAATTCCTTTTTATAAAATGAATTTTCAATTAAAATTTAACATATGAAATGTATGTTAAAAGTGTAAGTTTTTGATAATTTTAACAATCTAAATACAATTTCCTACTTAAATGAGTATATTTTAGTCATACTGACAGAAAAAACTACTACTAGAAACTCATCGTTATTATTAATAGTAATAATAATTAAGAATGTTAACTGTATAAAAATACATTCTTTAAAATTCGTTTATATTCCAGTAAAATGAGCTAATTCATAAAAGGAAGTCAACACAAACTTATGTTGACCAACTAAAAATTACCGAAATATTTTATAAGTGTTAATGTTAAAAATATCGATCTTTTAATTTTAAAATTGCTATTATATACTTATTTGTTGATAACTTTTTGTAAATCCGTAATTATATAAAATAAAATCAATTACAAAGGGGAAAAAAATTTTGCACTAAAATAAAATAATGTCAATGTCATGTTGTATATTGATGAAATTTCACATTATGAAATTTACAAAAAAATTTTTTTAACTATATTTCCCATTTAAAAAATAAGTGAATCATTTCTCAGCTATATGAAGATATATTTTTTATATGAAGTACATTTCACAGAAGCATTTTTAAATTCTACAAAAAAGATAGTACAAATTCCTTAAACGTATTTCAATTCAGTAATTAGTTACATTGTTACTTTATTTTGATTAATTCTTGTGATACTGATATATGAAACTGCTTCGATTATATGTCATATTATAATCGTAGGTTATATGCAAATATTAAGAAAGAAGTTATGCAAAATACGATAATAATTACATAGTTAAGCATTAGTACGAGTATTGACTGTCATTTTACATTGAATTTTTAGTAAGCAAGTTCAAACATGTGATAATAAATATTACTTAATATTAATAAATTTTTCGTTCAACTCACTGTGATAGAAAACCGTTGCAAAACGTTTTTATACAAATGGACACGTAAGCCATAAAATACATGATTTAAGATGGAAAGGAAATAAAATTTGAACTAGATGGTCAAAATAAACTGCGTATGGCTAGCAAATTTTTATTACTTTTTTTTTTAAATTAATAATAACTACATTATAAAGTACTCATTCAATTAATAATGTACAGCAGTCATCAAATTGCTTAAACATCTATAACATTACGACTGATACCATATATTTATACAGTAAAATAATATATTGACAACACAATATATGCTATAATATAATTAATTTTATTTTACTTACTGTGGATTAAAAGCTATTCCCAGCATTTTTTCCATGTGACAGCGGGATCTTTTGACACAAGGGACTTCCACGGTATTCTGTGATATCCATCGTTTTGTCCTGTTCAGGACTGAGGTAAAGATTGCATTCGATCCATTAATAGTGGTGGTTCGATATTCTAAATAAACGTTTGTTCTTTCGTTATGAACATCATACATAACCCATAATACCATGAAGAAAGCCCCAGCTAACAAACAGCAGGCTAAAATAGTATGACACTTCATATTAAACTATCGACAGTATAGAACTAAAATGGCGACTCGTCTTCTTCAGTTAACACAGCTCAACCTTAAATAAAAATTTTCAGACTCAAAATTTGGCGCCTAGACAACCGGTCAAACAACTTATAACCCTACCCCACACAAAAGCATTTGTTGGGAAGGGAACGAATGACATGTGGAATAGATGAGGGGACAATTATCACCCCACTGTGACGAAAGAAAGAATCGTTGCCATCTATCCAAGATAACACTCATTCTAAAGACCACAGAACCGTTTTCTTTGACATACAATGAAGTGATCGATTACATCTCATTCATATACAGATTCAGTCTGTCAGCATTTGTCAATGACGGATTAAGGATTTTTGGAAAATGTATATAATATGTAACTTTAAAAAAAATTATCAATTTTTTACAATGTTTTCTCGAATATTATCCAAAAACAAACGTTGGTTACACATCAACAAATGTTTTGCTTTTTTTTTTCTTTTTTTTTAAAAAATGATTTAAATTTATTGAATAGGTATTTCTTTTTACAGCTTCTTCTGCATTTCGAATATTTATGTGAAGATGTGACGTTTTTAGTTAAATGCATGTTCTGAAATGACTATTTACAAAAATATTTTCATCAAGATTTAGAATACTTTTAGTGCTATCCTTACTATCAAATCTGTTGATTGTAGAATTATTATCGATACCAAATTCTCTACTTTTTGTCATGGTGCTGCATTTCTCAAATAAAGAAAAGCATTCTCCTACAAATAGTAAAATTTTTCATATATTTTTACAATGTATTAAGTAAATTTCAAAAAAAGATTCCCAGTTACGTTATTCATTGACAATTTACTTATTTGTTTCAAAGGTTGGCAGTAATCAGGAAAAAAATTTTTCTTTTTTATCTACATATATAAAATATTCTTTATTTTTTTCTATTATAAATCATTTTAAAGTCTAAAACTGAAAATATTTCTTATTTAAAAATGAAAATCTTCTCTTTTAAATTGATATATTTTGAGTTTTTATTAAACTCGAATGCAACTCATCAATCTGAACATAACCATAAGAACATGCAAATCCTTCTTTTTGTCTGTTTATTCAATTTTATAAAGTTCGTATCATAGCATCATAGATAAAAATGGAAGAAAATAATTAATACTTTAATCTAAATAAAATCGTTATTTTGGGTATCCGCCTAATTTTTTTTTCGGATTAAATTGAAAGCTCTATCATGAAAAGGAATGTAATACATACTAGGATTGTGATCTCTTGACAACTTAAAACATAATATCTGTTTTATTTCACCAGAAATAAAAATTTTTACTATAACGCTTGTAATTAATTTGTTGTTGTTGTTCTCGTGCCCCTGAAATTAGTGTAGATAACAGATAATAAGGAAAGTCTCTAAATTCCATCGAAAGTCTTGACCACTGCCTCTACAATTAGGGGTGCATCAGGGCTGTAGAGAATTTCTTGCAATAAGTTCCTGAGTGAGACCATTCCCACTTTTAATAAATTTACCGCAACAGCTGGGCATTTCAAGGTGTGGTTGGGCGTGAGCTGGACTCCCGGGCAGTGCTTACATGGAACATATGTTCTTGTTTTATCCGGGAGAAACTTCATGCCCTTATGGTGTTCTGTTCTCAATCTGGCAATTGTGGATGTGATGATCCTGGGACAGTTAAATTCTGTTAGTAGAGGTTTTTTAAAGGTGTGAGACATAATTCTATATTTGGCCACAGCGTTAGCATCAGCAAGTGTGATTGTGGTGACCTGATTGTCGAGGTCTCTAGCTTCTTTGGACAGGCTATCGGCACATTCATTACCCTCAATGTTGACATGCGCGGGTATCCATTGTAGGACACATGATTTCCCTTTGTAGTGCAACTGTTCCAGTAGGTTAATAATAAAGAGATGTTGGTCTCTCCATTTCTGATGGCTTCTATAGCTGATTTAGAATCAGAGAAAATTACTAATCCCTCGGTAGAATCAATAGCTTGTGGGTCTTGTTGGTATAATATGAGGGCCTCTCTTATCGCTTGGAGTTCGCTCGTGAAGCTAGAGGCAATGATGTCTGTGTTAATTTTGTGTTTGTAGCTATTACCATCTGGAAGGAAGATGAGAATTCCGACACCTCCATTGCTGAGGAACCATCGATGTAGGCTATTGCAAAGTTATCCTGTGAGAGTATTTCTATCGTTTCAAGTCCTTTTTGTCTGAGAGCTATAGGGTCTTCTTTTTTAGAACAAGGTTGTAACAATTCTAATTCAAAGCAGGTGTTCTCTGGTGGGTTTTTTGGGATAAGGGGTTCTTGAAGGAACACTAAGGAGGAATGTTCTAAGTTGAGATGTTTTCTGATTCCACTTTCATGTTGGAGTGTCGACGACCTTTTAAGCCTTGTCGTATTCTTCCATTTATCAAAAACTCTTTTAGAGATATGATCTGAATCATATGAACGTCATTTATTGGTGAACTTGATGGTGGCAAGGTTGCGCCAACTTTCTAGAGGAGGCAGGCCGCATTCTTGTTCGGCCTTTTCACTGTCGGTTGATGACACTGCGCCTATAATAATTTTGAAAGCTCTGTGTTGGATGGAATCAAGTTTCCGCTTAACAGAGGTAGAGGCCGGAGTCCAAATTGGGGTCGCATATTCTAAAACTGGTCTAATAACTGTGCAGAAGGTGCTTTTTAGGGTTTGAGGTCTTTAACCCCATGAAGTTCCGCATAGCCTTCGAAGAATATTAAGTTTTCTTAGGGCTCTGTTGGCAGTTTGTTCGATGTGCTTTGTAAATCGAAGTTCAGGATCTAAGGTTACTTCAAGATAAGTTGGTAGGTCGACTTTTTTGATTTGATAGTCCTGTAATTTGATATTAGCCGTAAATCTGCTTAGGTGCCGTCTGTCGGTTGAGAAGTTGCAGTAGTTTGTTTTGTTTGCGTTGATAGTTAATTTAAGATTCTCTGCCCATGCAGCAATGCCCTTCAATGTTTAAAGCCTTTTCAGATTCTGTAATGTCACTGTGTATGTGCCATATGGCAATATCATCAGTGTAGCAGGTGATTTTTGTGTCAGGGTGGATATGAGAGTGGATGGTGTTCATAAAGATGAGAAAGAGCAAGGGCCTCAAGACTGAACCCTGCGAAACTCCAGTCCACATCCTGTGATATTCTGAGTCAGTCCCGTTAAACCTAAGCGAAAATCTTCTTCCTCTAAAGAAATCATTTATCCACAATAGCGCGTTGCCATTTATTCCAGTGCCTTGGATAGTATGGACCAGTTTTTGGTGCCAAACTCTGTCAAATGCTGCTGAGATGTCCAAAAATACAGCTAAAGTTTTCTTGTGAGGCTTTTCTTGAAAGCCATCTATTATCGACTGGCACAGGTAAAAGAGCTGTTCGGTAGTGCTATGATGGGTTCGGAAAGCAGTTTGATAGATGTGGAGTTTTTTTTTTTCGATGAGCCAGTTCATAAATCTGCGGTGGATTACTCGTTCCACGAGCTTGCAGAGAGTGCTGTTGAGGGAGATTGGCCTGTAATTTTTACACTCAGATGCACTCTTGTTTGATTTCAGAATCGGAATGACAGTAGAATGTTTCCAGATTTTGGGCAGTTTTCCAATGACCCAAGAAAGGTTAAAAATTTCCAACAGTTGTTTTTTTGCAAGATTTCCGAAGTGCCGGACCATGCGGCCAAATAACATCAGAGCCAGGAGCCTTGTTGGGATCCATATTGTCAATGGCAGCTTCCAGTTTTTCCATTGAAAATGGTATTGTGAAGATGTTTTTATGGTTGTATCTTTTCGAATCTTGTATGGTTCTTTGATAGGCTCGTAGCAGTTGCGTTGAACGTTAACCTGCTTTTGTTTTCATAAAGCTTTGCCAGCAGTGAAGCAGTTTCTTTATTTGTGACTGTCTCCTTTCCATAAGATGAGATGATGTTTGTGTGAAGGTCCGCATTTAGAAGTGTTGATTGGTTATTGAGAATTTTGATGACATTCTAATGTTGGGGATATTCTTTGGGGATCTAAAGTTTCGCAGAAATCAGCCCATTTTTTCTCTTACAGGAGGATATCACCTCTTCAACATCATGACAGAGGTTCGTGAATATAATTCTGTTTGTTTCTATATTATTCCTCTGAAGTTCTGCACCTAATTTGTCACGTTCCTTAATTAGATCCTCTATATTAGTGTCTTTCCAATATGGTACCCAGTCATCTCTTCTCTTGACCCTAGGGATAGAGCTTTTTGCTGCTGCATTAATATGTGAGACAAAGGTCTGTAATCGCTCGTCAAGGGTGTGTGGTAAATTAAAAGAGCAGAGCGTTTCAGATTCAGAGGTGAATTTGGCCCAGTTTGCTTTCTGAAAGATCCAAGATCTTTTGCTTTGAGTGGTGCCATCCACTCTTTTGTTTAGCGTAAATACAATAGGAAAATGGTCGCTAATAGCATTTTTTTGGATCTTCCAAGTCGTTTGACTTGCCCACTGGTGGTTAATGGCAGTAATGTCAAGGGCAGATGATGTGCCGTTGGTTTTAGAGAGGTAAGTACTTCTCTTGTCATTGAGTATGGAGAGGTCATTTTCACAGAGCAGGTCTTCAATCTGAGAGCCCTTCAGGTCCAGAGTCTGAGGCCCTCAAGATGGGCTCCTGGCATTTAGGTCTCCTAAGAGAATTCTAGTATTCCAATTTGTGTTCAAAAGCGTGTTAAGGAGATCTACGTTGATGTCTGAATTGTCCGGATGGTAGGCATTAATTATAGTGATTTCGTGTTGAGGCAGGAGTACGGTAATTGCTTGTACTTCAGTACTGCTCTCACTGTTAACTGTGGATGGTGGCAGTGTAATTTCTCTAAATTTAATGTCAGCTGATTTAATAAGGAAAGCTAGGCCGCCACCTGACCGATCTTTCCTGTCTTTTCGCCGAGTAGTGTAGTCTTTGATTTTTAGCTTCAGATTTGGGTTGAGTTTGGTCTCCTGTAGACATGCAATATGTACTTTATTTTCGTTGAGGATCTCGGTGAGTTCCTGAATCTTTTTCTGGGTACCATTGATGTTCAACTGCAAAATATTTAGGGTCCTCGTAGTATACTTCTCGTCATGGGGCCGGACTCCAACCCGTAATGCACTATTCATCGAAAAAGATGCCATTGCCTCCAGGAGGTTGGACTTCTACCTGTTGGTCAGCGGGAGCTATTTTTTATTTTAATTAATTTAAATTCTGATTATTACTGTTTCAAATTCACAGCGTAGTTAATTATGTTACAATGCTTCTGTTCCTGAAATCTCCCTTCCTGTACAGAGTTCTGTGGAGATTTCCTCTCTTTTACAGTTGCCATTTATACGTAATCTCAAGTGTAAACAAAAATTATATACTGTATCATATTATATACTTCTACATTCTTACTGTATAATTTTCTTTTTTTTAAATAAAAATAACGATATTTATTTATTTTCTTCATTTTTGGAAAAGTATTGTATTTACTTACTGAAACGAGCGTGTTACATAAAATAATAAATTAATATATTTAATTCATTGGATAAAAAAGTATTGAGGGAAAAAATAGCTGTAAATATAAGAAAACGCGTAAATACATAAAAACTCTTTATCGAAATGAAACTCAGAAATTTGAAGAGAAATCTTTGATAAATGCTGTGGATAACTGTGAACACGTCAGCTTTGCTGTATCCACAACCTTCCAATTGCCTTTCGCATAGAATTTTTCACAGATATTTGTCCTCATAACCGCACATCGCATGAGAAAAATCCAGTATAATCACAATTACTCATCCCATCAAAAATGAATGAGAGAATTTGAAGCATAGCTTTAGGCTTTTCAACTGTGACTGCAATCATATGGGGAGATTCAAACTAAGATTTTCGCTCCAGAAAATGTATTATCACCATGTAGCGAAGAGCCCACGTGTGCAACTGTAAAAAAAATACATAAAAGTATCACTATTAATCGAGCCATATAAGAAAACATTACCTCAAATGAATAGATATGGAGTAAATGAACCCTTACGTCTCTACATGGAACCCTTACGTCAATTAAAGGCTTTGATTTTATCCTGTCAACGAGAGTAACGTCTACCAACGACGTTGTATAGGAATCTATATTTATTGAGTTTCTATTGCATGAACGAGCATTTGGGGTATAGTACGTGCAATGTTTGAACTCTTTTCCGATACATTCGTATAGCAGCGTATCTATTACTGAACGTTAATTTGTTCCTCTACACGAAATCACACTCATAAGTATCTCTATCTTAGTATTTCCCCACTTTTCTTTTATTACTACTGATGGCTAGTTTGTAATATATTAGTTCTCTTTGATATAAAAAAGGGATTTATTTTATTCAAGTAAACTTTAACTAACAACGAATAAACTTTTTCAAAACTAATCAAAAACAGTTTATGGTAAAAAATTTAAAATAAAATCACGAAACGATTTCTTCAGTAAAATTGTTAAAATAGTTATACTTTAAATGATAACATTTTTGTAATAGTATAAAGTAGTCATAATATATAATATAAACCGCAACCAAATATGTGTAGATTTATAATGTAAAATTCTTTCCTTTTATAAATAAAAAATAGCTATCAAATTCAGCGTTTTGATTTTAAATAAAATATATTAAAAGTCAAATTGAAATATTTAGTAAATTAAAGGATTAATTAAATATTATTGCATTTTTCACATTACAATAAAGCTTAATTACTTAACAATATATGATTCTAATCATTATATATCATAAAAAAATCATCGTTGTAGAATTGCAAATGATTGTAACAATTTAAGATACAAAATATACTTATAAGGAATCATGGTCAATCCATTGCTATGAGTGTGCCACATTATAAAGGTCGGAAAAGGCTGTTATATTTGATTGAAAAATATCTGTTATACTGAACAGTATAGTTTTTCTCTCTGTATTTTCTTATAGATATTAACATTATTTCAGAGAGAATTATCCTTGAAATCAATGAGAACTTCTTTTGACCTTCACACAAAAATGTGTGTTTCGAGTTGCTCATTTTAATGTTATCAAAATAGTCTTTAAAATTTTTTGAAGAATATGTGGTCAAAGTTTCTTAATACAGTTGTCTAGTTACAAATATATTAACATAAGAATTACTATTCATGAAATATATTTTAGTATCCTCAATTCCAAAAAATAACAAATTTCAGTTTGTTGAAAAAATGGCAAAGTTCACTCCAATTCAGTTTTAAATAAGTGAAATATCTTGTAAATGCCTGTAAACTTGTAACGATACTTGCATATCAAATAATCATTCATAACATATTTGTTTTGAAACATCTTGGATAACAGTAGCTAATTTTGCAAATAAAATGCCCATTAATTTATCAAGCACTGGTACATCAAAGCTTTTTTTTTTTTAACATAAATTCTTTAAAAAATCAACTAAAAATCAATTTAAAAAATATATCTTTAAATGAGTATAGTTTAAATATTAGATAAGAAAAGTAATTATTACCATTAGAAAAATTTGCTATTTTTTTTTCATTAAGGAAGACATTTTATTGAATAGAAATGATTTCATCGCATTCTTTTTTTTTCAGTTATGGAATTAGAAGCAAATGCATTTCAACTGCTTATTACATTATATGTGCAATTATTACACCGATGAGAAGTGTTAAAATTTATTGATATACAAAGAAAATATCAAATAATGTTATCAATAATAGCTTTATCATTATCGTGCTAAACATGTGGAATACTGCTGTCAATCTTGATATTTTACGAGACATTTTAATAAAAAAAGTGTATATATATAATATGTATATACATGCATAATTTATATATATATATATATATATATATATATATATATATATATATATATATATATATATATATATATATATATATATTATATATTTGTATATTTATATATATATGAGGGGGAAAAGTACATATTATGAAAATTTTTAGCACAATATAAATAATTAATACCGTATTAAAAGTTTGAAATACATTTTTGTTGCAAATATTTCAAAAAAGTTTTGGTAATGGAATTTTCCTACACCTGATTATTTTATAGTTTCTCTTGATTTCTTTCTGAGTAAAGTTATTATTTTCGTTCTTCGACTCATCGAATTTGCTTTTAAATTTAATATTTTTTCGCGATTTCGGGATATTAATTTTTTGATGTAGCAATTGATCATTGCTTCATAATTCATTTTAATCTTGTCAAAAAACTTTTTGATGAGGCTGTTACTTGCTAATTTTATGGTTAATTATAAAATTATACACACATTTTAAATAGTTTGCTAAGACATAAAATATTTAATCATTCAAAATTTTGAATGATATGCAGTAAATTATATTTTACTTAATGCAAATTTTAAATTATATGCAGTAAATTATATTTTACTTAATGCAAATTTTAAATTAGAAAATTCAGTATAATAATTAATTAATATATATATTAAAAAATTAATAAAATTTCATACAATATTTAGTTTAAAAAATTTTTTTTCTTGCATCAAAGTGAATTATTTCTCCAAAAATCACTTTTCAATACGCTGAAATTTTTTTTAAGACTGATATCTCGTTCTTACAGGGAGTAAACAAATTATGAATTCTACAATTAAAACATTAAATAATCATTATATTTATTTACTTCCTGTAAAAGTTAATCCTGCAGATAGGGTCTTGCTGAAACAGTCCCATTTTATGGAAGTGTTTTCTGAAATAGAAGTGCCCAGTTTTGAAGCCTACGGTTAAACGTATCTTCTGCCTAGAGCATCTTAGAATTTCAGAGACAGTTCTCGCTGATGATCCACAGATCATACTTTTAGCGTGGGTTTGACCAGGAGTGTTGAGCCAAGCTTCATACATCTTCTGTTTTTCCCATCTAAGAGCATTAGTTTTTGCGGTCTTCAAATTGATCCCACAAAATGGTTCTGCACCGATGGGAATAAAAGACGATCCTTGTTCAGCAAGTTCATCAGCCCTTTCATTACCTTCGATGCCTTTGTGCCCTGGCACCCATACAAGGATCACCTTGTTTCTAGTTGCCAAATCTGTAAGAAAGTTCCTGCATTCCAAAATCATTTTAGATTTGATTTTGAAAGAATTGGGCGCTTTTAAAGCGGCTTGAATGTCACTAAAAATGAGAATCCGCTTACCGTGGTAGTCCTTCCTCATATTTAGTCGCCGACAGTACATAATGGCCAAAACTTCTGCCTGGAAGACCGTAGCGTATCGCACAAGGCTTACAGATAGGCTGGTTCTTGGTGACACGCCATATACTCCCAGTCCTGAGAGGCTGTTTTTCAGTGATCCATCTGTGTACCAGGTTAGATCTCCTGTTTTAGTTTCAAACATGTTGTTGTCCCATTAACCTCTAGTTGGAAAAACTTTTTTTCAACTATTTATTTCAAATGTCCTTTGAAACATGTATGACTTTTCCATGATGTCCGAGGGCATCAGGAAAGTAGGATCTTTAATTTTCCCGGTAATACCCCTGTGCCCTTTGGCAACAAATTAGTCATACCATTGGTTTTGTAGCTTCATTCTGTATGCAGTCATTCTGGCAGTGCTGCAGATGAAGATGTCTAAGGGAGTCAGATCCAACATAACTTCCAATGCTGGGGTTGGCGTGGTGGACATTGCTCCTGTGATGCAGAGACAGGCCAGTCTTTGTAGATCTCCTAATCTGTTAGTTACAGTCTTCTGTTCCACCTTACGCCACCAGATCACACAGGCATATGTGAAAATGGGCATGACAATAGCTGTGTACATCCATAACATCATGTTTTGTATGTAAACCCCAGTTTTTACCAAGCATTCGCCTGCAAATCATAATGCTTTTCTTTGCTCGGTTGATCCTATCATCAATGTGCTTATTCCAGGTGAGTTTCTGGTCTAAATAGATGCCCAGATACTTCACCTCTGAAGCCACATTGATTTCAACATCAAAAAGTCTTGGTATGAAAAAACCTTTCCGTTTCCTTTTGCGTGTAAAAGGTACAAGGTAGGTTTTCTGAGGATTAACCATCAGGTCCCTATCCATGCACCATTGACCTACATAACTTAGAGCATCCTGCATGAGATGACAAGTTATGTCAAAATCTTTACCAAGGATAAGGATGACAATGTCATCAGCATATCCTTGCGTATAAATAGCCCCTATCATTTAGATGTTTTATAAGGCTATTTACAACTAGGTTCCAAAATAATGGGGACAGAACACCTCCTTGAGGACAACCTCTAGTAGTCTTTTTTTCAAATGATTCACCGAAGATGTTCATTTGTATATATCTATCCGAAATTAAGGCCTCAATCCAAGTACACAGGGTCTGATTAATCCCTGCCCCTCTAAGTGCATTGAGGATGGGTGGATGGGAAGTGTTATCAAAGGCACCCTGGATGTCGAGGAAAGTTGCCAAGGCAATTTCTTTTTGATCCAGAGTTGTTTCAATCTTAGAGACTAGCTGATGTAAAACAGTTTCAGAAGATTTGCCGGGTTGATAGGCAAATTGAAGAGCATGCAAGGGACTGTTACTACCCAAGTAATCTCTAATATGCCGATCGATTTTCTCCATAATTTTAAGGAAGAATGAAGAAAGACTGATAAGTCTGTAAGACTTGTCCTGGTCATAGGTGTTCTTGCCAGGTTTAGGAATGAAAAAAATCCTGGTCTTCTGCCATATTTTTGGTATGTAACTCAGCTATTATTATTAAGCTAGTTCCGTAAATTCTAGTTAGCACTGGTAAAATAACCTCCTCTGCCTTCTGGATCATGATGGGCATAATTCCATCAGGCCCTGGGCTTTTTAAAGGCTTAGGGGCCGAGATTGCCCATTTAACATTGTTGTTGTTAATAATATTTTTAGCGATGGCCCATTGATCGCTATTGAATCTTTGCAAAGGGCCAATGTAGAGCTCCTCTTCGTTGCTATAAATATCTCTAGCTAATGTAAAGTGGGTTTTGGTCATAATTACCTTTCTGTGCCTCGATTTTCCTCAGCACCTCTTTAGGCTCCTGCAGATTTTTGGCAGTTTTGCAATTATCTTAGTGATTCTGACAAGTTTCCTTGCCTCACCCACCAATTTTTTTTCTTTTCCAAAATTTTTTTCAATTTCCAAAATTACTAGTACTTTGTACATATCTAAATTTCAAGACATGTAAAGAACTAATTACATTTTATTCCTATAAACTTCTAAATTTCATTAACTATAATCAATTTCTGTAGGTAAATTATGTAAATATTTCAGCCATCCTTACTTAAATTTATTTAGATCCTGTTAACATTTATTTTTCTGTTTCACTTGATCCTATCTTATTATTCTGTTATTTCAAATTTGTATTCCGAACTGTGATACAGTGGTCTACTGCGTAGATCACTGTAGGCTTGAAAGCCCCACCTTTGTAAAGCACTCGTCTCTCAAACAATGTGTCGAGCGTTCTGGAGAACCTCTTAAGGCTCAAGCCCCCAGATTACAGTTCCCAGCGGGCATCTGGCTCTCCGTGCAGGGTGTCCGACATTCTAAACTGAAGCAGAGGCACAACCTGATAGCCAATAGGAATAGAACAGGGCCTCTTCTTCTCGTTGTCTGTCTGTCTGCCTCACCCACCAAAAGTTTTTGTTCCTGCCAGGGGCTTATGTCACTGACAGTCTGTTCCAGCCACTTTGAGCTCACCAGATCTGCACAGTTGACAATGAGTGCCCCATATTCAAGTTTACAGGATAGGAAGGTTGGGGCAAAACCCTCTTCATTCCTTCCTATTTTCTCGGTTAACAAGAGTTCCAGGTTGGAGGCCTGTTCCTCTGTTTGCCGTTTTTAGATTATACATATAAAATTAAGTGAGAATAAATGCAATGTTACCAATATTCTTATTAATAATTTATCTATCAAAAGTAATTTTTAGTAGGCATCTTTTCAATTGCCTACACACGGTAATTAGTAATGTATCGAATATTAACGCAAAAACTTTTATTAAATATACAAAAGAATACTCTTAAACAATAAAAAATTCATATCAGGAAGTGAAATCCATAACTCTATTATGCATTATTGATATAAAAATTCGATTCAGTATGTAAAATAAAAGATTTTAGTATAAATAAAATAAATCAGTAGTAATAAAAAAAATTTAGTAAGGAAAAAAGAATCAATTATATCTTAAATATTGGAAAATTAATTTGTCTATTTCCATAGTTATAAATTATTTCCTACTTTTATATTTGATTTTATTACCAATGAATTTAAATAAATTAAAAATCCATGTTTAGTAATTGAAATAATCGCATTGAAAAATCATTTTTTGATTAAAATTTTTATGCTTTATTTTTAAATAATAATAATGGCTAAATGTTGTTTTAAATCTTCAATTTGCAATATAACATGTAATGTAAAAAGAAATTCATTTGTCTAAAAATAGATGAAATCGAAGGTGTAAGAATGAGAAATACTTTAAAAAAAAAAAGCGCAACCTTTGTTTTCTTGAAACTCAATACTTTATGAATCCCTATTCTGCAAAGTCTTTTCTACTAAAAGGCAGTAGTTTGCAAGCATTACTCACTGCATGTTAATGAACTCATTTCTGATGACGTACCGGAATTTTAAGTAACTTAATGGTATGGAAAGTGAAATGGACTATAAAAGAGCGTGATGGGAAATATAAATTATAACCAAGCGTGGTGGGAATTTGAGAAATACTATTCGCGAGAAATGTGTAAATATACTTTTCAAGATACTCGCCTTTTCATTTAAAATAAGTTTCATGGCAAGCATTTTTATACTAATTGCAATTGACTCGTTATGTAGTATTTTCAGCAAAAAAAAAAAAAAATTCATCTAGTAATAAATTTTGCTTTCTTTGTGTGTACATGGTAATTTCTAACAATAACAAAATCAAACTTTTATAAAAATTTTTGTGTATTTAAAAATAATATTAAAGGAATTATTTGAAATTTTCTGTGGTTTAAATAATTAATCTTAAATATTAATATATATGCAGAAATATTTTGACAGCTTATTAAATATATTTGAAGGAATAAAAATTCTTACAGGTGTTTTTCCAAATTACAAAAGTTATGGTAGTTAAAATTAAATTTAATATTTCATTTCCTCTTTAGTTTTATTTCAAAGATAATCTTTTCTATTTTAATTTGTTTATATGACATTTTCTGTAGTTTATTTGAAAACATGATAAATATTACACTAAGAAGAGAAAATTAACGAAGATTCTTTCTCTAGATTTTATAGCTCCTTCGTTTTATGGGGTAGTTTAGAATGTGTAATTTTCGCTCTTTTACAGCTTGCAGAAGTTCAAAAACAACACATTCTATCTAAACTATTTTTGTTGCATTTTTTTGTACCGACTGAAAAATTGAAAAATGTGTAGTGTAAATATTTAATGTTAGATGTAGTCTAACTCGCTGAATAACTGTTGCGAAATATTAAGTTTTTGTTATAATAAATAAATCCAGATTCATAAATTTATTCTATTCACATAAAATTCAAAGTTTCGAAGAACAATATACACTGATTTATTATTAATTACAAAAATGCATCAAACTAAACTTTCAGATCATAAATTAAAATGATCTTTCAATTTTAATTGCTTAAATGAATTCATTGAATAAATTTTCAGTTCATTAACATACTATTCTAACATTAACTAACAAATTTTCAGTTCATTAACTTCTACTTATTTAGAAAAGCTAATCATTTTTATCGAAAGAACAAGAAATATTGTGGCAAGAATACAATGAAATATAACTTTCTGATAAAATAAAAAAGATATTCTATGATAATTAAACAGTGATTAATTCAATAGAAGCTCTACAGAAAAATCACAAGAATAATATTTAAAATAAATTTAAGAGAATTAGTAAAATTTAGAAAAATAAAAAACATATTAAAAGTGTTTGATCCCCAAATATTTTTTAAAACAAAAAGAAACATATTTTGAATTTACCAGGTTCTGAAAATATGGAAACCAGGATACGTGTTTTTTTAATAAACTTAACTGGAAGTCATGATAATCTGTTGTAAGTCATGGTTCTAAAATTTTCCGACTTTAATATTCTCTTTGATAAGAAATACATTAATGAACACGGCTCTGAATATAAAAAATCAACTTCAAGTGTTGCCATATCATTTTAGGTAAATAATGAAAATTTGCATTTAAAATTCATGTTAGATTAAAAATTAAACATAATAAAAATTGAAAAATTTCATTTGAAATGAAAAGCAGTGTCGATCAAGTAGTGTATAAGGGATCTTGCCATTTATTTGATGTTTTGTTCTGTTCTTGCCAGCAATTACGAAATCTTTCATTATAGAAGCATTTAAAGTATGAAATGCACGTGTCTTCACTATTGTTGAATTTTGTTCCCGTGAGAGAGTAACAATTTTAATACAAAGAAGTTAGTTCTTTCAATCTCGTTGTTTAAAAGTGGATTTTGGTATAATTGCACTCGATTGTAATAATGCTTTCTACGTACTTATGAAATAGTTTAATCTCAACAAAAAATTAATGTTTTTTAAAGCTTGAGCATTCATTCAAAATTACTAAAAGTTCTTTAAAGCATAGAAAAATTAATTCATGGTTGATTTTAAACTTCCTTACTCAAATTTCTACCTTTAAGTGAAATGCTGTAAATAGAAAAAATATCTCATTTAAATTTATTTCCATAATTTTACAGATTATATAATATTCTACTTCAGTCACATAATCAGATAAATATAAGGAAAAATTCAATTCAAAAGGAATGCAGGATATTCAAAAGTAAGTAATTAAACAATTAATGAAAGAGTATTTCTAGAAGTGCGAACATTCGCAATTTTCTGTAGAAAATATCCAGACAGATCAAAGAATATCGTAATTTAAATTATTGTATTTATATGAGAAGAATAAATCTATATGAAGAATTTTTTAGAAATTACTAATTTGCTTGCAAATGATTATCGTCATTTGAGTTTGTTATTAAATTCTGATTATGGCAGAGTATGGCGAAATATTGATATTTTTATTAGAGTATAATCTATATTTTTAACAAAATTAAGAACTTGTTTGTGTTTAAATTAAAGGCCTTTGTTCCCATAAGAATTTTAAGATCTTTTTGTGAGCATTTTTTCAGTAAGCATTGTATCAAAATTTTTATTTTTCAGAAAACATCAAAAGGTTGGAAATTTTTCTTTTTCTTTTTAAAATTTTTTTTTAATTTATTATAATTGCATGATACTTAATTTCGATCAACAAGTATTTACTCATTTGAATTCTCGTTTAAGTTTTATGTATTATTATGAATCTACATTTTCTTGATTTAAATTCCTGTTTGATTAATGTATTTAAACAAAAAATTATACCCAGAATACTTTATGATATAATGTAAGCATTCATATATTTTTTTTAAAGTTTTAAAGAGTAAAAGAGATGAAACAAAAATAACGCAATAGTATTAGCCTAAACAAAATAATGCTTTTAATGAAACATTATTTGATCTAGATTATCAGTATTCAGACTTTTTGGAAAGGCACTTAAAATTATTTTGATGATTATATATATATATATGTTATATATATATGTATATATATATATATATATATATATATATATATATATATATATATATATATATATATATATATATATATATATATATATGTATATATATATATATATATATATATATATATATATATATATATATATATATATATATATATATATATATATATATATATATATATATATATATACTTATATACATATATATATATATATATATATATATATATATATATATATATATATATATATATATATATATATATATATATATATATATATATATATATATATATATATATATATATATATATATATATACATATATATATAAGATTGAAAACTATATGTATATATAATTTCAATCTTATAAATAACATTTATAGGATTGAATTTCATTTGGGCTACTATAATTAATTAGGACTCTTTATGTTTAAAAAATGCAATATAATAAAAACTCTTTTCCTTTCAATAATAATGCTGCTTAGTCGACTGAAAATACATCAAAGGACTTCTGATGAATAATGTTCTCCTTAAGCTTTTTATCAAAATAATTATTGGAAGTTTATATTGCCATAAAAGGACCTTTATACTCTTGAATACGAGGATAATGCTTCAAAGAGTTTCATTTGAAATTTTCAGACTTTTGAAAAATTGTGACATCTTTGAATTTTTAACTCAGAAGTCTGGAAAGGTAAAATGCATTTGGAACATTACTTGAATAACTAGGTTCAATAAATGGGCAATCGCTTTCGAAATTTCGAGTCAGTATAATATTATTGGCTAGACTAGAAGTTATATATAAAGACAAGTCTTAAAAGATATTATCTCATATAAACTGATTTAAAAGTTCATAAATGTTTTATTATAATCTACTTTTGTCTCTTTTATAAGAAATAGATAATGTCATCAACAACTAAGCGTCAGCTAAAAAAAATTACCCTGGGAAGCTTTCAAAATTGCTCCAAGAATTTTAAGAAAATAAGAAATGAAATTTTAATACATCTTGCTATATTATCATACGTCTTTTTAAAAAATAATTGCATATTAGAGTTATGTTGAGTGTCTAGTAAGCACGAGTCGCAAATGTAAAATACTAAGCAAAGGAAAGACTGAGAAAAAACATGCTTTTCCAGTTCAAAACACTCTCTCAAAATTTAAATAGAAGTAAATAATGTTAAATCAGTATTGATTAACATAAAGCAGTATAAATAAATAAATTAAAATAAATGGAAGTAAAACCCAACTAATAAATATGATCTCTTAATAAAGTAAATGAAATTAAACTTTATAACCACTATTACGATAGCATCAAACTCCATTGAAAATCTTTTTCAACAGTAAATTTACTTGGTTCTACTTTACTTAACAACAATCAGACAAATGCTTTGTTCTAAAAAATTATTCTCAGTAATTAAAGAAATGTTTGTATTTTATAATGTTTTCTCTTTAATTTGTGATTAAAAATTTAACTTTGATAATTAGGTAATTAATAAGCAAACAAATATCATTTTCGTAATTTTAAGCGGCAGTGAAATTCAGTGAAAATCCTTTTAAGTAAGAAACAATGTTTTGTGATTGAGATTATTATTGAGAAGAATACATAATTAGTGTTAGGATGAGTAGTATTGATGAAAAAAATATTAGTTACAATTAAGGCAGCAATAATTAATAAAACAATTTCACAATAATAAATGAATTAAGCCTTCGAATCAAACTATATTTTACATTTAAATCAGCATACCAGTTATAAATTAATATATTTATAAAGGAAATAATCATATTACTCTCTTGAGAAGATTCCCTTTTCCTTTCTAGGAATTTTGCCAAGAGTTTTTATATTTAAGCTATGAAATATTAAAGTTAAGTACTAAACTGATTACAAAAGCGAGTCAATAACAGTAGGAACCGGCGGTAAGCATATTAATGCGCTTTTTCTTCATCAATGTACACACATTGTATAAAATAATTTAACGTTTCTTGTGCATGATATATAGTGGTGGCAAAATGCAGTCAAAAAGCTGCAGTAAAATATGATATTAGCAGTAATTAAATAAACTCTGAATCTGTAAAGAAAAAAACGATATTCAAGGGAAAATTCACTAAAATTAGTGTCTATGAACTTGAACAATATCTGTTAAAAATCGAGTGAAAAATTATGCGCTTCCTAAATATTAGAATTACATTAGCAATTTGCGTAAAAACGAAGTCATATTTACAAATAAATTTAAGAATTATCACAACTTTTAACCGATATATGCAAAATATTTTTGAAACTACTATTACTAGTCATGATTTTAAGCTATTCTTACAATTAGTTTTTACAATTGAATTAATAATTAAGTAAAATTCATAAAGTTAATTTTTTATTAATATTATTATCAATAATATTTTCAACTGATATCCTGTAACTGATGCATATTATTACTTAACTAATGCATTAGATACTGCATTAGTTAAGTAATAACATTCTTATTTAGTAAATTTCTATGATTATGCATAAAATTTTATTCAATGTATCTAAATTAGATAATTTTTAGTTAAATTCACAGTAAAAAAATTGATTTTCTTAAAAGTAAGATCTTCCATACTTAATTTTAGGCTTGGAAGATTTTAAATATTAAGAAGGGTAGTTTTTAAAATTGTTATTGTATATGTATCTTTTATTATCTACTTTAAGCGTTTAGTTTGTGCTTCTACTATTCTATGAAAATGAGACAAACCAATCTTCTTCAACAATCCAATAACAAATTTATTTTAACAAA
Organism: Latrodectus hesperus; assembly: GCA_037975125.1. NCBI lineage: Eukaryota > Metazoa > Arthropoda > Arachnida > Araneae > Theridiidae > Latrodectus > Latrodectus hesperus. The sequence goes on from CM075850.1 coordinate 34,972,132, forward strand.
GCATAACAAATTATAAAATAATGAGAGAGCAAGAGTCTTTTTCAGAGCTCTTCTCCCCACAGTAGTTAATTTCCATCTAAGTCCTTTTTTTCACATTTTCTTTCGTTTGAACCCGAAAATTCTGGCAACCCTAAGGTGCCATAAACCCAACATGATTAACAAATAAAAACTACAAAACGGTGTAAGCCGTTATGGAGTTAAAATTTGTTTTGAAAACATGGTCTTAATGTGATTGAAATATTCTTTCTGCAAATTTATTGAAGGTTACTTTTATATACATTTTTCATTGAAAATATGCTCACTTAATGACACGTCAGACAGCCACTGACCCTTGTATTCTTAAAGAGCTTCAAAGACACATGTTGCTTATTTTTATATATGGTATGAACATTTTATCGATACCCGTTGATGAATTCCTTAATTCACGCAGAAATGCAAAGTTGTTAAAAACAAATGCTTTTAAGCGATTTTATTGATCTATAACATAGTGCTGAAGTATAATTAAAATATTTGGAACTTCAAAACGAGAAATGGATTAGCTATAGTGATATTAGAAAATATGATTTTTACAAAATGTTCAGAAAGCAAATTTTATCTAGTAATATAAAATAAGCACTTACAATGAATAGTATTTTAGTTTTCAATAAGAATAAGAAAAAAGAAACAAATTATTTATAAGTTAATTACATTAAAACCTTTCATAAGCTACAAGCCTCCAAATGTTGGAAAAAGTTTAATATTTTAAGCTTCTGCCAATCAGAAAGAAAAAACTAAATGAAATATCGTTTTTAATACTGGTTTCCCGAATTTTTTAGAGAGATGAACTGATCAGGAAGAAAAATGGTTAAAGAAAAAATTTAAATAATTTTTAATCTTTTGACTTTGCTCAAAATTATTAGGAGCTAAAATAACTAAGTAATGCTGAATATGCCAAATTAAATGCAGTTTATGCTGCGGATAATATTTTTGCTCTCTATAAAAAAGACATAAAAAAGAATAAAATAGTACTTTTATAATCGAAATAAAAACAGATATCTGTCTACGAAGTAATTCCAAACAGAAATAAGATTTTTGAATCAATACAATATCGATATCATTTTCCGTGTTAAGGTGTTGCTGCATCTGTTGCTGCTTAATGTGATTAGCTAAATTTGTGATGAATGGCACTAATAAAAATAAATTAAATATGTGATGACTGGGTTTCTTATTTATTATTTAGATATGAAGATTTTTCCTAAAAAAATATAAATCACTAAAATTGTCAATAAGTTTTCATAAAATATTGAAATATGGGAATGAATGATTGACAATATATAAAAATAAATCTGTATTTATTGTTCTCGTATCAAAAAAGGTTTAAGGATAAAGGTTAAAAAACAAAAGTGTCCTTTGTTTCGTGTTTATGAGGTCATGCCACTACTTACTATAAATTATTTTGTTCAATATTTAGTTTTTGCAGATCATACTTATCTTTGGTCTCGATCGGAATGAGTTTGCTAAATGGAGTCCTTTCTATTCTTAATACTTTTGAAATATGACCATAGATATTTTTTGGTTTGTTCTTCTTATGTTGTAAGTTATATTCTTGTTTTGTTGCAGGTTAATGAAATTGTGTAATGATTACGATTCTAAACATACTCCATTGATAGCTTTTAGAACTCGGCAGTAAAGCTTTAATTTCTATAAGTTTTTGTCGATTTCTTTTAGAAAATGATGTCTTATTGCTAACTGTTCTTAAGATACTTTCACTGTTCTCATTACTATATAAATATTTTTTGTTGTTGTTGTTGTCGTGTTCTAGCTAGGCTGACATTATGGGGTGCGCTGCTCCACTTTTCCAACTGAACCCTATTTAGGTGTATAACCCGACTTCCTCAGTATACACATGCCATAGATACCGGTTTATAGAGTAGGCACCCATTCATACAAGGAAAGGACAAAGACAGGATAGATTGAGAGAGAAAGTACATCCATGCCCGAACCGGGATTCTAACCCAGGACCTCCCTATTAGCAGTCAGACACGCTGACGACTAGACAAGTTGGGTGGCAATAGATTTTAAGTACAGTAATATTGATGAATTAATTTAACGGCTTAGCTAATATAATAAAATGCTTTAGGAATTGTGTTACAAAATTAGATAATTATTACTGGAAAGATATTTGTCAGATTTTAAAACACGGTACCTGTTTATAAGGTAGGCAACCATTCACAACCCATTCATACAAGGAAAGAACAAAGACAGGATAGAGAGAGCGAGAAAGTACATCCATGCCCGAACCGGGTTTCGAATCCAGGAACTCCCTATCGGCAGGGGCACGCTGACGACTAGACAAGTTGGGTAGCAAATATTTTTTTATAAGTAGCATAATCACGAAACATTTAATGTAATTCACACTGTCAAATATTTTCTTGTTTCTGTCGATTTTGTAGTTGATACTATGTTTTCCTTAATATTACAAAAGAAAAAAAAAATACACGCATTTTAATGAAGTTCTTATAGAAAACTTGTCCATTTAAAGTGCAATAAATAAGATGCAGTTTAAATTGGCAAATTTACTTATAAAAATTTACTGTCTTCACATTAATAGAAGCAAAAATTAATTAGGACATTAATTTTTTTACAGAAATGATTAAATTAGATATCACTAACTATCAAGTATTTGTAACATAATATAATAAAAATTATAAGACTTTATTAGTACTATTTAGTTTAAACATTTAATCAAAAAGGATTTCATTATTAATGAGAAAATATTGTAGGATTATTAGTAAAAAGTAAACTCTAATCGTAACAGAAAAAGTTTCTAATAAAAGAGGTATTTTATTCATTCTAAAGTAAGTTTTTTTGGTAAACTGCTTAAACTGAAATAATTCTTTTCTATAGGGTAATCAGATAAGTTTAATCTTCATCTAACTTTTGATACAATTTTAGTTTTCTGCCTCTCAAAGTAATGACAAAAATTGACAAGAAGTTTAATTTTCAGTTATTCCTTTATCTCTTGCTAATTTTTAAATTTCTTTTAAAATTTTTTTATTGATTTAATCAGTTTCATTGGAGGCAACTTAAAACAAAATGATGACTAAATCTTAAACTAACCGTTAGTTATAATATAAGCCTCCCAATAAAAAATTTAGTTAATATTTAAAGCTATTTTGTTAATGAAATACTGAATTCTTTTTAAAAGTTAATGTTTTTAATATATTAATTTAATCATCATTCTATTATTTTAACATACGTAAATATTATTTTATATCAAGTTTCTATTTTTGTGATATCTCTCTATTTTTACCTCTTTCATCTTTTGTAAACAGCACCTAACGTTTTGAATTTTACTTTTCTCAATTAACTTTCTTTAATAGTGGTGTTTAAGTTCTGCATGCAGAGCCACTTAGAAAATGGAGTTCGAAACCGATCAATTTTCAACTCCTTTTTTTCCCCCTAAAATTCTAAATATTAATCCCCGTTAATAGGGGCGGGCTGAACTTTTAGTACTTCAGCCAAAAAGTATCGCCGTAAAATTGTCATGCGACTGTTCATCTCATAAGGATACGCCCACACCACCCTCTGATCATTACGTCACTCAATCGATCCGTTTCTTCCTTCCATCTCTCCCCGTTCCTTCTCCTGAAAGCTGGAGCATCGTTTTGCGGAGCGCGCTCACAAACTCCACTGCAACTCTCCGGACGCAACCTCAGAGTTGTAGCGTGTCGGAAAGTAGTTACAAAGGAGAGTTTCGAGGGCTAGGAGAGGGGAAACAGAGGAGTTTATTGAGGTTCTCGATGGAATGTGAATATTTATTGTGATCGTCTGCCGTGACAGTGAGAAGATATTCCGATTTTTTCGTCGGTGGCTCGGCCACTAGCTCACGATGCATCGCTGGATTATTATCGTCTGCGTCTTTTTGGCGGGGATGGGAGAGGGTGAGTAGTATCTTGTAGAAAATAGAGTAGTAAGTAAATGAAACTGAATTAATTTTTTTTTAAAAAAATCAATACTATTCAACAAATAATTCCTAAAGAATTCGATAGAAATATTAGTTTTTGAAAAGTAAGAATGAACATTTTTTTTATTTCACGTTTTGTTCGATTGTGAAGCGATTGTGATTTGCTACATGACTAAAAATGAAATATTTTAAGTTATGAAACTTATGTTTCAGACATAACCAGTTGATATTCTCTTAAATATAATATCATTACATAATATCTTATAGTGTAAATAATTTAATGTTTTATAAATAATTGCTTTAAATTTAAAACAATTTTTTATAAAAATTTTTAAAAATGTATATCAAAATTAAATAAATTTAACATAAAGAATTTAATTTTAGTTATTTTCAATATTTTCCTTTTTTAAATACTTAAATTTTACTAATTTATTTCTGTATTGTACATCAAATTACACTATACGATTAATAGATGTAATTAAAAATAATAATAGTTTCTAATTCAATTTAAAGTAATCAAAAAATTGTGAATACACAATCAAATATAATCACTATAATGAAAAACTATTCTATTAACTTTAAAAATACGAATAAATGTTTTCTTTCAAAATAATGTTTTTCTTCGTAAATATAGCTTTTAATAACATTAGAGTTTGAAAAATAAAAAACAATGAAACAAAAAAGAATAATTTCCAAAATAAAAGCTCTAAATTTGTGTTAAAATAAATAACGTTCAAAAATTTTTCTCGTTCTATATTTCTTTACATTGAGCATTAAAAGTTGTTAACCATGCTAAAATGAATTCTATTCTCTCCATAAGAACTTTTCCAACACTAGTTTTCAGTAAATTTTGTTGCTTTCCTTATAAATTGGCATCGAAATATACCTTTTGAATTTCAAAGATAGTAAAATACAATATAAAGTTTGAAATTTTGTTGAAATTGATAATTTATTTAATTTAACATTAAATAATTTAATAATAATTGAATTGGACATTTACGAAGTTTCATGGAATATTTATGTCTTTAACTAGTTTAAATTTTATAATTTTATAATCAAAATAGGTTTTTCCCCATAAATTAATTGGTGTTTTAATTAAAACGATCTAAATTATTAAATATTAAAAAATAGTTGTACTCTGAAATTACTGACTATCGCATAACACTTAAAAACTTAGTTTGAATTCGAAATAGCTAATTACGATACAAAAATTTTCTTTAACTTATAACAAAACTTAAAAAATAAAATGTAAAAAAAATGATGACAAAAATGAATATTGTTCTAAAAGAAGTTAATTCTTTTATCCATTTTTTGAAAAAAAGGAATTAAAATGGATAACAAATTTAAAATCCTTACTTTAAATTTGTTATACATTTTAATTCTTTTTCTTTTACAGTGACGTTATATATATATATATATATATATATATATATATATATATATATATATATATATATATATATATATATATATATATATATATATATATATATATATATATATATATATATATATATATATATATATATATACCACATTTAGTTGCCTTTTCATTGAGTGAATACAGTTAATAATTCACTCAACGAAAAGGCAACTAAATTTAGAATTATTAAAAATATACAAAAATTAAAAATCTTCAAATTTGAAATATATAAAAAATACAACTATTGAAAGGTAAAGGAGAGTATTAACAAAGTAAATAATAAGTTATAAAAAATTATATTTGTGTTTGGTAGTTTTGCAAGGTTTTGGTGCTTAGAGACAAAATTTAACTACTGTCCGTTGCAACAGCAGAAAAGTACATATGTGCCAATGTGGTCAACACCTGCTGATGAAGCTGTTCATGTTGGTACTTAAACTCATTTTTTTCAAATAAGAGAAGAACTTAACTTTTACAAAATAATTTTATTACAACACTTTTAAAAACTCATTTACAATCTAATAACTATGTATGTAACATGAAATAAAAAAACTACTTACTGCTTATTATAATTAAAAATTAATTTCATTCGCATCATACTGCATGAAAAAAGTAGAAGGACAGTTCTAAATAATGAAAGTAAGTCTTGTTAATAAGGAATTCTTTTGTCATTTGCTTTAACTACCTTCAAAGGCTCTATTTGCCATTGAATCATATAAGTCTTGAATTTTGGTTTGACAAAAATTGTCCGAAACAAAATTCAAAGCTCCTCGAAGTTCAATCAAAGCTTTATTTTGCTTGCCGTTGGCCTAAATACGCCGAACAGTTACCACATATTTTAAACAATATTGAGGTTTGTACTTTTAGCAGGCTATGGCAAAACCAGAACCTTATTTGTTTCAAACCAATTTTTAATGCCATTGGTTATGTGAATTGATGCTCCTTATTTCTGAAATATCCAATTTTCTCCTCCTATTTCAGATCTATTTTCTCCTCCTATCTTTAGAGAAGAAGCTCTGAATTTAAAATTTGAATGTAATCTATATATTTATGTCTTTCATCTAGAAACACTATAGATTAGTCTTTTCAACGTAGCCAACCGATATTCAAACCATTAAACTGCCTCCTCTTATCTGTCAGGTAAAATAAGATTCTTCTTGTGTACCCAGACAATGTTAATAATATTGACAACTGGCCATCTAAATCGAATTGTTTTTCATCAGAAAAAATAATTGAAGTTTATTCAGAGTTCCAAGACATGTGTTCTTTCACCCACTGTAGCCGGTGCTCAATGAGCCTTTCGTTCCATTTAGAATGGCGCTTTCTTTTCTTGAATATGAACGTATCTGATATTTTTATATAGTTGCAAAGCTGGTTACATGTGTGAAGATGGGTCTTGTGCTTTTCCAATGCTTTCATGCGTTTTTTATGTCCTTTAAAGATATTTCCTTGATTACGTAGAGCCAGTTTTTTAAGTTTGCCAATCTTTGCTTTCCTCTGACTCCTTAGATTTTTCAGGAAGTTAAAAGCAGCGTTTAGATTGATGTGTAGGTGCTTCCAAATTTCTCTTAGACTTTTGCCGACATCATTACATGTTACAATTTCCCCTTTTAAAATTAATTTAAATGTTAAGTCTTTTTAACGGTACAAAATTCAGGGTTTTTTTCCCGAGAAAATATATTTCATAAAAGAAAGACTAAAAGAACAAAGTTTTCAACATATTTAACTGCTACAAATTATAAGACGAGAATATTTTTGCAGGTGTCCTACTTTTTTCACAGGCCAAAAAAAAATCCCTAAGTACTATTTTATAATATTTTCTTAGTGGTAAATAAAACTCATTCACTGAAAATAAAAGAAATAGTTTAATAAAATAAAAAATAAAAATGACATTTATTGCGCGATAAAATTTAAAGAGTAATTTGTTCTTCTTTTTTCCAACAATGTATATATATATATATATATATATATATATATATATATATATATATATATATATATATATATATATATATATATATACATACGTTCAAATTTTTATAACTTGAAGTATACTATTTTTAATTTATTAAACAAAAAAGTGTTTTTCTTTTGTCTTACCATACAGAAATCAATAATAATGATCGTGAATATTGCCAAACTTCATAAAGTATATTTTAGACTTGTGAATACTTGAAGAGATAAGTGCTAGAGAGAGTGCGGAAAATATAGATATCTTTTTTGAGACGTCACTTGGGTTATCATTATCAATAAATGCCATAATATAAATATTTATGATACTTTTAGCCTTTTCTTCCAGAATTCGGTCTGCTCTAGAATATAGTACTTTATGTTAAAAATATTTTATATTAATTATTAATTTTGTATTATCCATTAATTTTCAACATGTATTAAATTTCATTAAAAGTGATTTTTGCATGTCACATTTATATTTTCAAAACGATTTAAATTAAAATGTTCCTTTTGAGAATATTAGAAAAATTTCAACTACGCAAGGTTGAATTTTAATATAAAAAATAATAAAAGTGTGCATTTTGCGAGAAGTAATTAGAAGTTTCATTTGATGTTTGAAACAATTGTTATTGCTTGTCGGAAACTTTTTGGGGGTTATCATTGCGATCATAAGTCTAAGAATAAAAGTTGTGCCACTTCACATAAAGGAAGTATATTATACTTTTACAATTTTTTTTCCTTTAAAACTTTTGTGGCACTTTATTAAGACATTTGAATACATAGTTGGAGAAGATTTGAAACTCATAAATTGTATTCTAATTAAGATATTATTCGAAGTGAAAACAAGTTAAACAATAATAATAATAAACAATGTAATATGAACATATGAAAATGTCAATAACTTAATAAAAAATAATCTATTTTACTTAAAAATTTGAGGTGTAAAAATCAATACCTTTATCAACGTGTTGTTGCTAAAAGAATATATGCTTATTATAAATATTCTATACACTTAATTCCAATTGCGATTGGGAGTTCTCGTCAAGTTTTAACGATGGTATAATAACTAATGTTCCGAAACCCAATATAGTGCAATAGTTTTTACCTAGTTACTATCACTTCTGCTTTTTACTGTTATTGTGTTTTATTTATTTATGACACTTGGGCTAGCCAGCTCGCCATGCCATTGGCTATGCGAATTTAAGGCAGCAGGGTCCGTCTTTCTTTACATAGAAAATGAAAGTACGACTTCTCCCATGATAATTGCTCAACGACCGACCACAGGACTTTCGATTCCACAGATTTAACGAGCACGTATATCGTATGTACTCGGTGGGCCTTTGGCGTCATTGGGAATCGAAACTTCCGGACGGAAAGCCGATGTTCAAACCACTTGGAACCACTTGGCACTTGGCCTGCTTTTTACTAAAAAAAGTGGGTATTAGTGAAGGTAAAGAAAGTTCATGTAGAACTGATCCGCTTATTTGATTATTACAATACATTTAACTTATGATCTGTAGAGCATCAATGAGTACTTAGTTTTTCACACAGACACCTCCAACTTAAATATCGAAATAATCCAAAAATGACTGTTAATTTATGTTCTGTTAGAAACTTCCTTCATTTAAAGAATTTTCTTTCATTTTTAGGGAAAGAGGATAACGTAATATGGTTATTCATCGCTTTATAAGTATTTAAAATGCACTCGAAAAGAGCTACATTTTTAAGCAACATTGCAATTTAATTAACCGTAAATTTAGAATTTGGAGATTAAAAAGTTTGTTTTTGTACTTAAATTTTTTGTGAAACAGTTTTTTTCGAAGTTTTTCGTTTGTTTCGAGTCATTTAGTAGAAAATATTTTATATACGTTTAATATTCATCATTCAAAAATTGGATTCTCAGATCTTAGTTAGTTAAAAGTTTAATTAAAATAGTTTGACATTTTTAATAATATTAATAACCATTATAGGAATGAGGAAAAAATATGTTCTAATATTTTATTTTAGTAAAAATTAAAAGAACTTATTATTTATAAAAACTTTATGATTTTAAGTAATAATATCAGTTCTTCATGCTTATAACTACTCGTAACTTTATACAAGTTCCTTAAAGTTCATAAACACATTTTTAAGAATACTGATTTTTTAAATCTTTAGTTATTTAATAATGTATTTGACAAATGATCCATTTAAATAATGTATTAATTATGAATTAATAATAGTTAGAAATAGATATTTTAAAAAATGTGAAGCATTTAGATTTTTATTTTACTTTAATAAGAGGTATCCGGCATTCAGAAAGTTCAAAACATTTCCCTAATAAACGTATCTCTTCTTAAATTTGAGAAGTCACCAAGTACCAAGATGTCTTCCCATTATTCTGCCATAAGTGAAGGACAAAGTGTTCGACGGTCTTCTTGAAAGATACTGAAAAGAACAAAAGGCAGAGAAGACGACTAGCTGAATATTGTGTCTCCGCCATCTGCATAATAACTCCAGTATAGAAAATTTGCACCAATCCCTCATTACTAATTCATGAGAACATTTATCGTTTGCGAAAAAGTTTCCTTGCAAAAGATCGATGGAACATGGCCGCCTCAACCCCTCGAATTCCAAAGGACTGTAGTTATTTTCCGATAATCTAAGCTAAAAGGAAAAGCTTGTTCAAAGTGATTGTTTGTATACTCAGTTAATTAAGTATGTGTTTATTTGTATATTCATGTGTCATTTTAATGTTGTACGATAATTAATATTTTGGTTTAACGTAATGTATGTATTCTCCATTATTTATTAAGATCATATGATTTCAGTTATAAGACAATGAATATTAAATTTACTAATTTTTTAAACGCTATTATATTTATAATTCTTATTTTTATAAACGTAAAAATCTGAAATCCATTGTTAAGCAAATAAACTCAAAGGAATTGGGTTATCTTATTTTCTACGGCTATTGGGTTATCTTATTGAATTTCTTGCCAAGTTTTTTCCTTATTTTTATATAATTTTAAAAACATAGGATCATGAAATTTAAATAATATATTTTAAAATTATATTTAAGTTAAAAGAATATACTTAGAATTCATTATTGCTAATATATTTTCCATACGTATGAAAACTTGGACTCTGAAATTGGATTTTATAAATATAATGCAAAAAAATTAAATTAGTCTAATAATATATTATAATGAAAAGGTTATTATTATTATCATCTGTCTGTGTACATATACATATATATATACCCATACATTATATATATACATTATATATATATATATATATATATATATATATATATATATATATATATATATATATATATATATATATATATATATATATATATATATATATATATATATATATATAGCATAGATTTATATTGAATCATGAAAAAATTACCAAAGAATGAAAAAACTAGTTTCTTATACTTAATATGGAAAATATAAAGAGATAAATTATATTTAAAAATATAATATATTTAAAAAATATAATTTTATTCATAAATTAAAGTAACAGATTTATAAACTTTTAACATTTAATTGGAATATGCCCTTAAAAATGCATTTAATTAAACGGAATTTTCCTTTTTTATTTTCCATCATATTTTAAAACACAATATTAAGAAATATTAAACAAAATGATTGTATATACAAATGAAATCTTTTAAGTAAATGGATTAAATCTTCATGCATTAACATACACCCACTCATCCCATTTTTAGCGGTATTTTTCTATGAAGCTTTGTGAACCACTCCCGACTTAATGTGAAATAAAAACTTCCAATAAAAATAATGTTATAATAATAGGAAATGTAAAAGTTTATTTTAGATAAGTAAAAATTTTCCTTTTTCAGTTAAAAAAAAGGATAATCATATTTTATATTATTTTTAATTTAATAATTTAAATTTTATAAATGAAGTGTGTAAAAATATTTTTCTGTCATAAATTTTCATTTAAATGTGATTTGCTTGCATTTTTTCAATTATATATTTAAATTGTTTAGTTATAAAACAATGTATAAGCGACAGCATGTCACAGTTTCATACCTTAAGCAAATTAAGTGGTGCAGGTCTATGTGTTTGCAACTAATTGTGCGTTTACAACTAGTGTTTTATATGTGTGTAAATAACCAAGTTATGTTTTTAACTATAACCTTTAAAACCAATCCCCACTAAAAGGGGAAAGCTTTGTCCCTAAGATTTCAAAGTTCATAAGTCATATGTTGGTCTTTGGATAGGTTAGGAACAATTACGGTTCTTTCGGGCATAAGAATAACGTCTGCAACAACCGAGTGACTGCAAATCCTTTTAAAAACATAAGAATTAAGAATTGGATGTTCCATTTTCCAAACTTAAGAGCGTGAGCAAGTAAGATGAATCAACTTACTTTTTTGAAGTATGTCTTAGAAGACAAATTTGAAAAACATTAATACATAAAAAGGTTAACGACATCACAACATCAAATATGCGAAAACGGTTTCAGTGTTGAAATTTTTGAGAGTCTATTTACTTAAGTGGTTCGGACAACCCCCCACCCTCCGCTATTTTGTGGTTCTATATCGCATCGCTTACTCGTGAGTCACGCAATGTGGGATGCGTGACTATTTTCACGAAAACTCATCAGTCACGGGAGTGGAGGTTATCCCAATTCGGGAAATTTATATTATTTCTCTCCCTCTTTTTTCGTGGATCACTACTATTTGTAAAATACGTACTCCATCTCGTTTGAGAAGGAAAAATATATAATGGGGTATTTCATAATATTTTCTGTTCTAAATTCACACACACATTGGATATAATTCCAAAACTACTTTTAGGAATTAAATAAATTTTGAATACTTCAACCCTTAAATTAATTTGTTAAAGATAAAATGAGTACAAATGCTTTTAAATTTTATCCAAAAGTACTAGAAATTTTTTATTAAATTCTCTTAAATCCATTTCAAACTTATCGTAATTTTTGAATCTTTCGATCAGAAAATTCAAGAATGGCGTTAAGTTTGAATTACGTTTTTCATGTCACTGTCCCGTGATACATGAGGAATAAATAGTGAAAATCTGTTTTCAGAAAGCTGAAAAATAGTTTGTAGTTGTAAAGAAAATACAGAGATTATCTGTAAAATTTGCAATGGTGGAAAAAAATTGCTTCTATAAGAAAGCAGTTTTGTTGTAAAATTAAGTTATAATAAAAACAAATTACCTTAATTTTGCTGGGGCTAACAACTTCTGGGGCATCAATGGGCAACATTATTGGCCCATTATTTATTATCTTTCTCCGGACCGGTGTATTTTGGCCAGTATTCCATCGAGACCGTAATGGTAGCCGGGCCATCCAACTATGAAGGGATGGCCATGGGCAGCACAAAAGGTTTTTCCAGTGGTTACCCAGCTGTATGCCAGTAATTTTGTATTTGCTTTTTAATAACGAAAAACATATAAACTAATATTTAGAATAAATAGTTTATAAATAAAATATCTCAGAAATTTCACTATTAAAGACTAGAGTTCATATGAAAAGCTGCCTGAGAAAAAATCAATATTTTATATTAATTACACAGAACAAATAAAATTTAAAACTTAGATTTTTTGATTTTTAAACTTTGTGAAATAATTTATCAATTAATTCTATATGTAGTAATATTAACTTTTTGTTTTAGAAAAATTTTTAGCATTGCTGTAATTGTGTATTATAAATTTAATATGTAAAATTCACTTGATCGTTTCAGATCTTTATTAATTTCAAAACTCTAAGAGAAAATCTGATACATAAAGATTCAGCAGATATTAGAGTAAATTAAAAATTATTTTGTTTCGTTTTATAAGTTTTGTGTAGGAATGTAAAATTTAGATTTTTCTAGACGTTATGAGATTAAAGGATTTGATACTTGATTAATTAACATCTCTAGTATTTATGATAATTTTGCATAAAATTAAACATATGTATTCTGAAAGTATTACTGTCTTTTGATTGCATTTTTAAAGAACTCAGAGTAATACTAAATTATAAAAGTAACAACATGTTATTCAAATACTTTTTTAACATAAATATGTTGAAAATAGATTTATTAATCCCTGTAAAATTTTCCAAGTTTGCTGTTCAAATTCCAGATTGTTATTAAAAGTAATTTAGTTTTCTTAATTAGTAATGCATTCCTGTTAAATTCTCTAAAATGAAATAACAAGACATTCGTATTTTAAGTCATCTCATCCACATGTTAAAAATATTTGCATACAGATTCATAAAATAAAAAAGAAATACGATATGAACTACTTTATTTACAAAGAAATTGAACCAAATAAAATCAATACACATTGAAATATATTGAATACAAAAATACACAAAATTATACATTATATCGAGTTCAACTAATTCTCATCCTTTTGTAGTATTTTATAGAAGCTGAACACACAGACGCAAATTTAGAAGAAACGTCTATTTTTTATTAAATTCCTATTCATTTCTCTAAAAGCAAAATTTTCTTTTTTACTGAAAAAATCAATAACAGTTTTCATCAATGTTAATAAATTTCATTCCTCATTCATTAAATGGACAGTTGCGAATGTACACACGTCACTGCGCCTTCTACAGACAAAAAATAATTAACAAAATTCTGGGTACTAAAACATTCTCGTCAATAGACGTCCTTGTCTTGTAACAGTATTCTGTAAGAATGTTCCTAAAGGATAAATGCGGAAGTTAATTACTTTCTCCCGACTAGATAAATCAATTTCTTTTCAAATTATGTGATATATTTCATCCACTAAGACGTGTACACCGAAAATATTTCGTCTAGGTAAAAGAATAATTCCTATTTAATCAAAAGACATCAGAGGAATTATACTTAATGTCCCATAGACTGTGGTTGTGTGTGTATAGGTTGAATTTAAAGTGTCGCATAGGTTGATTTTGAAGAATAAAGGAAGTAAAATACTAAAAATATATGTAAATATAGAATGGTGTATTAAATATGGAATGGTTTAGCCAAATATATATAAAAAATGTGGAACAAATAAATTTTGAAAATAGAATAAAATTTTAGGATATAGAAAATAATAATGTTTACACATAAACATAATTTTACATTACAGAAAGTATTAAGTTACAAAATATTTATATTAAAAAGGAATAAAATTTTCCTTTTACACCAATCCTTTCATTCTTGGTTTTTTCTTATGTATTTAATGGAAAAGAAATATATTTTTTTCGAAATATTAAATTAGTAAAAATAATACAGTAAAAATATAGGAAACGTCTTAAATTATTGGATTATATATATATATATATATATATATATATATATATATATGATATATATATATATATATATATATATATATATATATATATATATATATATATATATATATATATATATATATATATATATATATATATATATATACTTTTCATTATTCAGAAATTTTTAGCTTAACAACAGAGCTTGTGAAATTTATATGCCTCTTATGAAGTAAAATTTATTTGTGTGTGCAAACTATAATTTAATTTATAAAGTGAACAAAATTTATCGTGAAAATAGTACTAATTTTTGCTTTTTAAAACAAACAACTCAAAATTCTTTTTTTTAATTTTAAAATGATTATATCTACATTTTATAAAATAAAATATAAAAACTATTTTTTTAAAAAAATATATGATTAATGTGAGTTAAGTAAATAATTTAATCAAAGCTTAAAATTAGACTAATTAATAAATGTCAAAAAAATTTGTAGCAGATCATTATTTTTCAGAGTTAATATGTTACAAAACCGTATTATATATTAAACTATATGAAATATTAAAGCTATTATTTTTATTTCATTTCTATGGTAAATCATTATAAAAAGTATTTTCTGATAAAACTTTTTATTTACAAAATTTATTTTAAATAAAATGATTCTTATTTTGGTGCAGTATGTAGATAATAATAATGCATAAAGCTGCATTCTTATTTATTTATGAAATGCTAAATATTACTATTTAATTTTGAATATCTAATGGAAATCCTAATGATTTGCCAGAATTTGCAACGGACAATCAACTTTTTAAAAGGAATTTGCTTCGTTAGCAAATTGATTAATATTATTTTAGTTCCCAAGAGAACATTTCCTATAATTCTGAAAACTGCATTGGCCAAGGGCATAGTCTAATCATAACATAATGTTCAAACGTGTACTGTATGAATCATTGTGTTTATTTACCAAGAAGTGTGACACATAAGTTGCTTACAATCACATCCAAACTCAGTCACACTTTCGATGACCTTCTGTTTGAACAGATGTGCCCTTTTCCAAAACACATGTGGCTCAGGAGTCAGATACAGCATAAACAAATGTCACACATCTTGAAACTATCAATAACTCATTCCAAGTGATTAAAGATGGGAAGCCTTTAAATGACCGTAAATGCCGTCAGGTCAGCTGGCCAGTTGCCATCCAAAAAGGAATTCGAACATCTGGGCTTCGATTAGCTCCTTTACTCCCGGAAAAATCCCACCAGTCCCTTATGTTTCGCTGATTAGTTAATGGAATCAGTGTCATGTGCTTTGAAATTTCTCCTTTTGAGAAAAATATGTAAGGGAAGGAAAATTAATTATTTCAAACGTGGATAAAGTTTCATGTATAACGAATTTTTTTTTTTAATTTTCAAAGGTATTAATAAATAAATTAAATGTTTTTTTTTTCTTTAAATCTATTGTCTCGTATAAGATTTCCTCAAAATATTCCTACTGAGCAAAAATTTTTAGCTAATAACTATTTTTAGCTTTTTTCGTTACTGCAGAGTTTAATGATATTGTATGAAAAGACAGAGTTATAAGAAAAAAATTAGTTTTTCTGAATCTTCACTTTATTTTTTGATTTGTACACATTATTTGCATATTAAATTATTATTACATACAAGTTATATTAAAAAAATTCCTGATAAAAAATTTTTCTTAAATTTCAGGAATTTTTTTAATATAACTTAATGTATACTGTGCAGGCAAACTTTACATTTGCGCTGGCTGGAAAACTTCAGATTATATATATTTTCGTATCATTAAATATTAAGGTAAAACATTTTCGTATCATTAAATATTAAGATAAAATTCATTAATCTCACAATGTTTACTCTCTATCTCGTAATAAAAACATGTATATTTGTAAATATTATTCATTTGAACATTGAATATAATCTATAAGAACAGCACAATATTTAATATAGAGAAGTCTTTGTCAAAATGCTAATGGTAAATCGCTGATTGATAAAAATTCAAATTTTAATAGCTTGTGAGAAGTTTTTTTTATAAAGTTTTTACATTATTCATCATTTTTGAATGCATAAATTTTTATTGCATATAACTCCAAATTAGTGTTCAGAAAAATAGTTCGACTCAAGCCTAATTATGATCGCTGAATTTTTTTCTTCTGTTTACTGTATATTTATTTAATGTACATTTTATTCATATGAAAAAATATCAAAATTACTAAAATTACTTTCCTTAGAAAAAATATATGTGAAACAGTTTGTCTGCGGCATTAAAAGCCAGAAGATAATGAGAATTTGTGGACAATATTGAAATGAAAATAAGCTCAGGACGTATAAAAAAATCCAATTTACTTTTCTCAACGGAAACTTTAAAATGTTGTTTTTTCTAACTATCTACTTTTACATTTGTAAATTTTTAATCACATGTAATAAATATATAGGCTAATTTTTAATAATGTTTAATAATTGATAACAACTTATGCATGAAATTACCGAATTTTTAACGTGCCCTGTTTACTGAATAAAAGCAGTAGTGTGCAAGACTTATTCAAATTCTACAGTAGCTTCCAAATATCTTTTTCTTTCTTTCTTTTTTTATAATACTTATAAAATATGTATCGCAACATTTGATCTTATCTTTCTAATAATTATAAGGTTATAAAGGACAATATTTTCTTATAATTTTCTGAAGTAGTACGTCGCTTAAGCTATCAGATTGAAAAGATGTCTCATGCTAATAAAGATAAGAAATTTGCATCAACATGAAACCTTATTTCAGCGAATTTTTATTTATTTATAAAAATATTATTTAATTTATTTTACAAGGAATTCATACATTATTTAAACTTGATATAAGAGTTGGACAGAATATTAATAATATTAAGAAATATTAAAATTCTCAAATGCAATAAATCTGCTGATACATTTACTGAAATTTATCTGATTTATGTTAAATAATTAAGTATCTTAATATACTTATATGGATTAAATAAAGAATTTAGAAAATGACCATGTTCTTGAATATTTTTAAGGACATCTTCTACATTTTAGTTACTAATTTTGAGATCAATTGATCCAAATTTAACTTTAAAGATAACGATTCGATTAATAGTCATCGTAAATATATGCTTCTTCTATTTCATTATCTTTCACGAATGATAGTGTGATTTGTGACACAGATTCTAGCTCTGCTTTTTTTCCAGTTGCTTATTTATGACATCAGATGTCGCTAAATATAGTCAACCACCTCATAATTTTGAACCATGGTTACATGATTTAGTAAACACCTTAACTAAGATTCTTATTTCTACATTTCAATAGGGGAGAGACATAAAGTTATATAACTCTATTATTATTCACAAATTCTTTCAATACGCCTCTATCTTCAGCTGGGTATTGTAACGAACTGGTTACCATCTGAGGATGGCAGACATGACCTTCGAGCTCCCCGGCACCAATCGGTGAAATATACAAAGATAAAGATTTAAATAAAATTTCGATACCAACAATTGCGAATTAAATCTGGATTCGCTTAGCTACTCATTGATAAATCTTCTAATAGACCCACCAAAGTGCTATTCTCAAAAGTTCCTGTGGCGTAATGTGATCAACACTAGAATGGACTGTTGCCACTGATTATTTATAAATGTTAAAACTAAATTGGCTTTGACTCCGCATAGCAGATTGAAGGATAGAGCGCTAATTATTCGACTGCTAGCTCGACTTATGTACAATAGTGTGCACAAGAGTAAAATTACTTGTGTTGGAAATGAAGAATATACACTGGAATACGGAAATCTCTAAAATTATTAGAATAGTTAAGCATTCTGTAAAATAGCTCCAGAAAGCTGTATTCCAAAAATGATATTAACCAAAACAGAATAGTTACAAAAAAATCAGCTTTAAAGCATTGATTAGAGGATCTTCCAGTAAGATTACAACACACTTTAATATTGAATTTGGATACAACTATACAGATTTTGGCATACATATTGTACTAAATTTGACTGATATTTGATCATCAACACCATCAAATGTATCAAAGATGATGTTCACCATCTCTAATGTTTTTGATTCGAGAGTCAACTTTGGAATGTTTTAGTCTAGCTCTTCATGTGAAGCGACGTACTTCTCATTTGCTGAAATATACAAGACGAATTTTTCTTTTGATTTCTGATCACACATTTAGCAGATTTTCAAGGTAAAACATTTTCAATCATCTCACCACAACTTTCAATAATCTCTTATATAGTCTCACATAAGAATGCCTTCAAAATTATTTCATCGCTAAAACTAAGTTCATCTGTATATAAGTTGAGTTCCTTCTAAGTTTAATACAGTCCTTAAATCTATATCTTAATCATAATTTAAGAGTACTATTGGTACATTCTATGTGCTTGACTGATCTCTATTTTCATTTGCACCATTCGTTGTTAAGAACGTCTAGAATTCTACAAATTCCCTTTATTTCAGTAGTAAAGCAATTATTGCCTTCGCTTTCATTATTACTTGTTGGAAGTTATTTTTTTCCATGCATAATTCTCAATCTTAAAGGAATTGCGAACTAACGTCCGAAACACTAAAACTGATTTAAACTTTAGAGTCGAGTAAACAAGGGTAGGATAAAAAAATTTTACAATTATAAATTAGTCTAAAATTGAATAGTTCAAAAAGGAAATGTGTAAATTGTAAAGTGAAAATGTTCATTCTTCAAAATAATGTTATGAATTCAACTAAAAAAATCGAGAAATATATTGTACTTTGAAGATAATTGAATAATTTCTGTTTGTAGCCAATATTTATAAAATTTACGGTTCAATAGTTGCAAAATAAACTTGGATTTCTCAATCTGAGAAACTAAAAAAGTTATGTATATAAAAAATCTTATGGAATGCAGAAATTTGAAAAAGATAACTGAAATTGTTTATAGTAACGGTGCAGATTATTTTGAAACGCTTTATGTCGAATATTTTTGACCCTACAATTTTTTCCGCTACTTTTTATTCCTTTTTTATGTACTGTGTTGTTTAGTTCTTGTATTATTTAGTATTTTTAAGGTTGGTAAAATTTCAATTATATACATTGCATACTAATTATTACTATTTATTTGTATACACTATATAATATTTATTAAAATTTATATTGTTTTACTTAAAAACAAAGGCTGATGATCCACCATTTTTTAAGTTTTGAATTTTAAGAAATGGTAATTTTTACATTTACTTTGAGATACCTTTCATACAGAGGCCTAATAGTATTAACTTAAAAGAATAATTTTTACCAGTTTGTAGTTATATGACGTAATCATTACTCAAAGTTATTTACTTTAAATATTATAAATATAATAAAATGTAAATGTCTTATACGATTTAAATTGCAAATTAAAAAAAAATGATTCCATATTAGTTAGTATAAAATCGCATAAGAATTTTTTTCCAGTGGAAAGAAAAGAAAAAATTACTTTAAAAAATGTTTCGCAAAAGATTTTTTATATATTAAGTTTAATGAATTCATTCATTGTGAAATAGCTATTTAATAATATAAGTACCCGCCAAATTTTGTTTGAATGAGATTCATTTACATAATGACGTAAACAGATTAATGTTTTAAATTTATTAAAATTTAAAACTGATGAAAGAAATGGAATCAAATAGTAAACAATTTTAATTAATCTATATAAATTAATTTTTTAATTAATTATTCTTTAAATATAATTTTAAAAGACTATGATGATATATTATTCTCTATTAGCTTTAAGTACTTGAAGTTAATTCGAATCATGCGTTGCATTTATTGTCTTTAAGATTAGAAATGAAAAACAGCTAAGAGTTTGAAAATCAACAACTTTCGCAATTGCCAAGGAAATGTAATCACCTTTTGTTTACGTATCTTGATAACCTGAATTGCGTTTCACCGTTTGTCGCCAAATAAAGTAAGGAGCTTTATAAAGAGCTTACAACACTCCCATTAGTGTATAACCATTTAGGATCTAATTTCAACAATAAATGTGATATTGCCACGAAAGATGATATCTTAAAAGGTTGGTGAACTCGCCATTACTTAAAAACCTAAACACCTACTTTGTGATATCCAACACGCACAACTTTTCTAATCCTTTAGGGATCTGAAGCCACGTCCATCTAGAAATTAAAGGAAGGAAATGACACTTCATACAGTTAGCTATTTTATTGGTAAACACAATTTTCTTTGGCACATCTTTTAAATATCTGTTAATAAATATAATTCATTCTTTTCGATTAGACTACAAAAATTTGACGCATTTGCTAATAACAAAAAAATTTAAAAAAAAGTTTAGAGAGTTTTTATTATTTTTTTTTTGGAAGTACATTTATATTGCGAAAAACAAAAAATAAAAATATGTATAGCTTTATTTCCTTTCTTATTATTTTTTTCACCACACATTCACTACAAAGAAATAATAATTCAATTTTGAGAAAAAAAAAGACTAAATATAAATTAATTTCAATTTATATTTTAATGTAATTTTTTATTCAAATATTTTAATTATTTGGAAATATTAGAATAATAATTTTAAATGATTAGCATAAAGTGATTAATAGTTCTCAGAATTTTCTTAATAAGTTTATTTGTAAAAATTAATTAACGATGAAGATGTCAGTAAATTTATATTTAACTTTTATTTCTTAAGCATCGAGGGTGAACATAAAATTAGAAGCTAAGTATGAGAGATAAAAACGCTTATATATTTATCGTTATATCAATTTGCATCACAGTAATTATTGTTCCTATTAAGTAAAAAATAACAATAAAAGTATACTGGATATGATTCCAATATGGACATGGATTCATTAATTTTTAACTACTTATTTATGTGTATGCAACTGTGAAGGGAAGTTCATGATAAAATTATTAATTTCACATAAAAATTGGACCTCTTTTATGATTTATAATCACTTGAGTACTATGTTAAGATTCTAATTCCTATCTCTTTCTTTTAAGGAAGGAATACTATATTAAAATCTTAATTTTAATCACCAACTTAATTTCAGGGAAAATCAACAATTTTAGAAATCAGCTTAATGCAATGCAAATTTCTCAGCCCAATATAATAGTAGCTATCAAGCTGATAAAAATAGTAATCTCAAATAATCTTTAAGAATAAAACGGATTTTTTGATTCTCTGTGATTTGTGTAGAATATTGATAAATATTTGTCAAAATTTAAAGATGTAACGCGATTAGAAGTGTTGAACTTTTCTCTTGTTTTTTTAGAAAAAAAAATTAAAAGAAGAATCGTTTACAGCTTCTGAAAAAACAAATTCTCGTACGAAACATTAATGCTGAAAAGTAAGGGATGATTATAGTACAATTATCACTCTCATTCAAGACTTTCTATTGCATAAAAAATATAAACACATCACTATTTCAAAAACAACGCAATAGCTTTATAAGTGATCGATATAAGTAATAAATATTTATACAATATAATCAGCAGTATAATTTTAAATTAGTCATTACTTTCAAAGCAAAACTAATTACTAATTCAAAAGCAGCATTTTTTAAAGAGTTCAAATATAAAATCTATTTTTATTTTTTGAATAGGGACTGAATATGTATTTATCATAGTAATATCAGTATTTCACGATTATTCATAAATGTATGGACCATGTGAAAGTATTGAACGATAAATGGGAGCAATTTAAAACACTCAAAAGCTTTTAAATATTTTTTAGGAAAGGGTATGATTATAATGTAGACTCATTATGAGGTAGTATCTAAAATCCTGAATTTTTATGTACCGATCATCGATAGTAATTTCACCTTAATATATATTTTTTAATTTTGTTCAAGATACTACAATATACATTTAAAAATGAGTTCCGTTTGAATATAACCGATTCTACTTGCATTGAATTCGTAGAAGAGAAGAAAATTTTTTGTACAGGTTATTTTCTAGAAAAATGTGTAGAAATGAATTTCATTTAAAAAGAGCGCTATATCTTAAATTTTACCTTTTACATAACATTATTTAAGTCTATTAGAGCCATTCAAAAATAGCCAATAAAATTTACAAGAAAATGTTTCCTCTGTGTCTTCATAAATATCTTTATTGCATTTTTAGATATAGTGATACCTTGATGGAACTAATAATTTGTGATGCATATGAAAATGTACGTAATTATGAGTCTCATTTTAATGAATTTAACATCAGACAAGTTGTTTTTGCTTAATTTTGATTAATATTTTATTTTGCAATTAAATAAATTTAAATTTGAATTTCAAATTATAATGTACTTCTTCCAATTATATTTCAAAATTGCTTTTTGAGTGATATCCTTGAATTTCAACTCTTTTTTTCTAGCAATGACTCACTAAATTTTAATGCATCGTTTTCAAAATTATAATTAGAACATTATTAGTTTTTAATTAGTTTAAATAGATAGAATTTATCTCAATAGGATTATGTTTGACTTCGTCAACCAAAAACTATCAAAAATTATTAGGTTTCATGTCAAAAGAGATGATTTTATTTATTTTAACAACATTTGCAACAGCTAAAAAGTTACAAAAACTACAAAACCAAAATTGCAGTTGCATTTCTAACAAATAAAAAGTTTTTTTTTCTTTCTTCTAAAAAGAAAAAAGTTATTAAAACGTAAATATTGCTTCAACTGTTATTTTAACCTTGTTTAGAAATATTGTTTTAACCCTGTTTAGAACTTTCACGAAGCATAATTCATTAAGTAAAAAGGAAAGCAATGATGGCATAATAATAAAATATCACTTTGAGCTTTTTTTTTATTCTCTCATTTTACTTCATGCAAACAATAACATTTTTTTTATAAAGCATAATATTTAATTCATAACATAAACTAAATTTTCAGCTGTAATCAAGGTGAAAGTAGTCATTATCATATTTTGCTTAATGGCAAAATAACAACTCGGTATAAATGTGATTATCAAGCTAGTTAAAATATCAAAAAGTAATATATAAAATAGTAAATATTAAAATGGATGTTTTTTAAAAACTTTTCATACTTTAAAACATGATTAAAACTCAGGAGAATCATGATTCTCCATATGATAAATAAAATATTATTAGACTTTTTCTTTATTATATATTTCATAAAAATGACAATATTTTTATAAAAAATATATATTTGTTGCTTTTTTGTCATAGGAGAAAATTCGCGAAATCTAAAATTAATCAGATTGAAATACATATTTTTTTGAGTACGTAGTTTGATTTTATCAAACAAAATAGGAAATAATATACATCGAATTAATTTTTTTGCATATTTCGCTTTTTATTTGCCTTTAGAAAGAGAGTTGGGGAGAGAACGAGAAATTGGGAAATCGAAATCCTTCTGCTAATAAACATTATAATTGAAAATTTAACGTGTGATTTCTTGTTATTCGAAAATGCAAGTTACAGTAAATATTCTTACTTCATTTTAATATTCCAGTAACATTTGAAATGTATGTTAATTTTTTTTATTTAAAGATTTAAGTTAGACTAGAATTACAGTTTGGAAAAATATCGAAACCAAGAATATTTTTAAAATGTCATGCAGCAATTCTGACTTCCAAAAGTAGAGTAATCATTTTCTTCTGAGATGCTCAAGTAAAATTTATTTATTTTTTTGTTGCTGAAACTGAAATAAATATATTTATTTATTTAAATGCATCCCTTTTTTACAGTATATAGCGTTTGAATTTTATTTAAAAATATATCTACATAGTTTCTTTGAGAGATTTGTTACATTTTTCCAATGTATCATTCTTTGAAAATGATGTAGAACTTAA
Organism: Latrodectus hesperus; assembly: GCA_037975125.1. Taxonomy (NCBI): domain Eukaryota; kingdom Metazoa; phylum Arthropoda; class Arachnida; order Araneae; family Theridiidae; genus Latrodectus; species Latrodectus hesperus. The sequence goes on from CM075850.1 coordinate 34,996,487, forward strand.
TCTTTTATAAACTTAACAATTATCAAACACAGATTATCAATTGACAGACACATTAAAAGCAAGTAATGTTTCTGTACTGTATTACTGTAAAAAAAATTAAATTTTTATCTTATGATAACTATTAGCTAGACAAAAAATATTAGTTAGACTAAAAGTATATATTTTTCAATATTGCTTATGAATTATAATTTATAAGCAATACTAAAAATAAAATGGCTTGCTCTAATTGCAACAATTTTTGTATAGAAGTTTTAAGAATAAATATTACAATTTGGCAGCTCGAAAACTGATATTTTGCTGATAAATATTTCTTCATATTTATCTTAAATGCCAGAGTTCAGGACAGCAAATCATCCAAAATTTTAGAAATTGATAACTTCTAAATGTTGCTTACTGTCTATATATATGAAAATAAAGATTTTAAACATTCTTCAATTTAACTTTTTGTAGAAATAAATATTATCTGTAAGAAAAGAAAGAAAAAAAAGACGAAAATATTACGTTTTAACAATTTTAACATTCATCCATCTTAGCTGTTAAGATTAGGCAAACTATATAAAACGTTTAAAATGTATTATTACAATATTTATAAGCGTTTTATTTAATCTTTAATTAATCGAATGGAATACATAATTTTAATATATTTGATATATTTTACTTTTAAAATATATTGGTCTTTATGATGAATACTTATAAAAATCTATCAAATCACAAAATTCGTATAGTGAAGAATCATAAATCATGCAAAAAAACTTCATTTAAGTAAAAAATGTTGGAGATTACAATTAACTATACAGATTAATATTCCCAGTAAAAAACTTTATTAAAATATTTATTGTATATTATACAAACATTGAATTATATAATTTCTTTTACTTTACTATTTAATCTAAAAAATATCCTTTTTTAATAAAATTTTCTTTCAAAATATAATAGAAATTAAAATTTCATAAAAATACACACATTATGAAATGGTGGAAAATTAAGGCCATAAGGCTCATCCACTGCTTACCTAATGAATGTTCGATTTAATAGTTGGTGGAACCACCCTTAGGGCGATACATGCTTGTATATGATTCAGTAAAGAGTAAAAGAGGCTCCTAGTGTTACTCTACGATACATTCTGCCAAGCATTCACCAGTTGTTGCTCCAGATATACGATATTTTGAATAACCTGAAGGCGCTCTATCAAGTCACAGATATGCTCGATAGGGGAAAGGTCTAGTAGTCTTGCTAGTCAAGGAAGAGTAACGACGCGAAGGCAGTCGAGAGATATGAGAGCAGTAGGGGGTCTGGCACTATCTTGTTGAAAACTGACTCCTGGAAGACGTGTTATGAAGGATAATATAATCGCAGTATATCGTAGAGATTTTAAAGACGTGTGGAGGATGACTAGCGATGACCTACTGTCGTATGAGATAACCCCTCACAATAGGGGTTATGGTGGCATGGTTTTGTGAAACAAAAGCTGATTGAGATCGTTGGTCCGTTCCGGACTTTACAGACACAAACACTATTGTCTTCGGATTCAAGAGTAAAGTGGGATTCATTAATGAACACTAAGAGATGCCAATCTGATGACAACCCTGATTATCAGCTGTGACACCATTCCAGACAATTCTGCCGATAAGGGTCAAAGGCTGTGAGCATAAACCCGTTTCATTCCAGCACCGTGTGTGAAATGGTGGAAGGTGCACCGAGGAGTATGGAAGGGGTTGTAGTACGTCGAATACTAGATACTGTTGAAACAATTCAGGTATATCGAACAATCCTCCAATCTTTGTGCAATTTACAGTCCAGAGCCTTCTTTATGTCGATGAATTCCTCGCGGCAACCACTCTCACCTTTGCACAATTTGTACATTACAAGTGACTACCAATTTCACTCAATTTCACCCAGCTTCACGCATTCCAACAATGTGATCATGGTTCGAAGACATTCAGTTGCTTATGAGGTCATTAAAAACGTCGTGATCGCACCATTCGTTTATTTCTCGGGTTAATCCCAACGGCAGAAAAAGATGAATTTCTTAAATTAAAAGGAAAAAAAAAAAATCTAAATTCGTCTTCATCTTATTCAAAATGCTGAACCATTCCGTTTCTATTACTGGTACCATATTTTGCAAGATATTTGTGCTTACAAAATTTTATTACAATCGGATAAATCGTACTTTCTGCATCGAATAGCAAAAGAGTATATATATATATATATATATATATATATATATATATATATATATATATATATATATATATATATATATATATATATATATATATATATATATATATATATATAAGCACTTGATATACCTATATAGCTGATTTTGTTATTTTAAAATAAAAATACAGGAAGATGTTTGAAAATAATATACCATTTCTTACGATAAAAAGGTAATGAGTTATTTATATTTTAATCGAATTTGTTATATTTTATTACAGTGAAAAAAAATTATAAAAAATTCTCAAAAATTGTAAACGGGTTGCCGATTAAAATATATGAAAGGAGCAAAATTAATTCAAATTAATGAAAATTCATCTCTTAGCGTATGTACTTTCTATACTAAAATACACAATCAAGAAATGAAATTGAAAATTATAATTAAAATGTCTCAACGATACAAACGTGATCATTCAACATTTTTTAATCCAGAAATTCTTTTTAATTTAATGAAAGTAGAGGCTCACAAATTAAATTGATTATGAAAATGATTATTACTACGTTGGATTAGATTAATGTAATATGGCTCCATCTGTCAATTTCTGCCAACTGATACCTCGAAATATAACTGTTTTCTCACTTCAAACCATATCCGATCAACACATACATCTTTCTTTCCACAACAAGTCGCACTAGTGGAGGCATATTATACTCTACAAGACTTATAACTTGCATAAATCTTCTGGTACTTTTCCGTTTCGCCGGCGCAAATATCGCCAAGCGAAAATTAAGTCGCCAATTGGTGACAACACACAGTATACACATAAAAATTTTTTACATAATGTTGTTTTACATAAAAAATTTTAAATTTATTTATTTAATTGTTGTTTTCGTGTTCACGCTATGCGTGGAATGATGGATGCCAGAGCCTCACTTTATTTACTTATTATATTAGATTACAATTTACCTGGTGATGCATATTTCAAAATCTTATTTTTTTTTAAATATTTTTTTTATGTGAATTTATTACGATTATTATTTTTTAAGACATATTTTAAAAATCCGATATTTTCTAGAGAGATTTTATGAAATTATTAAATTTGTATATATATTAACAATGCATAAAATTATAAAATGGGGAAAAAAAGAGTCGAAATAAAGTCGTTGACAGTAAAAGGCCGTCACATGTTTTATGGAAACGTAGCAGTAAAAGGTTACCCGCGGAGATAATTCCCTCTAGTGCCGGTTGTATCATTTTTGGCGACTTTATCGCCTGCGCCGGCGAAACGGAAAAGTACCAATCTTCTCAACGAGATAACTTTCAATTGAGACTGGAGTCGACAATATTAATTTCCAGCTTGAGAGAAATACTTTTCCTAATTACCCTACCACGGACGAAACTAATTGTATTTATTTCACATTAGCTATGCAATGATGTGTAAATAAATGCTTAGTTTAATTCTTAAATTATTATTATGTTCATTTTTCTTATTATCTTAATTATGCTCTTAAATAATTTTCGGAAACTATCTTTCTGAACTTTAAGCAATCCTTTAGAACAAGAGTAAGTCAACATCTGAAATGTTCATTTTAAACAAATTCCACGCCAAACTTTTTGAGTATTAATATTTCGCGATATATTAACATGCAACACGAGAACCATTGATTTGAATCATTGATCAGGATCATATTTTTAGTCATAAATATAAGATCTTTAAAAGTTCATTTCTTAATATATAGAATTATTAAGTATTTCATCATTTTATAACAATTACATATAATTTTAGAAATTATAAAAATACACGATATATAGCATTGATAAATAAATTGTGTTCTTGCATTGCCAAATTCAATATACATTAATAATAAAATATTCACATATATTTATTGAACCCATCCATTTAAGCATATAATGTAATTTATTTCAGTGACACCATTGATGAAAAATGTAATTTATTTAATAACGAGCTTAAACTTTATTTTCTTCCAAAATACTTGGCAATTATAATGTTTTTTTCTTGTACAAAAGAATCACCAGTTTTGAAATGTACTCAAATCTCAACGAAATTATCAAGTATGGAACTATGATTTCTTCTTATGAACTCAACAAGCGTTTATAATAACCAAAAGATTCTAAAAAATATAGTTTGGAACATTATTCCAAACTAATTTATATTTTGTGAAATAACTAAATAAACCAGTAACTGTTTATGAAAAAAATTATTTGAATGTTTTCATCAATTAATAAGATTAAAGCTATATTTTGAGATGAATAATGAAAATTGAAATATAATAGACTAATATCTATCCATAGCTAAGAAACCATTCGAATTTCAAAGCATGTAACACAATACCATTTCACTATTTTCCCTAAATAAATCACACATGGAAGAACAAAAAAAAAATAGAGTCAATATTAACTTAACAGGAAGAAAGAAACGTTTTTATTCCCCAGGTGAAACATTAATGCATGGAAAATCTAATAAAATCGAAAATTAAATACAGAGCAAGAAGTATCAAATTTGATAGAAACGGAAAAGAAGTACAACTTCAACAATCCAATCCGATCAATAGGGCAAGCGAATGAAGCAACTGAAGCGAAATGGTTGGTGTACTAACACCATTATGCCGAGATTTGAGAAAAACGGAGAGGAAAATAGCAGCAAAAGAAACGGAAATGTCTTTGGAAGTAGAGCAAAATTACAGGAAATAAATGAAAAGTTGCAGCGCATGGTTCAATTCGGGTTGGAAAAGTGAATTGTGTTCTATCTGGAAATATGTTTGGAATTAGGTACACCACGTCAATTTGAAAATTTTGATTTCAGGGGAAGTGTATTGAACTTGTATTTCGTATATGTAGTTGTTGACTTTTCATGAAAAGATTGTTATTTCATTTGAAAGATTTTTAACACCTCTGTGTGTTATGTTTTAAGTTTACTACAAATATTTATGGATTTTTAATCACACTTTATTAAGGGTACTAAAAGCTTTATAACATTACAATTGTATTTTTTAAAGTGCTGATAACTCAGTTCTTTAAAATATGCAGATGATCTTTTTAGCATTTGTCATAATATAAACTGAATTCCTATCTTTATCTGATATTTTCTAGCCTTAATTTGTTTCCTAAGTTTATTCAATTCATAAAAAATAAAGATGACATCAAGTCACCGTTTGTAGCATACTTGACTATTGAACTTAGCAATAGTTTTTTATTCCTTTAGAGATTAAATATATATAAATTTCAATGAAAACATCTAAATAAATTTAAGTGCTGAATGAAAATTTAGTGCTAAGTTGAAACTGGGCTGTTGAATCTATAGATAACTGCATGGAAGACAATAAAGAACTTTAAACAACAATTTACATGCATAGTCAAAGGATCTTAAAAATATCTAACAAATTTCGGCATCGGAAAAAAAAATTCATACACAAAATCAATGGTTAACATTAATAAAGATTATTCTTTCTCAGAGAAATATTATCTCTGAGAAGCAAAAATATTAAATTAGATTAAGCTTAATAAAATGCACTTAACTGTGGATAAAGTGATTAAAGTAAATAGAGAAAAATTAAATATTCATTTAAAGTTATTTGTCAATTTTAGAAATATTTTAATTGAAAATATTTTTGCAGTTTTTTTTTTTGTTTAAAATGAAAAGAATATTTACAAATTTAATTTAAAATCTACACTCAATTGATGTGCATCAAGTAAAAATAAAAGTGTTTTGCATTTTAATTTTAAGTATAATGCCATTAAATACAAATCTCCCAAAATATTGTATAATTAATGCTATACAAATCTCATATTGACTCTAATAAATGCAGATTAATTGTCAAAAATTTTTTGAAACACAACTTCTGTAAAAATTAATTTTAAGAAACGGACTTATATAAATCTAAATAACAATATCTCATTCAATTCATTTCATTGAATCGAAATAGAAATACTTCTCGGATAAAATTTCATCAAATTTTCTCTGGCTTTATTTTGCCCATAACTCATTTGATATCAAAATTAAATTGCAAAAATCATTTTGCTATTCTGAAATTAAATTCAAATAAAAGTTCATAAAAAAACATCAGCTTCAGAGGAGTAATTGTTAAAAATTCAGATAAAAAACAAATAGATATAAGAACTTGCTTTTTAATAAAAATCTCTTTGTCATTTTAACTTTCATCCATATACATTTATATCCTGATACTAGTTTTTATTTTGAAATGTTAGTATACATGATAATAAGGGGAGTGAAGAAATGTTTTTTACAGAAATTAATGTTTTCCTTTCAGATTTCTCTCAAGAAAAATGAGGAAAATTATTAACTTCTTAATGATTTTTCGGTTATTAACAAATTTCCCTTCATTTCACAAAGTTAATTTATCTTCTATAATACGTCATCCAAATTTCTGAAATTATTAAAGTAAGTTGCCTTAATTTTGATTGTAATATAAATCGTCATGTGTTTAATTTTAGATTTCTTATTTTATTTTTTGCATAGGAATGGAGTAATTAATATTTCGATAGAGGAACTTTCAATTTATTTTATAATTAGGAAAGCATAAAAGATGAAGCTTAAATCGAAATGCCGAATATTAGAATTTTTTTTTCTTCAAATTAATTCTATCTTTCCGTTATGAAAATGAGATTGTTTCTTTTTAAATTATGTAGTCTTCCCATTCGGGTAGAATGATAGAAATGAATTTTTTTTTTTTTGGTTTAGAAATTATAGATTTGAGTTTCTTTTGAGTATTGAAAAAATGTAATCGTATATTTTAAATTCAACCTATTATTCTTTCATGATAAATGTAAATTTAATACAATTACTTACCGTAATTTACATCGACATATAACTTAGATTTTCTATTCATTTGAAGAAAATAAGGCTGAAATATAAGATCCGAATCTATTAGGTTGGGGAATAATTTCGTAGCATTTTTACCAAAGACTTTTATTTAAACAAAAAACAATAATTATACCAATAAGTTTATCAATTATATTCGCCGTTGTATTATATATTCACCATTTCTGTTTTCAACCTCTTCCCACCTCTCGACCAAGTTGTTGATGCCGTTCTGCCAAAAATTGTCTGGTCTGGTGTCAAAGTAGTTGTTGAGCCAGTTTTTAAGGACTCCTTATGCACTGGAAAATGTTCGAATAGAATCCCACAGTCAACAAGGAACTCAGCGTTGCCCAGCTACACCGCGTAAATGAGGCTATTCGACTGAAAAGATTGATCGAAATGGTCAAACCATACACCTTCACGACAACGCCAAGCCCCATGTTGTACAAGTCATCAAAGCCGCACTCCAAAAGCTCGAATGGAAGGTCTTCAGCGTCCGCCGTATTCTCTGGACCTTGCACTGACCTATTACCATCTTTTCCGCTCCTTGTCAAACCATGTGAAGGATGTTACCTACGATAGCAAAGAGGTCCTTAAAAACGGGTTCAACAACTTCTTTGATACCAGACCAGCGACTTTTGGGGGAACGGCATCAACAAATTGGTCGAGAGGTTTAAAGAGGTTGTAAACAGCAACGTGGCGAATGTATAATTGATTAACTTATTGGTATAATTATTGTTTTTTGTTTAAATAAAAGTCTTTGGTAAAAACGCTACGAACTTATTCACCAACCTAATAAATCATTGAGCAAATTGGACACTACAAAATCCTCAGTGTACAAAAATTCTGAGAAAATAAAATCTAGAAGGTTAACATTAAATTTAAATTAAATCTCACTTCTCTTAATTAATAGAGCTGTCTGAATGGACCAAAAATAAATAATGAAAAATATCGGAAATATAAATATATATATTGAAAAGTTTTTTCATTTTGTCATTTTTATAGATATACATGCTATAGTGCTGGCTATTGAAGGCATTAAAAATGAATTTGAATTATTAATAATGAATATTTTCAAAAAACAAAAACGAGTAATAAATGTCAAAATAGATATTTTATTTCTGTTCCATGCTTCATCACTCACATTTCACAATAACGATCATTAACTTTTCCTTTTATGGAAATTCAACTTTCTGATTAGTTTAAAAGGAAGCACAGCATGAAGAATTTACATAGCAATAAAAGTTTTTTTTTTTTTTTGATAGATAGTTTTCTGTTTCAGTGACGTTCTCAGAGTTAAAATAGGCACACAAATATGAATAATAGGATCGTTTAAATTTCCAAAATAACTATTTGCTCCAGAACGCATAGTTATTTTGAGGATTTTCTATAAACTGTATTCTTAAAAAAATTATTAGCTGAAACTCAAATATGAAAAAGAAATCTAAAATTTTGTCCATTTACTTTGAGAATTATCCCTCTTATTTGAGCAATAATTAGACTTTTAAATTTAATAATCTTGCTGGTCATTTATGCTTCCTCTTTCTCTTTTTGATCACCAAATCGCGTATTTTCAGCAGTGCATTCTTAGAATCAATGAAGATTGTTGCTTTAAAAGTTTTCTTTCAATAATTTTTAGAGGTTGTACGCCTGGCAGAAATATAAAAATGGGATACTGTCAATTTATTTTCACTCTAAAATTATCTGACTACTTAGCAGATTATTTAACTGAGAAATAGAAAAAATACCTAAAAATTCAAGGGAAAATTTGAAAGGTTTAAAGATTTTATTTGGAGTACTTGATTTTTATCTTATTTTTAACAATGTTTTCCGAATTGCAACCCAATACTTTTAAACATAAGGTGTTGTTCACTATTTTTAATACAATAGTGAATGTAATGGTTTGAAGTCAAGAGAAGACATGATTTATAAATATTATATATACGTGCTCGTTTCATCTGTAGAATCGAAAGTCCTATGGTCGGTTCTTTGAGCAGTTACTATAGGTGCAAAGGCCTGGAGAAAATTTCCTCCCCCTTCAGATCAATGTCAAAATTGAGGGAGTGGATCCCTTCAGATCAAATCCGAAATTGAGGGAAGTCGTACTTTCACCATCGTAATAACATAAATATTATATATGTCTCATACAATTTTATTACTTATTCATACAATAATTGCTTTTCATTTTTGCCGCCATTTTTTCATTTTTGTTAATGTCCACACTAAAAATTTACGGATTTAATCATTTTTCCGAAATTAAAACAGTAAGTATAAAACAGCTTTAAAGAGCTTATAAATTCTTTACTCAATCCGTTTAATGCTTAAATCAATAACAATAATAATATTATATTCGCTTCATAAAGTGAAGTAATAAGTATTCGGTGGTTGTGCATATTATTGACACCACTGAATTTTTTTCTAAAGAACTTTACCAATGCTTATTGCGCCACCTGGTGAGACAGATCAAATATAATATTCAAATCTCATCGAGAAGAGTATGGGAAAATAATTTATCTCAAAAATATTGAGCATATAAAAATTTTCATATAAAATTCTTCTCGTCCATAGGCCTTTTAAGAGTATATTGGGTAAAATATTTGGTTACGATTTCTGTTCCGAACACAATTAAAATTAAAAAGAAGCATTTTTAATTGTCAAATAATACATATATTGTTAATAGTGAACCTACTTTTCTCCAATTACAATACATGTTGGGATTCCAAAGTTAATCATAATTTTTTTGTTAGTTATTTCTCTAATAAATTATTAGTTCGAATATTGGTTAAGCTGATCGAATAAGATTTCTCTAAATTCATATAAATAAACTTTTACAGATTCATCTAAATGAAAAATGATACATGATTACTTTAAAATACTAACGCAATCTCTCGAATGATTCAAGAACCAGAGAGAATTATGAATTTGCCAGTATAAACACTGTAATTAATGAATTTGCTGTTCGAATTCATTCTGATATTTTTTTACATAAAATTATTTAAGCAATATTTTGCTCTTGAAATGGCATCGCTAAATTTCATTAACTATATCCTCTACAAATTTTTCAAAATAACCCAGTCATAAATTGAAATCAAACAAATGAACGATATTCGTGTTCTTTTTTTAAAACGTTTCTCAGTTTATATACCTAATCAAAAATCATTGCATTGAACAATGCTATGGTTTCAAGTAATAATATTCTTTAAATAATAATATTTTTTCAATATTTTTCATATAATGTGTTGTATAAATTAAGCAATGAGACTCAGTCAGGAAACTTTAAGGCAGTTAAAGTAGAGGTAGTATACAAAACTTCTCTCATTTGATTTGAACAACAGCTACGTATACTCATCATCCTAGGACTTTCGTTAAAAATACTGCTTTTTTTTGGCAGTATTCCAATGTCAATCTTAACAAAAGTTAAGTCAAACAAGTCAGTCAGTCAATATCAAGTCAAACAAAAAGTAAGTTGTTTCAACAAATTAGGTAATTTTGTGGATAACAACAGAATATAAATAAGTAAACTCTAGTAATATTTATTATTTAATGTGAGAAAGATAATTTTAATAAGCAATTTATAGGAAAAAATTTTAAGTTAACATTTTAAAATTTTTTACCGCGAAATCAAATTTTAAAAATGTTAACCATCAATTTAATTTAAAATCAAATTCGATGCACTCATAAATATAAATTGATCTATTTATTTAAATCACGTATATGTATATCATATATAATGTATATAAATTTCAGAATATTATCTGAATGAATGTAAATTCTCATTTTTAAATTCAAGTTAAATGGTTCATGAAATATCTTATATGGAAAAGATTTCGACATTTTTTAAAATTGCTTTATATTAACATTGGTACATTTTACATGATAAATTGTATCATTTATTTGATAAAAATTCTTTTTATTTGATAAAGAATATTTGGAGATGAGTTTTGGAATATCAAATATATATTTGCTCTATTTTTTTTTAACAAAACCATTATATGGATACAGATGTTTTCAAAAGTTCAAAAGCCCAGAACTTTAAAAGTCTAGACATTTTCTATTTAGTCTGACATTTAAAAGTCTGACATCAAAAGTTATTGCATTAGCATTAGATATCTTTTCTTTTAATATATTTGGTTGAGATGTATGATAATCCTTTTTATCCAATCAGTAATGTAGCTTTATTTTTGTCTTTGGGCATTACGCTGAACTATGCAAAATAATTTAATTCAAATCAAATATTTCTGTACTTAATTTTCGAAATTACAAGCTTTAGAACTTGTAAATGTAAAAAATTTTAGAATTTTCACATTAAAAAGATGCTAGATTTAGTATTGATCCTTTTTCTTTCATTTATTTCCTGACAACGCAAAACCAGGAAATGTCCCATACTTTATAGGAAAACAAATTCACGGACCGGAATGATTCTTTTCAATGATAACTTATCAAACCTATAACTAAAGTCGAATGTACGTTCAAGGTTGCTTCAGCAATCGATAATCCCTTATCAATGGCTCTAGGTCATTAACGAGAAAGACATCAATAATGGAAGCGCCATAGAGATTTGGATCACTGCATTAAAGATGGCAACTGCTCGTTTCCGTATTTAATCGTGATAAATAGAGGACGAAGCTAAAGAATGAAACACATTTTTGACAACGCTGCGTGATATTTCACGTTACTGAAATTTAATCTGCAGATATATGGATTTAAAAATTGCTGTGTAGCAAATAGTGATTTATTTTCCAATTTTTCTTTTCTACACAATGAGTATTTACCGTAAATATAGTAGGGACTATGTTGTTAATTTTTGAAATACAAATGAATTACATTTTCATTCAAGAACTAATATCTTTATCATCAAAATCATTATTCTTTAAATTATGAACTTATACTTGGGTTTGTAAAAATTGCAATAACAAAATAAAAACATCAGAATTGAATGAATTTTAATAAACAAATTCTTAGTGGACCGCTAAGGATGATGTAAGACACATTTGAATATCCACTGCATACATGTTTTTCAACGAATTCTTTTCATAGATAGTGGGAAATATTTCTCCCTTGTAAAAAAAGTGTTTCAAAGGAGAAAACCAAGAAAACTCCCAATCAATATAGAAGTGAAAGCAACATTCATTTCACATTTTTTCAACAGTAGATGGGATCGAATCAAAAAAAATTTCGCATTAAAGAGCATTCTCCTAACACTAGGTCACGGTGAGTACAATACACAAAGATATGTATTAGTGGGATTAAACTATTCAATTTCCAACACAAAAAAAAATGAAATTGTGTTTCCGGAATTAATGTTTGGAGATACAACCACTCGCTGCAATAAGTGCTGCTATACGAAGGAGTGAAACAGTAAAGAATATCTTCTTGTGACATGTTAACTGCTATTATTGTTCTATTAAAAGGTACTTCCAAGAATATTTTCGCACTCCAACACTTCACTTTCGAAATTGATGCTGTTAAATTCGTAAGTGATGTTCAGCTGAACTAAAGGACTTACAGGATGATCTTTCATAATACCCAATTTTCTTCTACATTATAATTTCACTTCTAAAAGGATGTCTAGTAATGTACTCCAGAGGTGAGCGTTCATCCGCTAACGAATACGGTTCTAATAACACCACATTTAAAAAAATGTGATTGGTCAAATAAAAATACTTATTATCAATTTGTAAGTTACTTTTTATGTTTATGAAGTCTTTGCAGATGCAGACATTCATATTTTTACATTAGATGGACCTATCATTAAAGAAATTTTCATAGGCAATTCTTGGTAAAGCACATGCTGATGAATTGATGATTCAAACTGTCCAAGTTGTCAAGTTCTCATCAATCCACTGCTTTCAAACTCATGGTTTGAATGACCTTACACTGCACACCAACTGATGTTGTGCGATATAAATGTCCATTTTTACTGAGGCCCATGGTTATTCGCCATTCAAACTCCGTAATTTGTTAAAATGTTGCTTTACTTATCGAAGAATCAAATTTACGTCTCACTTAATGTTTACCATTAGCAAACAGCTATACATTCATTTCAAAATCCCGTTACAGCTTTCTATTAATGTAATTTCAGCCTCAGTTTAGAGCAGATTGTTTAGCTTCTAACACGGAAATTTTAATCATCTGCATAGTATATTACAATTCCTATTTGTTAAAAATCTCAGCTTAATCACAGTATTCCTTCACAGCGTTGCGTATTTTAGAAACAGGAGTTAATATGACCGAATCGCGCGGCTCAATTTTCTTATTAGTATTCACCTTCATATGCAATTTTATTTGTTCATCTATTCTTCATTTTACACAATGCTCTTTTTTCCTATTTGTCATGAAACTTCTCTGACAAGTTGTCTATTTATTATCATTCACAAACCATAGTCTGTCTTACAGGTGTCATGCTTACTTTTGCTTATTATCTTCTTAGGTGATCCACATATTACCTTCAATTACTTTCAAATAATCTTTCATTTACATAAGTATCAAACCAAAAATCTTGCAGCAACATTTAAACATCAATTTCTTCCTAAAAACTAGCTGATATTGTAGTAAATGTAAAGTGAAAATGTGTCTCTTTTAAATCTCTTTTTTTTAGTTTTTTATAGCGTTTATGCTTATTTAAAAATATATTAGACTTTCTTAATAACTTTCAAGTTAAAGCTTATGGTTGATATAATATCGCAAAAATTAATTACTTGTATGTAAGGCTTTTAAATGCGGAATTATGCGATGAATTTTAATTATTAAATTATTTTATACTAGTAATAATTTTTGTAACCAAATTATTTGGGTATTAAATAAGATATACTCATAAACATCAGTAAAAAACTGGGTGATGAAACATATAAATATTGATATATATCGATTCGACCTTACTTAATTATCGACACCTTACTTTATTATCGACACAAATTTAGAACAAAAATTCTTCCACCCCATTCAGTACTCCCTTGAGTAAAACAAAAGAATAGACATTTATTACTAAATTGTTGAAGAATTCAATATTCATGAATGGGAATGGATTTTTATGAAAAGTAGGGCAGACCACACAAATGGACAAGGAAAATATTTCTATATTTATGTCAACGATATCAAAAATACGTAGAGAATAAATTTCATCAATTTTTTTAATGTGATACTATAATTTGTAACTAAAGGTATTTCTTCCATAAGAAATACGAGAAAATATAAAGGAAAGTGGCGAAAAACTAAATTAAATCCAATCGATTATTCCAGTGGAAAGTAAATGTGACATTAATGATACTTAATGTAACAAATAAATGTGACATTAATGATAGAATTTTTTAAAGAAAATCTATGAATATATTAAAGAATTTTCTGTGAAAATTTATACAAAATAATACCACTCATGTTGATTAATTTTATTTTCTCTATATTTCAAGTGCTTTGGCGTATCGTTTCCAGAGCTTTAGCGACTGCCTCACATAACGTATAACATAAGTAGTGCACCTCTGAAATTACCATAACATTTTCAGGCACAGCATCTGTCACATGTAACAATATAAATCAAATTTCACTCAATATTTTTTAGATGTTAAAATCTTTATTCTATATGTAAAAAAGTAACTTTTAAAATTTTACCCAAGTTTCAAAAGATTTCACTCCTATATGGGATCGTATTTCTTGATAGTCAATCAACAGGTGTCCACATAGTGACATTCTTAACATTATTTATGATCATTTCTGACAAATTTTTATGAGAATAATCAAAATGATTACTCTGATTGTGTAATAAAAAATTATTGTAATCAAAAATTTCCCAAAATGATCAAAATGATTGTGACTGATAACAAACTCTTCGTTTTCGAAGCGGCTGGGTTATTGGGTGTTGAGGACCAGTTTATAGGCTCTAACAATTTACGAGTTGGTATAAAAAGAATTGATATTCAAAAATAAACAAATAACAGATTTTCAGCAATAAAATGGTTCAAATTTGAAATTTTTTATAAGAATAAAAATGAAACAAAGAAAAGTCATTAAAGAAAGAAAACTTTGATTGTCCTTAAGAAAGCATAGAGATTTGGATGACCCAATCAAGCCTTGAAAATGTAAGACAATGCTATGAAAAAGGTAAGAGGATGGTGATTAAAACTAGGACACTCAATTAAGATATGTTGTATGGTTAAAACATTTTAACATCCATTATAGAGGTGTTGGTTCACTGAACTGAATATAACTATGAATCACACAAACGAGTGTGACCGATCCGTAAGATAATATGATATTAGAAGCCAGTTCTCAAAACTGCTCCAATTCTAAATAAGAGGTTTCATTCAGAAAAGTTTGTTTGTAACTTGCTAATTCCGGGACTTCCACCAAACAGAAGGGACATAGCCAGCTATTGAATGTTTAATGTCGAAAGATGACTGCTTGATTAGAGGGATTTTTACCTTTTATAGCATCTATTAGGTCATTGACCGCAATAACAGTATGGTATTTAGCCAAACAAAATCTCAGAACTATTATAAGACATTTCTTTTATCAAATCAGATTTTATTAATCCCGGGATGGAAGTGTTCAGGAAAATCAAGCGGTTTACTGAGCTTATACCCTTGAATAGTTTCTAATATAAGCTCAATCTTCGTCATTATGAATGTATATTATAAGGCATATCTAGTAATGCTGAAATAAATGAGAAATACTTAATTTTACATTTTGTGTATTGTTTTAATAAATCTGCAATTTTATACATTTTGCACACCTTTCTTGGAAATACTTGTTACCAAAATTGCACATTTTTTGTATTAAATTTATTTCATTCCTTTTCTTGTTTAATGAAAAGATTAAATTAATAAATATTCGTATTGTATTTACTAATTAAATTATTTGTTCATTATAATTGTCTTTTTTTCCGTCTCATTCTTAACATTTGAGGAAATTTACAACAAAACTTCAATTGTAACTTAATGTATACATATAAGGTTGAAGAGTTAATTATAATGAATATCAAACATGCTAATATTTATTTACTTGATTTTTTTTATTAAATAAGAGAAGGGATCAAATAAATTTATTTGAAAAAGAGCAATTTTAGCAATAGATATTTGTAAATTAGTTGTGTAATATGTAAAATGTAAAAGACAACACACGCAGTTAATATAATATTTAAACTACATGCATACATTTACATGCATTAAATATTTCTAAAATTGTTTTGTTGAATTAATTTAGTTTAAACTTTTTTCAGTAAAATATATTTAAAATTTATCATACCCATCAGAAACACATTTGCGATGAATTCAAAATTCCCAGTCCTATATTATATAAAACAATCTTTATTTTCCCTCGAATATCAAATCATTGCTTTTTATTACATGCTATAAAGCAAAATGAATACGAAAAATGGGACTGAAAAAGAATAAACCCGAATGTTATAGAAAAAGGAGATATTTATTTTAAAAGAAAAAAAAAAACACTTATTTCCGAGAAAATGTCGTACCATAATATATATCGGAGAAACATAAATCGATATTTCATTTTAGATTTTTTGTGTGTCTAAGTTCGAATGGTTTGAGATCTGAAATGTCATTCTTATTTTATAGTTTTTGATTTATAATCCATCTTACATGAATTGAAACAAAATGAAATACTTGAAATATGACGATAAAAATGACATACTCCTTTAAGAAATTACTAAAATATTTAAATTCAGTTTCTGTAGTTTTTTATTGCATTATCTTACTTTCTATCAAAATTTATCACAATTATGTATTTTTCTATTCATAATTAAACAGCTGTCTCTCACTCGGAGAAAAACATTAATTAAATATGTTTAATTAAAATTGTTCTTATTGGAAAAATTTATAAATAATTTAAAATATTATCATTTTTTACTGCATAAGGAAATAATATACAAATATTTACATATAAGAGAAAATAAAATGAATGAATGAAATAAAATGAAAATTATTTTGTAATATTATTTCATCTTAAGGCCCATGTTTTTGTGGAAATTAAAAAAATCTAATTTAATTCCCAAAAAAGTTATTTTCAAAGACTTAATTTTAGTACCAATTATTTTTGTTTGTTATAAAATTATATTATATAAAGGCCACCGAGATAATGCAACATGTGATCTAGGATGAATAATATAGTTCATTCATTAATATAATGCTCTTCAAGATATTCTCAGTTTGAATTTTTATCACTGGGAATTTCGTCTCGGCTGCAAATCTTTTTTCATTATCACTTTAAACATTTTTGAAAATCGATGTGTACAAAACAAAAACACTTCTTGACATTGTATATCTTAAAGCTTTTCTGACGTCATCATTTTCCAGGAGACACATGGTATTTGTTCTCAAGTAAGATGATTTTAGACAAAAAAAGGAAATAAATTAGATTACAGTTTTTTATATTTTACTTGGTTATCTTATACCATTTTGTTCTTAATTTTAGCTTTCTTTTTGGAGGCTGAGAAAATTAATTTATTTCTCTTAAAAGAGCTTTTCAAATTCTGAAAGTTACTTTTACATAGTTCTTTTTATGAAAATGTAATTTCTTATTAAATATGCATGTTATAAATAAATGGTAGCTCGCTCTTTTATTTCATTTTTCTACGCTTTTTATTACCATTAAAATTTTTTTTTTGATATCTACAACATACTATTTTATATTTTTAGTTGCAAAATTTTCTTCCCCGATTCTGCAGAAATTTAGTTTAGAACAACAACAAATTATACTAAGCACTACAGTTCTAACTCAAGGAAGCACTGTTGTTGAATCATTAATCCCTACTGTTGTATATCACAAATAAAGGGGTATTTTTCTATCAAAATGATGACTTTTTCGAATGATACAATAGTTGCAACTTATACAAAGTATTAATCGCTTTTACTATATACATATACATATATATATATATATATATATATATATATATATATATATATATATATATATATATATATATATATATATATAACGATTTTATAGTAAAAGCTTTTATAGGAACTTTTTCAATGATTTACTTCCCGCATGATATTTAAAGAACTAAAGTGGTGTAATATATTTTATCTGAAGATTATAATAAAAAAATTTCTTCGATTAGTGCTTTAAATTGAATTTCAAACTTAATGAAAAGCAGAAAACTTATCTTAATATGAAAAAAGCATTATTATTTCATTAGCTATCAAATAATATTAAAGTGCTTCTGCAAGTATTTTTTTAATGCACACTATTTTAACGTTAAGTATATCATGAAATACATAAACATTAAAAACATTTTATGGAAAAATCCAGCTTACCGTTGAAAATTTACATTTTTTTCTTTGATATTATTAAAAATAATTTTTGATTAAATAAATTTTAATAAAGTTATTAAGAAATAAATTAATAACTTTATAAAAAATAACCATTAGTGAATACAATTTTTAAAGCACCTCAAGCAACATTTAGATTGAAAATAAAACTTTTTCTTGAAGCTAAATTCGGAATAATAAAACAATTCTTGCAGTTAAATCTGATTTCATGGATAAATATATTTCTCTGTGGTACATGTAACTAATCATGATCCTCAAATGTGCAGTCCAACTTGCTTTTTTAATAGCGGAGAAAGTTAAAATATAAATATTTGAAGAAGTTTTTCTGTTCAAAATATTTTAAAATATACCATCGAAATCGCTTGATGCTTTTATAGAAATATTATTATTTACATCTAGTATTCAAAATAGTTTTATAATTAGTACATACTTAACATTCTTAGAAGTGCTTGCTTAAAAATTTGTGCATGCTGACAAACGCTCTCTTTAGGCAGTTTTGATGTTTATCTGATTGTGATCAAGAATAATGTGTAAAAGAAAATTTAAACCATGTACAAACGATATACAATTGTAATCCTGTTATTTAATTTTCTTTTTAAATGCTCTTTGTAAAATATAAAATTTCTAGCGGATACTGAATTACAACATTCGGATCTTATACGGATAAAAAAATTCTTGCTGTCATCATGTTTAAGTTCTTACTGGAGCTTTATGACGGTTGAGTTCTAAAGAGACTAAAATCAAATCTGAAATCACATAGTTTTTTCATCAGAGATATCACATGCCATGTTACAATATCCTTATAAAAGAATGAACTATTATCCAGACATACTCACAATACGATAGAACTTAATTGAATTTTTTCTATCTTAACTTATTTTAGTTTTAACACATAGGAATTTTTCGTGTATATTTCAAAAAGTTCAAAGCAGTATAAGGAATTCATAATAGTGTTGAATTAGGATTTCTTATACATTTTGAAGTGATGAAACAATTCAAAAGTAAGAGATACTGCTTAATGGCATGTATGTTAATATGTAATCTAGTTATATGTGATTTAGAGTATACATTTTCAAACAACACCATTCCAGCATGTAATTATGACATTACCTGGCATTTGAGAAGCGAAATAAATAAGACAAAGCCTTTTCATCAGTTCTATAATATTTATATATTTTCGACACTAAAACTATGAGCAAAATTTAGAAACTGCCGCAATTTTTCTAATTAAAGGCTGTTGCGAAGCCTACTTACGTGAATCAGGTCCCAAGCATAAATATTACAATACCTCTGTGTTGTAAAAATAATTTATTATACTATTAATTATTATAGTGGATTTCTCAATATTAGTTAAATAAAAGAGCATGCAGTTATATATTTAGTAAGTATCTTATCAAACCGTAAAAAGATATACCTCATTTTGTAACTTAATAGAATTCTCTAAAGTTGCTGAATGAAATTAAGTAGTAAATTTTTACATAAATTAAAAAAGTATACTTAAAAATAAAGACGTTTTTTTTTTTGCTTTTTATAACTAAAAATTTATTTATCAGCCAAAATATAACACTGTTAATTGGATATCAGTTTTAAAACTTTTTTCACATTATATAATGTAATTTATTATCCAGGAAAAAAAAAATGCTTCATTTACAGACCGTCAAAATTGAGAAAAATAAACTTTGTTTACAGATATCATCTGCTAATATTCTCATAAAACCATGTGAGGTTTTTCAATAATTCATAAAGCTTGTTAAATTACAAAAGCTCAAATCCCCCAAAACATTCCATCTCAAAATAATCTAATACTTTACTGGGAGGAATTTTGTTAAGGGAGATAAAAAAAAATAGAATGTGATAAAATGAAATATTTTTTTTCAGTTGAGATAGATACAGTTCAGGGTACAATGTCGTCATGCCGCATTGGTAATTCCATTTCAACTTTTCTGTAACCCAACAAACAGTTCCCGGGGAAGAAGAACACAATACGATATAGAGGTAAATCCCCATGAAGGAAAGGGGAAAAAAAAGAAAAAGAGTGAGTTATTTTCCCTTATCTGTCGATAAAAGTAGAAGCAAAAGGGGAAAAAAATGACAAGATGTGAAGTGTGGGCCCGCGGCGTATAAGGTAGCACATACCGTAGCTAGAAAAGTGACGGCACAGTATCGATTGGGGGAGTCTCGACTTCCTGCCAGAAATGGCTTTCCAAGGAAAGGGGACTTAAAAGAATCGGACGAAAAGAAAAGTCACAGAGCCATCATTTGGTCACTTTCGCTCATTTTTAGTACCCCGCCTCTTTTAATACAGAGTCTGATTTTTCTTTTTTAAAAAAAATAGTAATATTGATTTTAATGTAACCGTGTCCCATACAACTGATTTTACACAGAATGTTTTCGTAAAAATGGTCTTTGTTGATAGATCTATTTATAAACTGGCAGGATTTGCCTTTGACTGCTATATTTCCTAACTGCTGGTATAGCTAAGCTATTGTGTTAGCTGGTATAGTGAGTTATATATATATATATATATATATATATATATATATATATATATATATATATATATATATATATATATATATATATATATATATATATATATATATATATATATATATATATATACATATATATATATATATAGTGATTTCTATTTTCATGATTCAGTTCTTCATTGCTTCTACATTCTTTCTGTATATGTCAGTTTTTACAATAGATCACTGACACAAATTACCAATGAATAACAATTAATATGTAACTGAATTGAGCTTAAAAATTTACCATTCCATGATACAAATGATTACTTCACATAAAATAAACAAAATTTACATAATACTTTGTCAATATCGAACAGAAATGCAGTAACAGATAACACTCATGTTTTTCATCTCTGATGTTAACATTTGAATCAAAGCTAACTGTCGTACAGTATGATGATGTTATGCAACAAAAAACATAGTTAAAATCGTTATGGATAAGACTTCATTAAGATAAGATCACAGAAAAGCAGCTATTTCTGATCAATAAAAGAAGTTCTGGTTCAGAAATATGCAAAATTTCAAAAATATTTAAAAGCAGACGAATACAGATTATTGCTAATAAACATGCTTATTACTGGCATAAGCAACTATTAGAAACATTTTCTCTTTCAATTAAATATGTATGTCAGTCAATTTTGAAAATTGTCTGAGTGCGCAGTGCTTGTTTTCAATCAAAATCATTGATGATCTATGGAAGTATCAATTAAATTTTTTAATATATACTGCACCCTACACAATTTTGATATACCATTTTTAGTAAAATCTCACGTAATTTTGTATCATATGACTCATTAAAATAACATTTAATGTGTGTAGCAGGGTATAAAATCTCTACTGATTTGAAATCTAGGGATGATATTAAAGAGAATTAAACATTAATTTAATGTCAAAATAAAAAAAAATGATAGGCCTTTTTAAACATTTACTATATTCGATCTTCCATTAGAAACTTTTTTATTAAGTATTCAAGAAATAAATGTTCATGAGGTCGAAGATATAAAATATAGGCCACTTCTAAGTACTCACTTTGATGTGTTAATTTAAAAATGAGAAGAAATACTTAATCCTCACATTGTGTTTTGCAGTGAAAGAAATGAAGCTTTCCTAAACAACAAAGATGGTTAACAATGATTTAATTTTATAATATCTTCCCTAAAGATGTTCTTAAAAGGTTTTTCCTTTTACTTGTGTTAGAAAAACACTTTTCAAAAATTTAATAAGTATAACATTCATGTATTGGAATACCATAAATAAACAACTGAAGGCCTTTGTAAAACACTTTTTCAAGTGATCATTTTGTCTTCCGGAAGGATTTTTCAAAAGTCGCAAGTCATCTTTACTTGTCCGAGAGAGAAAACTAGAAAAATTCCTAAGTATCCACGACAACAGATGTGCATAAAGAAAGCAGAAATGCAATAACTTTTTCAGTAGTTATGGCATGATCCATAGCTATGATTAAACTTTCCACCGCAAAGAATATTCTACATTTGGCTCAACTGACTTTGCACATGTAAAATGGGTTTAACCAATCACATACCTGTTCTCACTTACTTTTTTATATACTTCTCTCAGTAATAAATAAATTCATAATCTGTCATGCTAGAGTACTTATTGCTAGTTGAAAGTAAAAATCCCTTACGCATAGTTACTAAGTCTGGATGAAAGGCGATTCAAAAAATTCTAGGTAATATTCACTTGTGATAGTGTCTGCAATCAATCGCTCACTTTCCAGTAATCAATACACCTATATCATAATTGTAGGGCCGTGGTAGCCTAGTGGTTAAGATATCGGCCTTCCATTCAGAAGGACTTGATTCGATTCCCAATGCCGCCAAAGGCCCAAAGAGTACCTGCGATATACGTGCTGGTTAAATCTGTTGAATAGAAAGTATTGTGGTTGCTCGTTGAGCAGTTACTATGTATGTAAAGGTCTGGAGAAAATTTCCTCCTCTTCCAGATAAAGTCAAAATTGAAGGGGTGGATACTCTGGTGATGACATCTATCGGAGGAGTTTATGAGAAAAAGTGCGCTTTCACCGTCATGGTTCTTAGGTTAAACGAAAGACGCATGCTTTTGACTTCATTTCGGGTAGCCGTTGGCTAGCAAGCTTGGCTTGTCCAAGTGTCATTAAATAACAACATCATAATTGTTAGTTGAAAATTATTTAAGATTTTGCAAATTCATTTTGGTACTTTGATTTAATTCTTGTTGTTACTTATGTCATTTGGACAAGCCAAACTCACTATGCCTTGGCTATGTTATGTTAGAAACTGGAGAAATTTTTTATATTATCTTTACATAACAGTTGCGCAAATAATCAATCATTTTTAAGCAAATATGTCAAGTACGGAGTAAAAATTTTGAAAGCACTAAATTTAATACAATTCCTTTCATTTTTAGAAAAGTAGGGCTAAATTTCGTGGTTATCAATATAATTGAGCAAGACTAATAAGGTATTAGAGTGTAATCAAGATTAATTTTTTAAATATACATAAGAAGTATTTAAGCTTTTTCAGAGAAAGATGGTATCGAAAGCATCTGATATCCCAGGAAATGTATTTTCTTAAAATAAATCTGTATAATTTCATTTGAGAAACCAAATGATCATTGCTTTACATTTCATATTGAATCTCAAAATATTGTAGTAAGGAATAAAAATAATCATTTACATTTCAAATGATATATTTATAAAATTAAACCAACCGTTATAAAATTAAACCAACCGTTCTAAGCACATAAACTTCATATTTTTGATTTTTTTTTAAATTAGTGATTTTATAAATATAAATTTGGATATAAAATCAATTTCAAATAATAGTTTATAGATTACAGACTCTCAAAGCATTATTGCATATTACTGAAATGTTTTCACATTAATTACTTAACTTGATTTTCAAGGCTTGATCAAGTTTTATAACTTTTTGGTGGAAATTTAAAGATATACAAAATAATTTGGACATTATTTTTACAAACTATTTAACAATCATGTTAAGGTAATCCTAAAAGTGTCATTTCATTTTAGGACTCTGTTTTATAAATATCTATCTGTTGTTGTTGTTACTTATGACGCTTGGACAAGCCAGGCTCGCTATGCCTTGGCAATGCGAATTTAAGTCAATAGGGAGCGTCTTTCGTTTTTTAATCAGAGCACCACGAAGGTGAAAGTACGCCTTTGCTCATCAAATCCTCCGATAGATGGCACCACCAGAGGAACCATTCCCTCAATTTTGAAATTGATCTGTGAAGGGGGAGGAAATTTTCTCGAGACCACATTGCACCCATGGTAACTGCTCAATGACCGACCACAGGACTTGATGGGTCTTTGGCAGCATTGGGAATCGAACCCCACCCTTCCGGACGGAAGGCCGATGCCCTAACCACTAGGCTACCACGGCCCTGATTTAATTCTTGATATGCCCTTATGAATGACATATAACTTTACAAGTTCATTTATTGATATATTTAGCTAAATATATTCTTCTTCATATGTGATTTTCCTGTTCTATGAAAATAAATACATTTTCTTATAACAATCAGTTCCGTGAAAGAACAAAAAATAAAGTGTTTTAAAATAGTTTATACATTTTCCTGATGGCTGTAATACAAACGAATGTATGTGAAGATATTTATAAAGTATTTTCTTTTTCAAAAAAAAAAAAAAAATAACTATGTACCCAATGAAATGCATAGCGTATCATTTCACTCATCGAAAACTTCTACAAAGTGTTTCAGTAAATTAAATTATAATTAAGTTACCTCTAATGATCTTGTGACCCATCAATAAGTAATCTTTCTAAAAATCCTAATTTAATTTGATATCTAGAATTCCGATCGTAACTTTCGGCTTGGGTCATTGCCAAATTGAATGCACGATAATGAGTTCTTCGCCAGCTTTATTATTATACATTAGGTGAAGGAGTTCAAATGACTTTGAAAAAGCTTTGATGCTATTACGAGAAAAGTCTATACAATATTGATGTTGCTTAAAAATTGAGTATCAACACTGCATTGTTCCTTTCTAAAAGGTGTATTATAGTAAATATTTTCAGGCAATATATTTTGTAATATTTATTATATTTTTCATCTTTTTTCATTAAACTTCAGTTATTGTAGCAAACGCAACATTTATTTTCTATTTCAAATTTACCCGGTTTGCACCTTTTCAAAGATATTAATCTTTTTGAGAAAGTGCAACATAAAATTATCTTTCGCTAAGTGAACATAAACAAAATTTTACCCGCTTAATTTGAACTATTAGCATTATAAAAATGTACCATAAATATTAAAAAAAATTTTCCAAAATATTCCATATATTTATAGAAAATTAAATATAATTATAAAATTCTTTAATGATTTCTATATATTTTTTTGTAAAGAAAGTGAATCTCATGCCCAAAAATATTTTTTTAAATTTTAAAACGCAGAAAATATTATATCATAAAACTATAAATTTTATACTTATGTATAAATGACTGATTTGTATTCGTAAAGCATTTTTGCAATCTGCTATAAATAAAGTAATAATGAAGAAAATATTAATATTTTTACAATTATTAGTTATAAATTTACAGTTAAAATTAAATAATCTTCGAATTAAATAAAATTCTGAGTTAATTTTTAATCAAAAAATAGCTTAAAAAGAAACCCAAACATTGTTAAATAAAATCTTGAAATATATTTTGCTAATAAATACGAAATTTTAATTTTGTATATGGTGGTCAATGGTGATGCAATTTATCCCATTCCTCTGGGAGTGCACGGATGAGGGTGTTCTTGTTTGTCGGAGGATAGTTTTGACCAGCAACTTGCCTCCCCAAAGCATCCCACACATTTTCAATGGGGTATAGATCTGGAGAACGTTATGGCCATACGAGGCGTTGAATACCCTCGCTGTCTAGACAATCCTGAACAGCGAGTGTTCGATGACATGTGGCGTTGTCGTCCATAAAAACAAATTTATCACCGACAGCACCACGGAAGAGACGAACATGAGGAAGTAGAACTTCATTAATATATCGTTGGCCCGTCATAGTCCCATTCGCAACCACATGTAGAGGCGTGCGGCCATTGATCATGATGCCGGCCCGCACCATGACACTGCATGTCGGATATCGGTCCCTTTCCTGGATATTTCTGGATGATAAGCAGTACCACTCTCACGCCAGATCAGTTGGCATCTGCAATCCGATGACAGACTGAACCTACTCTCATCTGAGAATAGTACGCATGCCCAGTCCTGTTCAGTTCAATTGCGATGCTCACGACACCATTGCAAACGGGCAGTACGGTGCTGTCTGGTCAATGGGACTCACATAACAGGTCTGCGGGCGTATAATCCTTCTCCCCTCAAACGTCTGGCAACAATTTTTCGGGAGATCTGCTTTCCTGAGGGAGAAAGAAACTGATTTGCCACCTGCTGAGCTGTGGTGCGCCTGTTCCTTTTTGCTGATAGGACGATATATCTGTCTTCTGCAGGTGTCGTACTTCTAACACGACCTCCCCGGTGCCGCCTACAACGCATTCCAGTAGTTTTAAATGACTTCCACAGCCGTGAAACACCGCTGTGAGCGATGTCGAACACCCTGGCAACATCTGTTATTTTTCGCCCTTCTTCTATCTTTCCAATAATTCGGCCACGCATAAAATCATCTAAGTGATGTCGGGAAGACATGCCAAAAATTTCAAGTTCGTCTATTAAATCTTCCCTGTAAAACATTGACTTGAAACAACAACTGTCCACACGCGTCAAAACCTTTAAAGCTCTTATGAACGCTATCACGTGATCACGTGATGAACAGACGAGGAAAAAAAATTGCATACGCATACTTCTTCTTACTATATCCCGCGCTTATTCTAATTTTCAACATTTTGCTTCCTTTCATTTTATATATATATATATATATATATATATATATATATATATATATATATATATATATATATATATATATATATATATATATATATATATATATATATATATGCACAGTAATAAATATTCTAAACATAAAATCACTAAACATACTAAGAGATTATAATTTAATTTACTGAATTTCTATGAATATTATAATTTTTATTTCTGAAATATTTTTTTATGTTTTTTAAATCATTAAGAATTATAGTTCAAGTATTGATTTCCATAATTTCTCTGATAGTGAAAATTTGCTACCAGATTTATATGCATAATTTAATTTTTGCATATACAAAAGTTATAACACAATTTCGTTTAAATCTTCGATATAATAATATCTGTCAAAATAACTTAATGTCAATTACAGAAATTTATTTTCAAGCATCATATCAATATGAGAGAATGCCAAACGAACTGTGTTTTGTTAATTTTTGAGCATCTGCATTCCATTGTTTTTAAATGAACTCTAAACACATTTGAATCGTGGTCAAAAATTCAATAGATTTCAAATCCAAAACTATTTTCAGATATGCTAGAACAATTTCTACAATTGATTTCCAGCATTTTTCACTAAGCGCATCAACATGGATCATTAAGAAGATTCAACATTTTTTTTTAAATCGCATGTTATATGAAACATTTATTTTGCATTTCATTGCTAAAAATTGCTATGACATATAGATTAGAAAACAACATAGATTAATTTTATAAGATTTATTTTAAGTTATTATTATAATTAAATAATATTAACAGTTTTCTTTATTTTTATTAAAAAATTAAGTTAAAGAATTAGTAATATGCAAAGTTCGGTATATGACGTAAAGATTCTTTTTTCAAGAATCTTAAAAGAATAATTTCACGAATCTTATATGATCGCATGACATATATATAAAGAAAGCATGTCTGGAAATTAAAATATCCATATGCGAATAGAAAAAAAATGCCAAATTTCTTAAGTTAAATTTTTTAAAAGATTTGCATTTATCTCAATGTCCAAATTATTTAGATCCTTTACATTTCTTAAAAACGCTCTCATTTAAAGTGTCAGTTACTTATCATTGGAATTATTCATTAATATACTTCAGAAATAAAATCTATGTACAATAAAAATTTTTATACAACATGTATTTGCACAAAATTCCATAAATTATTTTATAGCAATTTAAGTGATACAAATATTTTGAATAATTTATTCTTCATAATATTAGCAACTCATAAGGAATTTTACTGGAAAATTCTTCACTATATATATATATATATATATATATATATATATATATACATCCTCTGGCGATAAAAATTCTTTTCGGTAAATATAAGTTAGTAATATATACATACACACACACACACACTCATACATATATATATATATATATATATATATATATATATATATATATATATATTTACTTATTTATTTATATATATGTGTGTGTGTGGCTTAATTTTTAAATAAACTTATTAAACTGGAAGTAATCATCTACTAGTCCAAAAATCTCTGCTCATTACACTAATTCCCAAAAGTGAACATGAAGTATTCCAGAAAAAATCTAAATTTTACTTATATTTTATTTTATTCCCGAATAAAATATAGCTGGTGATAAAATAAAATAAAAAATATACCTGTTGAGAACATCAAATTAAACTATTTATTCAATTATTAATTATAATGCTAGATGTATATTTTGAAAATTTGATTGTAATAAATTTTGTTGATTTAATGCATAATTATTTCATCTAGCAATTTTGTGCTTGACTCAATAGAAAGTATATAAAAATATATTTACAACACTGAGCAAATTAATTTGTTAAAGTTGATTTTTACAAAACGTTAATCCTATTTGTGTATTTTAGAAAAGAAAATATTAAAATATTTCAGAATTCTCCAATTTAAAATTCCCCGTAGCAAACGAGATACGCATCATTTTTCCCTTTTCAACCCATTAATCAACTTAAAGTCATTAATCTTCTAAGCTGAAGAAGTGAAATTTTCTCAACTATAATAAGATGGATACATGGTAAAATAATGGACTGAAATAATTATTACCATGTATCAATACATTCACTTACAACAATGCAACTATTTGTTTTTGTCTATTATAAGTTATTTGAAAATGTAAATAATAAGCTATTCTTAAAATATTACTGTTATAAACATATACGTCAAAATATTTAATGCCTAAAATAAGCAAAATTAAATATCAGTAGTTCCAGCTTAGAGGGAAGATATATATTTATCTTGGGGTGTGAAAAGATTGATGTTTTTTATTAGCATGCATTTATCACTACCAAGCTTCTTCGCGCAGCGTCGAATTTTACCACCGTACAAAAGAATGTCCCAACAAAGAGTTTTGATCTATTAAAGGCTAGAATAAAAACACAAAAGAATCTTGATACTAGACTTTAATGGATCTTCCTTCCTTTCCCTGTGTACCTTTACTCTTCGCTTTCTACATCATAATTTTAAGACTTTCAGAAAGTTATGTATCCTGTAAGTTGGCGTGGACTGATTATTTTAGACATTTATGTACATCACATGCATATGTTTCAGTGTTTAAATAATGCAAAGAGAAGGAAGGAAATTTTCAAGGAAGCAATTTGATTGTATATGAATAGTAAAAAATATAATGTTAAGAAAAAAAAGAGTGATTTTTTATTTATCTTTCATTCAAACGAAGTATTTTTATAATTTACAAACAATCGTTTCTGTTATTTACATTAAATAGTAGTTTTCATGAATATCAATGAGACTGCTTTTTCTCATGAAACAAATAAAGTTAAATTTATCTTTTATTTTTCAAAAATATACAATTTTTAAATTTCAGATGGTACGGGACTTTCTTTCTTCAATGTTTTCTTTATTCAAAACATGTTCTTTCACATTTTGGTCAGAATAACACATATGGTAGTTACTTAATATTTTGTTTGATTGAGTACCATATTTATAGTTCGCATTTCGTATATTGTGTCTTCTTTTAATATTTTTATCTTCCTTTTCAGTCATGTTTATTGTAAGTCAAACAATAAGAGATCTAGTATTATCATGCATTAAATATGGAATTGAAAATAATGGTAGAGTGTAAGATTCTTCATATAATCACGTTTGCATATTTTTGGTTTTGTCACATAACTGTTCTGAATAATATGAAATTCCACGCGTCGATTTAGAGTTAGGATTAAAATATCAATTCCCATCTTGTTTACATTATATTTTCTAAGGAAATGGGGATGATTCTTCCCCAGACCATAACAAATCAATTGTCATTAAACAGGTAACACACCTAATATTAGTTTTTAATGCAGGTGCCATTGAAAATGTGTGTTAACGAGAGCGGTGAATCCAAACTCTTTAGTGAACGGCAACGGAATAGCTTCCACAGTACAATTCATGTTCTGCAATTTAACTATTTCAGCTTAAAGTGCTTAGGAGTAATAAAGGAGTTAATAGGAGTTAATAAAGTGCACATCATTAATCTATGTGTAAAGAAGTCATTCTGATGGTATTTATTTCGATCTGTTTCAGTGGACATCCTGCATCTTTTTGCAACAAGGATGTCACAAAGTACTTTAACCAGATTTTTGCAACTGAATAGGGTTATATTTTGTTAGGAGGAGTTATCAGATTTGCAGAAGTAAATGAGTGATATTTTTCTAGTTGAGGACTAACATTTCTTGCAATTAACTCTCAGTTATTGGTATCCATCTTTGTATTCTTAATTTATAAATTGGCCAATCAATTTCACAGCTTTAAAATGGTAATATTGACTAAAAAACTGGAAAATTTAGTTTTATCGCTTACAATCCTATTTTTTTCTTACTTAGAACAATAGCATTTTATAAATGAGGTAGGAAAATAAGAAATATCAATGAATCATGATTTTGCCCTCTTGCAAGACGTTCTACCGAAATCAAAATTGTAAACGTTGATAAGCAAACAAAATTTTTTTCTATTTTCATCTGCAATTTCAAATATATTCATTTCGTTTTGTGTTTCTTTGGCAAAAGCATGTGCTCTGATTTATCAAGCAGTATGCTTTTGATGTTTTTATAGCTCTATAAAGTTAAATAAGAAGTTTTCCGAATATTTCATGCAAGGAAAAGTGTAATATTAATAAGTATTAAATAATAATTCTTTCTAGAAATTAGCTAACTTGTACAAACATTATTTTTGATACAAATTCTGGATAACTATATTATCATAAATACACATTTAGAAGGGAATGTTTCTTTTCAGTCTCGACCATGGAAACAACCGTGAAATCTATAATTCGGATTAATTTAATTTTTATGTAAATACATGAAACATTATGTAAAAAATAATATATTATAATTTTTTTGTTAACATTATTCAAATTTTAAATTAGAATCTCTTCCATAATATTAAATAATATTTTGATTCTGAATCTAGCTCCGACTTTGTATTGAAGAACATTAATTGTCACAGTGATGTACAATTTTCAGAATATTCATAAATGTTGGATTCAGTTCAAAAAAGAGTAAAGAAATAAAATTTTATTATATAATTGATTAAAGTTCTAGTTATTGATTACACTAAAAGGATATTTATACTTTTTCTTAAAAAGCATGAATAGAATCCGTTTCTAAAAACAGAGCATTTAAATTTGATTGACAAGTTATTAATGATTCTTTGTGTAAAAATTGTTTTACTTATAAAGTACAATTCATTTATGAAGTTAGCTAGTTTATTTAATTCGTATAAAGGTGGAACAAAACTAACTCTGGGCCTGTCCAATGAAAAATTAGGATTTCATCAAGGTATTTACCTTATCTGTATTCACACATGAACTTAAAATAAAATAATAATTTCTGTGTTCTTTTCTGAATAGTCTCCATAAAATTATAAAAAATGTTCTGTAGCTATAGGAGTTAGCTTAATAATAGTTGAGAGTTATGATAAAATTCTATGGTAAATAACATTTTAATACTTAATTATCAATAATTTTGCTTTTTATGGTAAAAAGACTATTTATAATGCAATTTTTATACGTATGTAATTTAAATTTATAATTATTACTTACATAAAAATAAAAATTATTTATTTAATTGCACAAAACTTTATTTTGGAGTACAATATTTTGCAAAAATAATATGCATGTATATCTTATTATTTCATTCTCAAATGATTTTTGTTTGATGCTTTATAAGCAATCATAACAATTCAAGTCAGCAATTTTAGGAAAATATTGACAAGTTTTGTTAGTTAATGAAATAAATAAGATCAGAAAAGTACTAGGTAACAATATTGAAAAGGGTTTAATGCATTTGTTAGATAACTAAATGCTCACTATATATGAATGAATGAATATGGTCAATATATATGAATTACATTAAATTAATTCATTTTGTTATCAATTTAAAAACATTTACAGATTTTTCAAACATTTATGTAACTTACAAGATGAAAATAAATAAAAAAATTTTAGATTGGAAATCTTATATCTTTAAAAATCCGTTTGTTAACAAAGATAGAATGAACAGCAAAATGCCAAACGATGGCATAAGCGAATAATTGAATACAATCTATTAGCATAAAATTTCGTCTGAAAAAAGGCAGATATTTTGGTAGAAAAAAAGCCATCACTCTGCGAATGTTATGCTCTAAATGTTATCACATCTCTCTCCCTAAAATATCATAAATTATTTTGATATCTTGTAAATTAAACAAAGTTTTATCTGCACATATAAAAGCTTTTAATGTTTCTGTTATTCATTCATCACAACTAAATTACTTTCAATATATCATGATAAAAAGTCATGATAGAGGTTTTTTGTAGGAAATATCCGTTTCCTTTGAATCTCAGAATTTTTTTTATATAATTCTTTAAAAGGAATCTTCATCCTGATTGAAATCTCCATTTTCGTTCGTTGGTTGGCTCGAGATAAAAATATGTGAAATGTATTTCATTTCTTCGAACTTTTCATAATGACTTTCTGCAGCTCATTGCACTTCACTTCCCAAGAAGTGAAGTTACTCTTTAACTTGATTATTGATTCTTTTTTTTTTCAAGTTATCGGCCGTAAAATGAGCCTAAATGCAGAAAAGCTCTATCGATTGCTTTTCTCCTTTCTTTTCTATTTTATTTTATTTTTAATACGATGTGGGTGGATGAGATTTTTGAATATAACACGTGTAATAAGCGGTAATTTGCTAGAAGCAATACTCAATAAGGATAAAAAGACGACCAACCATTATACTAGCATCCCTATGTAATTTCTAAATCGATTGTTGTACAACCTGAGATTTACGCAAAGTAATGAGCTTAACTATCTATTACAAAATATAATGATCATGGTGATTTTAATAGTCTTCTGATTAATGCCTTTACCACAAAATCTGATTTAATATTTTAATATATCCCTTTGATTACCATTAGGAAATTACGTTTTAATATGGCTAAAATGAGATAAAAAAAATTAAAGGAAAAGAAATAGATAATAGTGAATTTAATAAGTTTCAAATTATGATGATAATGAATAGAATTAAATTTTGTTGATGAAAATAAAAATCATACTTTAACGAATTTCTTTTATCGACCATCTGTGTATAAGTAACGCACTAAAATCATGCAATTTAGGAACTAAGCACATAAAAGTTTTTTTGGATACTTTATGCGCATAATCTTGGTAAATTGAAAAAAATCCTAATTTATAACAGAGCATTAGATATAGCAATAAACAAGACTAGATGAAAAATCTAAACGGATTCATCGGATTATAATAATTAAAAGTCTCAAGCAAAAATAGTCTTGCATCTATATAGAATGATGACCATTGTTCCAGTTTTCTAGATCATTGGACAAAATGCGTTTTCAAAACCAAGGTATCAATCAATCAGTATTATATTTCTTTCGATTAAGTTTAAAATATTCTATCTTCTGAATTTGTATAGATGTATCTCAAACATTCAGAGTTAATCCATTATGTATCTCAAAAACAAAAGTAAAAATTCATTTTAGAAATATATTATTAAAAATTATTTATTTCTAAAATACGGAAAATAAAACAGTATTATTCCAATATGTACTATTTTCAATGGATATTTGAAATCCAGACAGCTTCCACAGTACATTTTCAAACTATTACATAAACTACAGAAAATGATAAATGTCTTAGAATAAGATTATACGCATGTATACCTATAAATGCATTATTTGGTTTTCTAGAAGACATAATTGTGCTGCATTGAAAATATTGTTTACATTAATTTTTGAGCATATTTATAATAAATAATTCAGGTTCACTTTAAAGATCTTATGGAAAAATAATCTAATGTAAGATTTTATATCTATATTGTTTATTGTGTAAGATTTGAGATAATATTAGTTTATTTTTTGATAACATTGAATCAATAATTTGAGTACGAGAGCGTTTTGGAAGGATAATATCTTGATAACATTGCACCAATAGTGAAGTACCCACACTCACACAATTCGGTCTTGCATAAGTAAAAAATGTATTTCATTAATTAACCAGAAATAATTTTTGAATTCTCTATTAGAAAGATCTTACGATTTATGTGATTAATATGCAGAAATAAAACATAACACTATTTGACACCAGGAAAAAATAAATAATAAAATCATAAAGTCGGAAATTGCAATTCTTTTTGAGATTCAAATAAGCAAGGTGCAAAATTCCAGTATTTTTAACAGAACCGTTAAAAATTTAGGAAAATCTTACTACAATTTTGAATTTACTTTTAAAAGATTTTCGAATACAAAACCTGTTTTAGCTTTTTACAGAACTAATTTTGATTTTCAGTCCAGGAAAAAACTTCAAGAACAATCGTCATTATTTTAACTGGAAGGCATTTTTAATTGCGTCTGACGTGGTAGAACAACTAAACAGAAAATGCATTAAATTAAGAAAGGAATAATTCTAGACCTTGTTCTCAAATTCGTACTTAAATTAGCATTATTAAAGAATCATTTTCCAAACATTTAATATTTTCATTAGAAACTAAATCTGCCAGTGAAGAATTGATAGGCGAATGGTCAGTGTTCGCAGTGGCTCAGAATTGATTTTAAATTGTATATATTAGTTAATGACTATAAATCGGCTGTTGGATCATTAACAAAAGCTTAAATAGCATACGCCATTTTAGAAAGAACAAAAGTTAACAACTGTGTCTAGTAGAATGTATCCCAAGAAGCTTAAAAAATACTTTCAATGAAGTTTCTGGCGTGTTTATACTTCCTGTCGTAAAGAGATCGGCAATTCTCTACAAGAAATCCATTATGGATATTTCAAGATGTTTTTAGAATGTTAATTAACGATTCTGCATAAAAGCATTAAATTATTTTCCTTTTGGAATTCTGCTAAAAGATGAAATGGCAGGGCTTTGAACTATTGATTAAGTGACTCCGTGGACAATAAAGATCTTGTTTTCCCAGAGCCACAACTTATTGATCTCTGAATAAAGTGTACCGCGAGTGAATAAATTGTATGGGGTTCTTTTTTGTACATCGACAAGTGATTCATTCAATGAACTCGAAGTCAATGCCAATATCTTGAACACCCGTTGAATTCTGTTCAGAGTTGAATATAGGCGTGGTCTTTGTGCCGAATATAGCGACACGCGTTTAGTCCCATTGAATACAATGAGCGTTTAAATTGAAAGGATTTCATGGTATTATCTTAAGGCACGAATAGGAATTACAGTGGAATATTAATTATTTATTATGGAATAAATATATGTTCACTTTATCACCAGATTATTCAATAATTCTATTTTGTTGGAAAAAATGATAGATAGTGTCCCATTATTTATTCAAATTCGTGTTCTAATTTTGAATTATAAATTTGCCTTTTATATTTTTTAAATACGGTTTCTTAAATCCTGCGACAATATTTAAGCTTATATTAACTGTTTGTATTTCAGAACAGGGAATTTAGTTCTCTGATTATTTGTTATGATAGCTGGAATTAAGAATCTCTAATTTTCATCCCCATAACAGCTAATGTGATTAATTAGTTCGTTTTTAACTTATCAACAAGACAGCCTTTGTTCGAACCCGATGATGAGAATTATGGATATAAACTGGTCATGTATTTCCCTCAATTTTAAATAAATTTCTTCGATCAAAAATTTATCTTGATTAAGAAAATCTCAAAGTGTTTTTGCCAGATGTTATCCTCAAACTCATCATTAGTTTATTTTACTTATGCTGCTAATAAAAACATTTTTTAAACATCACAACAAAAAACATTTTTTTCGCCTTTATTATGCTTTTCTTGAACACTCAGCATATCATTAAAGGCAAAATAAATCATTAAAAATTAGAAATTTTGATAGAAAATGAAGATGAAAACATTTCTTTTGTTCTTAAAAAAGAAATTATTGATTCCCAAGTCTTGTAAAACTGATTTTCATTCAAGTGTGTAAAAAGTTGATTCTTCAATTACTACCATTTTCGTATTTCGTTTTCATAAATCTCTATGATTTTATTTGCTTTCTATGCATATTTTTTCAATCCACCATTTCTTTCTCGTCATCAGTCTGGAATTTCTTAAGTTCCATTCTTTTGATTTTAAATTATTTTCGGAAAGCCTCATAAAATTACTTCAACTTGTACAGGTTTTTATACTTGAATACTGATCTTTTCTTAGTCAGATTGAATTTTCACGTCAACGAATTCTTCTTCTTGGAAAGCATGTATTGACGTTTCCTGATATATTATGTACTTTAGCTTTAAAATATATAGTTTTTTATGGTGCCTTACAACCACATTCATAATCTAGATATTTCCAAAGTATTTATCTTTTAATTAATAATATATACATAGGATCTCTGAAGTTTTATATTGTTCGAAAATTAGGAAACAGAATGGAATTTGTGAATCATTGCTTCTGGAATCGAGAAGAAAATATCCTTATTGTGAAATAATCCCATCACAGAGCTGAGAGCGCCATCTATAAAGAAGAATAGTTAATTGATGATTTATATCGAATGTGCAAACACGTATTTTGATTCTGATGATAGGAATTAATCATTCCTAATGTCAATATGATTCAAATTCGATTAAATTAGTAATTAGTGTTTATCTGTAGTTGTTGTGTATCATTTGATTTTATTATAGTGTATTTTATAGTAATGTTCATTGAAGCAGTCGGAATGTAATAATTTTTTTATTCAAAAATGAGACGACGCAATTATACACACATACAAGTATTGACATTATCGAATTGTTCTATTTGTAAACATTCTTATAGTCTCGAACTCAGTGTTCTTCTTACTTTCGTTTTTATGAATACTACAATTAAATTGTTGAAATAGAAACTAAACCACGACCATTCGATTCTTTTACACTTATTGTTTTAATCAAAGCATTGTTAATGAAAAAATCTGTACTTAAGTATCTGTACTTCCATCAACCGCTTTCACTAGAATATGTAATCAAATATTGAGTTTCTATGCCAAAAACCTTTGCCTCGTTAATGTAAAATAAATTGTTTATAAAATAATCTGGCAATGTGATCACTAAGTTATAACATTTGGCTCAAAATCGAAACTTCAAAGACTTTTTTTCTCCGTGAAAATGTATCCCGGATAATGTGTAAGAGCTAAACAAATCATACTGTTACAAGCGTAGAAACTTTTACACGAAATGGACGTCTGCTCACTATCTCATAAAAATAAGGAGGAAAATTGACAAAGGAATTCAAATTTTTGTTGCATTTTACATCAAAGTAACTTATTTTTGATTAGCCAGAATATTGAGTATTTGAGTATTTACTCAATATGTCGTTCACTGAGCTGAAACTTTTCAATGAAAAGTGCTTTGTTTTTCACTCGAAGCTTAACTTAAACCTTTCATCATTAAAAAAAATGGAATACAATTCATTTGCAGTAGCGATGAATGGTGATGAATAAAGAAAAATTACAAGTGGATTCAGTATTTTGCCGTACAAGCTGAGTCAGTATAAAACGTACGTCTTCATGATTATTTGTCATTTTAAACAGCATGATGTTCGAAAGAACTTGTTATGAGTTATTTAAACAAAAGTATGACAGAAAGTTTTTTCTTAACTTTAATCATATTATTCATGTTGATTTCATTATTAATGATGACAATGTTTATTTTTATTTCCCTGTAGAAACAGAATCAAAAATTTTATCGATAACCGTGAAAGCACTTAAATAGGAATATTTACATAGTTTTCCAATAGTCGGGACCCAAACGTTACTGAAAAAATTTGTAAGCAAAATGTTAACAGTGGAAAACCCACAAATGCATTGAATCGTAAAATATATAATAAAAGATGGTAAGGAAATTCTCAAGATAAACGCAAGAAAATTTTTAGCTTTTTCTATGGCGTTTTCAGATTGTTGATCGTATGCTTTTATTACAACTTATAGTAATGGAATATTTATTTTTATGGATGTAATTCATTTGGTTCTGTCAACTGTATTTGTGATTAATTATAATTTAAAATCTTATCATTGATTCTATTTTTAAATTATGTTTATCTTCATAAATTTTTATTTTTTACAACTTAACGTATTGTTAAAAAATATGATTTTCACTTTTGTACTATAAGGATTATAAACATTGATTTGATTCAATTTATCAGAGCTATAATAATTTTTGCTCGTGAGAAAAAGAAATAGCTTATTTATTTGTTAAAGATATTTTTTGGGATAAGATAATACAGAAAAATAATTTATGATTTTTATGTAATCATAGTCTACTTTTTCGGCATTATCTGCTTTCATTTTTACCTACTTTCATGCTAAACACTTCATATACCTCACATTTCATGTTATTTCATATCTACCAATAAATGAAGTAATTCTTTCAGATGAATAACAGAATTAATATAGAAAAGATAATTTCAAAAAGTAGAGTTTCTATCAGAATTCAAGATTAAACCTAATTTCGTCTTGTCCGTATAAGAATTTTTCCTGTAATAGCAAAAATAACCGTACCAGCAGAGAACTAAACAGAGCTGAGAAAGAGACCCAAGTACTTTCTTTGAGAAATTTAGAACAATATGTGTCATCAAAAACATTGCAATATTAATTCAAAAGTGAAAAACTAAGAGAGTTAAATTGAAAGATTGCACAATAAAAATATTATGCGAAATTTTGAATTTAAGAGATTAATTTCGATTAGAAAACAAAAACTATTTATCATAAATTTCATTACAAATTTCAAGATTTCCAATAGTTTGGACACTTTTTCTATAGCTACAAAAAAAGTGAGTTCGATGTTATAGAAAAAAAGTTTTCTTTTTTAAAATTTATCTTTTAAATAGCTGCATTTTTATTCTTCTATTATTCAGTATGTGCTTATAGAACATACAAATATATTTTTACATATAATATGTGAAAAATAGCGAACAAATCGTCTGAATTCATATCTGAATTATAATTATAACGAAAGAAAACTAAATAACTGTAAATACTGATACTGTGAACAAAATGAGAAAAGCAGTCAAATACTGGAAGTTTGATGAGTTTTTTTTAATATACTTCAAATTAAGTATCACAACTATTAAAGTCTTCTAAAGAAAAAATTCAACTACAGATTGAATTTAAAATTTCATATCTGATACACATAACATTAAAATTTCTACTTTCAAATATCATAATTCAAGTTGCACTTTTTTAAGAAATAATTTAAATGGATATAGACAGAAATCAGATTTGAAATAGGAGTTCACATTTTTCCTTAATAACTTTTTAATTTAGCTTAAAACCAATTGAAGAGATTTAGGCTCATTGAATGAAAGAGAGAAAACAATTTACCATTCCATGAATTTCAATATGCTGGGAGAACCATTGATTATACCATTCCTTAATGAAAAGCAAAAATTCATACACTTCCACGCCGGATGTTCGTGTGACTTGAAATAGTAGCAGGATGTTAAAAGAAAAGGAAAAATAACAACTAATGGAAAAATTTCATTCACGAAATATTGTTATAGCTCTTACTTAAATGAGGTTACTGGAATCTCAGACGATTATTTTTCTCACTTCATATTTTGGAAACTGGCAACGCACCGTTATCTGGGTCTCTAATTTCCGTTTGTTTGCGTTCGAATAAAGTTTCCTGAAAGAATAGGTCTTTGGTTCTTATCAGAAAATTGGATTTAAATGGCCTCCTTTTCAGTTAATGCCTGCATAGGGGACGTAAATGGGGTTTGAAGTGAATGGACTTGTTTATCTTGAGTGCATGGAGCTTGAGTTATTCGAAAAAATCCGACATTAATGATGAGCTTTCAGTTAGAGGACCTGTAATAAAGATTCTTTTACATTAAAGAACAAAATAACGATTTGACGGAGGAGATTTAATACAATTACCAGGAATTGCTAGTCATAAAAAATGCGACGATTTCTTCAGTAATTTGATTTTATAATTGAATTTCAACGTTTGTGCAATATAATTATATTTCCTAAACCTTTGCTACATTTTTAGTTTCGAATTGTTTCTCAAAGACTTCAGACATTTTTCACACAAAATTTATTCTTTATCACTATTGCTTCCATGCTAAGAGTATCGCTCTAATTTCTGAACAGTTCCAAAATGTATCAGAAACTTTTGGATATTTGATGTTTAGATATTATTTTTGTGTC
Source organism: Latrodectus hesperus (assembly GCA_037975125.1). Taxonomy (NCBI): domain Eukaryota; kingdom Metazoa; phylum Arthropoda; class Arachnida; order Araneae; family Theridiidae; genus Latrodectus; species Latrodectus hesperus. Next base: position 35,036,821 of record CM075850.1, read on the forward strand.
AAGAACATACGTTAAAATTTTCCCTAATATTTTAAATACATTTAATTATCAATAATACATCAGTGTAATATATTTGGGATATTTGTGGAACTCATAGTTAAAGTACTTATTAAGAACTAAAACAAATAGAAAAATTTTAGTAAAGGATGAAGATAATGTATTTGTTTGTAAAGAAATTCTAGCCAGGGCTTATTATTTCAAATTAAATTATCTAGTTATTTTTTCAAATGCATTCCCTTATCATTTGTCACTCTTATGTAACGGCTAATGTTTAAAGGACCTAATGTTAAAGGTCTTTACCTTTTCCATAAAAAAAGTGTCTTTATTTTTACCCTTAAAAATGTAAAACACGATGAAAACATTCTAAATGCAAAACAAACAATATTATCAGTCAGACTGAACACAAAATTTTTCATTCACTTAATCAAAGTAGAAAGAAGACTCCAAATGAATAAATATTCTAAACATTTCCCATTATTTCTAAAATAAAAAATAATAATAATAAATACAAGAAAAGATTAATTCAAATGTAAAATCTTTGAATACTTCTATATCAACAATAAATAATGATAAATAAAGTGTGATAATTTTGCAAACTTAAAAAATAAAATGTTCAGCAAATTTTACTGAGCATGCCTAAATTTCCGTTTCGAAATAAATAACCCTTAACCCTAATTCGAGAAAGTATTTCGTAGAAATCCTCTATAAAAATAATTTTCAAAGATATTATTATGACTATCGACTTCGATATCTGACAGCTACCCACTATGATACGTCGAATCAAACAAAATTTAAAGATTTATACTTAAGAACAAATAACAATGAAAATTGGTTTTTCTTCTAGAATTTCTTGTAAATGTTACTGATCCCAGGATATATATTATTATTCAGAAATTTATCCCCTTTTGTGAAAATGCAGTTATCGAAAATATTGACAAATACCAAAAATTGTTCTAATAAAATAATGTGATATTTTTATATCAAATAATAACCGAGAGTAAATTTTATTTATATCAACTGAAATTTTCAAGTACAAAGAGAAAGAAAAAACACTAGTATCAATATATATATATAGTAATTTTAAAAAAATTAAACTAGAAATACAATTTCGTCATTATTATTTTTATGCGCTTATGCTAATTAATTCAAATATATATAGAAATATAAGGAAGAATTGGACATTTCAGCAAAATGGGTATTTATATATTATTGAAAATGTTTTTAGAAAAAATGAGGAGATATAGAAAATAAAAATAAAAAAGTTTGTGAATCCCTGATTTTAGTTTGGTAAATTTGAATAGTTCATTATCTTTATACTCTGCTTCTTAAAACTGACTTTAATAAGTTTTCAGAATTTTCAAGTTTTTCTTTTGATAGATTTAAATTCTATAATTATTAAATTATAGGATTTAAATCTATCAACTGTATTATGAAAATATCTTTTGAAATTCATTTGAAATAATTTTATTTATAAATTACTAAAGATGATTTAAAATATCTGAAAGGCTTAAAAATTTTTTTAATCAATATTTGAAATCAAATCTAATTTTTAAAAAAATCCTTAAAAATCCATTGAGAAAAAATTTAAATATGCATAATAGTCATATTTTAAATATGATATGGGAAGTGTAATTTTAGAAATATATATCAAAATGAATTTTTTCAATACATCATTCATAATATGCAAGCAATTTACTTCCTAGGAAATATTAATACCACAATATATAAGTTCAATATAAAAATCAATATTTAACTTATCTATAAATAAAACATGAAAGATTTATTAAATAACTGGAATTTCTTTACATTCTGTCCACAAAACAAGTCAGCCAGCTACCAAAACCAGAAAATTATCCCTTCATGGCACGGAACCAATTTCATCTTGCCCACCCTTTCCCTCACCAACAATCCAAATATGTGAGGATTTTCGATAGGCAGTTTCTAAAGGGATGTCGCTGGGATGTAAGCCAATGGAAATGACAAAGTCATCAAGTCGCAGGAGAAGGATGGTGTGTGTGGGGGAGGAAACATGTGGTATGTCCTCACGTTTATTAGTTCTCTAGCCCAGAGGATGGTGTCACTTATCCCTACCGTTTAATCACGCTGATAAAGTCCATTTCTATTATTGGAGTGACAATCCTGAAATTTCAGCTGCACAGGGAATGAACCCATTGCAAAGGAGGGGAAAGTTAATTTAATAGAACGAAGAGAAATTGGTATTTTATTATACTTGAAGGACGTGATTTTTTTGTGGGTAAAGAAAAAAAGAAGCAGAGACAAAACCCCATGCTTTCATCGTTTGATTGAAATTTTATGTAATGCTTTTTCTGTCTTTTCTGCGTTGTATTTTTGTTAATATATTTTATGGATGTGTGCGTGTGTGATTCATATCAAGTGAAAATGTGTGTGTGCATCTGCAAAAAAAAAAAAAAAAAAAAAATGCACGTTATGTTAATAGATTTACGTTTCTTATACGTTTTCGGTATTTACGTTTTTTTTTATACGCGAAAAATGATGCTTTACCATCATGAATATTTTTAATTAAATATATAAAATATCACCCTTCGTTTAACGTAATATAAAATGTTAAATAATTTTGAAAACTGAATGAGAAATTTATAATTAATAATAAACATAATGAAAGGAAGTATTGAAAGTCTACATACATCAATTAATCATTAAAGTAAATAATATTTGAGTATTCTTGGAATTATACTTTTGAATCTGTATTTTTTGGAGCTTCAGTTAGAGAGTTTTTCTAGCAGAGATTACAAAAGTTTGAATTCTTATCATTAATTATCAATGTATTCTTCTCTTTTTTTCCCCATATTTTAATATGTTTTTCAATTTGCTGATTTTTGTAATCTTACATTATAACATGCTTCAGAAACGTTACATTGTATTTAAGTCTGAAAAATAATATTTAATATCAAGCTGTGCTTTAAAATCCGAATGAACTTAAAAAAAATTCATTCGGATTCAATATAGAGGATCGATAGCCTCTGTATTGAATCCGAATGAATATTCCTTATTCATTTTTACGTTTGAGCACTTTTTTTAACAATCACAACATTTTTCATGTAACTAAGCTTTGTGTATCGGTACAATTTCTCATCTTTGAGTCAGATTTTAATTGTCTGACAATGGCTGAAACAATCAAGTCATTTTGAAAATATTAATGAATTTACTATTTTGCTCAATTTCAGAAGTAATTGTTATGTAATCTTATGGATAATCCTTCATAACATATTTTTATTTTTTTACCTCAATAAAAAATGTTTTTCTAATTATTTAATCAACAGTGTGCAGTAATTTTTCTTATTTTAACAAATGTAAAAGTCTTTTGATATCGCATATTAAAATTTTGTTTCAAATTCATTTCATATTCTGAGACTTTGGAAACAAACTGGTATAAAAAATAATGATATAACACATATTTGATATAGCGACATAATACAATGACATATTTTGAAAATGTAATTTTTCACAGCGAGCAATATTTGTTTATATGGAACACATAAGAATTTTCTTTGAAAATGAAATTACTAAAACATATTTCAATTTTTTAAATATACTTTAAAAAAAAACAAATGTTTTTGTATCAATTAAGTAAGTAAAATGAAAATTATCGGTACAGGTAATTGAAATGTAACAATAATTCTTTTGATTTCTAGTTATTTTTAATGAACAGAATCATTTAGATTTACATCATTAATATTAGCAAAATCATTAATATTAGCTATTTTAATTTTAATAAATTTTACTAAATCCCAAGAAAATCTAAATGATACATAAAAAGTCGATCAAGCAAATTACGGGGCATAGTTTAAATAGAAGTATTTTAAATTATATCACCTGTGAAAGTAAGAAAACACTACAGTGTACAAAAAATCATCGAAATAATTGTAATAAAATGTGTCGTGTAAAATGTAAAACCTGTATATAAAGAGGACTTCCAGTATATATAAAGATACTATTATTAAAAATCTAATTAATTGTTGATTTATGTAGTAAATTGCATGATATTTTACACATTAGTTTTAGTAATTTTTAAATATATTTTAATAATTTTATATTTATTAAAAAATTTTTTTGTTTTTAAAGCTCACTTTTAAATATAGGAAAAATTTGAAGAACTATTTTTTTTTGTTTGTTCAAATTGACTAATTAGATTTTAACAAAGAAAATACAATGAAAGTGAATATACTTAAGATTAATACAAATATAATTTTTTAACAATCATTTCAATATGTAAGCAAAAAAATATTTTATTTCTTTCAAAAAATAAAATTCTAGTATTTTTTAACACTAAATTTAAAGCATCGAACTTTCATTACGTATAAAACTTTTGGAACAAATGTCAAAGACTTCATAATCAAATTTAATATAACTCTTAGAAATTAAAAAAGTCTGATTATCTTAATAAATATATCACATGCTTTAATGATCTATATTAGAATTTAAATAGTAATATTCTAAAACAAATTAAAAAAAATATTTTATAATCTCTCTCATGATTAGCATCATAATAATATTAAATTTCATTTAGAAGTTTTATTACAGTAAATTAATTCTGTGACAGTACACTTAATAATAAATAACCTAAGATAATATTCATTTAAATCTTTTTATATGGCACAATAATAGAATATATATATATATATATATATATATATATATATATATATATATATATATATATATATATATATATATATATATATATATATATATATATGTATATATATATATATATTATATATGGCCTTTTAAAAATAATTACATTTTCCTAATACTAAAGAAAATTTTTTGTTCAAATCTTAAATTTCATAAAAATTTCTTTTTAAATTTTAAATTATTGACAATTATTGTAAAATCTCCCAAAAATTCTTACACATTTCTAATAATTTTTGAAGCAATTTTTATCATAAGAATTTAAAAAAATACATTTACATAAACGAATATTGAATTATAATCCCATTAAGTTATTTAACTATTTTTAACCATAGTTCAGTAATAATTTTTCTTTTTTTATAACATCTTCAATAACTTGCCTTTATAGCTGTTATTATTAATCAACTCATTATCTATCTCAGTTTAGTATAAATTTAATATTATTAATAAAAATAATAAATCCTCTTAATAAAATACATTTTATAAAGAAATTAGAATCAGTTTTAAAATCAAATTTATAGACAAATGAATTCACACATCTAGACAGAAATCCACAAATTCTTTTTTTCTCCAAAAAATATCATACTATTGAAAAAAACATTAATAAGTATGTAAATTTTTTATTTTAATTTAGATTTTAAATTTTTTTAATATTAATATATATATCATGTCATTATTACTTTTTTAACATTAACTAATACTTTTGAATCTTCATTAAATTTCTAAATTTAAACAGCCTGACTTATAACATGTTTGTCTCTCTCTAATTAACGAGTATTTCAAATTAAATGCGTAATACTTGTTATTAATTTTTTTAAATATAATTCAAATGCTTGCATTTGCAAATATTTTTCCTGGAAAGATATTATGTAAGACCTTTTGGAAATCATTCTAACTGCAATTATTTTAATTAATTTAAATGTTTAATTAATAAAATAATTTTTAGTATCTTACATTTGCATACATCTTTTATGAAATTAACATTTACCATAAACATTTCTCTAAAAGCTAGAAAATATATAATAATCTTCCTCTAACTTTTCAATTAGTTCAAACTAGACTCTCTTTTCCGATGATTCAAACCAGAACGCATGAATCATACAGTATCTGGACGCTGATTTAAGTATAATTGTTTATATTTACTTTTGAGGCTTCTAAGAATGTAAATAATATTTGTAGTATTTTTATAATATAATATTAATATGCACATGTGATATTTTTATTTAACCATGAAATTTTTGCTGCAAACCCTATATACTTCATTGTTATTAATTATTTTTTTATTTCTTTATATGTAAATGTTATTAGATGAACTAGTTACTATACATAACAATTTTACGCAATAACTAATTACATATTTTCTTATAAACTGAGTAAATAACATATACTCTGTTTATAATATTATTTACTCTAATAAATGCGAGATAATGCGCAAACGTATTGTGCCTGTTTGTTAAGACAGAATACATTTGCGCATTATCTTTATGTATTTAAATGGTAGATAAAGTGGTTTATATGCATTAATTTATATTTTTGAAGATTTTGAATTAATTTTACGCTCAATAAAAATTGACATTTATATACTTCAGTTTATATTTTGCATTTTCCTAAATTATAATTGTCGTTTTCCTATTCTTTTTAATATTCATACGTTAGTATATTTATGAATTGATTTTAATAATCTTTAGTTAATTTTATTAGCCTCAGAATTAATTTTCATGATTTTAATACTTTAATAAAAGTAAAGTAATAAATATGTTATTTTTCCTTATTTTTATACGAATTAATTAGTCTCAATTTCAGCTAGAATAAATTCTTAATTATAAACTCAACTGATCACATTTACTTGCATAAATTGCAAAAATGCTTTCCTTCAGTCTTTTTAATAATAATTTGGTAAATAAAAGAACAGTAATGTTCTCTTCTAAATTAATAAAATATTTATAAAAAAATAGAGATAAAAATTGAATTACTACTAAAGTATTTAATACAATTTTACACTTAATTTTTTTAAAGAATTAGATACTTGCATATGACGTCATTGATTCCTTGTGGACGAAATTGCTTGCTTACTTTCTAGATGGTTTGTTCGTCGCTCAACGGTCATTTTTTGCACACGAGGGCTAATTAGACTGGGACCTACGGTTTAAAGTAGATTCCGAACCACTACAAACATTCATATCCAAGATGGGATTCGAACCCCGGAACTGTTGAACCGAAGGCAAGAGCGCTTACCATTCGGCTGCCAGCTCGGCTTCTTACTTTCTAGAAGGAAATTGAAAATAAATATGAGTTACGATTTATCTTCTAAAATTTACACAGTAATCCTTAATGAATTAGTATTAATCGTTTGCATACTAAATTGAAGAGAAAAAGAAATTAGATATATGAGACAGTCATGTTCTCCATCCTCAGTTATCTTCTTCTTCTCGAAGTGAAATTATCTAATTATGATCAGCTCCGAAAATATTTCTCTAAAAGCTAAAAGAATAAACTACTTGACTCTTAATGACAATGAGCTGATTTATTTTATATCTGCACAGGATTTATAATCGTAACTTTAACTACTCCTCTAATATTGAAAGACAAATATTCTTAAATTCTCTTTAAATGTTTTCTTGAACATTTTTGAACATATTAATGCAGATCTTGAGTTTGATTCCCACCTCCGATACTGATTCATGTAATAATTCGTGTATCACCCTTTCCTATTAAATCCCTGTCATATCAACCTTCATGTACAAAAATTAAAAGCTGAATGACAAATCAGTTACATCAAATACAATTTGAGTGAATATAATTGCGGCTTTTTTTCTTTTGTGTAATTAATTTAAATGTAAAGATTTATATAAATTTTATCTCTAGATTTATTTTAATGCCTGATTTTCAAATTTTAGATACATTTTTCTATATGTTTTTCCTTCTTTCTTGAGTGCTCATTACAATTGGTTATTTAAAAATTTAATAAATAATGCAGCATATTTTTATTCATAAGTAATATAAATGGGGTTAATTTATTTTACTGTATACATTCTTATTTTAATTCATATCAACTCAAAAATATTTTAACTCGAAATTGTCATAAAACTGAAAATATTTATCACTTTATGCAACGTAAATAGTATGCAGTTTTTATTCAAAACAAACATCTTTGATAAGAAAACTACTTTTGCATTCTATACTTCAATTCAATCAAAAATATTTTCCATAAAATTAATTCAGTCAGTTTGCACAAAGCATAGTGATATCAAAATAATAAAAATAATTTATCTTTCTTAAAATACATAAATAATGTTTCTTTAAGATTAAGAAAGTTTAAATTACTAAAAGAGTTTTCATTAAATTTTAGGGAATCCTGGCATTAAATTTTTAAATCTTATCATATTTGCTTGGTATATTTTGCATGTTTTTCTAAAACTCACCTTTTACTTTCATATTCTAATTCCGAGTTCCTCCTTGATATGCTTCGTTGACGTTCGACGTCACGGTTATGATTCTTTTACCGAAAAGCATCCATTTTTACATTATTGATTTTTCAGCAAGTAATCCATTAATCACGTCACCTTTTCAAATTTTGCCTCAGAAAATTAAGCAAAGAAATGATAAATTATACAAGCAAGAGAAAAATAATTTCATTCCTGATTAAGTTTAAATGAATCATATATCGTCTTATTATAAAGGAAATTTTATTTTAAAAATAGTGATTGATTGTGCCTTTAATAGATATCGTTTAGTTATGGGAAGAACTGTTATAAATATTGGCTATTTATTAACATATTTGAGCTCAAAAATTTTTAATAAATGAGCTGAACTTTGAGATAGGCTTTTCTTAGAATTTTGTTTTAATATATTTTTTATTGTTTTCGTTATTCCTTTCCATGAAGAAGTTAAAGACGTATAATCATTGATTAAAATATTATTACGCTTTCATATTGATCATAAAAAGTTAATGGTTAATTATTATACTTGTAAAACCAAAAACAATTATCACGGAAGAATTAGATACTTGCATACGACATCATTGGATCATCGCGGGCGAAATTGTCTGTTCAGCTGCCAGATGCAAATTGAAAATAAACACACGATTCATCTTGTGAAACGTACACAGTTATCCTTGATGAACTAGTATCAACCGCTTGCATATTGAAATGAAGTGAAAAATAAATGAGAATTGCATATGCGTATAGACTTATGGTAGAAAACATTTTTATTTTCGTGGGGCTCAAATTTGTCATTCGAAGTATGTATTATATTTCTTCTCGAAGGGAAAGTATCTAATTGCAGTGAGAATGGACTTTTTTTACAAATTTATTTAACAAAATTTATAAATTTAACATTTATTTTCAAACTCAAGCAATTTTGTTTTTTCTTGAAGAATTTATACACTGAAAAAAGAAAAAAACCATTTAATAGCAGATAACATACACTAACAATTTTATTTATTCTGTTAATTAAGGAAATGATAACATATTAAAAATTATTGAAATCAAGATATTTGTAAATTTTTGAGCTGCATTAAATAAATTTAGCAAAAGTTATTGTATTTTTTACCTTTTGTTTGATAGCTTGTAATTTTTCAACTCTTATTTCAGTTATAAAAATTTCGAGCCGTTTGAAATCTACAGTTTAGTACTGTTATTATGACAAAAACAAATAACAAAAAAATTTAAATCGTCCTTGTTGATTTCAATTAACTATAGAGCGATGTTTAATCTATTCTTTTTCATTTTGCTTTTTTTCTGTTCTATTTTTAAAGAGATAATGGCTTCTCAAAACCGATGCTTTAATCATTATATAAGAAATCGGTGTATTAACAAAATGAACTTCGACAATGTTTTTAATTTTGATTCCAACGAGTTGAAGCCATAGAGTCGTTATTCGATATGGATGTCATGTCCAAATCAATTCGACTATTACTAAGGGCTTTTGGCTGAAAGTGATTCTAAACGAATTCTAGAATCATGGTTTCACATACTCGTAACAATCAATGTTTCATGCACAAAATGTTCACCAAATCATTAATATAAAAAAGAAAGAGATAAAATGAAGCTTTAACGAATTACAAGAGAATAAGAAATGACATAAGAGATGTTTGTGAGCCAAGCACAAGTTGGTGAGACGGAGAGCCAAAGAAGAAAACTTGAATCGATCAAAGACATGAATTAGAAAAAAAAAAAAAAAGATTTCAGAATAAACTTTCAGGGAATTTTTTAAGCAATACCGCTAAAGATTTTAAAATTTGAAACTAATTATTTGAAACAAGAGATAATTTTCCTGGTTTTGAAAAACTTTAACAAACGGAAAAAATTATAATTAAAAAACACTTCTCGATTACTGGTAAAAATCATGAATGTAATTTTTCCCATTGCCGACCACTCTCAGACATTCGATGGTGAACTTCGCCTTGTTTGCTTCCTTTCGCATTACGTAAATGAAATGTTATCTGACGTCATGACTAATTTAAACCAATGAAAATTGAAATAAAGAGGCATAATCATGATCTCAACTGGAATGAATGAAACAACCACATTTTGGTTAACAAAATTAACCTAGTGTTTCTCCTCAAATCTTAATTTATTTAAAAAATTATGTCATGCAAATAACTTATGACATTAAAATTTTTAATGTTAATTCAATATACATGTAATTGATATCTCATGTATTTTATTTCAGACACGCTTTGAAAGTTTTTCCATATATGTTTTGACCGTAATCCTAATGTTTTTTTTTTTTAATTTTACAAATACTATAGTTTTATTAACTCTTAAATATTGCAAATATCTAAACTATCTCAAGCATGAGGACTTTCCAAGTTAAACGATAAATTTATATTATTTTACCATTTTCTTTCTGCGAATTAAAGAAAATGGTTATTTCCTTTCACATTAAGATTATTTGCGCATACTTTTGAATATAAAAAGAACTTACAAAATCCTTTATTTTATACATCACACTTTTTTCATCATGTGAAAAGAAAAAAATTGCATATTTTAACTCCTGAAAAGCAATAAAAAATTGCAGAGGAAACTTATGTTTACAAACTCAGACGACAAAACAAATTCTTCCACTGACGTTACATTAAGATTAATTACTTTTTTCAGTAGTGAAATGAAAAAATAAAAGAAGCCCTAGAGAACAATTTTTTTTATCTTAATTTTAAATGCCCATCATCAAATGAATTCTTAAAAATATCCTGCTTCTTTTTTAAAAGGTTTTTTTTTTTTTACAACTTATAATAGAGAAAATGTCGTTTCGTTCTCCTTATCTTTGCCGCTGAAAGCACCAATTTTTAATCTCGTAAAATGCATCATTCTTTCTCTCAAAGTTGAAGCTAATTCGAAATGCATTCGCCTGCAAAATAACGCAGAACTAAAGTTTTCCTTTGAGTTTTGCCTAATTAAAGTATTGTCCCGCTATATACTCGAATTTTATTTATTATGTTAAAATATTGATCAATATTTAATCAAACGCCATTATACAGATTAAACTGTATTTGTGTAATTGCTATAAGCATACTTCATTTGTCTCCAGTAGGCAGCGTGTGTTCGATTAAAAATTTCGTCAAAAGTAACTGGTGAAAATAGGAATAAAATTATTTACTGTGTGGTGCAACGTTTTATTTTAAAACTGATATTCTTGTAAAGTTACTTTGACAATGCATAAAATAATCCAAGAACTATACCTTATACAAAATAAGTGTTTGTAAAAAGTTATAAACTCTTATTTCTATTACACTATGCATGAACTATGATGTCTACTTTCTTTATGATGTCTATTTCTGTATATATATATGTATATATATATATATTACTATTTTAAATTTTCCCTTTTACTTAATACTTTTTATTCATCCGTAAAGTGAGTAAGTTATTGGAATTTGTGAACTCTAAGATAATTAAAGGCTTCATCCAAATAAATAACATTGAATTATTATTCTCAATTAGTTAATTTGACAGAGATTTCTCCTTTTTAAGAAATTCGCTTTCATTTGTCAATTCGGATTAAGATATAATCAATATTCATGTTTAATTAATAATTTGGTGAAAATGCAACTTTTGATGAAAATGTAGGATAATAATTTAATAATTTATGGAAACTTCATAGTTTAAAATGAAATGTTTTCCTTTTATAATCCCTTTGATGTGAAATGCAAAGTAATTTGACTATCAAAAAGGTAATTTGTATGCAGAATTTAAAAATTAAATTATGCTGAATTTGAACTTCGAACCAAATAAAGCCACGTTAGGCAAAATATTAAATGTACTGTAGTCATACTTTAAAAATATTCGAAAGTTAGAATACATGTAATAAAAGCTTAATTAGCAACATAAATTGCTCTTTCTTATAACAAGCATTAATAAATTTATGTGAATCTTTATTATATTCAATTAAATAAATATGCAACGTAGGTAGTTTAATAATTTCGATAGTATAAAAGTTGCTATTTCTATAATAATCTTTATTTTATTATGTACAGTAAATTTAGTTATAGATTTGTATCATTAATATATTAAATTGAATATGTCGAAAGTCTTCACAATCTAAATTCGAACTGGTATCCGAACGGTTAGTGCTCTCGCGTTCGATTGTTCGTGGGTTCGAATCCTACTTTGGGCATCGATGTTTGTAGTAGTTCAGAATCAACTTTAAGCCGTAGGTCCAGTCTAATTAGCCCTCATGTGCAAAAAATGACCATTGAGCGTCGAATCAAACCTGCACTACTTAAAATTATTAAGGTTGAAGTTGCTTAATTTTCCCTTCAGTAATACCAATAAAAATATAATTTTAAAAAAAAATGAATTTATTATTCAAAATGGATTTCAATATTTAATAAACTTATGAAACAACAAAGGAAACGCTTTAAATTTGATGTAGGTAGTAAACTCTACATAAATATAAATGTATTATTATTCTAATTTTTAATATATCAGGTAAAAATGGGGAAATATTTTCTAATTTTAACATTCTAAATTGTAGTGAAATCAATGAATATGTGTTTTAAAAACATTTTATTATAAAAATATCATTTCTGCAAAACTATATACTATATTATTAATAAATTAATAGTAATCAAATTGTTTAAAAATAAAGAGCATTTTTATTTCTTATGCAAATATGAAATGAATAACCATTTCAGAATAAAAATTATACCATTAAATTCAGTATTGTATTCAAGATTATCTCATAGCATTTTCAGTATTATGCTACTTTTACGAGTTCATTCGTTTTAAAGTTATCCGACAGAAATCGAGATAAATAAGCCTAACTTGATCACAGTTCAAACTTTAGGGCTATCTCGTTTTACAGAAGAACTGTATCCATTAATTTCGTTGTCAAGGCTTTCGAATGACAGCTAGCAGCACCTAGTCAACATATCTCCCCAAGGAAGTTTATTTATTCAGGCAGAAGTTTTAGGGGCTTTTCTCATTAATTAGTTTCACGCAGATAGCAGAAATTCCACAGTAACGGCAATTTAGAGATGGTTCCTAATGGAGATATATTAGAAAAATTCAACAATGGAGAAAAAAATATTTGCCGATTTATGCAGGCGATAATAAAATGCTAGGTTATTAAACTTTAATGGTGGTTGAAGATTTTATTATTGCACGCTTCGTCTCTAGTGATATTTCTATTTACTTTTTGCACATGTTTGAGTGCTAAATTAGATAGTTTTAAATGAATGTTACAACTAATTCTTCGCTTAAATATGCTTTTTATTGAAACAAAAGCTGGTTAGTGACCTTTGAGAATCATAGCACTAAATTTCCATATTCTCCAAAAACAGTTGTTTGAGCTGAAATTTCTGTTTACATACCACATTGCAGAAATTGCGATTTTTACTATCATCTGCTTAGTGCTCGTTAGGGAATTTTATTTTCTTACTCACAGGGGACACAGTAAATGGATTACAAGTGAGTTTTCTTTTGATGGAGTACTTAGGTGTGGTTATTGTCTGGTGACGATTTCATTTTTCGGTGTTGTGCTATAATGTGCGTGTCATCACGAAAGTGCATTAAAGGACTGTTTAATGGTGTTTCATGCAGTTTCATTTATTACATTTATCAAAGCATGAAAACTTTAAAGCTTGCTCATAGATAATGAAATAAATATTTTATTTAGTCATTCTAAAAATACGTTGTTATAATTCTAAATATGGGAATCATCTTGCAAAAATTAAATTTAGAATAATAAAAACAAATATTTTATGAATATTTATATACTTCTTGAGAATTTTTTTCTTTCTAAATCTCTGGTAAGAAATTAATTAAAAAAGAATAAATTAACTTTTTCGTATCCAATCTTTACTACAGTACTATTATAAATTATAGTATTTATATTTTTTAAATAATATGTTAAATTTATTATTATAAATCATTCAAATTTATTTATATATTACTCTGTATGTGTTTTCTTTTTTGATTGTGTTAATTTTAGAATTATATTTTGCACAAAATTACGATATCTCATAGAATTTTTCTTAAATTTCTTTATCAAACAATTTAATTTAAAAAGAAAAAAAGTTTTAATAATTTAAGCTAAAATATTTTATTCATCTAAAGAAAACTGTTGGTGTTCAAAATTATACGACTTTATTTTAAATTTATCTTCATACGAAACTATTGTTCAAAAAATTATGAAGTTATGCGTAGAATATAGTGAAGGTATATGAAAATGAAAGGAAAAATAATTATTATTTTTAATTTTATTCACCGGGGAGAGGAAAAATTCATGGATTATCACGACTTACCAGTCTTTTCCATACCAAACTGACCCATGGATTGTGGTCTAGGGGCTGGGGAAGTACGGTTCATGAAAAGGTGGTTATTTTGTAACATCTGTTGCTCGTAGTCCAAATTTGTATTTTTTCTTTCTTTTCATTCTATCATTTAAAGTTTTTTTTTTCAAAAATCGAATAAATATTCAATTGAATGCGATTGTCAAATGATAATTACCATGAATCATTTTTTTATTACAGCATCTGAAAAATTGTCGTAAGGGAACTCAAGTAAAAGATATTTCACATAAGTTCCTTTACGACAACAAAATATGAAAGACATTCCACCGTTCAGTATTTCATTCTCTAAAAGTGATTACGTCATTTTGTAAGTTTCAGTTGAGAGTAATCAGTTCGAGTCTGTCCTATAACAATTAATGTAACATGGTTTTTAAGTCTAATTAACATTTTAATATAAGTTCACTTTACAGATTGTATAATTTAATGAGTTATTGTATTACAGTATCCTGGTAAGTGAAATCTCAATAAAGCACTGGTCGTAAGTGCGTAAACTCATCGGAAGACGCCCCTGAGGATGAAATTTTGAACTAATTTTTTTTCTTTGCTCAATCACATTCTCATATCATCATCATAGCCTGCACAAAATTCTTTAACCTTCTTAACAATAGTTTCGTCTCTAACCAATTTTAAAATAGGATCAATTAATTTCGGATACCCTGTATGTTACTGATACATAATTTTCTAAAAACAATTTTTAATGGGAAATTGTGTTCTATAATAATACGTTTACTGTTTTAAAGTGCTGGTTTGAAAACTTTAGGATTCATTTTAGCCTCGATTTACACTAGTTATGTAGCCTTCTTTCCTAGTAGAATTTTTTTTCTTGCTTCTAATAAAAAAAGCTGTTGAATTTTGAAATTTAATGTGATTATCGATGAAGGATTCGCAAAATTTTATGATTACTGTTAATTGCACTTAGTGCTATTTTTCATAATCAACTTTTTCAGGTACAACTAAATCAACTGATGCCAACTGCAAATCGATGGAAATAATGAAATGTATCACCTCAACGACTCAAGCAGCTAATGAAGGCAGACTTCTGTTTCCAGATACTCAGCAAAAGTTGAGAGATTACTGCAAGTAAGTGATCTGCTTTTTAAAGTTATGAAAATTCTTCCAATGATTAGATGCTAACTATAAGGTCTTCAAGTTGATAATGTTAAATAAAACATTATTTAACACACACAATATCAACTTGAAAACCTAACAATTAGCCTCTGATCATTTGATGGAGAATTTTTATAACTTAATTATATGTTTTATCAAATAGGGTAAATTTTCAAATTGCTCAACAATTTGTATGGTTAAAAGGTAATTAGGAATTTTTTACCATAAATTTAATTAACACATAAACTCTATGAAATGTTAATATTTGGTCACAGAATAGATCCCTCATCTACTAAAACTTATTTAAACATTTTTGAATTGAAGTAAATTTTTTTAACATTTAACCAATGTTTTGTAATTTAAGTTTTAATTTTGATCAAAAGAAACTCTGAATTTTAAAAGCGGAGTTTGAAATACATTTAAAATATTAAAAAAATAATATTCTTTCAATTCTTATATTTATTAAATCATCTATACATTCTTGTGGTAGATTTGTTACATAATTTCATAAATTAAATGAAGAAAAATTTATAATTTTTGTATATTATTATTCTTATTTCACTATTCTTTATATATCTCTACCTTCAAATATTTTATTGGATATTCAAATCTTACACAAGTGACATAAATAAAATCTATTCACTTATTTCATCTGAGAAAAAATATTTCTTCAGCAGTTGTCGCTACAGTTTTTCTTTTAATCTTGCAATATTAATGTAGAAAAAATGTACTTTTATCTATATTTATTTTTTTCAGATAATACTAGTAGAATTGTATAAATTCTTTTTTCTCGATTATCACTTCTTTCATATGCAAACTGTTAAAAATATCAGATGGATGAAGATAGTTTACATTGCCAACTAATTTTTTAAGGACTTTAAACATATTTACTAACATATTTTTATTACTTTTATTTTTCCTTCTCCCTTGCTACTTGAATGTAAAGAGAAAACATACCTTTATCTATTTTTTTTACAAAATTAATCAATAAATTTTCTTTTCTTTCCTACAAACTATTTATTTTTAAAAGTCAAAATGATAAAAAAAAACTGGAAAATAACGTTTTTATTATTCAGCCAAGAGAGAACCACCATTTGATTCTGAGCCATCTATCCAGAAGGAGACAACAACCATCTAATACTAAATTTAATCTTCTCACAAACTATTAATATTGAATACTATTATTTAACTCACATCTTCCTTTAGGCAACTTATGAACAAGTTCCCTCTTCCTTTAGGCAACTTATGACTGGTATGGATTGTGCAAAACGCATCATTGAAGATTGTGTTAGTGAAGAAGAGAAGCAAATTTACCACAATTTGACAAGAGATATCATGGGGATGAATGTGGCTTTGTGCACACCTGGCTCTTCCCTAAGCACAAGTAAGAAAGCTGACAATTATTCAGAATCACATTTCAGAAAACATAAAACCTTCATTTTTGTGGGATTGTTATTTTTAAAAATAAACATAATTATTATATTTTTAATGATAAAGCTATCTCTAGCATTATAATTAAAAGAATACTAATGAAGAGCGAAGAAATAAAGTTTATTTTTTCACATATAGCTATAATAGTTAATTGTTTTCTGATGTTATAAGAATATAATTAAATACAGCACCTAAAATATAAACAAAAAATATCCAATTTCCAGAAATTAGTTTCTTTGTGAAGAGAAATTAAAACATTGTAATTCATCTAAATCTCTTATACAAATAAGGATTTATTTCGCCTTTTGTTTTCACTTTATATTATATATATACAGATAGATAGATAATTTTTATTATATGAAAGTTAAAATTAATTAAGGGATAATTAAAGCTAGTCAGCATTCAAGAGATAAGTATTTACGTCATTAAACGTGAAAGAAATTTCATTTTGGAGAAAAATAAAACAAGATTTTTTTGTGATAACTTGGGCTACTCTTAATATTATGGATTAACAAAAAGCTCCACTGATTTTCAAGAATTAAATAATCAGTTTAGCTAAAGTCACAATTGGTAAAGATAAACATAAGAAAAATACGAATTTATTTCTCAGTCATTATTTAACACAATTACAGATATTCAGACTGAACTAAATAACATAATGATAAATATGTTGTAATTACCGGTCTGAAACTGAAAGTTATTTTAAACAGCTTAATTCTAAGAATAGCATTGATTACGAATTAATAAATAATAGTACCCTTAAATTTTTTCAAGAACCATGTATTTAATTGCATCTATTGTTAAGCATACTATATTTTTTATTATCTTCAGGTTGGAAAGAAGGCAAATTTTTGTTATTCAATTTTTTTTAAAAAGTAAGGAAAACCTAAAAAAAAGTATAGCTTTAACTTAGTTACTTTTTAATAATTATTAGACTTCATTTTTAACTACTTTCAGTTCGTGAGTATTTCTAAAAATTACGAACATATGAAAAAGTTAATGTTTTGTTGTTCTCCCACGAATTGATTTCGTAGAAAATTTAATCAATTAGCCACTAAACATCTTGTTATAAAGAATTTCGAGAAAAAAAACTTCAATTCTTAGTAATAAAAAGTCAAAAAGCTTGTTTCTGAACATCATGTGTAGGCTTGCATATTCTCGCAAATACCGACTTCCAAAAGTGATGTAAGTTATCGAAATTGATGTAAGAAAATTTGTAACAAAAGGATACATACATCCTTTCAAGCACCAGGTTTGCAGGCATTTGTACTGAGTAATGTTCTCATTTTTGAATGCATCCAACGACATCGAACCTGAGATCCGCAGTAGGGTTACAGCTGCTAACCGATGCTTTTTCGGCTTAAGAAAGTACCTAAAATTTATTTTCGTCAGTAGAAAAACAAAAAATTTTGATATACAAATACTTGATTCGGCCTATTCTCACTTACTCATCTGAAACGTGGACATTGACCGAGAAGGACAAAGAAACCATCTCCATTTTCGCAAGAAAAACTTTAAGAAGCATCTTTAGTGGAATAAAATGTGAGAATACAGGGCGAAGAGGAACTAATTCTGGGCTCTATAAACTATATAAAGAACCAGATATTGTTTAATTTATCTCAATACAGAGATTAAAATGGGCAGGACATTTGAGCCGGATGAACGACAATCGGGTGACGGAAAAAATTTTCTTGGCTCGCCCCATTGGCACCAGAAGAAAAGGACGACTGAAACTCGGATGGCGTGACTGCATTGAAAACGATCTAAAAACACTAAAAGTGACAAACTGGATGACCTTATCCAAAAATAGGGGATCCTGGTATGCACTTCTGAGGAAGGCAAAGGCCCACCCTGGGCTGTCAGGCCAATGAAGAAGAAGAAGAAGAATGTTCTCATTTTCGAAGTTTTGTAAAGGATAGCCTATGTATTTTGATTATATATTTTATATATTTAAACCCCTATTCACATTTGATCTCTTATTTTAGCAAAACAGTGGTCATTTAAGGAAAAACTGAAAATTTACACGGTCAATCAAACAACAAGCAAGTAAAAAATCTTTAAAAACATTCTGATGGAAGATAAAAAAATAATAAAAAGATACTTTACCAATACTTTAGAAGGAAAAACACCAATACTTTAGGAAAAAAGCAAATGTAAGATACTTATATTTCAAAGAATACAGATATTATCTCAAACAACGGATTTGCAGGCTTTATTACCATATCTATGCTGAGTAACGTTCTCATTTTTGAAGCTTTGTAAATAATAACCTACTTTTTTGATAATATACTTTATATAGTTAAACAACCCTTATTCATTTGAGCTCTTATATTAAACAAAAATTGGTAATTAAGAAGAAATTGAAAATTTTTATGGCCAAATCAAACAATATGCAAGTAAATATTCTTAAAAGAGTTCTGTTACAGGATAAAAAACAAGCACTAATGAAGCCAATATTTTAAGAAATAAAAAGCAAATGTCAAATTAATTTAAACTAGCCACAGGATATATTAAAATTTTGCGGATGGTTTATCGTTTCCATAAACTTCATTCTGTGATTTTAGCTAAATGAAACTCTTTCTCAAGTTTCATTAACAGGAAAGCATTTACTAGGAAACATATTTGGTATCAACATTGTAGATTATTGTGATATTATTCAGCCACTTTCTCAATCACCTGATCTCGTTCATATGATGGTGCGATGGTCTGATTGGGACAGACGACTTTTCCATACTGGAAGATACTGACTTGGATACTCACATCGACGAAGACCCATCTGAGTAAGGAAGTCGTAGTTGCAATTCTCTTCAAGTAAAAGAATACCGCTCAGCGTGGCAGTCTAAGTCTAGGGTCTTCAGCTTGGTCCTGTTAGCATCTCGTGCACTTAATTTGGTTGTCCACTCTCTTGTTTTATCAGCAGGATTTTATTTGCATGAAAGTTTTTTATATATATACTATAATTCTGTATGCAACATCTGCTGCTATTTGCATTCTCAGTTAAAGTAACTGACTGTAATTGCAGGGTTCCTCAGCCACGTGGATTGCTTTAAAAGTCTGTCAGATCGTTTTCGAGTTTGCTCAGATCGTTACATCGGAAATATTGTTGTAGTTCAAAAGTTAACACAAGAAGAACAAATGAAGATGACCTGTTGGTAAGTATAATTTTATGAGCATTTAATATTATCTTCTGAAACACAAATCATTCTGCTATATGCAGAATTGTTTGGATAGAATTAGTATTGATGAACTATTATACATAATTAATAACAAAAAGCTATTTTAAAATTAAGAATTTTTTATTTCATAAATATTTTGAATAAAAGTATGTCTGCATCAATGCTTTTGATTACATATTCAAGTTACATTTCAATCAGATAGTTTCCACAATCTCCTATTAAAATCTGTAATATTTATAAAATCCTTTTTATTGATGCCGATGAATTTCAATATTAATTCTATGGGATTATATATGTATATTGGGTTAGCAAATTATTAATTTGAATATTACCTAATGCAAATGTGTAAATTAATGTTTCTATATAGAAAATAATATTAGACTTTACAAAATTTTACATAAGGCATACTGTACAACAAATTATATGTTGTTGTTGTTTTCCTATGACACTTGGACAAGCCAAGCTCGCTATGCCCTTGGCAGTGCGAATTTAGTCAATAGAAAGCGTCTTTCGTTTGGATCAGAGCACCACGAAGGTGAAAGCACGACTTTGCTCTTATTAAGGTACCTCGTAATTTTGAACCACGGTCAGGTGACGAGGCCACTCCTGAACTGGCACCCTCCTCTCCACATCCACGCCACACCAGCGGAAGGACTTTGGACGTCACAGATTAACGTGGACACGTCCCCAACCCACGGAGTTCCAGCAAACAAATTATATGCAATTGTAGCATATGCATTTCCTAGCATATTGACAGTCTTCCAAAACACAGCAATAAATTTCAGGAAAATCTATAATAATTTGTAAAAATATTTATCATGCCAAGCATAAAAAGTTTAAAATAATTCGGAATGCATACATTCTTAGGTTGGAGCACATTTTTATAGAGAAATATGTTTGGTGTATACATGAGCATTGAAGTAATACAACATTTGGGATATTTATTGTAATGATTGCAGTTGGAAACAAAATAAATGATCAAAACGAGTCCATATAATATAGTCAAATTTTATAGCCACAGTATACAGATTTGGATATAGGCAGGCTGATTTCTTTAGTGGTGCCGCGATTAAGTGTTGAAATATAGTTTAATAATCATTGATAAAAAATTTCTCATTCAATAAATCATTTTAATTGCATGACATTACATTCATCTGATATGTATAATGGAAATAATTCAAATCGGATTAAAATAATGTCCTAATTATAAGGACAATGAATTATGATAATAACTCATATTCATGATAATCATAATGCAGATATATTTAAAATTTTGCAATAAAAAAGATGTTTTCAGAATATTTCTTACAATAAGATTTTGAATATATCTGGAGAATATTTTTACAGCGCTTCATCATGTAAGGGATTCTATCGCAATTTAGGTTTATACTCACATAATTATTGATCACGTGATTATTGACTAATAGGAACATTGTTTTGCTAAAGATAAATTGCTTACACGGTAATGCTAATAATTCACCATATTCTTCAGCTACTTTTGTCATAATATTGGTTTGAAAGCAAAAAAGTAAATAAATAATACATAAATAAAATTAAATAAAAGCTTTTATTTTTATATCATCATCAGTTGGTTATTTTAATACCCTGTTATTTTAGACAATTCATAATCGATATCTATTGTCTGGAAATAGCATATCGATGTAACTTTATCAATGATCTGATTTTCTACTGTTTATCATTTCTATAAACATTTATGTTATTTTCTATGTTAAGATACTTCCTTACTTTATTCATAAAAGTTTTAAAATTTATTTTGTTCTTGTTTACTGATAACTATTTGAATATTAAAAATATTAAATTAAATTCATTTTCTAATAATTCATTTGCAGACATTACGTAGAAACAATTTTTGAATAAACTTGAAACAACGGAGATTTTGAGGTATAATAAAATTATCATTCATTAAATTGTGAGTTTTTCTCCCTCAAACACTTTGGCGTTAATAACAGATGAAATGTGTGTGGAAAAATAGGTTTGTTGCATTAGTAAGTTATTATCAGTGAGTTCTTCAATTATTAAAAATATATTTGGATTTCAGAACCATTGGAATCCCAAAAGTAAGTCCACAAGCTATGACCTAGTTGCTTCCTTAAAAATAAAAGGTTAATATTTCTCCAGTTTATTATTTTGATACTTTCTATGAGTTCCGTATCTTATAACATTTTTCTTACTTCGATGACTCACTTTGGTTTGGTTAATTCGAATCTTCATATGAAATGTTGTTTAGAGCTATTATACATCTATGGATATCAATATGGACGTATCTCTAGGTAGAATTCAGAATCTTCGCCAAGTTAAAGTGATTAAAAAATATTTCGCAATTATGGTGGAACTTAAAAGATTTATTTTATAAAATATCAATTCGTTTCATAAAATGAAATAAATTCCTTACTTCAAAAGTAATGAAGTTTAAAGTTTCCTCCAAACAAAGGAAGATTCATGATATGAGATGATTGCCTGATTGGTAAAAATATAAAGGTTGATGATGCTTACTATAGGTAATTCTTACCAATGTTCCTTTGAGAATTGCCTTTAAAAGAACTTTCTCACAAAAAGAAATTTTAAAAAAATCCACAAAAAATAACAATGAATATTTTTTAGGTAGAAAAATAAATTAGGAAATTACTTTTAAGCATATTTATCTCATTTTAAATAAATCCTTCTTCGAAATAGGAATTTTTTTTAATTCGTGACCTTTAAAATATAAATTTTTATCATTCTTGATGATTATACTGCAGTTCCGATTCCACTATCAAAAGAAAGTACACAATCAAAGCAATTAATTTACCAATTAAAAAAAACAATTTTTATCTGTGAAAAATAATCCCGTGAATGAGAGTTGTAAAATGTATTTTCTGAAAATTTTCCATTTTAATAATGTTATTTTGTGTTTTTATATTAAAATTTTCCGCATACTTTTTACGGAATGCAAATTTTCTAATATTTCGATATAATGAAGAAAGGATTCGAAAATACTGCATTAATGAAATACGCTTAATTTTTTTTATTTGAATGTATTTTGTATTATGAGCATTTTCATAGGAAAAATATGCAACTATTATTAACTATATGAGTATCTGCTTCATTCTTTTGATTATAGAAAAAAATTTGCCGCTTTTAATAAGCTTTTTTCTGTACTATTTATTCTTTGGACCATTCGTTTTACTTTTCCTGTTATATATATTAAAAATATTTCTCCACTCCATGAAATTATCCTAATTTTTTTATGTGTTATCCATATTACCTTTTAGAAGGAATTTTTCTCCTAAAACTATGTTGAATAAAGCATTGTTATCACATCTAAAATTTTAGTTAATCTGAAGTATTATAAAATAAATTTTTTCTTAAATTTGTTGATAATCCTTTTCGAAATCTTCTCTTTTTAATGTTTCTTAAAAGTTTTGTTGATTTTCGATATCCAAGATATTTGTTGTTGAATGATCATATAAACTCATATAGTTAATAATTTCCTCAATCACTAATTACGGACATACGTGTTTAATTGCAAAAAATATTTTGATAATTGACAGTAAGAAATTCACTTGAATTAGGAGATGCATTTTGGTAAAAATATAAAAGATAAATATAAAAAGTACTTATTACAATCTCTTGGCCTTATGAATTATGTATCATAAAGTGTTGACCCAGGTCTTGCTTCATAATTAAAATCTTTCTAATTTTAAATAAAATCGTCGCTTTTTTTTCTGCGAACTTGTAATTGACGAACATGTACGATTTTACGAACTAATGGTTGGTCCTAAATATGTTCCCACACAATATATTTGATACTTTAATTCCCGTTTACAAATTAAAATTTTGAAAAATTTCTTCTTTGTGATCTTATTTTCATGTTTCTTTCTTATTTCTTATTGTTTTCATTTTCAATAATTTTTTTATGATTAAGAAACTTAGATAGACATTTTTATTGGACAGCTACAGTGCAGATACATTTTCTTTAAGGGTGGGCACTGCGTGACTAACCCTTCGCCATAAGGCCGGAAAGTGCTATTCATTTATAGTTACCAGGTGGATATAATAAATGGGTAGCAGTTTCCGGCCTTCACGGAAATGAGTACCATTACCCATGTCACTCCACCACAAACCTGTTTATTGAGTGGGCCACATTCACTCATCATCTCAGAAAAAAGGACAAGAAAACAGAGAGAGAAAAAGACATCCATACAGAATGGATATTTGAATCCAGGACCAACAGTTTAGGAGCTACAAGTACTAACCACTCACTCATCAGCTGGCCAGTACAGATACTAAAATCCCAGACATTTTTAAAATTTTTGTGGAATACCTAAATCAACTCCCGTCTTACAGCCCTTACATCAGAGTATAATCAAAAGCTTCATGTACAAATTTCGCAACGTACTTTTACAAGTAATAATCAATGCTTGGAATTGCTTTATGAAGTAAATATCAAAGCACTATTCCATTGTGAATCATCCTTTGACATACAAGCCACCGTAAATGATTGTTTACTTGACGACTTGAGTAAAAATGACATAAATTTTGACAGAGAAACCCACAGCTGACAAAAAAGTTATTTTAAGACATTTTATATGTGGACTCAAATGTAATTTGTGCAAAAGAAGAATCAGATGATTAAATTATTGAGAACATTATGAATGAAAAACGTAAAAATGTGCTCTTTAAAATGTTAATTCGAAACAGAAAAAGCAGATGATTACTTTGCCAGAATTTTCATCAATAAAATGAAACTAGAAAAAGTTTTAAGTATTAATTTTATTTTGTATGTGTTTCTTATATAATTCATATTAAATAATTTTTAATGGTAATTTATTTATAAAGAGAGAGCAATTTGGTAAAAAATTTAGTTTTAAGATTTAGCACACTCATTTTCCTATTCTACTAATCCCTGGTAATTCGAAAGTTAAAAAATGAGCGTTTATTGTATAAAGTCAAATGAAATCGTACAAAAATGGATATTTTTTGCTCAAGATAACACAATGCAAAGAAATTTTCTCTAAAAATGGATCGCAACAATAAAAAAAGTTCATATAAAAATCCATGTTTCGTAATTTTTACGAAATTATATTAACTTTATCATCCAGTAAGGTATTGTATTTCTTTATCTGAAAGTCTTTATCAATTGAATATATACAAACGATGGTTAAGGAAATAGTCTTTGGTTGCCAGAATTTTACTGTATATCACATGTATTTTAACTGTAACGTACTCAGTCTGGATAGGCGGACTTCTAGGTAGACAAGGGCCGTTAAGGAATCAGGCTGACGTAATTTAATATTTTTGACTGAACATTTATTTACAAAATGACAGGATTATGTACAAGAACTGTCATAAATTGTAGGCTCCAGGAAAACTGATGAATTTCTCACTGTCTGGAACGTTCACTGCACATTCGGTCGGGGAAAACTCCTCGCTGGTACTGGGGACCAGACTCCTAAATTCCATTTTTGGGAACACAGTCTCGGACAGTCATTCGATAAGGTAGACGATCCTCTCCGGACAGCACTGGAGCATCAGGGTAGTCAAACTCGAGGCCTGGCGTCTGTCTCTGTGATCTCGATTCTCTCTCAGACTCCTCGTTCCGTCGTTGGTACTTGTCCGCTTTAGAGAAGTATCAAGAACACCACACGTATGTCGAAGCTCTCCTCCGCCCCCACAAGGGCCTGCCAGTTACATACAAACTTTCCCCCAACATCTGGCCTCCAGTAATATCCAGATCCATCTTCTAATGCCACTTTTCGACCTCTATTTCCAGCCGCTCCACCGATTCGAATCAGAAAGAGTGAGAGAGGCAATAAGTTCTTCGAAAGCACATGGCCCATTCACCAGGTGATTCCTGTTCAATTTGAAGAATTAAATTAGTCATGAAGGATTTATAATGGCCCTTCACGAATCCTGTTTGCTATTTCCACATCATCTTAGAATCAGAACAAATTGACTGTCTTTGGGTGCTATGTTGTTCATGGAATTCAAAAGTAGCAAATCAAGGAAAATCAATCTCATTGACAGCTGCAAAGGTGTTAACGTTCATTGAAAGTCTGGAAGTAACTTGGGGCTTTCAAGCAATAACTGTGACGTTATATAACATACAATTTCATGCATTTTAACATGCAACCTTCATATACTTAAATATACAATTTTCCTATATTTTACTACGCAATTTTCAAGTGTTATTTTTACTGTAAGTGAAATTAAATTTAATACAGTAGATTTCACAAATTGAAACATTAAATTCAACACTTTTTTTATAACTTCTACTATAAAATTAATTAATTAATCTATAATTAAGAACGTTAGAATATAAAATTCTTAATAATTATCATTTTAATAAGTTTGCAACTCATTCTGTTTTTCTGTTTCTCGTTTCCAGCACAGTTCATGAGTATAATCGTTGTATGCGGAATGCAGTAGAAGGTCGCTGTGATGAGGACGCCCAAAAGCTCGTGGAAGAAACAGTTGTGACGGCTCTCAAGCAATCATTCAGCTTCTGCAAGCAGCTTGACGGGAATCCTACAACAAACTGCTTGAAATCCTTCTCTGCTAGCAAAGGACACGCTACAGGCACCCTTGAAGACAATGGCTGTGGTCATCATCAATCATCCTTCCTTTTAATTCTTTTGTTGTTCCTCTTTTCTACTTTAATAGGCTCTTGACAACCAATGCTAATTTGTCAGGGCAAAAAGAAATACATACTTAACAACTGATTAGTATTTTAATGTTCAGACACTGTTAACAAACAGTGAAAACAGACAACAAAACATTCTGAAAAATCATCATTGCTAATTTTAGCGAACTTTTCTATTTTTGACCTCGCCAGAAGATGAAAAAGACTTTTCCAGAAGGAATTATTAGGAAAGGGGTGCCTTAGCGAAGACGAATTGAAACGTGAGTGCTACTATAAATGTCACCTCGAACACCAGAATTGTTGCCACTTGCTTAAAATAAGAGCTATTTTTGTGTGAAAATTCTCTCTATTCATCTGTTGACAGAATGCAGTTGAAATAGTTTAAGTCAGAACACATATTTGGCATGTGAAATGATTATCGTTATCTTTACTCGTTTTTGTACGATTTAAATGATGTCAGCAAATCTGAAGGTTAACAACTTAAAATAGATAATCAATAATATAAAAATTTATGCTTACAGGCGTTCAGACAATCGTCTCATTGACGAGAAAAATTACAGGAAGCCCGATATTATTTCTTTTAGCACATCGTGTTCCGATATGTACTTCAGTTTGCTTAAAATATTTTACAAAATATTAATGTCTTTGCAAAATATACAGTAACTCAAGAAAACCTATTCAATTCTCACACTCTCAAATTATATTCTTCAAATATCTTATATTTCCAGTTTGCAAGATGTCGTTGATGTGCATATCTCTATATAAGAAATATTTTGGAAATCAGTGTATGATTATAATAATATTGCAAAGACATTTTATTGCATAGGGATCCAAATTATTTGGTGAGATACTATAGACTCAACTATTTATATAATATTATAATGATGAATAAAAAAAAGGTTTTGCAAGTAATCTCTTGATTTAAAATAAATAAAAAATACTGCTAAATTAAAGAGGATGCAATCAGCAATAGTGTGTTACCAAACATCAATAACTCTTTCTGAAAGTAGTACACATTATTTGTTGTGATATACTACGCATGTACTATGCGCATTTAACATGCCAACTATAGAAGCGAGTTCATCATATGAGAAAGTCCCTTTAGATTGAAATATTTTAATTCAAACACAAACATTTCTTAATTGAATGAAATTATCCTCAACAATATTCCTCACGCTTATATAAGCACAAAAACTCTACTTACGTGAAAATATTAAAACCAAATGTTGATTTACTCCATCTCAGCATGCTTTTTTAATGCAAACTTAAAACTTTTAGATTTCATTTTTTATCTAATGCATATGTCACAATTTTAATAAACAACTGAAAATTATTTTAAAAAAACAATTAAAACTAATGTTGTAAACTTTTTTCATTTTCACAATATTTAACCCACCTATTCTAACATTTACATCCATTGAAGAATTAAAATAGTTTTAATTTGATAAATCTTTTATAAAAGAAAAGACCTTGTAATTAGATTTACTAATGATGTGTGTTATATAAATTATATTAAACAAAATGTAATTGGGGCAAAATTGATTTCGCCACGCAAATTTGCTTCAAAATAATTTTGAAAGAGAAGAAACTCGAAAGAAAATTATTTTTTTATCTATAATATGTTTTGAATTTTTTTTATTATTTTTGGCTACGATTATTTATTTTGCGATAAGATCAAGTAAGTGATCATTTATAAATCCATTTTGATAATTCTCTTTCTAATTAATCAATTTATCATCTTTGAAAATCAACAAAAAATAGATATATGTATTTGATAAATTACAGTACTAATATGCTCCATGATATTTCATCTAATCAGATTACAATAACTCATTTAATATATATATATATATATATATATATATATATATATATATATATATATATATAATATTTGTCATACATAATATATACTTTTTCATGCATATTATATTATTAAGAATGCAATAATATAATAAACATGAAAAAGAAGATTGAAAAACAATTTATTTTTTATGTTATCATAAGAAATTATTTACAAAATGTTTTTGCTAATATGAATATTAATTTTGGTTTTAAATTATCTTATGTTAGATATTAAACTGAAAATTTTGCTCAAACACTGAAGAACTCCAGTTAATAATCTAATAGCGATAAAGCAAGTTTTAGCTATTCAAGAAAAATTTATTCCGACTATTTATAAACACAAATTTACTCAAAGAAGTTTAAAAAAAACGCTTTTAAGCAATTTGTAAAGTTTCTTTAAAAGCGTGTCTTAATATTATTACTTGTTAGTCAGCTAAAAGTATATTGTTTTCATTCTTATAACCTTTTATCTTTATAAAATACTCTTTTATATTTCACATCAATCCGCTTCCTTGAAAGTTTGCTATTTTCTTCCTTTTCAGCTTATTTTTTTTCTTAAGTTTTATCCGCCAATCTTTTTTTTTCTTTTGATTCGCTCCCGATTTTCGGATCAGAACATTTTTTGTTACTGTTTTCTTTCTTTTTTTCTTAAATAAAAAAGAACAAATCTGCGGTTTGAGACTTTTATATTTACTTTTCCCTGAAAAACTTTTCAATGAAACGCGATTTATTCTATTTATCTATATTTTATTTTCTTCTCCTAACGCAATATATTTTGTAAAATTATCAATAGATTAACATAAGAGTCTTAACGTGTTTTCGATATACGTTTTGTGTTTAGTTAGTTGATTACAAAATATTAATATTATTTAATTAGTGAAATTCTAAAATATAACAACTTAGCAATCACTTAATTGCAATTCACAGAAGATTCATCCGAAAAATGTGTAATACTATATTTTCCATCAGCATAAATTCTATAAAAAACATTAAAACGACGATAATTAATACAATAATTTTGAACTTTAAACGCGAAAATCTATACAAATGCATTCAAATGATTTGTTTGCATTCTCTTGTCAGAGTAATTTAAAGACTTCAAAAGAAATTGTGAATTATGTGCTAAACAAAGGAATTTTTGATACTTTCATTTTGATATTATATATCAATCTTTAATTTGTGGATATATTTTAATTTCTGATTGAATTATAGGATACAAAACTAAATTATTAAGGTATAATAATTACAAATAAAAGTACGATTAAGTCCTAAGCTTTTTTGAATGTTTCCGATTTATAAATGTTTATCTTATTTGCGTCATTTAATGTTTGCACACATCAGTATTGAACACCTGGATTTCTCATGAATTATCTTCTATTCTATGTCACATGTCAATTATCTTAATGGATTTCACGAACAATTCGAGACACAGAGCAGATAAAAGAATACCCAAAACAATTTTTTTAAAAAACTAAAGTAAATAATAAATAATGTTTCCGAATGCGTCATAGACTTAATTTATTAAACAGTTTTTTTAAAAAAAAAAGCTTACTTAGCAAAAAAAATATATCCAGTAAACGTGTACTGTCGATACAACTCAGTAACCACAATTTCAAAATAAATCGAATAGAAACTCACCAGCTTGATCTCAATTTGGCGACTTATCCAGTTCGGCGAGTAGAAATGCTCTTTAAGACAATAATTGAAATAATTCGTAATAGTTTCATGTCAAATGTATTTTTAACTAATATGAAAATAACTCCGGTAATAACATATAAATTATTTTATAATTATTGTCTAAAAAAATAGTAGGAAATAAATATTTGCAATGGTTTTCAATATATGTTTATTTCTATCAAATTTTACAATAATTTTTTTACATTTTCAAATTCTTACAAATTTGTGAAAGTATACTGTAATTGTATATGCAATACGCGCAGTATAATTTAAGAAAGTATCTAGAATTACATTCACAAAATAATGAAATTATAAGAATGAAGTTATACGAAATATTACATAGTAAAAAATGTATTTTAGTAACAAAAATGGTAATGTTTAAGCAATACTAATAATAATAAATTATAATTTATTTGGATAGAAAATTGGATAGCTTTTAAAAACTGTAAAAGTGGATAGCTTTTATTACCAAATATAAAATACTTTGGCAACATAAGAAATCATTATTAAAAATGCATAAATTTACCGAATCAACCCTGTATACAGTTTCCTCTGTTTTTTCCTCTGCAACAGTGCAGAATAAAAAATTAATGCATTTTATTAATTTTTGTTTTAAAAGAATTTATGAAATATAATAAAGGATATGTAAGATGACATTATTTGTGCTCAAAGATGTATTTATAAAATAAATGAGACAAGGAATGAAGACACTTATCGATTTTATAGCCAATATTAATTTAAAAATATGTATTTTGTCAAGGTAAACTAGTTAAAACATTATTTAAACAATGAGATTTTAATTAATGGCTTTTGAATTTGCTTAAGATGAGCCAAATTGAATCATTTATTTCTGGCTATCAGTAAAACAGACAAAATAATTTGTGAAATAATGCAGATTATGTTTGTATGATTTTTACAGTATGATGTATGATTTTTATGTAAGATTACAATGAATATACAAATAAGAGTTAAGCTCAAAATAAAATAATTTTTATGTACCAAAAACACTGAAATGGGATCTAAAAAGTAAGTTAAAAATACTAGAATGCTAATTTTCGCCTTTGTATCATTGCATACAATAGAATTTATTAAATTCTATGCAACTTTCTACTTTTTTCTTTCGCATTCTTCATCAAAAAATATTGTCTGGTATATGACAAAACAAATTCATATTCATTTGTTTTATTATTTACTTTCAACACATATAGATTTTAAGCAGTATTGTATAAAAAAAAAACCATTTGTTTTTTCATTATTGACGAAATAAAATTTTGCATTTAAAAATTACGAATATAGTCTCTTTTCTTACTTTTTTATTTAAAGGAATATATAATCATCATTATTATTTAATAAAAAAAAGTTCTTTCATATAATTGGGAATATATAGTGAATATATGAAAAAAGTATGAACTATATAACTCATTATAAATGTTTTTAAACTTAATCGGATTTGTTCATAAAAGCAATACTGCAGATTTTTCAAAAAAGGAACTCATCGGAAAAACATTACTTATAAGCTGGATTATAAACAATAATAAACTAAAAGAAAATAGATTGATATAAAAATTATATTTTTAAGTGATTCATTGAAGATACTATTATAAGCCATTTGTAGCTTAATAAACTATGTTACACTTTATTGAGAAATTGAATTTAATATTTTCATGACCTTTTAATGAGAGCAAAATAAATTTACTTTTTTAAGTTTTTCTAAATATAATTCATATATCCTTATTATGTGATGTATTGTTTTAGATACATAATTTAATTTAAGTGAAGAAATTGTTAATGTCCACGCACTTACTTTGATTATAGCTTAATTTTCTCGTTAAATATTCCAAATTAAAATTAGGTGTTAAAAATAACAAATTTAGCAATTTGGTAATTAAAACTAAATACTCTCAAGTAAATAATAAGCAAAAATAGTTTAGTTATTATTTATCAATTGCTATATTTTACAGTCATCTATGATGTAATCAAGTTACTTACATTTTACAATCATCTAAGATGTATATAACAAACCATTTGAATTTATAATACCGTTCAATTTTCACAAGGCTCAAAACTATAAATTAATTAGTTTAAATCATAATTAATACCATGGCTTAACTATATCAATTTATTTATATTGATGTAAATAGAATAAATCTTGCTAAAATGTTTTATTCGAATAATAATATTTCGAATTGCACAATATTTAAAAATAATTTAATAGACACGTAAAAATAGATTTATGCATTTTATATAAGAAATTACATATTAAACTAATTGCATATAAACAAAAATTGTCCTCTCTTTATTAAAAAAAAATGATTTTATTAAAATAGTAGAGGCTAAAAATTTTATCAGTTAAGTTATTTAAGCAATTATTAATTTTTAAAACATATAGTATTCTGTATAAAAAACATTTATCAACTTTCTTTTAATTTCACATAAGTCTCGGGAAAATCATAACTATTGTGCACATTTTTTTCAATTTCGTAAGTCTGATAAAGAATATATTTCGATAAACAGGTTGGTTGGTCGATAAACAGAGTAAGAGCATATAAATTAAATAAATCTCAGAGATTTTAAATAAAAACATGAGCATTTATAAACCATGAATTAATAAATATTGTTAAAATTTAAATAAATGTTCTATTTAATATAAATTATCTTTATAGCTAATCAAACGATATATGTATACATTAAGTTTACAAACAAATCAATTCTCTATAACCTAGATATATTAAATAAAATTTAAAACTAAAAATGATACTTTAATGTAGAACAACACGTGCATAAACATACTTAGTTATTAAAAGTATTTTAAATAAAAAAATTAAAATCATTAGTTTTTCATTAAATATATCTATTTATGAGATTCAATCTATTTTTGTAGATTTTCACACAAAATAAAAATTGTTTTTTAGTAATAAATAACTACCACAATAGCAATTAACTGTTATTTAACGATAAATCACTTAATAAAATTATACATAAATAAAAAAAATTTTTAAAAATTATTTTGTAAGAATTGTTAATCCAGATGTCACAGCAAAAATATATTTAAAAATCTTTAAGAAACTTCTGGTAATTATCATAAAAAAAAAACAAATAGCTATAATCTATTTTGACTATCGCGCGGAAATTTAAAACAAATTTGATTATATATATAATTCTCTATACTATATATACATGCCAATAGAAAAACATAATTTATATATTACCATAAAATTCATAATGAATGGTCAATTTCTAATGAAAAATAATTTGAATATTGATCACTCCCTTTCCTTGATCACTTTTAGACCTGAATCGTTTGAACATGTACTGGAGTTCGAAATCGTGGAAATAACAGTCTCAGAAGATATACTTCTATGTATTACATTTGCTAGTCGGACAAGAGCTTTAGAAGACTTACCTTCAACAGAATGCTTGTTTAAGTATTGGATCATCTTGTGAAACGCTGCTCTATATAATTCTAGCACTCTTCGATTACAAACAAATACACAAAAAATGAAAACACCTTGTAAAGTATTGAAAATTATAAACAGATAAGTCAGAATCTTCCCAGTAAGTTGTTCTTCCTTGACATATGCCGCAGCAAATGCTAAGGCCCATGTGAGTCCAATCACAAAAGCCATTCTGGCGTACAGAAACACATCACTTTTACCAGACTGCTTACTCTTTTGGCCACTCAGGTATAGAGTAGTCTTCACATTTCGTATTGAATGTATTGTAAGAACGTAGAAACCAAAGTTAATGCACATTACCATCGCCAGAGGAATAGCAAAGAAAACTATAGCAGCTTTCCTAGTAGTAATCCAACAAATGTTGTACTTACCATAGTGTGGTGAAAATTCTGATTCTTCCAAGAATTGGTCCAACAAAGAAGTAGTGAGAATCACCATTAGTGGTGAGCCATAAGCATATAAAATGTATCGAAGTAAATATTTTCCTTTACTACGAATATTATTCAACATTGTTTTAGAGCCAAATGTCTTAAATAAGTCGTAAGCCATGACATTCATCCACATAAAACAACACAAAATTTCATAGTGCAAAATAATAGCGACACATTTACAAGCATTATCTGTCACCGTAGGTCTTTGTCCAAAAATGTATGTAATTTGCATTACTAATAAAGAAAAAGTTAAGTTCATTGTATTGCAGCCAGGTAAATTTCGTAAACATGGAAAAAGTAAGTATGTAATTAAAACCATTATTAAGGCTCCGATTGATATACAAGATAACACAAAACCTACATAAGCTTGAGTGAAATCCATATCAATACGATATCTTTTGCCCAGTGATCCAGCAGGATCTGAAAAGCATACTAAAATCGTGCCATTTTCTCCTTTTTCATAAGCAGTATAATCAACTACTTCATCAATAAAAGTTGTATTAATAATAATACTGTCATTATCTAAGATACTATATTCATGCTGTTCTAAAATTATTCTTACACATGATTCATCTAATTTCTTTTTCCAGTCACAAACGACAGCCAATCCACTAACATTAATTAAATTATTATTTGACTCCCAACTTTGATATAAGATATCAGCTATGAAATGACCTTTTGGATAAAATTTGTTAGTCTTATTAATGTATATTCCTTTTACTTTTCCCCCATCAGTAATAGAATCACCATCGCTGAAAATCAGTTTAAACTCAGAATTCCGGTATTCTTTTCTTTCCCAACCTTCGTCGGGATTACACCAATCTTTAAGATGATCCAGGGATTGCTGCATTTCATATATTCTTCCTGTAATATTATTGAAACCAAATTCATATCCATTCATTGAAACAGCGGATGCTAATGTTGACACGATGCTATTCACCGATGGTTCTGGTTCTGTTACATTTCCATAATCACTTTCATACAAATCCAAATCAATAATAAAAGTTATAAGGTGAGACTCGTCATCTATTTGCTTGAGAAAATGCAAAGTTTGTTTCTTATTTTTAAAGTTTCCTAATGATATATTAAATCGAACATTCCTTATTCTATCTATACTAATATTTAATGAATTGGCAAAAGAAATCTTGATTGTTTCTGCTATTTTATCAACATCTTGCCCATTAAACTGTAAAAAGTCAATCAATTCAACTTCTGCAGTTAAAGTTAAATGAATAAAATTAGATTTTACATCAGGAGTAATTGAAGTATCGTTACCTTGTGGAATGTCATCCTTCGGAGCTTCTTTCTTTACACATACATAATCAACAAGAACGAATTCTGTACTGCAATGAAGTTTTCGACACTGATTATTGAAAGGGTTGTAAATGAAACCATCTTCACATTGATTTTGGTGCCTTCGCATTGAATCCTCATCTTGGGCAGAAATATTCACTCTTTGTCGTCCATCTAGCCCAAAATTCAGTAACATAGAAAAAGCAGCTGGAATATGTCCCATTTTAAATCCTTGTCTATTATTCGTAAGAACACCGAAATTTGAATTTCGAGATGTTTTAAACAAATTCGCTGAGACACACTTTAAATCTTGCACAGATTCGTTAAAACATTTTGCACAGTAAATATTTTTATAAGTTTTACGCTGAACTTTAAGCTTAGAAGCGTTTGAAACTGGTCTCGAAATTCCGGAACATAAGGCTGATAAATCAGCATTTGAACCTGAAGGACATTCTTCAACCATGGAATAAAAACATCTCCGGATGAGAGACCGTCTATTCTGTGAAACATCATCAAGAGCTTTAAAGGCCTTCAGAAAATATTTTAGATTGGGAATGCTGTAATTCCTTTGAAAATTGCACTCTGCGCAATATGAATTCTTATACAAAATCCCATCTATTCCGACAGCTGGCCAAAGTGTTCTTTTGCAATCTTTACAAGCATTTGCAGTCAGTTTCTTGCATTCATTTTTTATTATTTCAGGACACTGTGAATCAATTGCTTCCTTGCAAACAGTTGCCAATCGTGCCTTGCAACGTGGATAGTAGGTACTTTCACAATCTTTATTCTCAGGCGTTAGTTCTGGCAAAAGACATCGACCAGGAAGCTCAGTATGGCAAAGTTTATCAAACGAAGAGTTCTTCCAGTCTTTGGAACACTCAGACACAGCGTAAATTGGAAAAGTCTCAAACAAGATTTCACATTTTGGCTTCGTGTGAGGACTTGCGTAATCTTTACGTTTTGATACATTGCCTTTGCATTCTGTTTGAAAATCTAAGCAGCAATCTCCATAATAAGAACACTGGGGATCACAGTTGCACGTGTGAGAAACACCTAGACTGACTTTCCCACAGCGTGAAGCACAAGAATCATAGGATGAACATAAATTACTGGAATTTAACCGAATTGAGCTACTTAAAGTCGACGAATCATCGCCTAAAGAGCCATGTTCAGTATTTGTTTGGGTTTTAAAGCGATGGAAATCAAGATTCTTGTAAGGAAGATCGCTTTGTTCTTCTATTGATATAACTGAAACGGTTTTCTCATGGCTTACTCCAGTTATTAAATGTCCAAAGCACAAACAAAACAAAAAACAACTTCGATGAATATTCAACATTTTTCTCTTAAAATATTCCACATAAGTTTTTATATCCTGCTACATATTTAACTACGAATTATATTCTTATTAAATTTTAATGAATTCACTTAACTTCCATATTAATGATTTATAACCACATTTATAAAGCAAAAGACATTAAAATCAATTCTTCAAAGAAAAGTCAGTTAATGTCACTGCTTAAAAATATAATCTGACATTCGAAATTTAGTGATTTGATTTGCTTTATGAAATAAATTAAGAAAAAAGTAAACAAATTATATATTCATATAACTTTTTTAAGAATAAATGATTTCCAGAAACTTCCTTGTCAACAGTTTTAATGTAAAAAGTGATATGATTTAAAACTACGTTACTTTGAAAATTATGCACTTATCTTTACTATTGTCATTTTTTGATAGCAGCTGGTATTGATTCTCATCAGAAATCATCATGTGTATGTGTGTGGAAAGACTGTAGGTTAAAGTGTCTTATTTTCGAATGTTTTAAATAAAAAACATCTCTTACTGAATCATGCAAACTTACATTTTATTATTCATTATTTCGTATTAAGACATTGTAATTTGCTGATTATCATTATTTTATCAGAGATGTATATTAGTCCATTAATTTCATCAAATGTGAAAGAAACTATGATTTTTAATTAAATCGTTATTTAAAAAAAATAATTTAATATGATGAAATAAATTATATATTTAAAAATAGCATTTATACATTTAAAAAGACAATATTTAGAGGGAAAATCAAATATTTATCCAAAAAATTTATTTCATTTCTATAGATAAGTACTCGTTATTTTAAAATGTCATTATATTAACCGACATCAGTAATTTCCTTTGTAGAATCTAATTTTGATATTTTTAAAGATAATATTTCTGCAAACAATTAAAACTATTTTTTTAAGAAAAAATGTTTTTATAAAATTTTAAAAGTTTATTTTCAGTTTTTAATTTATTAAATAATGACAAAAAATTTATAGATCAATAATGAAATAAACTGAAGGTTCTACATAACTTATTGTTCAAAAATTATTGAATTCACTAAGAATTTCAAATCATGTTAGAACCTCTTAACTGGAGATATCACTTATTTAGAATTCTGTTTCATAAGGAGTTTTGTACAATCGTAATTTGAAAAATAAATTATTCCAAATTTCAGGCTTATGAAACATTGTAGTTTTAAGAACTGAAATAATTTATGTTTAGTTATAAAAATTCCAAACATTTGGCCATTATTCTTGATCATGCTACCTACTAGTTAAAAATAACAGAGTTATAGGAAATAATATACTGGATTTAGCAATATGCGTTTTATCAATGGACTGCCTAGTTATAAAGGGAGGAGTGCAGACATAAAAGTTAAATTCGAATTTTAAAAAGATAGGTATTCTGGCAATCATGCCCAGTCAGATGACGAAACAAAGTCATGGCTACAGGACACGGAAAATCTTGATAGCTGGCTTTGAACCAGTGAGATATTCGAAGACTTATCCTTAGATTCATTTGAAAGTAGGGGCAAACCTACCCTTAAATTCTAATTTAATTAAGAATATTGCACAGTTAAAAATAGTTTGTAAAATAGTTGTTACTTTCTTTGCAAGTAGAAAAGCTCTTTCAGTTCTCTGGATGTCACAATGTGTTGAAATCCAATGCAAGACAATTGAATCAATCATTGTGTTGAGAATCTTTCTTATTCGTCTGGAAGTATAAAATTTAATGTTGGTGGTCAGTAAAGCGGTTTTGTCATTGGACAAGATAACAGTTCGAGGGAAATTATTCTTTGGAGCGTCTAATTGATTTAGAGCAAACAAATGCAGCTTCAACTTTACCATAAAAACTAGTTTCTTTCCATTGCTTTATAAAATGCAAAGTGATTACAATAGATTCCTATTTAAACTACAGTACCTTTTTTCAATCATGGAGCCATTAGTGCAAACATGCTCCCAAAAGTTACCGAGGTATCTTCTCTCAATACTTCTTTAAGAAGTAGCTCTTATCTGTCTGTATAGGAGGTTTCTCATTCTTATCAATTTTCTTGTCAAGTTCAAGGTGTATACAGAAATTATCGTAAATAAGAAAACACATTCGCATAGTCATTACAAACATTGTTATATAATTAAACCTTTTCATTGCTAATATAATCAAATGTATAAATAAAAAATGTATGTAAATATTACTTTTTTAAATAATTATAAATGGGAGAAATAAAAAATCAATTTTTTCATAAGAATTAAAATTTATATGTTAATGATCATAGCAGTATTAAAATTATTGTATTGATATAGTTTTACTCTCCGTAAATGATCATTCTTCTTAGATAACTAACTATTATAATGGTTTTATATACAGTCTATTAAAATAAATAAATATATATATACACTACTGGCCATTAAAATTGCTACACCAAGAAGGAATGCAAATAACAGAACGATATTTATTGGACACATACATTATAGTGGAAAGAACAAGTGATTAGATTTACAGGAAATTAAGATGTATAGATCTTGAGAAATCACTTCCCAGAGCAGCCACCTCTGGCTGCAATAACAGCCTTTATTCGCTTAGGCATGGAGTCAAACAGAGATTGTATGGCATGTACGGGGATCTCAGTCCATGCAGCTTGAACACTATGCCACAGTTAATCGACAGTAGTGGATGGTGAATGATGACGTGCCAATCGCTCGGCAACCATTGACCACACGTTCTCAATTGGTGACAGATCAGGAGAACGCTGTGGTCAGGGTAACAGTCGAACCTGTTCTGCATCAAGGAAGTTCAGAACAGTACGGGCAACATGTGGTCGTGCATTATCCTGTTGAAACAAAGCATTTGGGAGGCCTCGAATATAGGGCCTTAACACATCGGAAATGTAACGGTTGCTGTTCAAAGAGCCAGTAATGCGAACAAGAGGTGATCGAGACGTATATCCAATGGCACCCCATACCATCACATCAGCAGATGGGCCAGTATGGCGATGTCCAATGCAAGCTGCCAATGCGCGTTCTCCACGATGCCTCCAAACACGGATGCGGCCATCCTGGTCCTGTATACAGAACCGAGATTCATCTGTAAAGATGACGTGATGACATTCCCGCGTCCAGGTTCGTCGCTGATCACATCATTGAAGGCGCTCCTGTCTGTGACGCAGCGTCAATGGTAGCCGAAGCCATGCAGAGAATCCATACTGCTTCAAATGTCGTCGAACTGTTCGAGCAGAAACTTGTTGCCTTGCAAATGACTCCATTTCTCGACTCAGGGTTCGTGAGGTGGCTGTACGATCCCTTGTGACCATGCGGATAAGATGTCTGTCTTCTTTGTTGTTAGTGATGGGGGGGGGTCGCTGAGATCCTGCATGACGTTCCGTATGATTGTCTTGAACCCATCGATTCCATATTTTGCTGACAGTGATGGGGTCTCGACCGACGCGAGCAGCAATATTGCGGTACGCTAAACCGCAATCCCGGTAGGCTATAATCCTTCCTCGATCAAAGTCAGACACGTGCTGATAGGCATTTCT
The DNA here is from genome assembly GCA_037975125.1 of Latrodectus hesperus. NCBI lineage: Eukaryota > Metazoa > Arthropoda > Arachnida > Araneae > Theridiidae > Latrodectus > Latrodectus hesperus. Next base: position 35,077,201 of record CM075850.1, read on the forward strand.
TCTTCTTCTTACACGAGGCATTACATCCTTCCTCGATCAAAGTCAGACACGTGCTGATAGGCATTTCTTCTTCTTCTTACACGAGGCATTACAACAACTTTCTTTGCAGAAAACAACGTTGAAACGGAAATTGAGTATGAGAAAACTGCTGTCAAATCTCTGGTTTTATACACATTGTAGATGTCGCTACTGTCGCCTGCTTTATATGAATGCGCTGAAAATCAAATCATTTGCATATCACAGCAAGTTCTACCTGTCATGCAAATTTCACGTGTGTGGTGTGCCGCTTTCCTGGTGTAGCAATTTTAATGGCCAGTAGTGTATATAATGGGTTTTTTCCCTTGAATTCAACTATTTATAATATGGTGCGAATGTAGTCAGGAGTACCCAAGCACATAGCTAAAAAATCTTCAATTTAAAACATGTAACTCAAAATATATTTAAAAATATACGTCTTCGTCTATGGGGAAGTGATAGGAGTTTCTGCATGTGCAATAATAGATAAAAGTCGCTGGGAGCAATGGTGTTGTCGGGACTATGGTGTAGATGGTCTAACGCTTCCCAGCTAAGCTTTTCTAACAGTTATTAGTGGAATTCGCCGCATATGGGCAAGGGTTGCCGTAGAGTAAAAATACACCAGTACTGAGTATCTAAAGCCTCTTGTTCTGAATGGCTCGTCGCATATTAGGGCAGTAATATTCAACGTTTACTGTTGCACCTTGCTGTCAGCGGTTAGCGAGAGAAGAAATAAGAGCCGACATCTTTGCGCACTATAAAGATTTTAATATAAGCTATCCGAAAATTAGGATTGCAATATGATAGCCACACCCACAATCTACCCTACAAGTACATTTACGTTTCGGTCATTTTGCAGAGTCATCTTTTGGAGCGGTTGGAAACTAACTTTCTGGATGATCCTCGTAGCATTACAATTACCAATATTGGGCAAGAAAAAAATTAGTATCATGTGTATACCATACACTTCACCCAAGAAACTTGTATCTCGACCTGAAACTGAAATCGCATCGAAAAATTTGACAAGTGGAACAACTGATTATTGTTGTTCTTGTTGTCGTGTGCCAGCTCTGGCATTATAGGGTACGCTACTCCACTTTTCCAACTAAACCATATTTTGGTGTGGAGTCCGACTTCCTCAGTACACACACGCCATAAGTACCCGTTTATAGGGTAGGCAACCATTCACAACCCATTCATACAAAGAAAGGTCAAAGACAGGATAGAGAGAGAAAGTACACATCCATGTCCGAACCGGGATTTGAACCCAGGACCTCCCTATCCGCAGTCAGGCACGCTGACCACTAGACAGGTTGGGCGGCAATTGATAATGGTAGAAATTACTAATACTAACAAAACTAAATAGAATATATTTAACGATTTTAAAAGCAGTTGAGATATAAAGGCATAATTTTGTAATTTAGAACTTTTAATTTTTTAAGTATAAAAATAATTTAGTTATTTAAGTAAATAATTAATTTTGCTTTCCATTAATTTTAATGGAAAACAAAATTAATAAGTTATAATTAACAATGCTTGATTAAATAGTCATCTCATTTTGTTGCAATATAAATTTTTGATTGCTGATATACCTCTGCATATTCATTTTTGACATTTTTTACGTCTAACTTTTCAGTTTACTTATTTTAATTTTGTTAAGTGCTGCATTATTTTTATAATTTTTCATTTGAGCTGAGAGGTATAAGAAAAAATATTAACGAGTAATGATGCAGGTACGATTAGATAAAAAGTATGCTTTTTAGAGCTTTAGGGGAATTTTGTGATTATAGTTAATTATATGTTTGTCAAACTTTTTTCTTGGAAAAAAATAGAGAATCTGTACATAAAATTCAGATAGAAAAAACTAGAAAACCAGTTTCTGACTGTTTTTAAAACTAAAAATTTTACGTTGTTATTTTTAATTAAAAATCTTAATTAAAACTTGATGCGTGATTAACAATTTCGAACAAACTAAGGGGGAAATATTAAACAGCGTTTTTAATGAAATTTAAAAAATGAATCGACAATTTTTAAACTTTGTGTTAGAGTTGAACTCGAAATTTTTGGTTGTCATCTTAAAAATATTCAAATCGATCTTTAGCCCAACAGATTGTTTAAAAAGTTTGATACATTCATACCCGCCAACTTTGGAGAAAAAAATCTAGTACATTCTACCGATTTTGAGAAAAAAAAAAATCAGGAGACACTTACTAGCGACATTTTTGCTTGAATGTTTAAAACGAGAGCATTGCAAAAAGACGATTTTACTCTTGAGATTATATATTCCGAAAATGATTTATAGTACACATATTTTGTGTTAATCTTAGTATTTGAATAACATATTCATCAACCTCATAAACGAAATATAAAAAATAAAAGAATATACTACACATAAAAGAAAATAAACATCAATGTTTATGTCTCAATATTTATTTTATAGGGCAACTTTTATTACTCTAGTGCAATCTATAAACATTAAACTTATAAAATTACATAAAATACATTACTAAATAAATTTATTTAGTGACAAATATTTTTTAAATTAAATTATTAATAACTAGTAATATTCATCCTAATTGAACTGCTTACGTAAACAGGCACCTGGTGTCTGCTCTGAATGTTAATTATATGACTGGCAACTATGTCGTAGGAGTTTTTGGCACCCAAATGGTTGAAGTGTCATCTTACCACAGTGAACAGATGGGGTTCAAAACTCAGAGGAACACATTTTCATGATATATATATATATATATATATATATATATATATATATATATATATATATATATATATATATATATATATATATATATATATATATATATATTATAATATCATAACATATTATATTACTATTTAAGCTACTAAAATTCAATTGACTTTTTTTTTCCTGCAAAATTTCGGCTGTTTTCAAGTTTTTCATTGGAAATGCTAAAAAACAGATTTTTATACATTATCAGGAAATGATGAAAAATCAGTAATTTCCCGATAAAATCAGTAGAGTTGGCATCTATGCACATTACTCAAAATTAATTTAGTTTGAATCTTTAGAAATTCAATTCAGTGGAACTACGAAATATGTGCACTATATATTTCATCTTTAAAATACTATATGTCGCTATATATACTTTAGTCGCAAAACACACACACACACACACACAAATACTCATTTCGTAATACATTCCTATATCATATTACATAATTTCAGTATCAAGTAAAATCAATGACATCCAATATTAAGATTTCAGCAGCTATTAATGGAGGGTGTGTAAATTGCTGGTTTACTACATCTATAACAGCAAAATAAAAGCAAGCTTAGTCAATTGGTTTCCAAAACCATAACTTTAATTTATAAAGTGAAATTATATTTAAAAATAGAAACACTCGATGTATTTTTTGTCAAAAGAGTATTTTAAAGATGTAAGGCAATACCAAAGATTTATCAAAATTAAACCAACACCAGAAATTACACTTGTACAATATATATAAATTATTTATAACAATCATGAATTTGTATACAATAACTGATAAATGCTGCATATCTGACAGGATAAGAGAAAGAAATTTTTTCAAAGTTTCTTTTTTTTAATATGTGAACAAGGTTTTCTTTTTAATCATTCTACAGCAGAATATGCATGAAATATTTAAAAACCTAGTGTTTCTGAACAACTTACAGTTTTATTAACATAAAAAAATCATTAATTTGTTTGAATACATTTTTTTTTGTCTTTTAAGTATTCTTTAATAAATAATGCTTTTATTCTAAAGTAAACAAATCAACTCTATGCAGGGCTATTTTAACCATGATTAATATTTACTAAGTTTCTATAAAATAATTAATACGTAAATTTTACTCACTACCTTAAAAGCTAATAAATGTTTCGATTATTTTCATTATAATACAGGAAATTGTTTCTAAAAAGAAAAAAAGTACGCCACCAAATTTTTTTTAAACAATTTTATACAATGTAGTTCTACTAAGACACTTGAATATTCATTATGTTTTCATTCAAGGAAGAATTTTTACAAATGGTAGATCATATTCACTAAATGCAAAAAAATATACACACTACCATTCCAACCGGTGAATTAATTGTACAATAATTGCTGAGGATTGTAAATAGAAATAGCTACAGAAAGATTTCCGAAATGCAACATTTTAAATTATATTAGATTTTTATGAAAATTCATAAAAAAAATTTCATTATATTGTCCTCAATGTTAATAAAATTATGTACTATTAAAGTTTTAGTATTCAAACTTTTCGTTAAAATAAGCATTTTAAAAAAATGTATAATTATGAAAAATTATATAAAAAGTTATAAATGTATAAATACAGGGAATATTAACATTATATGGCCAAATAATATTATAGTTTATTGTAATACAAATTGAATCCTTAAATCTTTAATAAATCAATAAATATTTATAACGAATTAAATTAATTTATGAATTTATTAGAGCAAAAATCAAATTAAGTCCTGTTATATATATATATTATTTTCTAATTGAGTATTTGTGACCTAAGCTGCAATTTTTTAATCAACTGAGAATAAAATCATAAATGTTCAGAAATACGTTTTTAAACTATAACATATAAAAACTTACGATAACAGGGATACCTTGAAATTTTTACTTATTTATATGAACATTATATAAATGCGAAATAGTGTAATAATAGCTAATTTCTTTGTATGAAAATATTTTTTGGAATAAAGTGAATAAGTATAAATATTATATGAGGAACAATTTAAATAAAGAGAAAATTAAACACATTAACGTGTTTTTGATTCAGCATAAAATATGAAGAATAAAGAAAGTTTAGTTTGTTGCTAGATAGTCATTTTTTGCACACTAAGTCTAATTAGACTGCGACCTACAGAAGAATGATGAAGGAAATGAATACTGAACAAATTTACTGACAATAAAATCACATTTATAGAAAAGACGTAACTAAAAATATCGCTAAGATGTAGCAAAAGTAATACCAAATAAGAAAAACATTTGCCCATATCAAAATACAGAGTTAGGTGTTAGTGTAGGAATGCACATAATTCGATTTACTTGTCATTCTTTTTCGCATAAGAGATAATTTGAATGAAAGTAACTATTCAAATAAGATTACAAGCCATTATAACCATTCCTGAAGCAGAAACAAAATTTGTGGAAAGAATATACAACTTTTAACAGTGATATCTTTATGAGATTTTTAAAACCTGATTTAAATTATCCCAATTCTCAAGCAGTGCTGTTCACATATTTAGTATTGTGAAGATCATATTCACTAGTATAATTGTCAAGAGTTCTGAGATTTTTCATCAAATTTAAGCCCAGAAACCTGGCAGACAAATTCATCCAATGGATCATAGTAAAATAAGTCATTAATCATAGCATCCATCTAGGAATAAGCATTTACAGTAAAAACAAAAAATAATCCACTGAAAATGACAAGTTTTGTAGAATTTTACATACTTAGCATTGCCACTTTTTAAAATATGTGCAAATTAGGGAGGAATTTTACACAATTATACACTCACATCAATTTTCAAAGACATAATTTTATTTGTTTTCCAGATAAACTTATTCCAATTTATCATCAAAAAAATATTAATTCAGTCACCCTCCACTATGTGTTATGTGTTGTCTGCAAAAGATCTAATAACTAATAAAAATATAGATAATTTGATTTTTGAAAATTTCAAGTTAATCAGATAAAACATTATCACGAATCTTCAATCCAGAAAAACCAAAATGTTAAGAGAATACCAATTCTATGAATGATGCAACAAACCAAACATAACAATGCTTATAAGGATTTATATACAAACCAACTTAATCAGAATTATTTGCCACTTATTTTTGCACATAATCTATAATTATAAATACATAAGCAATGATTTACACTTAAAATTTGGCATTTATAAAAATAACAAATTTAAATAGTGATTTGCTGTTAATAAAATTTTATTACAAATTCCATTACACCAAAATTTCCATAACTTTAATCAATAAATAGTATAAATAATCTTAATTATAACCCAATTGCATAGTTTAAATAAGAATCTTAAATTTGTGATTCAAGAATAATTAAATGTTTTTGAACAATATGAAATGAAACATAACAAAAGTTTTTAATAACATTTTAATAGAGCAGATGAAAACCAACATTATTAAATGTATGTGAATGAATAACAAATATCATAAAGTGTATAATACATTAGATTTCAACAAAGATTCTTATTAAAAATTCTAAAAATAATCACATATCAGCATAAATAAAAATATAATAAAATGAACACTAAATTCACAATAAAAATATCACAGAAACAATAGGAACAAACTGAATATAAATTCAAACTAATAAAGTAATATGATAAATAGTGCATGTTTTAAACATTCATTCAATTATCATATTTCATTCATTTACATTTACACTATTCTACACTTTTGAAAAACTGTTCTTTGCAGAAAGTCATTGTTTCATAATTACTTTCTCATAAGTCTAATAACTTCATTTCTGAGGTATTTTAACTTTTAATAACCACTGAAACATGTTTAGAATATTTTTATATCATAATTCCACTGTTCAGTAATTAACATATCAATGATTTTTAAATTTTTCACTAAATTATTTTAAATTCGCAATTAATCAAAGCTAATAGTAAATAAACTAAAAGTAAAATTAATACATCATTACATAACACTAGCATTGCAATAAAATTTGCAAAAATTATAGTTGAAATAAAAAATAGCAAAAGGTAATTACATAAAATTCACATTGGGGGTGCTGTTTTTTCACATTCATATAATTGATATCAAATACTCACAAAATATTTATTAAAATTAAAATATTTTACTTCAATTTGTTAAAACAAATTTTGTTTTTTAAAATTTTCTAATACTTAACAGTTCATAGCAAATTAAAAAGTATGTTATAAAAGTTATCTTAAACATGTTTTTTACATAATTTAAAAATACATTTCTACATGTTACAATGTAAATGTTTTTCATCCACTCAACTGACATCAATACAATTAAAATTCTGTAATATAAATTAAATGTGCAATTTGAGTTATGGTTTTCAAACTTATCCTAATATAAAATATATATACACTTAAAATATAATATGAATAGAATAGTCATTCATCACTCTTAGTAGTCTTCAAAATTCATCATTTTCATACTGTGCAGTTAAAGTAGTGTCATGTTAATGCATCATTTTAAAAGTTGATGAAATACAATGAAAAAAAATTAAAAATAACAATTTTTTAAATGAGAACTCAATTTATCTAATAAAGCTAAATATAAACATTAGAAAATAAAAATAACAAAATTCTGTTATGATAGAAAAAATAATTTGCCACTCAATCGAAAATGAAGACATACAACATTTAATACTTTATGTTCTCCTACAATATATATACACAATGTTCAAATAATCAAGGTCAGATATCAGGCAGTGTCACTATGCGTTGATCACAGCTTCAGAGCTTTTTACAACACTCACTCATACAATAATCTATTACATTACAACTAATAAAAATTAATTGATTGTTTAAAAATAATATCATCTAGGGCAAAACAGAACTATTAAAGATATTTTAACAAAACTTACAATCAACAGGAATACTTCACAAGACAAAAATATCTGTGGATACAATTCCAAAGAGTAAGTATATAACTAGATTAAAAGTTCTAAGACATACATCAATAAACTACTACTTTCTAAAAACAGTTCAGTGCAACTTCAAAAAACAGTAAGAAAAAAATTGCATGCGTTTTCACCATATTTAACAAAATAAGAACCAGTTCTGTAAGGAATGCTATAACCATTAATATTAAGTTGAATAGTATATTACACATTAAATATATTTTATTTAACAAAGCAAACAGTACTTAACAACTTGTAACTACATGCATTTAAAAATTATCGTATATCTCATATAAAATAAATATTTAAAATATTTGATTGTCCTAATAACTTTAACAAATTTTAAAATAATTTATCCAAATTAAGAAAATTAATTTTATTAAAAATAAATAAAGCAGAAAATATAATTTAAATTTAAAGCAATTAAATTATTTTTAAAGGGAAAATAAATATTGGTTATATTGTTAACTTCTTATAAGACAAGTAAATAAGAAAGAATAATGTATCATAAAAAAGACAGTTTTGAAAATAATATTTTATAATGAAACTTTACATTCTACATGAATTTATTTAGTTAATGAAACCTTTTCAGCAGCATTTTTTGATTTTAAGATTTTGATTAAAAAATAATAGCACTCAATATTACACAAGCAATGCGTACAAATTTACCTCACACCCAACCTGATTATGTGCAAAAGAAAACAGTGAAAATAATTTATTTCATCTCAAAATGTTTGTTAACACAACTATGAAATACAGGCTCAAAATAGATAAGAGCAAATATATTATGACCATCTAGTGATTAAAAAGTGAAAATTTAAAATAGAATTATCACAAATACACCAATCAAGCATTTAAGTATTATAAAAACAAGAATTAATATGTAAGCATTTAACTCTTGTTACACATATTTATGTATACACAGAAAAATCAAAATTTGGGATTTTATGATAAAAAATTGACTGGTCAAAAGTGACAGTACCAACTTCCATAATTTCTTCAAAATTTATCGGTATAAAAACACAAAAGAGGAAAAAACAAATTAATTATTACAAAGAGCAATTGCATGGAAAAAGACTAAATTGATTATTTAAAAAATATCTAAGCATTTATACAGCTATTAAATCAATTTTAAAAAAATTATCGGGATTTTTAATAAAAATTTAAAATACAAATACAAACAAATACTTTAATTTAATGAAAAAATTATGGTCCCAAGTAATAAAAGTTACTAATTAAAAACACCAGCCAGTACTGATCTATTATATAATAAATGAAATCTAAATATATATTGAAATAATTTTATATAGAAACATGGATTTTAAAACTCTTCTCTCATATAAGAGCTTTAACTACAAAAGATAAAATAATAAAAATTCTGCTTGGAAACTGCCACCTTTCAACATGACACAAAATGTTTTCCTTTTTTTAAGCATTTACAAGTACAAAAACTGATTTATAGTACACAGGATGCAACCAACTAAATACATCATCTATTTTATAAGCATCTTAGAAATTACTTCACATTTAACTATACTGAAGTGACATATTTAGTTACGAGTGTTTTCTTTTATACCTACACACTTAAACTTATTTCTGTGATTGATTAGTAAAGAATAATTAACATTTCTGTTCATTTAGAAATCAGAAGATTCCCACTATATTTGAAGATAGATAGAATTAAAAGTCTATATTGAATTAGTTTATTAAGTATGAGACAAACATAAAATTTAAGCAACTATATCTTAATACTGACATTTCATGCAACCCTTTTTAAATATTGACTTTTTGTATATTGCTATCATTAATAGATTTATAGAAAATTGTAATTTTGATAAAAAATAAAAAAGACATTTCCCAAGGGAATATTGCCTCTAAAATTAAAAATACATATCAAGAAACTTTTGCAGATTTATAAGTAAACTTGACAGTAGATAACATAAAAACATTTCAAAACAAACTTTAGTTAAAAAATTTCTAATAAATATACAAAGCATTTGAAAAAAGGTACAATAGAGAGTACAATCGCCAAAACTTATAGGAATAACAATTTTAACTAATTTAGTGACATTAAATTCATAATTGAACAATTATATCATTTTTACATTATTTTTGAAAGTATTTTGGTAAAAATTCAAGCTATACACATGGAATAGTCTACAATTTATAATGAATAGCCAAAGCAAAAATGGAAATTTCATTTACATTGGAATGGTATTGCATATTGCTAAAAGTAGGCACATTTGTAAGGTACTTGATTTCCTGGACACCTATAATGATAAATCTTTATTACATGAATTAAAAAGATTTATGGACGCTATCAAATTTCCAGATAGCTTTGGTGAAAGTACTCCAACATTTGTTTCAGACTGGTGAGACATGACACATACAATGATTTTAAAAGTAAAAATGAAGCAGAACTATGCTACTATTTTCTACGGAAGAGATTAAATTGTATAGACTAAACACAGCGCATATTTTTTGTTGCAAGACTCTCGTGTTTTGCGCTTTAATTTCCATTTTTTGGCTCACAAGATACTTTCAAATACTTAACACCTAAAGGCCACAGTGAAATGACAACCCTTCTATTCTGTTTTAAAATTTCCCTAACGTCCAACTTTTACACGTCACAATTTTTCCTCAACATTATACAATTAAAATTTTTTTCCTTCAATAAACTGAACTTAAATATCAGCATAATTCAATATAGTTTAATTTTTCCAAGAGAAACTTGCATAAAATATACACCATAAAATTACATGATAATGCAGCTAAGGAAAGCGGATTAAAAAACAATTTTTAATATTTTCATAAAAATTTTCACCATATATCTTGCTTGCCAAAAAATGGAATACTTGCTTCAGTTACATTTTGAAAGTTTTAAAGTTTGATGTGTTAAAGAAGAAACAAATCACTTCTTAATATAACACCAATTTCATGCAGATACTGAAGATTTGAAAAATCTTGAGCACGTGTGCAAGCTTTGAGAGGATATAAGAACTACAATGTCTTGGATCTAACTACTGTACTTTGAATAAAAGTAAGCTAGAGAAGGAGAAAAAAGATTTGTGTTAATACACTTATGATAAAATGTATTAGAAAAAGTTATGTTAATAAGTATTTTGCAAAGAGCACAAGAAAATTAATTATAAATAACAATTTCATTCCTTTTAAGCATTTCTTTTTCTTGGAACATGGTTAATATATTAGATTTTTAAAACTTTTTATATGTAAAAATTCAATAAAATATTACCATGCAAAAATTTCATAATTGTTGATAAGAATGATTATTTGTTTTTATGTAACAAAAATTGAAGCAGATAAAAGCAAACAATCATTAATGTTATTTACATATAAGTATCAATGAATACTAAGCAACAAAAAATATAAGTTTTAACTTTTGTAAATAATTTTTTTGATTAAACCAATAGATTTGATTTATAGACTGTTATTTTGTAATAAATTCTAATATTGTTTTTACTTTAGATATTTATCTTGTCATGATGGTTTGGTTTGTCATTCAACGGTCATTTTTTGCACATGAGGGCTAACTAGACCGGGACATACGGTTTAAAGTGGATTCCGAACCAATACAAACATCCATGCCCAAGGTGGGATACGAACCCACAAACTGTTGAACCGAAGGCAAGAACACTAACCATTCGGCTGCCAGCTTGGCTTATCTTGTAATGAATTAGATTATTAAAAGTTTTGATATACCTCCTAATATTGTGGGAGACTTCTTTTAACAAAGTGCAATAACTGGATATAATATTGATTCAACAAGTCAGCAAGGGTCTCCTGTATATATATATATATATATTCCTCTTTTTATATAGAGTGCTTGCACTGTTAATCCAAGGTTATGGACAAAAATTAATTTTTAGATAATGTCTTATGCAATTTCCAAAGTATTTATGTATTCTAATCTTGGAAATATATCAGTTACAAGTATTGTTCTTAATATCCCTACAGCTAACTTTGCCAATTGACAGGGAGTATTTTCTTGAAAAATTCTATCATTAGTATAGGAATGGCAGCAAATCATCTCCAAGAAAAACTGAACAAAAAATTTCTTATTCGCAATTAATTTAATTTGATAAAGGACTTCATACAGGTAATGACCTGTTATGATTTATGAAAGACTATATCATTTTCACAGCATCATCAATTTGCATAAGGACATTTTGGCCATGACCTAAATTGCACCTATACTTGAAAAATATCTTTTATTAGAATGGAAAATAAGATTTACCTGATCAAGCAATTCTTTTTCATTCATTTAGAATTAAGCTGATATTTTTATTCCTGTCAAAGGTGTTACAATGAATCAAGTGTCAGAAAATTCAATTTTAGTCTTTCATATCTTACCATACTCTAATATTTGCACCACAATATCATACGTATGCTTATTCTATGTCCCAGATATTGGGTTGCACCTAAAGAGAAGTAATATCTGATATAATCAACATATTCCTAACATAGTGCACTAAAAAAGGAGATGCACAAAAAGCCCAAAGTGAGAACATTTCTATTCAAAATACTTTACTCATAAGTGAAGAATTATATATATAATAGAAGAAATATTGTACTGTGTTATACAGTGTACAGTGACTAGATTCTATGTCATAGCAAATAACATAATTTTGCAGTTAGGAGTTGAAAAAAATCAAACAGAAATTAAAGTGGGTATTACACAAGTGGCATTGGAATAAAGATAAGAATTACCATGCTGAAATATAAGTATGTAGAATTTGGGAAAGCTTTATTTTGTGGTATGAATACTTAAAGGGAAAAGTGAAACCTCACCAATATTGCAGAGAAAAAGATTTGGAAATTAAGTGACATTTAGAACGACAAGATTCTGAATCTACTACCAGTGATAGACAATAAGATTACTGAGAAAATTTGTAATTCACTGCATTACTGGCCAATAGTCTGTACTTGTGTTCAAAAATCACATTTTTAAGCTTATGGAAAAAGAGAGAATTTCTGGGGAGAGGTTACACAACTGCAATGAAATGGGTTTCAATAATAAAATGCTCCCTGAAAAAACACCTCATAAAAAAAGAAGCTGATGCACCAGGATATAAGAAAAGCAAGGAATAAGTCACCAACTTGGCTTGCAATAACGCAACCCACAATCGCAAATTTAAATTAATATGTTAACAAGAAAGTAGTAAACAAGAAAATCTAAGAAACCTAAACTTTTTAAGAACAAAATATCTGGAATAATTAATTGTCTATTAAAGACTTAAAAAAGCTTGAATAAATTCAGTAATCTTTAAAACCTGTTTCCAAATGAATTAGTATTGATTACAGAAAAATATCTGAAAGGCGGCAAATTGCAAGAGTTCTGTTTATTCTAGATAACACAACAAATGAGTTTGCGTAGGAGATGTAAGTTTAGTTTTTAATATCTAATGTAGCAGCTAGCTGTATGGTTTGAATAATTAAAGAAAAAATATTGCCTACCTTTTAAATTCATTGATATCAGTGATTGATAATAAGGACTACTTAACCACACTGAAAGAATAACATGTGATAAGGTGGTCATCAGAACTATGGTAAGATATTAAAAACTTATATCACTTGTAAGATATTGGAAAATCCTTTTGAACTATGAAGACGAATACTCTAACCTGAACCAATGTGCCTAATCAAATTGGTAAAATGTAAATGTTAAATTTGTTGCACTGCTGGAAAAAATTGCTAAGTTATGAGTAAATCACTGCAGAAAACACAACAGAATGGATGGCAAATGAAGTTCGTAAAATAATTGGCAAAGATGTTATGGAAATGGCGAAACAAAGATAAGTAACAGAAGAGGTGGAACCTTTAGATGGCAGGAAAAACCTCATCTGACATTCAGAAGGGCTCAAAAGCATTGAGTGTTGGAGTACATCAGCTAGCTATAATATTGTCTCAGAAGAGAGCTAAATGCGGGAGTAGTAATTTATTAAGAACTTTTTCAAAAACTACTAAAACTGTAAATTATGATTCTCATTTTAGAGATACTTTTTTTAGATAATCATTTATGAGTGAAAAAATGTGAGTCAATTTTCTAAAGAATTAAGATTAAAATCTTCAATAATGTTTTATTTATGTTTCCTGCATTTAAATTAAACATTACATAATTTATTAAAATATGAACATTTAATATTATTTAACTTACTTTTCCTCTAATAAATTCTTAAAATATACAGAGCATTATAAACATATATTACACACAAATCTATAAGACTTTTTATTTTAACTTGGCACATTACTTGTAATTGCTTTTATGATTCATCAGGACAAGTTTACATTCTATATAGCTTGAGATAAGGAAGGCTTAGTACTCAATAAGTAAGAAAATATGTATCATGACAGATAATTTTGTTATACAAACTCTTCTGGTATTAGTGAGCAATGAAATGAATTAAAATACTCCAGTTTATCCTTTTTTGTTGTTTTTCTTTTTCACTATATAAGCACAGATACTGAGGAGTGTACTGCAGTTGATTTAACTATGTGTTTTAAATATGAAGAAAACAGGCATGTGCTATAAATACTACAAAAATTAGATTTGAATACTTTTAGTAACTTACTTGAACAGTCTCTAATTTAAAAGGTAATGACCATTTTCTCAGTCAAATTGCGATTAGCAAAGTTACTGACAGGCTTGCCAGGCACAGATCAATCTCTTTTCGGCTTGTGTTCTAGATTGCAAACCTATTTTTCATCACAAGTAATGAGGTGGTAATATTTACTTTGATTTTATATTTGAGCAGATTAGTGTAGACCGGAACATATCTGCTTTTATCTGCTAGAGCCAGCTTATGTAACTTGGTTTTTGTGATGCATAACATGACTACTGGACATAGATAGCAATAAGATTAACTCTTTAGCCCACTCTCGAGTAATTAAATACTGATTTTCTTCTACAAGTATTCAGAGGCAGGCCTCAACATTAGTAAGCAGGCCAGAGTGTTCAGCTTCTTGAATGCTAGTCTTTGTTTTTGTACTTTTAGTACAAAATCTTCAGTATCATATAATGCAACAGTAGCCCCTAAAGCTGTACACATGATTTAACAACATTCTATAACTGACATTTTGCAACAGAGCTGGAAGTAAATAGGATTCTAATCTGGTAGCACGAGAATTCCATTTCAGACACCTTGTACTTAATGATATGTTCTTAAAGATTTCATAAGTGTGTTCTAAAGTAAGTTCCTTTCTCAAATACCAAAAATCATCTAACATAATATAAATAAATACACCAATGTTAACTGCCAGCCTAGACAATATTAACAGTGGTGAAAAACTTTCATCACAACCTGATATAAACTAAACTACTGTGAGATCAATAATATAAGATAAAATTATTATTTTATCTTATAGTATTAAAAATAAATATAAATTAATAAACTGCTGACACATATTTTTAAAATGCTATAATTGTAGGCAAAATATATAATCAAAACAATTAAGGACAAACTGACAAGTAAAAAATCACGAGACAACTTCAAAAAAGATACTTCAACAACAATAGAAATGATACTTCAGTATGACAGTCTATAATTTTTAAAACATTTCCAAAAACTTAGTCTCTTCATATTTTCTAATTTTAAAAATACTATAAAACCTTTCTTTAATCGTAAAAATACACATTGCTGTATTTTTGGAACATACTTTTTGCAAAGTAAAAATTTATACAGATATTACTTAATTATATAAATAATAGAATAAAAAACTCTTTCAATTAATTAAAATTAATAATTTTCAATAAATTTAACAACTTAAATTTGAAATAAAATAACTAATTCATCATTAAACATTTAAAAACTTTTCCATAATATTCACTTGTAAATTTTCACAAAATAGTAGTTAGAATTATTTTTATTATTGCAAATGTATTTCACTTAGATAGCACATTAAACAAAATTATTAATATATATAATTGGTGAAAGAAAATTTCATGGCTTTTATTCAAAATTTTATAAATTATACTTCCAAAATGTCTTCAGCATTAAAATACATATTGCATGATTCCAGTATTAGACAAAATTTTATAAAAGACCTCAATTTAAATATATTTGAACTAAAAAAAATTATATGTACAATATAAGCTTAAATACAAAAACATACCTACTTGTCTAGTTCAAAACCACATTGTAGATAATTTTTACAAATTTTGTATAGGTGAAACCACGAGAGACAGCAAGAAAATAAAATAATTTTGGGCATCACATGTACAAGTAGGCTGAAATAAAATTAAATCAATATGTAACTAAAAAATGTTCAAATAACGAATTAAACTAATTCAAAAAGTCATTCAATTTAAAAAAATTAAAATAAGATTTATAAAATTAAATAAATTAATCAATAAAACTTCTCCCCAGAAAATTTCAAGTTAGTATTCCTTATAAGTTTCTCCAGTACACAAATTAATAATCAAGAGGAAATATATACAAGATAATATACTTTTTTCAGAAGTATAGGAGTATATAAGATCTACAAAGAGAGCAAAAATCTTATTTAATAATAGAAAGTAAAAACAATTCATAAATGCAGTTGCACATTTGAATGGCTCTTTTATTTATTTTTTTTAAATACTAAGCAGTATTATTTTTTTCATTAGAGTAAATTTACAACATATAATATCAAATAAATATAAACTACTAAATACAATACAATTATAATGTTTAATCAAAATTGTATTTTATGATGCTTAATCTTTAGTAAAAAATTATTTTAAAATACAGAAAATATTAAGACATTTAAATTTTTAATCAAAACTTTCATTTGCTTCTCAAATTGTGTTACAATTTAATGTCAAATTTTTTTTAACAGTTTGTCAAAGTCTTATCAGGTCATAGACAAGAACCGCCAGTCAGCATTTATTTAACATTCTGCTTACTATTTTATACTCAGAAATTAGTGAATAAATATATTCAGCTATACAGCTAAGCTTCCATACATAAGCTCACTATGGCTAAGAAGTAAAACCTCATTCCTCAAAGTAAAAGATCCTGGATTAAATCCCAACCAGTTGAAGAATGAAAGATAGAGGATGCATTTATGTACAAAGTAGATGCTTGAGAATTTTCAGGGCTTTCTCCTTTGCCACATGTGAATACAACCACTATCTATGAAAAGCTTTCCCAAAAAGTTAAATGCACAGTGGGTATTAAAAAGAAAACTTAATATAAACTTTAGCTATTAGACTGTTCACTATAAAAAGTCAAAGCTCCCATATATTTCTATTTAACCCAAGGAAATTTCGAAAATAGGAAGATGAGAAATGTTTTTGGAAATTAGCCATTAATAGATTCAATAAAAAAACTTAAAATTTTATATTATATTGAGAAAATATAGTAATCATTTAATATGTAGTAATGAGTTTTTCATACTTTTTTTAAATTCTGAATAAATACTAAAATTAAACTTTGAGAATTCCAGTCTGAAATTCACAGTTTTACAAAATATATCATTATCATAATACAAATTGTGTTTGTTCTAACAAACAATTAAAAATTTTTTTGAATGAGTATAATTCGTTAATAACAAAAAATTTCAAACAAATGAATAACACACAATTATTTAAATGAAATTTATAATTGGTTTGGTTTGTTTGACGCTCAACGGTTATTTTTTGTACATGAGGGCTAATTAGACCAATTTATAATTGATTTTTGCAATAAATAATTCTTCTTTTTAAAAACATTCAGCACTTGATTTCAAATATTTCCAAAAATCATAAATTTACACAGCAGTAATTTGAATTTTCAGAAAAAAATATGAATAGATAGATAAGCATTTTAACAAATAATTATATTTAAAAAATATTATATATTTACATAAAATATAAAAAGTCGAAAAAGAATTTTTTATAAAATGTTATTTAAATAAAAAATTTAAAAAAAGAAAAAAACTTACCGCCAATAGCACCAACGACAACTACTCCAATAACAACCATTATAATAATCATCTATAAAAAATATAAAATAAATAGATTAATCTAACTTAAAATTCAAATTAATATAAACTTAAAAAAAAAACTTTTAAATTTTATAGATACAAGTTTATTAACTACAAGTAAAAATCAACTAACAAACTGCAACAAGAAAGTTGTCATCAATGTAATTCAATCAAAATATTTTGGTATAAATTTGAGACAAAGGTTTTATTCTTTAAATAATTATTTGTCAGAGTGTAATGCAGTTTGCTAAAGTTTCTATATTAAATCATTATTGATTGTTGACAAAACAAATTTACTTATATTAATGATAGTTTAAACTTTACTGCAAGCAATTTAAGTTTTGTCCTTAAATCCCAATACTGAAACTAATTTACAATATAAACTTTTACCTTAACAGATATTAAGATGCCATTTGTAGTCTAAAACCAAAATCCTAATCTTTGGGAGATTAGGATATATCTTTGGCAACTTTATAAAGCAATCTGAACGTAATGGTTATTTTATTGAACCACAAGAGAATTCTATGTGAATTGAAAAAATTAATTACTATATGATGTAACTGTACATTTAAATTCTTTACATTTTATTAGCACAAAATCTAACATTTCTTAAAAATGGAAAACATTTTTAATATCTGTTGCATTTATATAAGTTCTTAAAGTTTGTGAATTATAGTTTTATACCAGCTACTATTCACAAGGATTTTAACAAGATTATCTTCAAAAATATTTTACTAATTCACTAATACATAAATATCCTGGAGTATGCGTACTCCTCTGGGGCTTGAGCTAGCCACCAGGCGTGTAGGCAGGTGGTGGATAGCCGAACGTCCTGTAGGAATGACAGGATAGCCTTGAATATTGAATAAGAGGCCGCGAACCAGCTCCCGTAAACCCTGGTGTTACGCGTTCCGTGCCTAGGGCTAATTGGCACCGCGGTATTGGTGTCTTAACGGAGCCTCTAGTTGCCTGGCGAACTTCTAGAGTAAATTGCCTTGCCCAGTAACTCAGGCAATGCTGGGTGGACTGTCATATTACCTGAGCTTATTAACTGTCCAGTAACTCAATTACTGGACAGTTAATAAGCTCAGGTAATATGACAGTCTTATTAACTGTTATTATATGGCTGAAAAGACATTAAAAATAACAAACATTTCTGCTTTTGCAGGAGAAACTTCTGAAGCAGACCTTTCGGAAAAAGACAAGGGAACTCAGAGACAATCTAATGAAGGGGTAGCAATGAAACCTTCACAGGAGGTAGAAATGACCTCCAAACCATCTTCTTCTGGTGAGAGTCAGGAAGCTATCTCTAGCATGACTGACTCTCTGACCAGAATCAAGCTTAAAAGAGAATATCTGGTGCCCAGAAAAAGAAGCTGGTGAAGGAGCGCAAAATCGCTGAGGGGACTTGGGTTGAAAAACCCAATGCAACAAAAGGCGAGAAGCGTCCTGCCAACCAGATGAACCAGGGCAAGGTCGGAAAGGCTGCCAAGAGAGAAGGACCTGAGGGATTTACTTACAGGGCGGCTCTCACGGCGATCAAGATGGCCGTGCTCTTAGAAGGTCATCCGAAAAAACGGTTAACAGAGAAACAGGCCTATGACCTGGAACTCTTGTTAACCAGGAAAATAGGAAGGAATGAGGAGGGTTTTGCCTCAACCTTCCTATCCTGTAAACTTGAAAACGGGGCTCTTATTATCAACTGTGCAGATCTGGAGAGCTCAAAGTGGCTGGAACAGAATGTCAATGATATAAGCCCTTGGCAAGAAAATAAACTCTTTGTGGGTGAGGCAAGGAAACTTGTCAGAACCACCAAGATAATTGCAAAACTGCCAAAAATCTGTAATGAACTGGAACCTAAAGAGCTCCTGAGAAAAATCGAGGCTCAGAACGGTGGGGTCACTCCAATGGAGTGGAACGTTCTTAACACCAAGGGATCCATCTGGGCGGACCATCGTTCTTAGTGTGCCTGAATTAGATGCTGCCACACTGCGTGTAAGGGGATATAGGTTTCATATTGGACTTCACCATGTGCAGGCTAAAGTACTTGATAAACCTGCTCCTGCTGATGGGGGTGAAGGTAGTTCAAGCCAACCTCCACCACAGTAGAAGTGGTACTACTAACCTCAGTAAGAAGTTTCTTGCTGGGGATATACACCTGGCCCTGATTCAAGAACCCTGGTTGGTTAGGGGGAGAATCAGTGGTCTCAAAGGAACTAAAGGTAAGCTTATATATTGTACTAATGGTAACGCTAGAACTTGTATACTCTTACATAAAAACATTGAGGTTCTTCCCCTCTCTGAATTTATTCTTAGGGACCTGACAGCTATGAAAGTCAGACTCAACATAGAGGGTAGGGACAGGGAAATTGTTTTTGGCTCTGGATACCTGCCCTATGAAGAGAAGGCTCCACCTGACCATTCTCTGCACAAGCTCATGAACTTTTGCAGAAATAACAACTTACAGGTAGTCCTAGGACTAGACTGTAATGCTCATCATTTTGTATGGGGAAGTACGGACACAAATAAAAGAGGTGAGTACCTTTTGGAATTTATTCTAAATTATGGGTTAGATATTCTAAATGAGGGCAACGAACAAACTTTTATTACTTCCAATCGATCTGAAGTAATTGACATTACTATAGCGACAACGCTGATTAGTAAAAATATCAAATACTGAAAAGTAGATGACAGACCTTCTGGTTCAGATCATCAAAACATCCATTTTGAAATTCACTCTAATGTGTGTCTGGATCGCATATTCAGAGACCCAGTTAGGACGGACTGGAAGAAATTCCAAGAAGAACTGACTGGGTTGATTGAGCTCGGGAACAGACCTATTAGAGACAACTACGATCTAGAAGTTACAGCAGATCTCCTGCAGAGAAGTATTCTAGATTCTTATCATAACAATTGCCCCATTCGCACTAGAAGAGCTAAACTCCAATGCCCTTGGTGGAATGACTCTCTAGCTGCCAAAAGAGCAAATGTTAGAAAACTTTTAACAAAGCTAAGAAAAATGGTGAATGGGAGAACTATAAAAGGGCCCTCACTATTTATAACAAACTTGTTGAGAAAAGCAAAATTAACTCCTGGAGGAAGTTCTGTGACGAGATAGATTCTATTTCTGAAGGAGCTAGACTCCAGAAACTCCTTAAAAGGGATGAACCTATTTTGGTTGGTACCCTAAAAGACGAGGAGGGTAATTTTGCTGCTTCCGGAAAAGGGGTTATGGAAATTATGACCAGGACCCACTTCCTGGGAGCTAGAAATATTTATAGCAACGAAGGGGAACATTGCATTGGCTCTTTGCAAAGAGTCAATAGCAATCAATGGACCATCGCTAAAAATATCATAAACTACAACATTGTTAAATGGGCAATTTTTGCCTTTAAACCTCTAAAATGCCCTGGGCCTAATGGAGTTATGCTCATCATGATCCAGAAGGCAGAGAAGGTTGTCATACCAATGCTAACTAGAATTTATAGAACTAGTTTGGCCCTGGGATATATACCAAAGACATGGCAAAAGACTAGGATTGTTTTCATTCCAAAACCTGGCAAGGACACTTATGACCAGGCCAAGTCATACAGACCAATCAGTCTTTCTTCATTCTTTCTTAAAATTATGGAGAAAATCATTGATCGGCATATTAGAGATTACTTGGGTAGAAATAGTCCCTTGCATGCTCTTCAATTTGCCTATCAACCCGGCAAATCTACAGAGACTGCTCTACATCAGCTAGTTTCCAAGATTGAAGCCACTCTGGATCAAAAGGATATTGCCTTGGCAACTTTCCTCGACATCCAGGGTGCTTTTGATAATACTTCCCATCCATCCATCCTCAATGCACTTAGAGGGGCAGGGATTATTCAGACCCTGTGTACTTGGATTGAGGCCTTAATTTCAGATAGATATATACAAATGAACATCTTCGGTGAATCATTTGCAAAAAAGACTACTAGAGGTTGTCCTCAAGGAGGTGTTCTGTCACCATTACTTTGGAACCTAGTTGTAAATAGCCTTATAAAACATCTAAATGATAAGGACTATGATACGCAGGGATATGCTGATGACATTGTCATCCTTATCCTTGGTAAAGATTTTGACATAACTTGTCATCTCATGCAGGATGCTCTAAGTTATGTAGGTCAATGGTGCATGGTTAGGGACCTGATGGTTAATCCTCAGAAAACCTACCTTGTACCTTTTACACGCAAAAAGAAACGGAAAGGTTTTTTCATACCAAGACTTTTTGATGTTGAAATCAATGTGGCTTCAGAGGTGAAGTATCTGGGCATCTATTTAGACCAGAAACTCACCTGGAATAAGCACATTGATGATAGGATCAACCGAGCAAAGAAAAGCATTATGATTTGCAGGCAAATGCTTGGTAAAAACTGGGGTTTACATCCAAAACTGATGTTATGGATGTACACAGCTTTTGTCAGGCCCATTTTCACATATGCCTGTGTGATCTGGTGGCATAAGGTGGAACAGAAGACTGTGATTGACAGACTGGGGAGTCTACAAAGACTAGCCTGTCTCTGCATCACAGGAGCAATTTCCACCAAGCCAACCAGAGCATTGGAGGTTGTGTTGGATCTGACTCCCTTGGACATCTTCATCTGCAGCGTTGCAAGAATGAATGCATACAGAATGAAGCTGCAAAACCACTGGTATGACCAGCCTGTTGCCAAAGGGCACAAGGGCATCACCAGGAAAATTCAAGACCCTACTTTTCTGATGCCATCTGACATCATGGAAAAAACATACATGTTTGATAGGACATTTGATATAGTTTTTCCAACTAGAGAGGAATGGGATAACAACATGTTTGAAACTAAAACAGGAGATCTAATCTGGTACACAGATGGATCACTGAAGAACAGCCTCTCAGGACTGGGAGTTTGTGGCTTGTCACCAAGAATCAGCTTGTCTGTAAGCCTTGGGCGATACGCTTCGGTCTTCCATGCAGAAGTTTTGGCCATTATCCACTGTCTGCGACTGAATATGAAGAAGGGCTACTACGATAAGCGGATTCTCATTTTCAGTGACAGTCAAGTCATTTTAAAAGCGCTTAATTCCTTCGAAATCAAATCTAAAATGATTCTGGAGTGTAGAAACCTTCTTACAGAACTGGCAACTAGAAACAGGGTGATCCTTGTATGGGTGTCAGGGCACAAAGGTATCGAAGGTAATGAAAGGGCTGATGAGCTTGCTAAACAAGGATCGTCTTTTGTTCCCATTGGTCCAGAACCTTTTGTGGGATCAATTTGAAGACCGCAAAAACAAATGTTCTTAGATGGGAAAAACGGAAGATGTATGAAGCTTGGCTCAAATCTCCTGGTCAAACCCACGCTAAAAGTATGATCTGTAGATCATCAGCGAGGATTTCCTATGAAATTCTAAGATGCTCTAGGCAGAAGATACGTTTAATCGTAGGCTTCATAACTGGGCACTACTATTTCAGAAAACATCTCCATAAAATGGGACTGTTTCAGCAAGACCCTATCTGCAGGAAATGTCATATGCAAGAGGAAACGGCCAAGCATATCATTTATGAATGCGAGGCTCTTGCCCTCCCTAGATTAACCTCTTTAGGCATCATCCATACTAGAAAGTTACACCTAGATTCCATTAAAGGGTTATCAGACTTTATTAATAAAGTGGGTGATCCGAGCAACTGGAACTAAGAAACATTGGGTTTGGAGTTAACAGTATAAAATGCTGATAAAAGCAGAGGTGCTCAATGACATACAAACCCAACTCGAAGAAGAAGAAGAAGAATGCATAAATATTACAACATTAGGTTTTAATTATAAATAAAAGGCCAATATAAATACTTTAAACAAAAGTAAATTAGAAAAAAATTAAGTATTCCTAAAAATATTTTTAGTAACTTTTCTTTGTTTCAGTAAATTGTAAATTCTTTGTTTCAGAACTTTTCTATAATGTACGCAAAATATTCTTCAAATTTATTTTAAATTCATTATATTTCCCAATTATGAAAAAAATACTAATAATTTCATTACAAACTAAAACTTCCGGTATTTAATCAAGCAGAATCATTTACAAGATTAGCATAGAACAAATTACAGTATTTTACTATATATAATCATTGAATTACTTATAGTTTTTTTATTTATTTACTTTATTCACAATATTTTGACAATATTATGAACACAATAAGATATAAATAAAAATTTTTTTAATTAAACTTATTTGCAATAAATTTAATTAATACATCAACAAAATCTTAATCTTGTATTATAATGAGACAGGCATTTGCAAACTATTATAATATGTTGTTTTTACTAATGACTCTTGGACAAGCCCAGCTCACTATGTCTCTATGCGAATTTAAGTCAATTGGGAGCGTCTTTCGTTTAATCAGAGCACCATGAAGGTGAAAGTACAACTTTTGCTCTTCAAATCCTCTGATAGATGGCAGCACTAGAGGATCTACTCCCTCAATTTTGGCACTGATCTGAAGGAGGAGGAATTTTCTCCAGACCATTGCACCCATGGTAACTGTTTCAACGACTGACCACAGGACTTTCGATTCCACAGATTTAACGAGCATGTATATTGCATGTACTCGGTGGGTCTTTGGCAGCACTGGGAATCGAACCCCCCCTTCTGGATGGAAGGCAGATACCCCAACCACTAGGCTACCACAGCTATTATAATATAAGTGGTTTGAGTAAAGAAAGAAATTAACATAGATGTTAAATAAGATGCTTCGAAATGAACACTGTCCTGTATCTATTAATAAATAAAATTTTCAATGAACCAAAAAAAGAAGAATATTGTTCAATTGGAAAAAATGACTAGAAAAATTTAAATTAAAAGTAATTTGATGAAGTAATTCAAATGAGATAAAACTGAAAAGTTGAAAAGGAAAAAATAATGCAGTCATTTGAAAACTCCACTTGCTCACAATGTTTTGGTCAAGATTACAAAGAAAAATTATAATGCTACATACAAAAAGTATTCAAAAATAAAAATTCTTCATATAAAATCCTAATAATAACTGAAAATACATTACAAACAATAAAACGCTACAAATGAAGATAATAATTTTTTTCAGTTACTTTTAACAATTTTTATTATAATCACTTTATATAGTTTACTAAAAAGCAATTTTAAATTAGAGATATGGGACAGTGTTGATTTGCATTTTTACATTTATAAGATTATCATTTTGATTTAAAAAAATACATTTTAAAATGTACACTTTTTTGCTCATACATTAAAATGTACGAGTACAAAAAGGCATAATCAAAGAGACATGAAAAAATTAACAGGGGTGAGAACTGTTTGTGGTACTGAAATGACTTTCATCTGTAAAGAGAACACAACTACAATTATGAAATATCCAGTTTATTGGGCTCTTTACCACACTCTAAATAGTGGTGTCAATAGCGAACTTCCAAAGGGATCTAGCATTCAGGATGGTGGGCAAATAGGCGTCCTTTGTGAAGATGTCAGGACACAGTAAACTTAGACACTTGTTGTCAAACTGATGTATACAGCACCACAGCAATGGTACTTGCTGACATCCAGTCGGTTAATTTTCTGGAACGACTACCACTAACATTTCTAAATGTAGTACTTATAGTTTGGAAGGGTTTCCAAGAGTGCACAAAGGGACATTCTTATTGATACCAAACTCTTTAGCTGCATTATGCCCTTCCTCCAGCTTTCCAATCATTCTTTCACATGTGAAGTCATCCAAGTGATATTTTAAAAGCCATATTTCACAGAAGAGCACTCTTAGACTTACAGGAGCAACCTTTAATTGCATCTCTATTCTTCTTTTTTATAATCTTGAGTTATGCTCACCAATCATAAATGTTTTATACATGGTCACATTACCTGCCGCATTTTGCTCTTCACATATGCATGACCTTTCTACAAAATTGCTTGTTAATTGTAATGATCATGTTATCCTAGTACAAACTTAAATTCATATATTCAGTGCTTTTAAGTTTTAGTCTATTATGGTTAATTATTTTTTCTTATCGTATTTATCATTCATACTCCTATACCATTTATTACAAACACACTTAAAATTTTACTTTGCCGATCTGGCATTTCTATATTCATAATTGAATTATTAACTTACTGTATATGCATGCCAGTTCGTCAAAGGGGCGTATCCCAGGTGTTTTAAAAGCACCGGATTCAAAAAATCAAACTCTGGTGTCTGATAGTTTTGGTTAGAAACAGTTGTGTTCATCGGTATTATAATTTTACTTATTTTTGTTAGTAATGATAATGAATTATTTATTTGGAATATCTTTAGCTATTCTCAAGTTTTAAACTTAATTTATGTTATGTAATTATTTTATGTTTAGTATCAATAAATTAAATTTACTATTTTTTAAGCAAGCCTAATTATTGACATGTTATTAGTTTCTTATTTATTAAAAGGTTCTATTAATAGAATGAAATACTTTATAGGTATTAAAACTAATAGCTAGCGTTGCTTTAACTGCATTAAAATTTAATATTTGCAGCTCTGTTATCGTGGTAATTATTTTGGCAATTAACCTAATGGTGGGTAATGGTAAAAAGACATCTGCCCACAGATACTTAAAAAGTAGTACTGACTGACAGATCACAAAAATTCTGTACTTGCAATTTCATGGCTGACAACTTAAAATTTACATTGTCACTTAAGTTCTGCACACTAGTGTGTGTGTGTGTGTATACACAATATTCATACTAGTTATCTGCTTTCAATATTTGTATTGCAACATTTGATATGTTCTCTATACTTGTATTCCCCGGATGATTATATGTTACCTTCAATTTTATATTTGTGGTCATATATAGTTTTGGGATGTAGTGACTTAATTTTGACAACTGTCTTTGAATGGTCCACAGTGGCACCAAAGTAGAGTCATCACAGAAAAACAATACCTTGTTGCCAATGTGTGGTCAACACCCTCTGATGAAGCTAACTGTAGAGTTTATTAAACTTTAGATTTATTTTGTTCTATTTATTAAGTTGAGTTTTAATTTTCTTTGTACTTTTTATTGATGTTCTCCTTCTGATTTTTGTTTGATTTTTATTGCATACTTCATGTATAAAGATTTTGAATTGCATATTTTTATTAACTCTACTTTTAGCTGTTTTTTGCTTAGTAAATTGTTAATTTTTTACTGAAATTGTGTGTTAATAACAATTTGTTGCAATAGTTCTAACTTTACTTTGTTTTACATATAACACTTGTAAAATCCTCATAATTCATTTTAATAGGCAAACTAAACTAAAAATTCACAATAAAAAATGAGTATTGAAGCATTTTTATTATGAATTCAGTAGATAAAATTGACATTTTACTAGAGTATATATAGGGGAGTTTATTTCTTCCTAAAAGCAACAAACCTTACAATTGAGGATAAAAAGAAATTTTCTGGTAAATTTTAAACTTGACATACATTAAGGCATAAACATAAATTTACAGTTAGCAATTGTCATCTTGTAATTAAGTTCAAAACAATCAGCTTTAGATAGTTAGGCACTCACAATTTTTGCTTTACTAGCATTAATAGCATAAATTTCCACTTTCATATCTGTCATCAGCTAAGCTCTAATTTAATATTCTACTTTATAATGTTCATACTACTTTTGCCTTTTTTTGGTTTATTAGCATTATAATTTTAATTAAAAAAATTGGCTTGCAATTTTTAAAGTTTTTTATAAAGTCAGTCATGAAGAATTTTCATTATAAAAGGTAACTCAATAAATCTGCCACATTTTAGTAAAAATGTCAGATAAAGTATTCTGGACACATATCCCATAGCTTTTTTTTATTTGCATATGCTAAATTCAGACATTATTAACTCAGTTTTATTTTTAATTTTATGAGACTTGTTTTTAATAAATTTTATCGTCACTGCTCTTTTAAAATTTGATCTAATATTTTATGAACAGCCAAAATTTAATATCTGCTGTACAATTAAGTTTTGAAAATCATGTGTTTTGAATAATGATTCCAAGAAAATTGATTTTTATTGATACTTGAGAGTATTCAAAAAATGGTCGTCCTATGCATTCATTACTGCACTGAGAAAATTTTAAAATGAAAAATTTTTATTACTGAATAAATAAATAATAAGAGAAAAAATACATTTTGTAGATTACTTTGAAAGGTAAAATGTTTCTGTAAATTTAATGAGACTGAATTGAAGGATAAAATTAAAAAATTGCTGTACTATAATAACTAAATCCTTTTGTAATTTTATAGTTAATATTTTATGTTATGGGAAAATCATTTTATCTTTTCTAATACATAATTCTTAAATTCTAGCAAAAAAAAAAATTACATGTTATTGATTACTTTGAAAGGTGCAATGCTTTTGTAAGTCTCAGAAATTATCTGAAGGATTTAATCTATTAGAGTGTTTGATTTTAATGCTTGAATATCTAATGACTGATAGCAAATATGTTTTTATATTCAACAAAAAGCACTGTATTTAATAAAAATTTAAGACAAAAAGAGGAAAAAAATATTTTCTAGGCATCTATAAATGCTTTTCAATTTAAAATTCATGAATTTTTTGGTACAAAAATACAATTGAAAATAACTAATAAAGTAAATAAAATTTAGTATGCAATTAATTACTTTGCAATTTTTCCACCAAAATTTTCTCTTCAGTTTCCCTGCCTGCTGTTCAAATTGAGAGGCACCTTGTTGTAGGGCTTCTACAAAAAAGAATTTTAAAGTGAGCCATAGTTTATAAGTTAAGAACTTATTTTCAATGAAATTCTAGTCTTGTCTATAAACTGAAAGAGACATTAGGTTTAAAATGGAAGTGACTCCAGAACTGACAGCACAAAAAAAGAAGCAATAAAATTCAATGACAAGAGCAAAAATCAAAAGGCGATTATGTCTTAATGAAACTAGTTTAACAAAATAATTTTAATGTTAAATTTTTAGGAAGAAAAAATCATATTCACAAAATTATTTATCACACATATTAGTTTGAATATATAACTATCAAAAATTAATAAATTTGTTGATATAATTTATTGTCAAATAAATTATAAAATTAATTTTATCAACTTTTTACAATTTCAACTTTCCATAAATCATTTTACACTGATACATTTTTAAAGGAAAAATTTTTTAATGTAAAATGGGCTGAATACTTACCAGCTCTATCATCCAACTCTGATAGTTTTTGATCCCTTTCTAAAACTTTTTCAACATTTGTACGCATAATATCTACGACCTAAGAAAAAAGAAATAAGATTATTACAAAATATCTAATCAGAATATAATAAAATAATCATTGTTGATTTCTATACAAATTACAAAAATATTTAAATTAAAAATACAGTTAAGTTTTTTCATGTAAAAAAATGTTAAAAGAAAACTTGAATAACAGCTCTCCTTTTATATACCTTTACAACATGCATGAAATGATAATAAAAATTTTTAATAACAGATTATTAAATTATAAATATGGCTACTTTTTTATTATGAACACATTCTGTATACAATATAATTGTACTTCATGTAAAAACTTGTATTTAGACATAAAAAGATCAATACCTTATTAAAATGTCTAATTGAAAGTTTCAAATAATAAATAAGTCACACAATGAAACATTCCTCGTCAAGACATTTTCGAGAAAACACTAATAAGTGTCAAATTATTTAGTTTCAACCATTATAAAGCCAGAGTATATACTTAACATTTACAACTTTATGGTGAAAGTAGTTCTTCATATCAAATATATTTTACTATCATAATTATTTAAAAATATTTATTTTTCTTCGTTTATTTTCCTGGATGAATCTTAAGATTGTTATATTGTTTCAATGTGTTTAAGTGAGTTGAGGAGGAAACAGCCCTTTTAACTAATTAATAGCTGCTATATAGTTAACATCTAATTGTTTCTATTACTCCCTTTTTTATTATGTAACTAATAATTAATCATTCATTTTTACCCTTATTAATTCTAATAATGCAGTATAGCAAGGGAATATGTGTTTATCCTACTAAATATTATTGGTAGTTTACACTGCTTTTTTTTTTTTTAATGAGGAGTAACATAAAGACATTTAGTAATTCCAAAGCTGTATATTAATCATAAAATTGCTTTTAAGTTAGTCCAAACAAGTCTAACAAACTAATGTTCACTTCTCAAAGTAAAAAAGAATGTCAAAAGATGTAAATATTTAATGTGCAATTGATAACATAATTAAAAAAAGACCAAATTTCATAAAATTATTTTTTATTATGAGAAGATATATGGATTTATAAACATACAAGTGAGGAATTAAAAGAAAACTTATCCAATATATATGAATTATAATACGAAAATAATGTCAAAAAAGATTAAACAGTTTTTTATATTAAATGAAACTTAAGAAATTATATTTGAGAAGAAACATGAATAGGAAGAAAACATTCTTTAAAATTACTGGCTTAAGTTCAGCAAACTGCAATGGATTTATAAAACTTCATTAAACAGAAATTTCTAAAAATTTGACACAAAAAACTCTAAAATAAATTATTGTAACTAATGTTAAAAGTTTACTAACAAAATATGGAAAAAAAGAAGGGAAATTTTCAGTAAATAAATGATCAACAAAAATCACTCTTGATGATTTGCAATTGAAGAATAATTATACAAATCATTTACTGTATAGAAAGTTCAAATTTAATAAAGAGATAATTTTTTTTCAAATATACCTTCCAATCAACAACTGTATTTCATAGTTTCAATCACAGATCTCAGGTCTACAAAAAGTACATTAGACACATATCTATTGGTAGTTAATAATACTGTTATCAACAAAACTGAATCTTCCAAATTAATGAACTTGAAATTTATTCTAGTAACACAATGAATTTGTTTATTTATTATTTTTTTTAAATTACTCAGAATTATGCTATCATGCAAGTTTTGAAAAATTTGTAGACAATATTTTAAAAATCAATAGCAATTCAAACCCAATATGAATTTTCATGTAAAATTTATAATTTCAATTCAAAATTTTATTACAAAATTACTTTATTAACTTAAATTTTCATAATCTCAACATAAAAAAGCAAATAAAGAAAAATCTATAAAGCAAATATAAATTTTATCATGCAAATGCATGCATTTTCATTTACTATGCTTCTTAAAAGATTTTCTGTTGTCAAAGCTCCCAAGTTGCCAAAATATTCATTATCACAATTAAGTTTCACATTAAGATATGAACATGAATACCATGTAATTTTTTCAATCAATCATAAGAAAGAAAGATATTATCTAACCTCATTCACTTGGGCTTGAGTTTGTTGTATTCTTCTAGATGCAGCCTGATGTTGTGGATTAGGTGGTTTGGGCTGCTCACCTCCTTCAGGGGCACCTTCCTGCCCTTCTGCTGGTGGTGCAGCTTCAGGTGCTGACCTAAATTTCAAGTGTTGTTTTAAACAATGGCATGTGTTGGATTGTTTCACTATATTCACACACACAATAAATATAAAAATATTTCCTTTCAATAGATTTATACCAGTCTTTCCCAAAGTGGGCGATAACGCCCCCTTGTGGGCGTTTGAGTCCTAGAGGGGGGCGTTAAGGGGCCCAGAAAAAAATGGGGGCGTTGACGTGGGTTAGGGGGCGATGGTAGATTTGTAATTTAATTTACTTTATATTTTAAATTTCACTAGAATTAAAGCCTACTTACTACACAATAACGAATACTTAGTTTATATTTCTACCCTGCATGAGGGTATAAAAACTTAAAATACTTAACATAGATTTGGTAGGATAGCCTGCACACCGTATGCACGTACATTGTAAAATGACGAAAAGCATACAGCTGTGTAAATGCATGAATCGCCAAATGTGGCAAACATTCTGGGGGACGGTGCACTTATGATGTTGTGCTCCGTAGACGCACTGTCCGTTTTCGTTTGGAGAAACTTTCAACACTTTTACGCATGCGTCAGGTCTGCTTCAAATTCATCAAAATAGGGTTGAGACAAAAGAGAAGTATTTTAACATGCGTGCTTCCGTACTTCTGAAAAACCGGTCTGAGGAAAAAGTCCATCTCAGCGTATCGCCCCTTTTCAGAATAGAATAGTAGACCGGTGGCGGTTTTGCAATACGAAAACAGTCTGTACATGGTACAACAATATCTATGCGTTATTCAAGTGCCAGCCAGTCTAGTGGCTTCTACTCTGTATTCAGCGAATTGAGAAGTGGAACCGAGTTCCGAATGAGATTTTTGCAGCAAGCAGTCTGGAAGAGTGGGAAGACATAGAAAACATAAACACACACACAGGATATCCAAGCTGGGACATATCTGGGCTAAATAGAGTATGAATATTTATAGTATATACATGGTAGGAACAAAATTTCCATTAATGTGCTGGGTAAGGTGGCTGCACGTGGTAGCAATCGGCTGGTTCATCGATGTGTCTTAACTTGTTCAGTACGATTGAGCGTCAAAAGAGATAAAGGAGTTTGTGCGTGTTTGTCTGATTCCTGCCTGTGCTTGCTGTATTTAAATCCTATATAAAAGCTCATAATTTTTCTTATATTTTTATTAGTGGTTTCGCGCGCTATCTTTAAACGAGTATTTAAGTTCAACACTTTATTTACATATTTTTGAAAAAAAAAGCCATGTCGTAAGCAAAAAAGAAGAAACGGCAATGCTGTGCAGAATATATTAAATATAGATTCACAGAAAATTTGACAAACCCATCTTTTCCTTTGTGCCTTCTTTGTTCAAAAACATTTTCAAACGAAGCGATGAAGCCTTCAAGATCATTTAAATAAAATGCATCCAGATAAGAAGGACAAAAATGAAGCCTATTTTCAAGATCTGGAAAAGAAGCATAATGCTCAGCTAAATGTATCGAAAATTTTTTCGATGGCTGCTAAGCAAGATTATGGCAGACTTCTAGCTTCATACAATATCTCTCTGTTTATTGCTGAAACATGTAAACCACACACCATCAGAGAAACGTTAGTTTTGTCGGCGATAAAAGAAGTTAAAACTACTGTGCTCCATAAACCGGCGGCAGATATAATTCGAAAAATTCCTTTGAGCAATAATTCTGTGCAAGGACGAATTGATGAAATGGCTGAAAACATTGAAGAGTCATTGTGCAATCCTCTGAAGACTAGTCAATTTTCAATTCAGTTGGATGAGTCCACTTTACCAACTAATGAAGCATTGTTGTTGTCTTACTTGAGGTTCATTAAAGATGAAAAAATATGTTAAGAACTTTTATTTGCTAGAAATTTAGAGACAGACACAAAAGGAGAAACCATATTTAAAACACTGGAAAAGTTTTGTGATGAAAAAGGAATTCCCTTGAAGAATATTATATCAGCTGCTACAGATGGTGCTCCAGCTATGACCGGGTGTCAAAAAGGATTCATGTCGTACTTAAAAAACAAAATTCCAGTTGTGATTGCTGTAAATTGCGTTATACATCGACTGCATTTAGTTGCTAGAAATTTAAGTGAACGACTGTTTCAATCATTGCAACATGTCATCAGAGCAGTCAATAAAATCCGAAACAACTCTTTAAATGACAGATTATTTAATCAGCTTTGTGTGTGTTGCTCTAATGATGAAGATTTCAACAGATTGATCTTTCACACAGAAGTGCGTTGGCTATCAAAAGGAAATTGTCTGACTCGTTTTTACAATCCGTTTGACTCTGTCATAGAGTTCTTGGAAAACGAAGACACAGCATTGTGCGAAAACCTCATCACATCAAAGAATGATATCACATATCTGACAGACCTTTATACATTGTTTAATGATATGAATCTCCAACTTCAAGGCGATGACTTGAACTTAATAAGAACAAAAAATATCATCGCTGCTTTCGTAGCCAAGCTGCTCTTACACAAGAAGAATATCAGCAGACGTGAGTTCCATAATTTTCCCAATTTATCAGTATCCTGCAACAACGACGACTTGCTCCTCTACTGCCAACATTTGGAAAATCTTCACAGTGATTTCATTGAAAGATTCCAGGACGTTTTGAAATTGGAAATACCTGACTGGGTGTTAGATTCTTTTTCAAATGTCAACATAGCAATGTCACCCCAGCTGGAAGAAGAACTTATAGAACTGACAACGAACGAGGAAATAAAAATCAGATTTAAAAATGGCTACCAACAATTTTGGTTACAAAAGTTAATTCCGCAGTTGTACCCTGGGTTGTGGTCGATCATTCAACAAGTTTTGATATCATTCCCATTGTCATATTTGTGTGAACGTGGATTTAGCGCTGTGACGACGCTGCTTACTAAAAAGAGCAATCATTTGCAAGTTACCAAATGCGGCGACTTACGATTGTTTTTCAATAAAATCGAACCTGATATCAACAAACTTGTTAAAAATCATCAAATTCATCCATCCCATTAGATTAGTTTAAAAACTAAAATTGATCACCTATCTATATTGTTTCTTTTAATTTGATTAAAATATATTATTAATATAATATTATAAAGTTGCGTTTTAATTGCTCTCACTGGCAAAAATTTCTAGTTTAGAATGTAAGTTTAAACACCAGAACCGACTAATATAGCACACTATAACTAAATTAAGTAATGAAATTGTGGTTTTTAAGTTTTAGGAGTGTATTAAAAATGGGGGGGGCGATGAAAAATAATTGATTTTCAAAGGGGGCGTTAGAAATAAGTTTGAGAAACACTGATTGATACCATTTTTACGCTTTCAAAATATAATTCATATAAGAACAAATATCCATATAATTTTGATTCAAATAAATTGCTGATTAAAATAGATAAGAAGAAAATATGCAGTTCAATAGATAAGATACAATATTAAATTTTAATTTTCTTACTAATTTAGCAACATTTATTTTGCAATTATATCTTTAATCAAGCAAACTGAATTTCACAAGTAATTTAATCTGTAACAATCCTAGAATTATCTTTAGATACCTTGGATTAGCAATATACAAAATATAATCATGCCAACTATTCACATATATAGAAAAAAAATCATAACGATGTCATTTAATATGCCTTTAAAAATAATTAAATTTTATTAATTAGTAATTATTAAAAGTGTTTATAGAGCATTAATTAATAACCATGATTTAACAATTAAAATAAAGTATAATTGGTGGTTAAAAATTAAAACAGTAAATACATTATAACTACATTTTAAATTATGCAGTACTATTAGTTTTTCATGGCTGCAGCTATCAAAATGACTCCCAAAATTTCCATGCAATAAGAATTACATTTAGTTTGTAGCTTCATTATTTTTGTTTGCTGTTAATGTAATATAAAAAAAAAATTTTTTTTCCATAGAAATTTGCTACATCAATTCATATATTTTTCTAAATGATGACCTATGCTTCAAGTATAGTTTTTTATTTACAACTTTTCATTTTCCTCTTCACATAATTTAGTGCATATATAACTTCATTTCATATTCATTCACATATATTCAATTGCAAAATGATACATATTTTACTCCAAAAAACAAAATGGCATCTTTTAGCAAAAATAAAAATTACTAAAGCAGTTTTAACGGTACTTAAATTGAAAAAAAAAAAAATATTTAGTGATTTACAAATAAAAGTCTAGAATGAAAATTGCTCACGGTTTACTTCTGTTAGGCAATTTTGGTTGCTTTTCTTTATATGATTTGGAAGCTTATCAAAATTTGCAGTTGTTAAAAAATGTCGTACCTAAGCAATTGTATCCAATAATGATGAAATTTACCAAGTTTGGTTTGTTTGTCGCTCAACAGTCATTTTTTGCACACAAGAGCTAATTAGACCGGGACTTACGGTTTAAAGTGGAATCCGAACAACTACAAACATCCATGCCCAAGGTAGGTTTCGAACCCCCGAACTGTTGAACCGAAGGCAAGAGCGTTAACCATTCGGCTGCCAACTCGGCAAAATTTACCAAGAGGCTGATATGAATATCATTCCTAGTTCATTTGAAATTCTGATGAGCGTAGCCTGACATTTCCAACAAAGAATTTACACATTTATATACCTTCACTAAACATTAATCCCATTGAACATGCATGAAGACAAGATTAAATGTAATTAGTTTATATACAAAACAATGTACTGACACTTTGACAAATTAGAACAATGGTAAAGGTACCACAAATGAAAATTTTAAGTTGCTGCACTTCACAAAACAATAGCCTTGGTTTTATTTGTTCTTTAATAGTACCTTTTCATATGCAATTAATTTGACCTTTAAAAAAAACTTGAAACTCACGTGACAATAACGAAATTTAATAATTAACGTATAAGATTATCACCAATTTTAAAGCAAAATTTTACAAATAAAATAATTGATAAAAATAAAAATCTCTCAAAAAAATCAGCCAATATATGTTATTGTTCTTTCCTAAAAAATAGTTTGAATGTTATTGTAATAAGGATAATTTTTAATTGGAACAAATTTATTTGTTTAAAGTATCCAAATAACAAAAGTTACCATAGCCAGAAACAAAAACTAAAATAACTGTGAAATAAATAAAGATATTAAAACAGAACAATCAAAAAAAAAACTTACATTTTCTTGGCCATTAAATATTTTATAACTAATTTAAATTACATAACAGTAAATTTGTCTGTTGAGTTAAACATAGTTAAGATTTTGAAATTTTTGGAATATTAATAAATATTTGAAATACTAATAAAGAAATCACTATTACTTTAACTGATTACATTAAGTGTAGGTAATTTTAAATGAGAAAACTAAACAAGTACATAAAAATATTTGAAGAGCATAATTTGATTTCATAATTTGCAGATAATTACTTAAATGATAAAATTGTACAGTCATAAAAAATAAACAAATAGATATATACAATATTTTTCCAAGTTATATTACACTTTATTATTTCCTCTCATCAAAAATATTGCAGTTATGCAATATTTGCAGAACAATAATGAGTCCACCTTATGTACTATATGAATTTTAACCTAAACTTTACTTCTTTATCACGCACTTGTGCTTGATAAAATTCAATTCTAAGGTACTTATTTTATTTAAGTGGACAGTTACTTTTTCATAACTTAATGAAATACTATTCTTGTCTTAAAATTAATGTATTAAAAAATGGATATTTTCTGATGTAAATGAAAATCATCAACCAATACATATTGCAAAAGTTTAAATATTTGAAATAAAGTATTATAAATATTAATTATATTTAAACAACTAAGCGTACGAAATTTAAATAATATTACATTGAATAGAAATGAATAATCAATCAGATAACTCTTCATGGAATCTTTCTTATGTGCTCTTCCCCCACCCCTGTTCTACAATTTAGTAATTTTATATTTAATCGAATTTCAACATCGTACAGCCATTAATGTCTTTTTTTACAAATAAATCATAAGAAAAGGAAGATAATCGACAGTTTTAAAAAGCTGCGAAAAATAGTTTCTGGTAATGTTGAGAGCGGTTCTGACTTATATTTCCACGATTACAAAACGTGTAAGCCGCTAAAATTTGGTAAATATATATGTATTAATTTGAACAAGTAATAAACAGATATATATGACTTTATTATGATAACAATAAAATAAATCTGAATTTGTTTTTATAACTGGATTCGTTAGTGCAAATGCACTTTGTGAACCAATACTGATAAATAAATTATTTATCCGCCTAATGTCACATCTTGACATTCAATCAATATTTATTTGACATCAAAAAACAATATAAAGTATAGTATTTACTGGCATGGGAGAAAAAACTTACATTATTTTCTAGTTTTCTTATTTATAAACAAGGAAGATAACAGCAAATTTTTAATAGATGTGGATATAAATAATACAAACAAGAACTCGGGAAGAAACACTGCAGTCCTTTGACACGCAGTGACGTAATGAACGGTAGTAAATGAAAGTGATAGTAGATTATTTTCTTCAATTTTACAATTTTTTAATTTTCTTTTAATTAAATTTTGAAAACAACATTATAATACTTAGAAAAATCTTTCTTACTAAATACTTAGAATTATCAGTTTTCGATGAAAGGAATTCAAGTTTAAAAATAAACTAATCTTATATGTATCGACTGAAAAAGCCTTTTGTAACAAATGGTCTTTGGTCGCAAAATTTAGCTTCTTTATCACTGTAAGTAATGCTGAATATCAACGTAAATGAATTTCTGTAAAATTTCGTGTATCGAACTCACTAAATACTTTCCCGTTATTTATGTAATTTTGCCATCGCTATCTGCACATATAGATAAATATAACCAGGACTTAAAAAATGATTAATATGTCCTTGTATAAGACACAATCAGGGAATTAATCTCTTCCATCTGTCATTTTTAGCCTGCACCGGAGACTTTTCGTGTAATTTTCTTCTTGTGAGAAAAACAAAAATAAAAAATTACATGCACTTTACCTGTAGATTCCAAATGAATTGTGATTTTTATTATGAATTTAGAATTGAGAGAGACATTTTGAAACACTAAATAAATTGTAAGTTAGTGTCAAATTATTAAGAGTTCTAAAGACTAAACACAAAGTTCTATAAAAAGGAAAATTTCAATTCTTCGTTTAAGTTAGGCAGGTATTCGAAATGCGTTATAATTGGTTTATTTCAAAAGATAAGACATTTTCAAAATTGTACAATAAACTAAAAATATACCTATAATTAGGATGAAATTCTAGCTAAACATGTTAGTATTAGTAAAAAATATGTTCCACGCTACTTAAGAAATCTTATATATATATATATATATATATATATATATATATATATATATATATATATATATATATATATATATATATATATATATATATATATATATATATATATATATATATATATATATCCTAATGATAATATAAATTTATTTAAAGAATCCAATGTTTGTAAGCAAACAGTGCATTTTGGTTTTTGTGCATACAATGTTAAATTTGGGAATCCACTTTTTTTTTTATCTAACAGTGATTTAACAGTAGAGCTCCAATTATCTGAATTAATTAGGACAAGATTGCATTCGGATAGTCAAAAGTTCGGTTAATTCAATTTTTTGAAAAATTTTATCATTTTAATTAATTATTAATCATAAAATGGTTGTTTCTTATGCTCCAGTTGAGATAATGATTACTCTATTTTATAATTGTCATTAATTTAAAATATTTATAACGTCAGATAACGTTTCATCTAAGTCACATCGTACTCAGAAATTGAGATGAGATCGCAAATCCGACTTGTCGATGAATTTGCTGCACGCCTTCAAATCACATTCTTCAACCAGCAGCAAACATGATGAAGTTCACTATCGAATATTTGAGTGTCGATGGCAATAAAAAAAAATCCATTCATGATTTTTACGAATCACAAAGAAATGTTTATTAATTGTAATTTTTTCAGTTTGTAAAAATTTTCAAAATCATGAAAATTACATGTATTTCACCTAATATCGTCCGAAATTGAATACATTGAAAATAACGCAAAACAAAAGCAAAATGGAAAACACTAAACAAAACATAAATTTTATTGTTAGTTTAAATAAGGAAGAACAATTTAAATTTTTTAAAATTTCATTAATCTTATATGTATGTATTTTTTTGTGTGTATTGAAAATGAGGAAAAACTGCATTTTTTTGCTGAAAAGGAAAATTATGAAAAGTCAATATTTTTACATGTTAAAGTACTTACAAAAGCTGTTTATGAGTACAATATGTATGTACAGTGCTGTTAATAAAAATTATTGCTTGCTGAACATCTCGGTCAGAGTACGCTGTAACTACTTTTATATGTTTTTGGCATCCAAGTCGAGCATCCACTTGACAGTAAGAACTTGCATCGGGTCACATTATGGGTGATGCTTCATCCGCTTCTAAGCAGTTTCAAAGCTGGCAAATGTTTCACTAGGGTATGTATCTTTTTCAACTTGAACATTGAGGTCGTCTTCCTTGACACTTTTCATGAGTTGATTATTATTTGCAATTTTAAATTCACTGTTTGGCTCATAATCCGTTCTACTATATCTTGAGCCCTAACTTCTAAACTTCCAGGAATTTTTAAATGTATGTCTTTTAACTTCTTTAGTGACACGTCTCTCTTTTTCATTCTCCTCTTCTTATCTTTCTTTTTCTTGAGGTTTTTCTTTTTTCTCATTTTCCGTCTCTTCCTCAATCTAATTTATTTTTCTGAAATTCTAAAAACGATTCGGAGAAACGGAGTTCAGATGATTGGTATTCTACAGTATGTATTGAACAAAAGAACCTCGAGCTTTTTCCGACTTAGTTAGAGTGATATATTTTTCTTTCCTAGTGAGTGATTCGGAAATGGAAATAATGAAGACGCTAGTTGAAATTTCTCCACATGATAGACCATTTATTATTACTTTTTAGTGTTAGAAGATAAGTATGTATCTCCATTTTTGTAGT
Source organism: Latrodectus hesperus (assembly GCA_037975125.1). Taxonomy (NCBI): domain Eukaryota; kingdom Metazoa; phylum Arthropoda; class Arachnida; order Araneae; family Theridiidae; genus Latrodectus; species Latrodectus hesperus. The sequence continues at coordinate 35,117,245 of CM075850.1, forward strand.
AATTAATATCAATTTTTGATTTCTTTTTAATAATTTGACATTTATCTTGTAGTGAAGTAATAGAAATAGAAAATAAATAATATTTCACTAAATATCTTGTATTATTAATTTTCTTTTCAATTTCATTGAAAATCCTGTAGAAGAAACAAAAGTAATCTTGTATATCTCTTCTTTAACATTAAAAGCAAAATCATGCATTTATACTCTCTTCATGCAAAATTAAATATTTTACAAAATTAACTATGAAGATTTGTAATAAGCGTGTAAATTATATTAAAAATAACTTTATATAAAATAATAAATATAAAATATTTTTTTCACTGCATAATACATGAAAATTTTTATGGAATGCAAAGTATCTATAAACCGTTTTGCATACTTGAATAAATATTAAAGTGATTTAAAAATGTAAATAAATTTTAAATACTCAATTGCTTTTGTTCTCATACTTCTAAGTCTGTAGAATAGCATCTTATAGAGATTCAAAAATAAATAATAATAATAATAATAAAATAAAATTAAATAACGAAGGTAAAGTAATTCACATGTTTTTCAAAGTGAGCAAGTCAAATGTAATATGTTAAATAAACAACAGAAATTTTATTCTTACTGCCACAAGGTAAGCCATGCGAAATCTGAGAGATGAATTTTTAAAAGTAATCTTATTCTTTTCTAGGTAGAATTACTAACAGAAACATTCCTATACACTGCGGAACAGAAGAAGATTCGACTAATAAAAAAGGTACTTTGTCACTGCATTTTGTCAAAATTCTTCAATATATAAAGAAGTTTCAGATGAATCACTTGTAAAAAAATGAATAAAAATAAAATTAACTCTGTTAAAATTGCTTCACTTGTTAATTTCTTCGAAATTGAAATACCAAATTCTCAGATATAAAAATTTTTTTGTGAAGGTGAGGAACGTGTTTTATAAAAAAAATTACATTTGAAGGAAAAAAGGAAGAAAATAATAAATCAAATCTCAGTGTTTCTTGCAGGTCAGAAAAGCTCATAAAAGGTGCACTATTAACGATGTTACGATACCAAGCCTATAAACTGACAATAAGGGAAAAAATAGCTGAAATAAAGCAAAAGAATTGCAGGACGAACAGAAATTGCAATGAATATAGAAGTGACAAAACAATAAATAAAAGTCTTACATGAAAATGATGCATAACTATTCGCGTAGATTTATTTCTATGAAATCTGTGGAATGAGAAACATGTGAATAAGTTGACTAAGGAAGCAGCTATATGTATTTTGATAAAACAGATCTTAAACATTCCTTACAATGTTTACTCTTGTTGTTAAAATACTCACAATCCATAGTAGTTGAGATTATCCATGGTAAGCAATCACAACTCAGACCATAGCCTCATTCCACTATGGTATTCGATGGTGCATTCCGCTGGTATGTATTCAGCTGCATAGCAGATATAAAGCTACCATAGTATCATAAATTAAGACGGAATTCGTCAGAAGAAAACATTTATTGCAAATCTTCATACCTGCTTTTGTGTTTATGGACTTATCGCTGCCGCAACTGTCAATAGCTTTACATCAAAGAAATATCATAGAGAATAATCCTTGTAAGCAATCAGTAGATATCAATAATTGAATAAATAAATCTGTAAAAAATCTGTTGTAACGGACAAATATGCTGAAAATAATTTAGATGAAGTTTACGGTCCATTGGTGCCATTTGGTATCTATTATTGTAGGTTGACGTCGCTTTTTCGGTGTCTATTTCAGGATTTCCAAGTTGCCCTGTTCTCTTGGGCACAGTGCTTAAAAATTCGCATATCAATCTGATGTTGTAACATAATAAACAAGTTGCTATTTCTAGATCGAAAAGTCATGCTTCGCTCAAACAGATGATTTTCTCCCATTCAAGCATCATAAATTGTTGAAATGTTGCCCACTTTTGTTGATGATATCACCACAGCTCTATATTTATATGATTTCATCAGTTCAGACAATGAGATTCAGTTCACACAGCGATGCAGAAATTTTAATATAGAAATTTTTATATTTTCTTAAAATTTCAACTTAATCATGCCTTTTCTTCAAGGTATTGATTTTTTACCAACAAGAGTTCATAATTTAAATTTAATTGAGAAGTTAACGAGGATTAGCACACACAATTCTGTAAGAAAATAATAATCTTCCCCTTATTAAACTCTATTCCATGATATCATATTTATTCTAATTAAACATGACTAGAAAATAAATATTAATGAAAGTATATTTTTTACATAAAAACGTGCCTTATGTTTTGAAAATTTTAATTTTCGCTGGTAATTTTTCTCCAATAGTATTAATATAAATAGTTCATCAGGAAAACTTTGACACCAATGTTTTTTAAAATCAAGAAAATAAAACAGCAAGGTGACACTTCTCTGTCAGAGCGAATTTAATAAACAATATTTGGCGCCTGTATGTTAAACTACTACTGGTATTTTATACAATCTCTCACATATTCCTTTGTATTATTTTTATTTTCTTTTTGTCAAGAAATTTACCTACCTTACTCGCTTACAAATTTGTCTTAACGAATATAAAGTAAGTTGTTAAACTTTTCGCTTAAACGAAAGAGGATTTATATTTTTTTTTGAACATAATATTTTAAAGATTGGCTATAATTATCCGATTTAAATGCAATTACACAGTTTTAACTAATGAACACAGCCTTAATTGCTTTCAGTTGAAATATTCCACAGAAGTTATTTCAAGTATTTCATATATTTATATTGTGAAATTTAACTTCACCGTTTAATAAGAGGAGAGATACAATTCTCTCATGTAATATTTCCCCGAATTCCCATTCTTAAAACTATTAGTATTTAAAGCTAAGCTGGGATAATGAAATTTTTCTTTGTGTATTAAATATACATCATGTTTTAGAGTTTTTTTTTATTGAAATGCGTTTAATTTAATTTCTGTTACAATTTAATATGCATTTTGCTTTAGATATTTTACTAAAACATGTGTAATTTGATTTTTGTTACAGTTTAATACGCATTATGACTTAAACTTATTTTGCTAAGATGTGCAAATTACCCGATTTTGCTAAATTGCACACATTTTAACATAGTAATAAAACTTTAGTAAATGGAAGTATTTTCTATTCAATTTAAAGTTATGATTTTAAACTAGTAAACTGAATACATTTATGAAGCCAAAATTGATGAAGAAAGGATTCCAATTGAATTGAATGAATTAATTTATGCTTTAAAGACATTCTTTTACTTAGGATTATATTATATTCAGAATATTCTGCAATAAGAAGTATAGCAAAAGACTCAATCAAGCAATAATTAATCGGTTATAATTAGGAATCGTCAAGACTATTGTAACTGAAATGCAAAATTTGAAATGGAAAAGTAAAATTGAAAGAGTCACTCTTCACAATAAAAATTGATTTGAGTCTGTCCCTCATGATTATTCAATCTCTCTTATGAAGATTACATATATACATATATTTACTCGTAGTAAGTAAACTTGTTTCCTGTCGCCAACTTAGATTTGGATACAATTGTACCGAACTTAAAATGGTATATTCATGTAAGACAATGAAATAAATAAAGTACATAAGAAAGAAAGACATTACTTTCTATTATCTTGCCTCAAGATGGATTTTCGATTTATAGGTAAGCACTTTAGTGTAAAATATATATTCTACTGTGCATTATAAAAATAATCCGTCATGTTTCAGCAAATTTGTTATAAGGTATTACACTGAATATACTGGAAAAAAATTACTATAGGTATTAATCATGGCACTTTGTAAAAAATTGTTGTAATCAACTCTTGTTAATCGTGGAACAGTGAACAGTTCACGACCAAAATTAGTTTTGAACTAACCTTTAAAAAATTTAATTATTTTACAAAAATAGGAATATTTGAATTTTAATGACCGTTCCTTTACATAATTAATTTTTTTCAAATTTGAATTAAGTTAAAGAAGGATATATATTTTTAGGTGGAAGAAATTTTTTTGATGAAGTAAAATTCATCGAATATAGATAGTGATTGAATAAAAAATTTGCTAATATCAAGCTAATCTCAAAATAGCAAATATATAATAATATTATCAAGTTTACAAAAAAGGAAATTGCTTTTAGTTTACAAAGTGTTTCTTTAGAATTTATAAAAAAGAAATGCTTGGAGTGATGAGGTATTTTGGCATTGATAATGTTATTTATATTACATTGCAGCATTTAATCTTTTAATACGGCTTAGATATTCTATTGAGAAATTATTCTTTTTGAATTGCAATTTATTTTGTGAAAAAGAAAACGTCTACAAAGGAACTTTCCAATAGATTTTATTTCATTTCCAGTGTTTTAAGTAGGTAAAAAATATAAAGCACATAATAATAATCTCCTTACCAAGAAAAGAAACCTTTGAAGAAATACACACGGCATTGAGCTACTTACCGTCATTATTAAAATATTTCTGAAAAAAAGAAAAAAAAAAGAAGATAATAATAAAATAAAAATTATTAATACACTAAGATAATATGTTTTTTTAATTACTTAATGAAAATAGCATTATTGATAACTACTCATGTTTTTGTTTTGAATGTTGGCAAATTGAATGAGAAATCGAAGGGTTATTCACCATCCAGAATTGTCCAATTCAATAACATTATGTGAAATAAGTATTGATAATTTATATATTTTATTAATTATTAATTATTTGATTATTTAATCTCATTTTACAAGGAGATTCTGGTTATAAAGTTTGATTTCTTATACAGTAATCATTATAAATTCTAAGACAATTACGCTGGTTTAAGTCGATTCACCCCCAGGAACAAAGACTACTCTGCACCTTTATTCATTACTAATTTATTATAGTTATAATTTCAAGAATTTTTCCACTTTAATAAATTAATTTTAAAAACTAAATTTTAATTTGTATCATTAATATTTTGCATTTACACCAGGAAAAGGAAATTGTAGTTTGGTAAATACGCATTTTTTAAGAATTTCATTTGGACTAAATTTGCTGCATCCAAACCTTTTATAACATTATTGATAAATATAAAGTCTTCTAATACTTCATCAATTGTCTTTTGTTTGTAAAAAAAGAAGAAATTTTTTTAAGTCAAATTTTGGATATTTTCGATGTGATTTCGCGAAATTAAATTTTTCAAACCCTACTTGCCATATAACTAAATATCTACATTTATTTATTGCTTTTCCTTCTTTTAAAGAGTGTTGTCGAAATATTTTAAATGAAGAATGATACAAAAATCTGAATATCTGAGGATTCGCTATTAAGAGATCTTTCCTTTTTGTAATAATACACAGATTTCGATATAATACAGGGACAAATAATTTTCTATTTTGTTGTTTTAGTATGTCTAAAGCTGGAAGGTTCTTTTGAGTAAGAAAACACATTTAACATATTTTTGAAACTAAATTATAGTTCTGGTTCTACCTTTCAATTAAAAGTCATCTCATAATTTTTATCACTGACACATTTTCCAATTACATTAATTAAAACAAAACTTTGTTGAGACCTCTTCTTATTCTACTATTTCTTGTGTAAAGAGATTTTTTTTTTTTTTTTTTTAAGTAAGAATGATATCATTATCCCTTAACTCATATAAATAAATGTCTTATATTTAAAATGATATTTCTTACTTTTAAAATGATCTGGCAGAAAAAGTAAGAGTTGGTAAACTTTTCTTTACTTCACCAACAATTGTTTTTTTCTGCATGATATTGTTCCAAAATTTTCTAACATATTGCTGAATCCAGCAAAAGAAATATATTGCTTATGTTTTTTATGAAATGTATTCTCTACCATGTGTATAAAATATGATATTCGAGTTTTTTAGATGAAATAATAATTAAAATGAATTAATTATTCAATAAAATTTTTAAGAAGAATACTGTGAGATAGAAATGTATTAAATAATCATTGAAATACAAAGAGAAGACGAATTGAACAAAATTAGTGCAGAGTAAAAGGCTGGATACCTAAAATTTAAAAAATATAGAATGATTTTAAAATGAATGTGACAGAAATGCATCTAAAGGAATAATTATATGCCTCATCTCAATTTAAATTCTATTTAATTTGAAGAAATTAATATGAGAAGTTTATTTTTTGATTAACATTTTGTTAACTGATAGCATTAAAATTTCACGTGATTTTCTCCTACCACTGAAATTGATCAATTGCAGTGTTATGATACACCAATATATGATAAGTATTCTACTGAGTAATGTATATATGTGACGAATGTCATTATTATATTTCTCAATATTCTTGAACTTTTTGATTCATTATAAAAATATGTTATATATTGTACATAAACTGAAGAATTTTTTAACCAGTAAATTTCATAAGATGGTGAAGAGTAAAATGCAGAAGTTATCATGGTCAAACTCGTTATCTGTTGCCAGACTAATTTGCATGGTCGTAAAGCAGATAAAGACAGACTTTTTTATCTGCTCATGGGAGACACGATTCTTAACGAATGAAAAGAACTATTTTGAGTATTTGTTTTACAGTCATCCATAGATAATTTTCATATCTATCATTACTGTAATTTGTACATATAACTTCTTTTTTACATGTTTTCGTAATTTAGTGTTTGATGAATGTAAAATGTAAGTTATAATCAGTAAAATAAAATCAATTATATTTATATATTGCCAGATAAATGAAATTAAAGTAAAGTAAACAATATTATAATACTAACTATGATTAAAATGTCATTTACTTTACATGTGATTGGTGATCACTAAAAGTTTTAATTCTAGAAGTAAAAAAAATGAACATTTAATATCCTAACAAGGAGATAGCTTCAGATTTACTTTATAGATGGCAGCACTAATAAAAGCTAACTGTAAAATTAAATTTTTTTTATTCATTTTTTTGCATATATAGTTTTAAATTAAGTAATATTTAAATTTTTATAAATAAATTTTTTTAATTATTAATTTTTTACACTACTAAAATAATTTACGATCTAAATTTGTAGAAAAAATTTAAAAAGCCATTGCTGATGATACGTCTTAATTGAAACAAATATTTATTCCTTTTGAAATCTGAAATTTAGTTTTAAAACTAGAAAGTGTAATTTCTTTGACTCATAAATTTATTTTCTTCTGTGTTAAATGTTACAATATCAAGCGTTTTAAGGTAAATCAGCTTAACATTCAGCTTAACTTTTTGTAAAAAAATATTTGTATTAAATTGGCTTAAATTATGACCCATGTCATGAAAATGATATAAGCAATTAATATTTTATAAATATATGATTGATTCTTGTTTTTCCTAAAAATGATTTTTGAGTAGGATTGTTTAGTTTCTGAAAATAATTTTATTGATTACATGAATTGAATATATTAAAGAGAATTATATGTGACATTTGTAAAAATGTATGACAAATATGAAGTTTAGAATAAAATTTTAAAATATTTTTTATCATACCTCTCCAACAGAGATTCATAATTATTTTACACTTTAATTATATTCGATTCAATTATAACTACAGTTTGATAGAGCGAAGAGTTAATAGTTTATTGTTTTGTTAATAGATGCCGCTACTAAACCATAAAACTTTCAATAAATATATATTTTACTAAGAGAAAGAAATCTTTCTCTGATATTTTACTTTTCAAAGCATATTAACTAATTTTTTGAATGTTTTTGAAATAGATTTTTTTAAAAATTAATGCAAGTTTGCTATTGAATAAGTACTATGATTTCCAGGATGGTACACAGTTCCCTTAATTATATATATAAATTTTCAAGCAATACAATCGAGTCATTTCAATTTTCTCAATCGTTGATCGAAGATATATTTTAAATTATGAAAATATTTATGATAATAATTTCAACTCATAAACTATATTTATGTGAAACACAAAATCTGACATATTATATGACTAGTTGGATGACGAAAGGATAGCGCTCTTGCCTTCGGCATAACATATCGTGGGTTTGAATCCCATCTTGAGCTTTGGATGTTTGTAGTGGTTTAGAATCTACTTTAAACCATAGTTCCTGGTCTAATTAGCCACAGAGTGCAAAAAAATGACCACGGAGTGACAAACAATCCATAGTGACTTTTTAAATGATTTACATCTTAAAATGGTATTTAATAAAGTGTAACTTTTTGATTTTTGCATAAAGAGAATTTGGTTAATTTACTTATAAAATTATTCAAGTTGCTATACTACCAAATTTTAAGAAAGTAAAAATTAATTATAATTTATTTTTGCTTCATGTGGTAAACATTTTCTAAATTCTCTATAATTTTCATTAAAATTATTCAAGTTGCAATACTATGAAATTTTAGGATTTTAAAGAATGTAAAAATGAATTACAATTTTTTTTTGCCTAGTGCATTAAGAATATCTCATATATAATTGTATCGGTATAAATAACATTAAACTCTTTTAAATAATATTGATTGTAAACATAATAAGACTATATTTAGTTTAAAATTAAGGAAAATTAAAAAAAAATTTATGAATAGTATTCTATTTGAAAATAATAATATATTATCTATCATAAAAAGGAAATTATAATTTAAATACTTTATATTAAGATTATATATTTGTTGTATAGCAAAACATTATAGCATACATTTATTATGATGATATTTTCTCAGTTAGTAATTTACAATCTTTTTGAAATTAATGATGACTAAAATTGTGTGTGATAGTAAGCAACTGAAAGATGCTTCACTTGCTTACTATCGCTATAATTGAAAGAGACAATGCTGAAATTGTGCTATAATTATATACATGCAAATTAAATTTGAATAAATCAAATAAGCTAAACATTCAAATTAAATTATAACGGATAGATTATTATTCAGATAAAAAATGTTCTTTAATTTATACCAAAAGTTAAACTATTTTATATATGGATTCGATTAAATTTCCATCTTTAAATGAGTGCGTTTAACTAAACAAATTAATAATTTTTAAAAGATATTTTTCAACACATGAAAATTATAAAACCATAAATAAATTAAATAGGTGAGGAAAATAAATAAGGTATTGGATAAGTTCCATCACAAGGGCTGATGTAGAAAAAAGGCTTGAGATGTAAAATTTAATATCATGTATTTTTGTCAATTTTAGAAATTTATATTGAGAGTATTTGCAAATTTATCAATTTTTTAAAACGCTGAAGATCTGATATAAATTTTAATTCTTTTATTTTAAGTAGTATAAACTAAACAACTAGGTTACCCATTTCCTGGATGATACTTTTTCATACACAAAGGGATAATTTATGCATTTGTCCCAGCAGCTGCATTATTTGCCGAAAACACAGACATATAACACACACATACACACAGAAAGCATTTATCAATTCAAGGCATCAGTAATTATGTTAAACATTGCAAGGGAGATAAATGAACTGAATTAAGTAATTTATATTAATTATGCTGATACATTATTATGGCTACGTTGCAGCCGCATTAAGCGTGATGATAGTATCTTATGATAAAAAAAAGAGCGCACACAACTCTCTAAATACTTCTTTTCATTGCCTAGTAAGTTACAGTGTAAAATATTTATTTAAACAAATGGCTGTTATTTAAAAAAATCAGTATATGCTTACATGAGATTATTCACAATATAATCTTTATAAAAGAGGCATAAATGCCGTGTAATACTTTCGGAGTATTTTTTGGCGGGTTATATCTTTCTGACAACCTGAATTTTTTTTTATGTGGGTGATCGTTTAACGAACATAATCTGTCACAAGATTATGTTCGCTATTCGAATTGTTCGTTCACGGATCATTGATTTACCATCGATTTTTTTGGGAAATCGATTAATTTGTTCAAGAGACCCTAAAAATTAAATTTAAAAAAGGATGTATAATTGCTTGATAAATTTATTAAAAAAACAATGTATACACATAGTCTCGTATATTAATCAGTTCTTTAAATTTTTTTTTCTTTATGGGGCGTTAAAGAACATGTCCAACGTCGATTACTTTTCTCTCTTTTTCAGGATTTGCCGGAAGTGATAAATAGTATTGTTGCAAAGATCCTCAACCTTACTGACACCAACTTGGTTTGGGTGTCATTCGAGACCATTGCTCTGACATCTATCCACTTTTTCAAAATATCTTTAATATATATATGAGCATTTATGTGAATTCAGGTTTGATTAAAATCAAAAGCAATCAGTCTCAATCGGTAGCTAGTTTCGATTTAGTATGAAATTAAATTGAAACTGATGGCCTACTTTGGCTATAAATATTCTATTTGGAAATATTTTTTTCCAATATAGAATTTTGAAGTTTAATTGACAAGCAACATAAATCAAGCGAGTTGAAAAACGATTTTTGGACCATTGGGTTTGGCAACCCTTCACATTATGCTCCGAAACCCAAGAATTGTTCTTTAGAATTATTATACGTTATACGAACACAAAAATCTTTCGTGAAAGTGTTCTTTGTCCGAACTGTTCGTTAACCGATCATCCACTGTACTGAAGCCATAAAGTTTCCTTCCATTTTTGGCAATCAGTCCATACTTCATCTCAGGATAACGTAAAACGTTCTGACGTTCTTCGTTCTTCTTCTTCTTCACTTTCGTTATAATTCTTGTAATGATAATGCTTTAAAAAATCATGATATGTCATTATTTTATTCATGTATTTTACAATTAATCGAATGTAATTTATTTATTTAGGAAGAAACTATGACTAAAAAACCACGAAAACTTGGTGACATCTTTTAATTGCCAAAAAATTAAAAAAAATATACCAAAAAGATTATATCGAATTATATCGAAAAGGAATCAATGCCAAAAAGTGAGATGTAATTTTAAGAAAAAAATCTGAAGACATTTTTCTCATAATTTTAAGTCATGTTCTAATATTGTTACATAATTACATGATAAATGATAGCTTGAATTGAAACTTGAAGCTTTCAACGTTAAATGAACATAGAAGTTTTTGAATTCGCACATCACAAGAATGTTCGATAAAATTATTTGCATACATGACTCGAAAACTTACAATACAGAATCTTCAAGTCGACCAATATTAGAATTGCTAAAATCATTTAATATAGATAATTCAGAAATCAATCGCATCAAATTTGAAACATTACATTTAAATCTGATTTAAACAAGAGGAGAAAAAATAGTTTTTTCTTTGGAGTTTATTTTTTAATTAATAATAAATAAAGTTATTCGAATAAAAATGAATCGATGGTGGGATTAGCAATCAACAATTTATTAAAACTTTGGTATATAAATAACACTATCTACTTGTGTATTAAAAATAAAATGCAGTTTTGCAATATTGATGCGAGAATTTGAAATCTTATCCTATTATTATTATTATATTTTGATAATGCCAAGTTTTATAGAATATATAAGGATTTTCAGTAGGTAATATATTTGTGGTAATACTTGTTTAGATAACCATTGCGATGAGGTCATAATTTATTACTGAAAGGAATACTTGTGTGTGTTTGTGATTATAGAGCTTTAAATCATTTTCTTCAAAGACAAATATCTCGAATATTTAAAATATTAAGACTTTTTCTTTCTGTCATGGGTCTCCAAATCCCAACTGAGAAACATATAATAAGAATGAGAATTTGGGTGTTTTGCATCTATCTAAGGTTTTCATATTCAATATTTTATTTGCTACCAAATTCTTCGAGGGTTTTGGAAAATGAGCGTTAAAATTCATTGCACAATTTATTTAACATATCATTGCTTATAATTCTTTAAAACTTGATTAGTTTCTTATTCAAAATTTTACTCCTTTTTTTTTTGGAAAACTTTGGATTTATCTTGCAATTACAAAATAATTAGGAATTTAAAAGGTAATATATTTTCTTTTAATTTAGCAATGACATTACGAAATATTTATGAAAAAAAAATGAAATTTCAAGTTATTTTTTAAACTTTTTATATAGAAAAAACGTCATAGTTTTTACTTTACTTAATTAACAAATGACTTGATTTTTATTCACACTTAAAAAAGCTTTAAGTTATTCTTAATAATAGAGTTGTGCTATGTATGGTAATAATATGAAATATTTTGGCAGTTTTCAAAATTTATGATCACCATAAAATGAAGTATTGAAAATTATGATATATCAATGAACATTGCATTTTTTTTAAAAGCACAAAGACTTTACTCATTATTATCAATAAGTTGTCTAAAGCAACTTGAAGAAATAAATATTCGTCTATACTGTACTACAGCCTTTATTGTGGAAATGTTATCAATGTAATGTTTTGAAAAGAATCAACTTTAGATAATATCGGATGACATTTAAAGGGAATTTTGTTTTTCAGTTTATGTAACTAAATCATTCCTGGAAACTATTCAAACTATTCGTCTAATTAATTGCTAACTGTGTCTGTGACCAGTTACATGATTTTAGAAAATTGCAGACTTTCGCTGTATGAAGTCTTTAAGTGTCTGAATAGTCATCAAGTAGCTGAGTCTAATTAATTCCTATTTCAAGTGATTCAAATTGACAAGAGCAGTTAAGTTATTTAATGTTACTATAAACCACACACGATGGTGTTGCTTTTGTCAATTTGAAGAATGCTTCGTTGACAATTTGAGTTTATGAACTCGGTGCATTTGAATCGCAAACAAACCCAACCTCCAGCTCTTATGAAGAGGAATTGTGATTAGTTTTAGCAAACAAGATTTACCAATCAATACCAATTTTCTTGGATTGCGCCCATATGGTCACAAATACAGTGAAAATTCTGCAATTGAGTTTTTAATGATTGTTCTCTGTAGACAGAACTTTTAAATTTGTCTTCTGTTGAGACATCCGAGGAATTCATAAGTTTGTTACATGTCTGACGCTAAGTATCATATTGTTGTTCCTGTTATTTGGCAATTTGTTGTTGTTTTGTTTCACAGTAATTATTCTTTGAAGACTTCGTTGGTATAAAGCATACAATAAATGCAGTTGGGTGTAGTGTTATCCATGTTGGTTGGAAATGCGTTTGGTTATACATTATTTGCACACTATTGATCCTAAGGAATGAGAAATATTATATTCTTTGAGACTATTTTAAAAATTCAATGCTACAAGTTCGGGCTCAAACTCTTTTAACTTTCGTCCCATCAAAAATCTTTTTTTTCTTTCATGTAAGCACAACTGAAGAGTCCAACAAAATTCATTTTTTAGACTCTTCAAATTCCATTACACACTGTTTGTGAAGTAAATTTGATATTGTTATTATCATATAGAATGTTATAAGCATTTGGATATTGGTATACCACTAATATTTGATTTTTGGCATTCCAGTGCACATCAGTTTGTTCAAAACTAAATGTTCATTTGTCATCACATGGTATTTTGAACTATTCACAAAATTCTTTTCTATCCATTGAGATTTATTCTTCAAGCATTGTAGAACCAATGTTTGAGCTTCTAAAAATTGAGAGAGGAAGAGTTATTTTTTAATTGGTTGAAATAGAAAGAACAATAACACACAGTCTCAGATGTACGAAATAAAGCACAAAAAGTATTTAAAAATTACCATCAAAGTAAATAAATATTAAAACCATCAATTTGAGAGTATTAAGCAGTTAAATATGTGAGTGGAAGATATGCCCTTTTTGTATCATTTTATCATTGCATTGATCGAGACCTAATGAGGCTTAATAATATTTAATCTAGTCGTGGCTTAATATTTTTCTTTAGAGTTTTGGATATGTGGATGACATTGCTTCCTTATTTGACCATGAATGCAAGACTATTATTTTTAATCTTACGATGCATTCTAATTCAGAAATTCAAGAATATTCAAACTGATTAATTTTTTTACAATAAATTAAAATTCTGTCATTATTGTCACTGAAATATATGTTTATTTAAAAAATTAAATCTTACTTTAAATAAATGAAAATTTTTTAAACTCATGAACTCTTTTTAATAAAATTTTAAATTTTAGTATTTTGCATCTTTTTTATGAAAATTAATAATGTTCAAATATATTAAGATTTAAGCTGCATATAAAAATGGTCAGAAATATTTTTCCCCTTTTGACTTTTACAGTTTGTTTTCTAAATTTATGGAAGATGAATACATATTCTAAAGATGCACTTTTTTTATTCATAAATAGTACGAAACCTTCAATTTTTTTCATTGACCTTCATTATAAAACAGTTTATTTCCACTTTCTCTGTAACTTTAACTGATAAGATCTGCCAAAAATGTAGGTCGTTTGTTCCACATATGGTCTAGAAGAAGGATGGACTAACGATAGCAGGTGGAAAACATTAGCCTGTTCCCAATTTGCTAAATTGTTTTCATCTCAAAGCCCCTACTGAAAGAGGAAAACCTTGCCCATTAGGAGAGAATTCTATTTAAAGACTGATAATATCCATAATAGACAGAACACAATCTATTACATAATTTTTTTCTTTCACTTGTCATAAATCTTGTCACACAAGAGAAAATATTAAGACTTTCTTTGATGTGTCAAAATTAACATAGAGGCTAAATAAAATCAAAAGCATTAGCATAAAATTGAAATAATATGAATAATGACACAGTACAGACATGGAAATAATAACTGGGTGATATAGTCCTGTATCTATCTAAATGAACACATCGCCCCACACACACAAATGAAAATTTATAATAAAAAATTTAATGATGTGCATTATTAACTTGAATAATTAAATAAATAAATATTAAAAAAATGAGAAAGAAAAATGCTAAATTAACAGGAAAACAGATATTTTTATACTTAAAAATAAATGCTTAAAGTTATTTATTTACTTGAATTTCAAACAACGTAAAGAGAAACTGATATTTCAGCTAATTTTGTTTAAAGATAACAGATATCAAGATATCAAATAACTTAAAAATAGAAGTCAAACTAGTATAAAATGTTTTGAGATCACATTTTTATAGAAATGCTAAAAACTATTAATAATTTTTCTTTTAACAAAATGAACTTATAATAAAAAATGATAGGTAATAATGTATTATAGCTTAAATTTATATTTGTGAAGCATATTTTGAATATTAAAATTATAATTAAAATTTAAATTTTGTAGGCAGCCAAAATCGCATTATAATCAAACAGAAAATTAAATTTAACAAATTATCACAATCATTGAGTTCTTTAATAAATAATTATAAATGTCTTATAACTGTGATGTAAAAAAATATATAAATTACTTTAAAACACTTCTAATTGTAAGTAATTATTTTTAAATAAATTTCTTCCTAAACATTTTTAGAATGCCTTTTATTGGATTATATGACAAATACATTCCTACTTTATTATGCAATGAGGAATTAATTTACATTAATAGACATAAAGTAGATAATTATTTAATTTACGTATATTATGATAAAATTCAATATTTCTAACACCATTTTGCCATATAATGCCTCATTTTATTTATTTTTGAAATATTATCATTTCCTTAGGGCCAAGCTAGTAGTAGAATGTATAAAATTCTGCCCTTGATTCATGAGTTCTTAAGCTCGATACCTAACTCTGGCCTGTATGTTTGTCGTGGTTTTAAATTCACTTTAAATTGTAACTCTCCCCAAGGGTCAAAAACTGAAATAACTCCAGCAAAAATGATCATTGAATAACAAATAAATTAAACACATATCATTTTCTTAAAAAATATGTATTGAAATTCATTAATTTAACTCAATTTAAGTTAACCAATTTTGAATTACGTTGCTACCTTTTTATCAATACAGACATTGCAAAACTTATGAAAGGAAAACTTAATTTATGATAATTATTATAAATTATTGTTATCTAGATTGGCATTTTAAGAAAAATTCTGATAAATATATTATTTTAATTGAATTGTAAAATGCACAATAAGTAAATGAAATGTGAAATAAGAGGCCAAAACATGCCTAACATGTTTGTTTTGCTTATTTAGAGAGGACGCTATCAAATAATACAGAATGTTTTACTCTGTAAAGAATGTTGTGCGGTGACCTTTTCACCTTGTCGAGAAGACAAAGAACCGTTTCAAATTACAACAAGAACGGGGGAAAATAAGTGAGATATCACACTTACTTTTCGCTTAGGAGTTTCTTTTTCTTTTATTTATTGCATAGACCTCAGAAATAATAAAAAAGGAGGAATATCGTTATTAAAATACGTATTTCATTTGATTATTTTTCTTCAAAGAAAAATAAGATAAGTTTTAAAACTAAAAGGGATTATTATGGAATTTATATGTAAATTGTTTTCTAAATTATATGAAATTAATGATATAACAAAGTAAGCAGCATTTGAAATTTCCTTTATTTAAATTAGAAGAAATAAAAAAATACTTTATATACCTCTTTCATCATTGTATCTATAATGCTTTAACGAAAATGAATATCCGTTAAAATGAAAAGAGAAATTAATTCTTGCTTTTGATATATAAACAGAAATGCAAACGAATCTCTTAGGAAAAAGTCAATAATCAACATTTTCCTCATTATCTTTTCTATTGTATCACTTTTAAATCAGTTAGAATAATTATTTGAAAATGAATAATAATGCTCAGGTTATTTCTCAGTATTTTTTATACAAATAAAATACATGTTCAACTACCTAATTCTGATTATTAGTTATGATCCGATGATACATTTTCCTTTTGTCACCTAGCATATATCATTTCACTAAGAATTTTTCCATTTATTGTTTTATTAAGAATTTCAAATAAAATCATACTAATGTAAAAGAATACTGGACAACAACAGATTGGGATAAATAACAATCATTAGGAGCATTGTGAAACAGGAATCTCATAAGTTTTCTAAGCATTTTATTCATTGAAGTTAATTTTGATTAAAATCACGTTTACTTTAAATTTGAGTAAAATTATGTCTACTTTTTTGACTTTTACATTGTTTTCGGTTTGCTATGTTAAGGTAAAAAATTCATTGAATACAACTGCATAATTTTGAGCTATGATTAGATAAATAATTAGACAGTTGAGATAGCATCTTAAATTCTATGAATTCTTAGATTTTAGAAAATTTCTTTTTATATTTTTTAAACTTTGAAGTATTGCAGTTTTATATTTTAATTCCAAAAGGGAGCTTCTTTATGTGAGCAACATTTATAAGTAAAATTTTCTATGATTTAATTGTTTTAATCAATATTGTAATAAATTTTGGATTGGAGCAGCGTAATTTTGCTTATATTGTTGAAATAAATCTTAAAAAAAGATTTTACATGCTATACGGTATTAAAAATAATCAATGAATGATAAAATAAATTATAAATAAATTAAATATTGTTATGAAAGGTCATATAATATATTTCTCTTAAAAACCGCATAATGAAACAATCTCTTTTAATGATTATGCTTCAACAAACAAGTAACATTTATGTATGTTCTTTAATTATCAGTCATATTTTTATTGATTATGAAAGTACTTTTGAGTTTATTGTCATTTTTAAAGTGATAATAATGTATAAAGATCCCTTGGCCTTTAATTTTGAAATTTCGCAAGGAGTTAAAAAAAAAAGCAAAAAATGTATATAAAATTTTATATCTTAGCATGGCTGACCATCTCACAATTAACACTACCGTTATTTCGCCATATTCAAAATGAAATTAGATTTCAGAAGGGGTATTTTACCCCCAATAATATAGAAACTGAAAAATGGCTTGAATGGGCTATATCTAAACTATTCCATGCGAATTTAAGTATCTTTCTTGGAAAGCTTAAAAATTAATGAATTTTAATTACACTATAAATAACTTTTTGTATTATATTTATAGTAAAAATAGTGAAATTATATGGTTAGTTGATCAGCTATTCCAAAACAGTTTTAATAGTTATTAAATTCAATGTGTGAAAATGAAGATTGTGAATCATGGATATTTTTACATAGTGTAGTCCCACAATTGCTGTTATGAAGTTATATATATGTTGGCGATATTCTCTCTAAACCATAAACTAATTATCTCCCAGGATAAATATTGACACTACCTAGCATTTATTGTAATGACTGTAGGCTGTGTTATGAGCCAATTGAACAACCTCGCATTGATCCATTTCAAAGAGCTAATCTCACTACCAGACAATTATAAGCTCAAAGATAAAATCTGTGACAATGTATAGCAGATAGCCTAAAAATAAAAAGTCACTGTTACGCTTAATTTTCGCTTGCTTTGTCCACTGCTACTGACTATGTTTAATTTATTGAACTAATTTAATTTATTGATCATTCGATGTATTGGATGTTCGAATATATTATAACATCCGATGTGTTTTTTCATTGCAACGAAGACGTATCACGAATCGCAAGGGAGTAAACATGGAAAACACGAACATATTTAAACAGACATGCCTGAAGAAAGTATAAAAATAAAGTCCATCTGCCATAGCTTAATAATGATTGGAATTGAACACTGGATATTCTATTGTGAGGTGCATGACCTTATCACTTGATAATGATAAACATACAATTTTAATAGTAATTAATATTGCATAAGGACACAACATTTTTGTGATATAATCTTGAGAATAATTAATGCATTGAGGCTCATTACTGTTTAGCAATAAAACAGTGTTTTTTAGTTTGTTAGATTCTATGTTCGATTTTAGTTATTAGTGAACAACAGAATATGATTTTTGTTTTCCAGCTTTTATCTTGCACATGTATCTCCGTGAGTGCTTAGGAGAGGTCAAAATATTTTTCTAACCTCACATAAATTTGGCTTACTGCCTGAGAAATGTTCTCTCAAAATGCAGAAATGTAATTTGGACGTTAGAAAACTTAGAAACGCGAGTGTGTGAGAGAAAAATTGCGAGTGAATCTTCAGCAGTGAGATTATCTAATTAAAATTAATTATTTTATTAAAATTTTTAATAAAAAGAAAAAATTCTGCATGAAAGGAAAATGAAACTTTTCATTTATAAAATGATTATGAAGTGAACAAAAATTTTCTAAGAAACAGTTGTATAAAGTTATGTTTACGATTTAGCGCATTTTAACCTGTGGATAAACTAATCTGCAAAGTACTTGTAAAACTATCGTGAAAATTCATGAATTTAGAAGTGCATTAAGTCGAGCATGACTTAAATTATCGATTATTGATAAGATCGGAAAGATAACAGTCCAGTCAAAGTTATATTCTAAGAAACAATTTTCGGACAGTATCAAAAGTACATAGTATTCATTAAGAACCCCACTCTTCACCAGGGATTATAATGCAAGTCTATTGGATGAGAGATGCAAACAATCAGAATGAACTATTTAACATGTTTTGTTTTAAGGAATGTAAAAAATAACAGGAAATAAACTTCTTTTTTTCTGCTAGTGTTTCCATATCTGTTGGAGTGGGTTTTTATCAGATTTTATAGACGTGACCACATTGTAGAAAAGAATATTTTGTTATTTTTGTAGATTTCTTAATTATGTAATAAGTTGCTAACGGTAAATTTAGAATTTTTATTTACCTGTATTTGAAAAAATATATCTATATTATAATACGAATATGCCTGAGTTAATTTAAATGAATACATTTAAGGATTAGATTAAATTCGCACTTTTTAATATATTTTATAACCTCATATACATTTAAATATGATTAAAAATAGGTAATTAACATCTATTTTTTTACGATTGTTATGAAGACTTCTAAAATCTCAAAATAGTCAAAAAGTTTGATTTATAACATTTAGGATTTCTTAAATTAAAACTATTTGATTATAAAATTTATTAGATTACTGCAAATTCATTATGAATTTATTAATGCAACTACTACGATTAAATAATTATTTTTTCAGTCTTTATTACGATGAATTCTCATTAAGAATATTAGAAAAGAAATAACTAAAAAGAAATATACATGAAAATAAAAACATTTTATAAAAAATTCATTTATAAATAAAATACATTGCTTTTCTTTGAAAACTTCATCATTTGCGTGTTATATAAATAAAAACCAACTATTTATAAATATTTTGATCACACAACATTAATATATTTTTAATTTATGTTAGCTTTCACATGTTACATATTATGAGCATTTCGTAAAAAATTATATGCATATAATATTATTTAAATTTATATCACAATGAGTTATCTATGGCACACTGTACATAAATAATTATTAATTTAAGGATATTGGGGGCAAATTAAATAGTTTAATTATATTTTGTAGAATTATTTTTATTAATTAATTAAATAGATTGTGTATTATTATTTATAAAATTCTGAACAATAATATAGATATTTTCAAATATGAATAATATAGTTAATCTTTAATATTATATATATATATATATATATATATATATATATATATATATATATATATATATATATATATATATATATATATATATATATATATATATCTATACAATATTAGATTAACTATAATATTCAAATAGGAAAATGTTTATATCATTGCTTTAGAGAATTTTACAAATAATAATACACACACAAATATATACATGTACATGATTCCATGTACGTATGTATAATAAATTTCGAAATAAAATAAATACTTTGTACCTTAACTTATTAAATGAATGAAGAAAAGCTATAGATCAAAATATATGAATAAAATTCAAAGTTCAATAAATATTCGCCATTTATTTTATAAATAAAACTTCTGAGATCCAATATCAGATCTAGAAGATTTATAGTAGTCTGTATATCCAATTTAAACATGCAAGATAGCAAAATGAAAGAAATTAAAAACTAACAGAACAAAAGAATAATAATGTAATTCTCCATTTTATTATTATGGAACCCTTCCAAATAAATTTTGTTTTTTATTATGTCAATTTTAAGTCGAAGCAAACATTAACTATGTTCGTCTCGCCATATGGTACTGAAAACATTCGTTAATGACCCAATTTTTAAACGAAGGCAAACGGGTCACAACGCCGACGTTAACGCCAACGTCAATTTATTATTAAGAGTAAGCTTGGGAAATAAGAGAAAAGAATTAAACATGAAATGCTCAAAAGTGAGTCCATTTGAATATTCTACTGCCTTCTCTTTTAATGGAACAGAATGATTAGGGGCTTGAAAGTCAAAGTTAGAAATGCGAAATAAATCTCTGAAGAAACACAATGACGACTTCCTAAGGCGTCACGTTTCATTGAAAGATGGTTGTTATAAAGGACTATATTTTAAAATAATTGCGTGCTTTAGAAAATTACACAAATAAAGATTATTTAAATTATAAAATTATATTATAAAATTGTCAATATTTAGGTTATGTGTTTTGATGTTTTCAAATTCTTTTATTATGATATTGAAATTTGTTTCCAAATTGGTATGAAAATTATCATTGCTTAGAAGTCATATTTGATTTTTGAAATGTTTTAAGACATATTCTTTTTTTTAAACGTGAATTTCGATAAAAAAAATCTTAAGTTCTTCATTTTTTTAGAATTATAACTTTCATAATAATAATCGGATCAAAACTTGTATCAGTAAATGTTCATCAAGTTTCATAAGACATTCCAAACTTTTGAAAAATTAGCAATCCTTAATGAATATGATGAAAGGATTGGAAAGAAAAATAAATTTACTAAGTACACTCTTCAAAACAATTTGTAATCCAAAGGTCCATAATGCTGCCTAATGTGGATGATGCACAAATCAGTTGCAGAATCCAGGTAAATTTGCAATGTGTTATTATAAAATTTTTAAGGAGTTGAGAGAGAGAGAGAGAGAGAGGGAATTCTGCTTATAAATTGGAAAATATTCTCTTTTAAAATAAAAAATTCAATTTGCAAAATGAAATTCTTTTTACAATTTTGAAGAACATTTATAGCAAGTTTCGAAAAATTTATATTTTGATAATTTTTGAAACTTACAATAACTTACTAAAAACTCATAAAATGATTATTTAAAATCCAGTTTAAATATCAAGAATATTTAAAAAGCTTATATTTTATACCAAATAACTTAACACATACCAGTTTTAATTTATAAAGCAACCACATTACAAATAGGTACCCATATATGGTATTAACTATTAGTTGTATACGCAGAAATTTATTTAACTTTTATTTGACAAGTAACCAAAATTATTATTTCTTTTAAATCAAAATATATTTAAGACATTATAGTTATATGTTTATATACGCATCATTATTCCAGCTACATTTAATTGAAAATAAAACTGCTAATAAGAAAAGAAACGCTTAAAAATATTTATGATCAAATTTGATCCCATCATTTAAATAACAATGCAGATATACGATAAACTAGATTGCATACAATAATCATCATAAAAAAAGAAAATTACTTAAAATAATAAGTTTTAGTAAGATAAACATTTAAAAAATTTATATAAATTACTGTCACTCCAATGTATCAGCTTAACTGAAAAATAATAGAATTTTCATTATGTTTCTGCAAATAAATTCATTTCCAAAATTTGACAATTCATATAATACTTTTTTACGATAAAATAAAACTGTACATTTTTAAAATAATTTATTTCTTTTCTATTACATTCTTCCTTCAACTGAAAAATAGTGTTTTAGAAATTAGATGTAAGGAAAACTAAGTTTATATTATGTTTGAAATTGACTTACAGTAAAGGAGAAAAATAAATTTCTCAATTTCTGATTTATTAGATTTTAAAGAAAGCTGCGAGGATCATAGGAGAATTTTTGATTCTTTTAGTTTTTACAAACAAAGAAGCTGCTCAATTTCATTTTATCAAACAAGAACAGGATGCGGAAAAAAGTTACATAAGAAAGTCAGATAAACTAATAGTTTGATAGATTTTTTATCTGATTTTTTTTATTGATTTAAAAATGACGCGTGAAATCTCTCAGATCATTTTTCACCTTTTCTTAAACACTTGAAAGAAAGTTGAAAAGACATTTATTAAATGATTCTGTTATGTAATATTTATAGAAATATGGACACAATTGTAATACTTACTCATATCTGTCTAAAGTAAAATATTTTACACACATTGTTTTCAATGTATCAACATAGAAAATGCAATACTATAAAAAAATTAGTAGAATTCAGTGAAAATGTATCAATAGAGTGTTAACGAAAATGTAAGCAGGGGTTTATTAAGAAAAGAAGTAAATGAAATACAAAAATAAAATGAGCATTTTTTCATGATGGTACAGTTGTAAGCATTTGTTGTTGATATCAATATGAAAGAAATCACTAAAATTAAAAATATAGGATATCTTATGGCAACGCAAATACAGTATAGATACAGATACTTAAAGAAATAAACAGGTGCAGATTCGAAATGCAGATGTATTTGAAGTACAGAAAGCATACATGCAGATAGCTCTTTGAAGAAAGGATTCCAATGCTCTGAATCATCATCCATTGTTCATAATTTGATAAAAAAATGGAGTAAACAAAGGATGACTAATCGTGTCTTATATATGCTTGATCAATGTAAGATCAAGATCAATTGAGAGATGTGCATAATATAAATTTTATCATCTGATGAATACTGAGGGATGGAACCATCAAGCGTTGTACTATAAAGAAATACCATTTGCATCTTCTGAGTGTAAATCAGAACATGTTGGACCATCCATCTTTATTTCGAGTAATCATCCTCACATATTATCGTTTTTTAAGTGTGCATTTGACATGAGCTTAGATTTACTTGCAGGAGCTTGAATGTATGTAGACATTTAAAATCATTAATCAAAGTCGACATGCGGAATGATCAGTATTTATGATGAATACCATTCAACAAATTATCAGATAGGTGATTTTTGAGCCATATAAAACCAATATCTTACTTTACCACAATAATCAGACAGATACAACTAAGAATCGCCTCTGAGCATAGTATTATTGCCATAGTAGTTAGAATAAATAATATTACAGTACCTATAGAAATGCTGTATTTAAGGCAGTTAATTCTTGGCACAGTATTGTAACTAGAATGAACCAAATAATCTTTGAGTTGGCCTCAGCTGAGTAAAGTTCAGTTCTGCATCTGGCATTTTCTTTCGCATTTCTGTTTCTTGTATTATTTTGCTACACACAGGGAAGTTTGGTGCTCTTCAATAACTCATATATTTCCTTCTTTGATTAATCTGGCTCAAATTTTGACATTTAGTAGCCATAACAACATGCATTACAAGAATTGTATAATGGTAAAATTAACCATATATGCACATAAGCATACAATTAGATCCTCTGTGTACTTATGTGTATATATGATTCAGATTTGAATTCATCTGAATGCCGAACTTGCATGTTGAGTCAACACCATTATTTTTTGATTTATACATGTCTTCTGGACCATTGAACTTTTCGAACAATTATATCACAAAGGAAATGAAAACTTATTCTTCTCTTTCCTCTTCCTAATTTAGTATTTTATTTACCTTATTTATAGAGTATATAATAATTTTCATTCAATGTATTTCATGCATACATACCAGTGAATAATATTTTAGCAAACTCAAAATAAAAGCTAATTTCAATATATAGGAGTATCTATTATTGCAGTTGTGCCTAAAATTTAAATTCAACATTAAAGTATAAATACTTTGCTCTGTCGGATATGTTATACAACAAATATTTACACGTGTGTTTAAACGAGCTTATTAACTATTTAATAATGACCGTAGTCGTTGATCCCCTTACAACTTCTTAAATTTGATGTATTAGGAAATATGTGTTTTATAAATATCTAGAAATATATTTTATACGTGCTTTATAATTCTCGTTACATTTTAGTCTATATCTTATTTTACTAAACTCCTGCACACACACATATGTGCGAGTTTTATATTTTAAAGCACATTAAGTAAATCTTAAATTTTCTTTAATAAGAATCTGGATCCGAAGGATATCTTCCCAAGTTCAAAATTTTCGAATCTTCCATCACTAAATAATAAAAAGTAACAAATCCACATTCAGTATAATTATAAGATAATATACGATTGTATTTGTATCATACAGTTCCATTAATGAACTAGATTTCTTTTAGACTTCGAATTTTGGGAAGGCATTGCAATTTTATGCCAGTGCAAATATGTATATATATATACAAAGGAAATTCACGTAGTTGTTGTCAGATGTGTAATCTAAGCCATTTAATTTTCATCAAGTGGCTCTTATTTTACACATATTTGTTTCTAAAATGGAAGCAATTGAAGAAACAAATTTCAACGTTAAAAATAATAATGATTTAAAAATTTAGGTACATTCCATGTCATGTTTTACGATGCTTTTATGTTTTTTTAAAGGTACATTCCATGTTTTACGAGAATTATCCACTTAGTTCTAAAAATACGTTTTTTATATACAATTAATTGTTTTGTATATTTTTAACAAAAACTCATTTTAGTATATATAGGCAATCTTTATGAGTAACACTAATATATTTACGAATTATTTTTATGCTGTAATAAAATCATTTTTTCCTCTTTGAGGCTAATGTTTGTAAATTTTTATATATCTATTTATCCGATTTATGTGCTTTTGTTGTTACGTATAACGCTTGGATACGTATAACGCAAGCCAAGCTCGCTTTGCAGTTAGCTATGCGAATTTAAGTCAACAGGGCGCGTCTATCGTTTAACCAGAGCACCACGAAGGTGAAAGTACGATTTTGTTCTAAACTCCACCGATAGATGGCACCACCAGAAGGTCCATTCTCAATTTTGACATTGATTGGAAGGGCCGACTTATGTAATAAGGCCTTTTGATTATGAATGAATCAGAATTTTAAGGAGGCAAATCACAAATACAGCATTGCCCTAGGATATCTATAAGCTTAATTCATACGATATGATTAAAATAATTAAAAATGAATAAAATTGAGTTGATTGAATAATTTTATACATATCTTGAGTTTTGAGAAAGAATATACTTTAAGAAGAATTTATGTACAAAAATAGAAGAAATTTGGTAAGAGTTGAAAATTTTTAATAACTCAAATCATTTTTAAAATTTGATTTTCAGTGGATTTTAGAAGGATCTTTGTTAATTGAAGCCAATATTCCGAGAATTTTCTACTTCCAATCTCCAATGCATCACTGATAGATTTTGGAAAAAAATAATTGTAATCCTCAAAGGAAATCAATACATTATCCAACTTAAAGTCAATATGTGAAAGCTAAAAAATACCATCTCGTGACAGAATTTCGTAATGGACTAAAATGAGAAATTCCGCGCGCAATCGAACAGGCAATTCGTTCAGACGTAACCCATTTTTGCGACACATAAAAAAAGAACACTTTGAGACTATATCTTTGTCGTGGGTGGTGGTATTCGAGTTAATGAGGTATCGAATTATTGGGCTTACACGCGCGGGAGTCTTTCAATAAAAACGTGACTCTTTCCCTTTCGAAGATAATTCGAGGGAAAAATTGATCTCGCTTTCCCTTTTTTTCCCTTTTTTCTTTTTCAGACAAGGATAGTTCGTCGGCGAAATTTCCGAGATAGAAAACTAGAAGGGGATCAATCGATGGTCTCCGAACTCTCTCATCCGGAAGGGTTCTTTTGTTGTCCAGCGAACCCATCCGTCGACGGTACGATGGACAGCAAAGATAACGCTTCACTAAAGGCCAGAGCGATGCAATTGTCGATGGGGACGGTTTTTTTCCCCTTATACCCTAGTCTTTTATCTTCCTCCAAGAGAAAAAAAGCCTTTTCAGGAAGGATTGTTCTCCAGTTTTTGATCTGATAGACATTGTCTGCTGGAAACGATGTTGTGGAAGTTTATTGTGGTTAGTTTAAGCCAGTCGTCTCGAAGATTGGAGAAAGGGTTATAGGAGGAAATTGACAAACGGGTGAAAAATGTGGAATGTTTAATTAAGGTAATTTACTCATGTGTGTAAAAGAAAATGTCGGAGATTGCAATTCACTTTCGAATCAAATGAGTTGCTTTTAGAAAAGTTAATTATTCCAATAGAATGCATTTGCATTAAACGAAATTATTTATATAAGGATTGCTGATGTTAATAATATAGATATTTTTATTAATAATTTAAGAAAACAATAAAAAGACGACACTTATTGAAATGATAAATTGTAATGAATTATGATGCAATTAATTTATCAATTTACACATGTTTTGAAATTTTTTTGAAATATTTGAACTGTTGACTATATTACATGTTTTGCAGAAATATGTTTCATATCAAAAGTTTACTTTTCACACTGCATACTTTAAACTGTTAGAATATATGAAATTATTTTTAATAATTATCGATATTATTGACATATAAAAAGTAAATATTAGTAATTGAACAGAGGAAAAGAAAGAAAACTGATTTTTATTATTTTGTATATGAGTCAGTAGTTCGTCCCTTCTAACTGAGATTACGCTGAATCAGTTGATATTATCAATTATAATTTTTTTTATAATTGTTAGGTTATATATATATATATATATATATATATATATATATATATATATATATATATATATATATATATATATATATATATATATATATATATATATTGATTAAGTATAGAAAGAATATAAATTCCGTAATAAGAATATTAAATTGTGATTAATAAAAACCAAACAATTTTTCTGAAAATATCATGACAATATTGATGCAGATGGAAAAATTCCATAGATTAATAGAATTCTCAATAATAGTTTAGCACAAAATTATTTTCATGATAACAAATTGATTAAATATTAACACCATTTTATCCCAAACATAGAGTGAATTTTAAATATTTTTTGCAAGATTCACATTCAATTCTTAAAAATAAAATTTTAATTAAAAAGTCATCATAATTGGAATATTTTTGATGCATTTTTTGTGTTTTTGTTTTGTTCATAAAAGTAAAAGATAGTATGAGAAGAATAAAACGACTCATTATGACTGAATAAATCCTAATCTAATTGATAAATACCCCACAATTTTACACTGCGATCAAACGATGTGGTCATGGATTGGTCAATTCCACTGATGTGGAATATATATATATATATATATATATATATATATATATATATATATATATATATATATATATATATATATATATATATATATATATATATATATATATATATATATATATATATATATATATATATATATATACCAACGGAGGATCAACAGACAATATCAAACGTGTACAAAAATTTATAGAATGGTAATTTCTGATTGAATCCAGGAAAATTTAAACGAAATTTTTTTATTAATCCCTTTTCTGGAATTTCGCATATGAAAGCCCCAATAAGGGAGCAGCTTTCTTATTTTGTAAGAGAAAATGCCATTCACAGCTAGTAATAATATTTGTAACACCCTGTAGAGAGTCCAGCGTCAAGGCAGTATGTCTTAACATATCCAATGCCTACACCAACTCATTATTTATTAATTAAACACTATACTAACTGGAGCTTATTTAGTTTAAAATGAAAATCGAAATATTTTCATTAGTCTATTTTACCTAAATATTTTCATTTGTGTGAAAAGTATATTAAGATATTCTCACATTTCCACAAAACATATATTTCCTTAATCTATATATTTTAATGAATATTTTACACTTATTAATTTATAATGTGTGATTATATACCTGATCATAAATAGAATTTTATAATCACTTATTTAAAATAATTGAAAGTTGTTTGAAATTGTATAAAATGGGAATCAAATTTTTTCTCTTATATGAATAATTGAAAAGATTATATGAATAAGCATTTGTTTGTTTACCAACATAGATGCGTGGGAATCTTATTTGCTTAATTTGTACCAGAAAATTAAATATTACAAATTTAAGTGGAAGGGGAAAGAAATTAAAAACAGTTACGGAACTCAATATATTTCCTGAAATTGAAGTAATTTTAACGTCTTACGTATATAAATTCCATAGGAAGTTAATTTTCTGTCGGTTCAGATTTCATTAACGCATAGAGATTAAATAAATCCTTATTTCCAAATATAGATGGTTATTATCCTTGAAGTGTTAATTCAATTTCGAAGTTATTATGAAAGGTAATTATGGACTCTCAAAGAATAATTATCATCATTTTCTTACAGCAAAACTTTCTCATCGTTTTCTGAAGGGGAAGTAATGATAATGAGTTAGTTTATAAGCTAATGGATGTGTAAAAAATACATTAAATAAAAACGAGAAGTGATTGAATTTAATTTTGTGGGATAAAGAAAAAAATGTATTCAAGTCATCAACACAAATAATATTAGTGTAAAATTTCGTTCAATTAATGACTTATTAGCTTAGACGATAAAAAATATTTTTATCAATTCATTTAATAGCTATAATGGGAAATGATTATCTTTTGCTGCGGTTTAATTATTTTTACTAGGTCAAGAACACCTATAATAAGTATGTTTAATGTGCCATTATTTACAAAATATCCTCTGAATTTTTTATATTTAAAATTTTAAGGAAATGAAGGACTATTTTAATCCATTTCTTATTTAAAAGATTTATTTATGATAAAGGAAATTCATGAAAGTGAAAATAATGTTCTATAATTAAAAATCAAATAAAAATCACTTATAACTGTTATTAATCGAAGTATGCATTTTTTGTGAAGTTTTTTAGTAAATGTAATATTATTACAGTAATCCTATCATAACACAGTATATTAGTTCCACGTTATAAGAAAACGCGTTCTACGAGCATTCTCGTAAAACGCGGTCGTATGACCGTATCTGGTTACGTACAAATAATTCGCGTTTAACTTTTCTCATTAAAGGGGGTTTAAATCGAATATAATGGAAAACTATGCTATAAAACGAAATGTGTGCATTTTATTTAAATCAAATTAAAATCATTTTAAATAAAAGAAACTGATACAAAATGTAACTAACAATAGTTAATGCCAAATAAATCAAATAATTCTCAAAACAGTTTTATTACATGTTTATTCACTATAGGAACTATCTGAAATAACGTTCCACCGTGACATCTTTTTTTAACAGAACTGTCAAAGGTCAATAATATAATTTAAATTAGTTTTATAAGAACACGATTGACATAATGTGCAAACGTATTGACTGTGAACTGTACAAATCATTATAAATTTCACAGTACAGAAGTATAACGTGGGGAAACAACGCGTTCTATGGAGAAAAACACATGTTACAGAGAGACATGAAATCGCATTATATGAGTACCGTGTTACTGTATTGTATTTTTATATCAGTAGTGTAAACAGCTTTACAGAGAAAAATTATGTCATGAAAAAATTTAACAAGTTGCAATAATTTTTCTTACATACGTAAATATACTTAACAACTGAACTATTTTATCGGCTCTTCTCAAATAAGCACATCAAGATTATGTTTTATCGCATGTTCGCACTGTTGCAGGCAAACATTGTTACGCGCGTATTTAGAATTTAAATTGAGAATATAGTATTCTTTACTTATATTTGCTTTGAAAGTAAAGACTGTAAACTTTGAAAGAATTCCGAGCTTTCAAGCAGCAAATCCTAGAATCGTTTTACTTAGAAAACTTAAGATTCTAATTTAAAATAAACTGTTAGTATATTCAATCCAAACTATAACAAGAATAATTTTAAGAATATTGAAGTAATTTTTTTTCTGTAAAAAGTGCCTTGAGATGTAGCGTTACATACATTTCTTTTTTTAATATAAAATTGAACATTTTACGTTATTTTAAATTTAGATTACGGTAATCTATTAATGGAACTGTTAATCACAACTAGCAAGAATACAATATATTAATAGATGACATAAAAGTTTTCTACATTCCGTAACAATAAAGCGTTTATTAAATTATTATATGAAATTAATATGATTATTTAATACTTCTAATTTAAATGTTAGTACTAACTTGATAATACAGAATAATAATTATGGTTTCAATAAAATAAATGATCCAAAAAATAATGCTCTTCCAGAAATCCAGACTAGAATTTATGGATTAAAAGGGATTATTATTATTAATTCTACTTTATAAATATAATTTACTAACGTGGTGAAAACATTATCATTGTTTTAATTATACCATGAATCTATCTTAAAGAACAATATTAAATATTGAAACTTGGATATAAATAGGAAAATATCCACACAAAATTTTAGATTACCATAACATTATTCCAAATGTTTAATATGTTGTATGTGTTATAATAATATAACATGAGATGACGTATCATACATTTTCATTTCTCGAAGAATACCATGATATTTCATTCACATTAATATTCATCATATTCAGCCAAATATAGTCCTAAATCCATAAAGACTCAGAGCAATAGCTGCTCAAAGGAAGAGTGACTTTTATATTCATCCCATGCAGAAGGTGATTTAGATTGTAAAACTAAAGTAAAAACATTCGGGAATTGCGTCGAATAAAAATAAATTCCAAAGACGAGGATGTGTTCGACGAAACGGGAAATGGGAAAACCGATGAAGCGGTCAAATGAAAATTTCATTTTTAGGTTTCCACTAACGCCCTTTTTCGTTCTTTTGTTTTACTCTGGGAACCATTACGTCCCCCAAACCAACAATTGAGGAGAGAGGATAAAAAGGGAAAAAATAGAAGTTGCATTATTCCAGTATTGCTTCCAGCTTTTTTGTCTCGAATTACTTCGGAAATGTATCATTCCTTGAGGTTATAAAATACGTGTCGCAAATGGTTCCATTTTCGAATACGGAATAATGTATTTGATACTGATGATAAATTGTTTGATTTATGAAACTTATTTTATTGTCTTTATTTTTATGGCATTTTTAGGTACAGGAGTATTTTTTTATTCGGAGCTGTAATTAGTAGATTTTTTTATTTTTGAGTGAATTGGAAAAAAAATGTAAAATGTGATTCTTACTACCACGTTTAAGCATTTTATATAAACAAAATAAAATTGTGTAAGTTTTAAATGCATTTAAATTCTATTGTAGAGTTGTTATTTTATTTCTGGTATGAATCAAAATTGATGGACTATATCTATGGCTCTCGTGTAGCAATAGGTGAAGCGACATGAATTAGGTTTTTGACTTAGCAATCACAACAAAGTTAGTTACATAAATTGGAATAGAAACGAGATTATCTGTAGAAAATTACTATGTGCTGTTTATTCCTATAAAATAAACTATTTCAGTATCTTTGGTTTAGAAGAATACTTTTACTTTGGTTTCTTCTTTACAAAGTATGTCACGTAGCTTTGAATATCTTTCTATAATATGTATATTTTATATTCGCTACTTTCTTGAAAGTAATGCTTACGTCAACTTATATCAGATTATTTGGTTCTAATATAGGTGCATGTACATGGATCTCTACAAGCATTTTTATAATATCGTTAAATATTCAAAAAATTTAATTAATGTGACATTATTTTAGGAAAGGTACAATGGATGAGTATAATATTATTAGGTTGTTCGGAAAGTTGTTTCGTTTTTTATAAAAATGAAAAACGTATAGCGAATGTAAATTCAATTGAATTATATATTGTCAATTCTAGTGCAATAACTGTTGCCCTCTTTTTGATAGTACCATGAATCCACACTCTCAAAATGGTTGGTTTTTACTAGCAAAAAGCTGATCCAGTTGCGAAAAACGAAATTACTTTCCGAACAACCCAATAGAAGATAACTGGTATCTTCCTTACAATGCTAGTGTAAAATTGGCATTATAACAAACACATGCATTTCTTAAGATGGAAATTAGCTAGAAAATTTTTTTTGAGAGTTTGAAATAAAAGTTGGAGCATAATTGGTTTTTCCTTTGTTTTTATTTCATTAACTTAAGATTTAATTTAATAACACTTTTAAATTATCTGGTAAATCATTCAACGAAAATATTTTAAACCATGTTTCATCAGAATGATGTAAGATTTCAAGACA
Source organism: Latrodectus hesperus (assembly GCA_037975125.1). NCBI lineage: Eukaryota > Metazoa > Arthropoda > Arachnida > Araneae > Theridiidae > Latrodectus > Latrodectus hesperus. The sequence goes on from CM075850.1 coordinate 35,150,020, forward strand.
TTAATTATAAGGCAGAAGTTTCACAAATAAATAAAACTTAATTTTCCCTGTGAAGTCTTTTCTTAAATATATTTTACTTCATAAATTCAGTTTCTTATTATCTTTACGACAGAAAATAAGTGACACATAGGAAATATAAATCTTTTTGTTCAACAAAATGTTGTAAATCCAAAGTTAGTCGTCTATTGAAAAAATAATGACTGCGTCTGATGTGGAATGCTACGCATTTCGTAGATTATACTCATAGTTTTAGGTCTAAATCTTCTTTTATTTTAGTCAAATCATGCATTTTTTTCAGACAATTTTTAGTATAAAACTCAATATCTCAGTAAAAATTTATATTTCAACTGTAATATTATATTTTATATTTAGTAAAATATCTTTTTAATTGGATATTTGCAACCAATGATTAAATTTAACTTATCTCAATGCATTCAATTTATTTAATAACAAAAGTATTAAAATTTGGCTTATTATATGCCATTATTTTAGGGAAAAATGATTTTCCAACACTATTATATACTAAAAAATAATGAATCTAGTTTTAATAAGTTTATGAGTTTATTAGATGTATTATTTTATTAAGCACATTTTTTTTAACTGTTATACTGGAAAACACATTAAACACATATACTTATAACGAAAATATACAGTGTTTCATCAAAACTGAAGATTAATCTTCTCTGAAAGTAGTATATACTTAACATTTTTTGGATATAGATTATTCTTTTCCTAGAGATGAATTGGATTATATTGTTATTGCATAGGCAGGATTAAATTTTGTACATAAAATTAGATTGAGGTTGCTTTAATCCTCTTGTAGTTTATTTGTTCATTAAACCTAAACCCTTCAGAAAAATCTAAAGTTTTTTAAATAGCTTAGAAAAAATTGGATAAATAATTTCAAGTAAATAAAATTTTATTCGGATTCTAACATAGTTTTTTGACTTCTTACATGTAAGATAAAAGAGTCAAAGGTAAAAATCTCTTTTTAAGGCAGACCACTAGGAAGCAGCTTCTGCACAGAGGCAATTTTGTGTGGAAAAAAATTCAGGATGTTTCGTGGAATTTTATGCACCGTGCTTACTAACATGCCCAGCGTTTTAGCAACTTCCCATGCACCACACAATTGTACACCACCACTTGACTGATTCTGCACTGTTATGTATTTTTTTTTGTGCTGTAATATTTTAATACATTTTAACGCGGGAACTAAGCTAGTTAATTTATTTCGAAAAAGCAGGTGTTCTGATTACATGAGTTACAACATAACGTCAAAATTTATATTATTTGAATTTTTTGAGAGTGAGTGAATAAAATGATTCAAAAAGTGAAGAAGTGTGTATGGAAAATAAAATTATTTATTTAAGTCAAAGAATTATATACTATGTTAAGTTTTTGCTTATGACACGACACTCATAGATTTTTTCAATAATTTTCTCGTTCTTTACATTAAAAATTGCTAATTTCTCGGTTTAATATATCGAGATGTGATGTATATTTATCGAAATTTTGTAAAAATAATACGACGTACTTAAATTAAATAATTCTCTTCAAAAGCTAGTTTTAGTTTGAATATACAAACAATAAGAATAGAATGACTGAAAAACTACAAAAAAGATTTAGTAAACAAAAGACACAATTTAGGAATAAAAATATTGTGAGTATAGAAAACAATATAGGCTCACCCTTATACAAAAATTTTAACGACACAAAATTTGAATACTATCACTCTGATTATGTCCAAAATGTCTTGAAATTAAAAAAATTTTTAATGGGGTATTTAAAGGGCAAACATCTTGTGGAAACATAATGAAATACATTTATCAATGACGAAAATTTATTTTTAGGACAACCTTCCATTGAGATGCATGTTTTTTATTTTATTTATTCATGAGAAACACGCTTCATATGTTAGATTTTTTAACTTATTCAGTTGATCATAGTAATAAATCATAATTATCATCATAATTGTCAAAAAAGAATGATTACTTTATAAAAATGTAAATGTTTGACTTGATTCATTTGCATCATAATAATAACGAATAAAGATGCAGAACAAGAATATTTTTCAATAAATTGTTTGAAACACGCTAGGATATGTCCTTAGTCCATTTATAATAGATTTTTCAAAAAATTCTTAAAGACCTAAAGATGTTAAAACTACCTTTTTTACAATTTGATGCTAAACATATAACTGTTCTTTAAGTTGAAGCTCTTTTTAACAAAAATTTTCTTTTAACGTTAGGTAGTTGACTTTTAATTACTTCTTGTATAGAATGAATTGAAATTATCAAACTACATAAAATATACATTGTGTTTGTCAGTTACTTTTATACTAAGTTATTAAATTATTTCTGTTACTAGTTACTTTTTATAATTTGAAAACGTGAGCAATATTTACAAATTCTCTTTTTATACTGATCAATTAAATAAATACTTTGTTTAATTAATTGATTAATGATTTTTTAGGTTACTTATTTACTTTTCAAAACTAGAAGCTTTTCAAAGAATAGTAATTTTTAAAAATGCAATTTTTTTTTCATCTGAGACCAATTGATGTAATATTTTAATCTGCATGTAGAACCATTTAAGGTTAATCGCATTGTATAAAAATTAAATGCTGGAAATTTATTTTCAAATATATAGATAGCTAAATAGTTTAAGTGAAAATGAGAAACCTCTAATTTTATCTACCTATCTATTGATATTTCTTGCACATTGTTGATAAGTCGTCCGCGATATTTGGTTCAAATGAAATTCAACTTCAGAAAAAATCAGTGTCTAGGAGTTATATAAGTATTGAGATTATAACTTATCGAGTTCCCCAGATTATTGAATTGAAGGCTAAAGTTTATAAGCCTTTAATAAATTAATCAAATGTTTCGCAAGATCAGAAATTTTGATAAAAAAACGATTAAAAATCAATGATTACCGAAAATTGTCAAATTTATTATAATTCTTTTTAAATAATTATTTTATTTACCAAATTTTGATCAAATAAATTTTAATTCAAAATACTTATATTTGTACTATCATCGATAAAACTATATTTCATTGTATATTTGTTTTTGAAACATATTTCAGAAAATTTTTTAAAAAATGTTTACAGCTCTAAAAAGCAACATTTTTATCGCAGTAAAATAAAACAATAGGATCAATATTTAAAGCTTTACGAAACTTTAATTTCTTCTTTCCCAAGCGAAATCCTACAGACAATTGCGAAACTGATCAAAATTAAAAGCATACTTCGTAGATGAATGGAGAAGTCGTTAAAGTATCTTGATTGTTAAATAGTTTCAGTTATCTTTATTGAAAGTTCCAACGATGGAAATTTGAATCATCTGCATTTGAATTCACAACAGTTTGGACAAATACATACTGAATAGTTTGAATGAAAGCTTGTTCTTTCAGACGTTTATTTAAAATATTTTGTGTCGTTATATTTTACATGATAATTCACCATATTAGAATTCTTTTAAAACTTGAAATCATTTGTTTTAACACGAGCATTGTGGTAATTCTAGAAACTTGTTTTCTAACAGGAATAGAGAATTAAAATATTTCACTGGAATTACTATATCATATATGGCAACAGTAATGGTTGCTCATATAACAGCTCCCCTATAGGCCAACATTGAAAACATGTTACAGAGTGAAGCAGGATATTGTAGGGAACGGATGTGAGTCCAAGATATATTTGTTTTTTATTATTTTAAAAATAATTTGATTGTGTTTTAGATCTAGAGTTTACTTATTTGTAACTGGTAAAATACTCCTTTTTAAGGCATAGGAAAGCTATTAATTATTTTATGAGTTTAAAAGATAAATAAAAATAGAAAATGCAAAATGCAAAACCATTATAGTATGTCAGGAATAGTTTGTAAGTAATAAAAATTCCAAAATGTTTCCTAAATATTTTACTGGAAAGTTTCGTAATTTATGTCTTTGTTAATTAAAATTATGCATGAAATATATTTGTCAAAAAAAAATATATATTTGAAATTAATTGGACAGTAATCGTGCACACTTATTTCTGATACATATATTTTAATCAATTTGTTAGCATAAATTTAGAACCCATCATTTTTTATTCACAAAAAGTACAAAACAATATATGAAGACAGGTTAAACATAATAACATTTCTAAAACATGACTCATAAAATTTTTTATTACTATTTAAAATAAATCTAATAAAAATTTTAAATAACATATAAATGCTATAAAATTACTGAATAAATTTTTTTCAAGTTAAAGTTGGGTAGTGGATATAAATTCAGAAAATGGTAACGGATTACTTTAGAAAACTTATATACAATGCAGAATGGTATCATTATCAGGAAAAGTATAAATTTTTAAATTTACTTATTGCTGATAATGAACTTTAAATTAGTCATAAATGTATAAAATATTCCAATGATCTATTTCTTTTCAATCAATTACATAGAAAATCATAGATGTAGGTCTGTTACGTTCTTCCTATATTAGTATCAAGTCTTTACTATTTTGCAGTTTATGGGTTTTAAATAAAAATATAGAAATACAGAAATTTTTTCCATATTTTTAAATGTTATGAATATTATTTCTAGATAATTTTAACATATTTTCAAAAAAAATTGAATTCAATATTTTGCAAATGTTTATTGTACATAAGTTTATAAGAAATTACGTTTGTTATTTTTTTAACTGATTGAGACACTAATTATTCTTTCAATTATCAAATTGTTTATTATTAAAAAAATTCACACTCTTTTGCAAATTTTTAAAATACTTTAATGTTGGATGAAAGACTTATAGTAGTAACTTTTAAAAGAGAAACCTCACAATGATTTTATTTTAAATACAAAATTCTATTTGGTTTAATATTTTAATTTACATATAGAGATTTCCGAGGCCTGGTGGTAAAGCAGCACTGTATAGAGCAAAAAATCCCAGGTTGGATTTCAGCCACAATTGAAAGATGATGGGCAACGCGTTTCTGTTTCTTGTATACGTATTTATAGGGGTATTGATGCTTGAGAATGTTCTAGATTTCCGTCTCTCTGAATACGTGGGATATGTTAAAAAATCTTCAGTCATTTGGTTCTGTATTACAAAGCATATTACTTATTGTTTTGGATTCGCTCTGAAGGATGTGTGAAGTCCACTGCTGCTGATCAACTTGGTTAGGGTTCACAGTGTCATGGATCTGATCTAGTTGCCGCTAGATCTCTGAAGGATTGGAAACAGCAACAACAGGCATATTACTTTATTTATAGGCTTATCGTAAGCCATTGTTGAACAATAGTTTACGGTAGTCCATAAATAGATGTAACATTCTATCTTCTGCAATTTCGATTGTTTGGGTATGTGACAGAAAATTTTCGTGGTTATCCCTCTAGCAATCCGTGAATATGGTCTATTACGCATTTTAAGTCCTCTCGGAAGGTAATGTTGGCGATAAATGTTTAAAAAATGCCTTATAACTGTTTTAGGCCATTAGATTATCCACAACGCATTCAAAGTAGATTACACAATTTTAAACTAGTTAATATTCATTTCTTATCAATGGTACATCTATATAAAGAATAAGAAAAAGAGCAAAGAATATATTTAATTTTTGATTTGCTAAACTAATTTCTTATATTTTTACTGAGGTAAAGATAATCATAAATTAATTATAGTAAAATAAATTTATTACAAAAAATACAGTATTTATAAAATGATAATTTTGTAAGGTACTGATGCTTATTACATTTATGCATGAGTATCTTTCAAAATTATCATTTATTAATATTAATGAATATTTCTGATAATATATCATATCGAGTAACATATACATATCAAATAACTTAAATATGTACTTAGATTCCAAATTTCGTCGATAAAAATGTTTTTCGAGTAAATACAAAATCAGCATAAGTAAAATTCAAATGACAAATAAATTAAATACTTGTATTTGATACAATATGTATTCTTTATACTATTAAGTAAGGAAGCACAAATTTGCTTACCTCCCGAGAAGTAATTAAATACTTTCGTTAATTGTGAGAAATTACTGCATTTGTTATTATGGAAGAAAATAAACAAAATACATCATTTATCAAAGTACGAATAAAGAATAATAAAGGGTTCCTTAAATTATCGGATCTTTTTCCATATGATTTTAAGTTTCTAGCTCTTAAATTAGTATTTTTAATTTTTTGAGCGTTGAAGTATATTTTTTGAAATATACTTCAACGCATAAATTGCGTTTTTGTTAAGAATAAATTTAAGCGTTATTTTTATAATTTATTTATATGTTACCGTTTATAACTTATTTGAAAATACCAATAATTTAAGATTTTCATGAAAGAAGGATGAAAAATGCATTTTAAAAAATTAATTTTATGCAATTTCGACAAGATAGTTGGTTATTATTGATATATAAGAAATTTTACAAGAACTATTATGTTTGATGTGGTATAAAATTTTATAAAATGTCAAAAGCACATTTTTTGGGAAAACGAAAAAGACCGGAAGAAATGTGATTCAAACAATGTTTTTGATGTCAAAAAATATTTGATGAATAGCTATAAAAAAGAATATTAAAATATTCTTTACCTTTTTATTGAGGCAATTATATAATATGTCATATTATATTTTGATGTATTTATTTAGTTGGGAATACTTAAATATATTTTTATAACTTCCTTTAAGCAAAAAGTAATAAAATGAAATGTAAAAACAAACAATGAATTTTGTCCATTTATTTTTTTTTGATAAAAATTTGCATTTGTTCATAACAATATTATATAAAAATTTATTTATAATGAACACTATTTCTTTATGAAGGATTTGTTTACAAATTTTAACTTATCAATAATTCAAAACTCTTAAAAGTAAAATATATAAAATTATAAACAGAACAAGTTCTTCAGATTACATCTGTAACAGCATTTTACAGTATTTATACAATGGAAGATAAATTATTGCTATTCTAATTTTTTAAGAAATTTTTAAAAAGAGTATTTAAAGATAAAATAAAATTTAGTTGAGAGTCATAAAGATTCCTAATGTTAAAATAACTGTTTATTTAAATACAGAGTAAAAGTATAAGTGAAAAATAGATTAATAAAAATTATTTATTACATCAAAAAATAAGGTTTGTAGTTTTTTTTTGGGGGATTGTGATGATATACACACCTTAGGACAATAACTACATATTTTCCTAGAGAATTTAATTTTAATATGATAAAAGCTATTTATTATTGAAAAAATGGTGAATAAAATGGTAATTTTATGATTTCAATTTACAGTACTGATTTCAAATCATGTATAAAGAAAAGTAAGCTTTCCAAGGGAAATCTTTTTTATGTCTAAAGGTTTCGCTGAAATAGAATTGCAGAAAATCATAGCTTTTTTGGATTTTTAAATTATTTAATAGTATTGTAGAAATCTTCTCGTCTATTGTATTACAATATGAGATTGATTGAATCCAAACAATATAAAATGAGAGATAAAAAATAGATTTTTTTTACTTAAAATTTTTAATATTTGCAACATTTATTTTGATGCTTAATTTATACTTACGGAATTTTAAATATTAAAAAAATATTCATTTAATATTTATTTTAACTTGACTTTAGAAACATTTTTTCGTAAATGATTTTAAAATCTTTGCTCATTTCTGATTCCTTAAATGCATCTTTTGTAGAAAAATTATTTCATCCATAAATGCTATATTTTAACTAGTTGTTGTAATTTTTTGTACCTTGAAAATACGACTTTTAGCTTATAGCAAGGGCATTGACACACGTAAGTAATTGAACATATTGCTTTTTACTTTACTGAACGAATCCAACTTGATTACATTTACGAAATGTCATTTATAATTTGCACCATTAAAAACTGTTGCATCCATTATAAAAGCTACTATTTTGATATTTTTATTGAAATCCCAGAAACAAACTTCATTCAGAGATTAAAACTTCAAGTTTAATAAATTGCTTAGAACATAATAACTATGTGCAAATAATTGATATTTATTTAAAATATCTAAATAGTAATTAATTGAATTAAATTCATAGAACTTAATTAAAAGAAATCGTAATAAGGGTATGGTATAATGACTAAAATATGTTAATTTCAACACACTTATTAATACCTGTACTTACTACATCTTTAATGATATACTTTACAAAATCCTTTTACTAAGATTTCAGAATTTATATGATTATAATCATATATTTTAATGTGTGATACTTTAGATGCAATGTCTAGAATTTATTTAACATTTTTTGGTAATTTTCTAATGAAACTTAATTAAAATAAATCAAAAAACACTCGTGATACTATTACAAACAACGAAAAAGATATTTAATTCATTAGAAACGTTTTGAAAAAAATGGCAGTTTAGTTCCCAAACATTTATTTTTTAATATATATATTGGATTTGTAACCAGAGTTTCACATTTCAATGTTAAATTTAGAAATTTAAAATATTTAAAAAATTTCAATATTTTTTAATTTTATTTAAAGATTTTACTGTAACATTTCCGTTAAATTTTGAAATTATAATTTTTTAACATTTTATAAATTTTTCTTTTTATTAATTTTGAAGTTGTTAGTTTTATTAAATAATTATTTTTCAAAAATAAAATTTTTATAGAGATTTGTTAATGATCACAGATATAGACCACAGTACCTTAAAATAATATTTTTAAATCCTAATAAATAACTAGAATAAGTCCTAATAAATAACTAATAAACTAGAAATATCTTGTCAGATAAAAATTAAACAGAATTGCAATTATTTAAAAGAGTTTCCTTTGTAAAAAACTCTACGATTATATGTATAAAAATTTAAAAACGCTCAATTTACTTATTTGTAACAAATGTTGATTATAAAATATGAATATAAATTTAGTTACTGTTGATTTTGACGTATTAAAATTAAAAGTAACTAAACACGCATTTAAAAATAATAAGAAGAATAAATAATTACAAAATATATTTGGAGTATATAACAGAATTAAAAAAATATAGCAAACAATTGATTCTAAATTATAATTTTTCCTCTAAGTTGAATTAAAAAGAAAACGAAAGACATTCTTTTAGACATAAGATTAAAAATCGTGTCACTTAAGAAAGAATTAAAACATTTCTGTGTAGTTTGGAATAAAAATAGTATCCAATGGCGTGAGGATGTTATCAAAGGAACGGGAAACGGAAAATCAAAGTAACCGAAGGAAAATATCCATTTTAACGTCACCGCTGATGTTCATTTGCTATTCTTGGTATTTTGATAAAAAATAAGTAAGAAAAAATGCTGACAATCTCGGAATAGAAAATGTTTAATTTTGGTTTTGTGCTTTTGAATGTTTCTGTAATATTAAGTATGAATCATGTTTGAGAAGCAACTTATAGTTTTTGAGAATTTAAATGCATTTCTTTCATTTTATATTTTACATAATGAATCGAGTGTTTTCGACTTGTATATTTAAGTATGTGTGTGATTAGTAAGTCTCTGGCAATGTTAAGTTTTCTTTGTATGATGAGGGCTTATAAATTGTTTCTTTTTAAACCAATAAATGTTGTTAACATTATTTTACTATTATCAAGCTTAAAAATGTCGGAATTCATAAGAGTTGGTTGCACCATTTTATTTTAAAATTAAGCTTATTAAAAAATGTAGAAACATTATGTCTGTCTTATTGCTGATAATTTAAAGTTCATGATAACGTGAGAAAAATAAGATATTAATGTAAAAATAACATTAAATAGAGCCAGAAACTGAAATAACCTTTATGGAATTTGTATTTTTTTAAAAATTTGCTTGAATATAAAAATTTATTTGCAAATTTAGACTTCATTTTTTTAAATAACTAGTAAGTAGGATGCTTGTATTTTAGTACGAAATGCAAAAATAGGATAATCAGAGTAATTACACCAGCCGTTTAGATATAAGTTGTATGATTCCACCTCATTCAATCTACTTCTTGGATAGATTGAAAGACAAAAACCTTTTAGAATTTTCCTGACAGTCAGATTTTGTAGGATAAACAGTATATGTTTATATCATAAAAACGTTATGTCAGAAATTAATTTTAATATTGATTAACTCCTCTGGGAGAAAAAGATATATAATCTCTATATGATAAAGTTTTGACTGTTATATTTACATATTTATAATCATTTTTCTAGTTTATTTCTTATAATCAATGATTTTCAGGGTTCTCGATAGTTTATGACACGTGGAATTTAAAAATGGGTGAGATATTAGAAATTTATGAATTTAAGTATCAGTTTTATGAGACCCCAGCTGCTGCATTATTAAATATGATTTTTCTTTTATTGGAAACATTTCAAGCAATATTTACTTTTCGTGCTATGAACAATTTGTTTTCTGTATACTTTAATTATTATTGATTGCCTACAAAAGTGAAACAAATCTTAATTTTTTTGAACTTGAAATTATTTGCAGGCATTCCAGTAATAGGTCTACTGTTAATGCAGCTTTTTTATTAATTTTTATTTCATTGGGAGAATAATAAGTATAAGAAATTTAATAATTAATTTCTGTTTAGGTTAAAATGAAATATTATTTTACTTCTTACTTAATAAATACCATGGATGAAGTTCAAGATTGTTAAATTCTAACAATAAATATATTTATTTATTTGAATAAATTTTTATTTTTAGGTAAAAATGTTGCTCTACAATTTATAACTAATATATTATTTTCAGGTTAGTTCTAATGAAAATCTGGCAGCAAGAAATTTCTTAGTGAATTAAGCTGAATAAATAATTTATGAGGAAAAGACATTTCTTCTATTGATGTATAGGCAGCTAAATTATATTGTTGATGTAATATTATTGTTGATTGGGAGAGTATGAAAACAATGACAAAACTGGCAAAAATCATAACATAACCTCACAAACAGGTACATACCACAACACACATTGTTATGAACATTGTTACTAAGAATTTAATACCAGTGTGATGACTGACAAATAAATCGAAAATGTAAAATAAATATAGTTAATCATTCCACGCTGAAAAGGATACTCTAGAATTCCCTTTAAAAGTTAAGCTGAATTTTTTAGATGGTAATGCTATTGGTATTTTTTAATGGAGTGTAACACTAATTTTTGTTATAATTGAAAACATTTTCTTGATTCATATATGCATATTATCAAATTTCATATACGCATGATAAATTTTACTAGCATTATAAATATACATATAATAAACTTCATTATTATTTACAAGTTCATAAACATTTTATAATAGAAACAATTCGATGTTTCACTTCTGTCCAATTATGCCAAAAATATACAAATTATGCTGAGTTCATAAATTTATTTTTTACGATATTGAAATTTGTATTCTTTGATCTGGGTTTTGTGATAATTAAAATGGTAGCAATAAAAGCAGCATTTTGCAACATAATCTGCTTACTATATGTATAGATAGACTTAAATCTTAAATTAAAATACATTTTATTCATATTGTCTTAAGAATTTATCAATAATTTATTCAGCGTAATATTCTGAAAATTTATTATAAGTTTTGAATATTTTAACTTCAAAACGTATAATAAAGTTTTGAATTTTTCTAAGATTTCTGAATTCGTTAACACGCAATTTTAGTGTTGTTTCATTTATCCCTACTTGCTGAATGTTTATTTTAATTTGTTGCTTTTTCATTGAACAGTAGTCAATTTTGTAAACGGCAATCAGCTCTAATAATGGTGCTTAAATTATTCCCCTATAGGCCTATAGCATAATATTCTTTTTTTATAAGCTATATATATTATATCTGAGTCTTATTGATTTTAAGTTAAATTTAAGTTTTATTCATTATGATAACATAATTTAAGAAAAATCACACTATCAATGGTTTCAAGTAAGTCATTGTGTTATAACTCAACCTAATCACGCCGCAAAATATTTCTTGAAATTTAAACTGAATACATAACTTTAATCTCTGATAATGCAAAATAATTTTTCTTTTTTAAAAAAAAACTCTTTTTGTATGAAACGTTAGATTTTCTTTAATGGTCTAAAATTTTGTAGATAATACGATAGATTTTTACAAGATTTATACTATTGATAAGATAGATATTTATAAAACAGAGTCCTAAAATGAAATGAGATTTTTGGGATTACCTTAGCATGACTCTTAAATAGTGTATAAAAATAATGTCCAAACTCTATTTGGTATATCTTTAAATTTCTACCAAAAAGTTATAAAACTTGATCAAGCCTTGAAAAATCAAGTTAAGTAATTAATGTGAAAACATTTCAGTAATATGCAATAATGTTTTGAGAGTCTGTAATCTATAAACTATTGTTTGAAATTGATTTTAGATCCAACATTATGTTTATAAAATCACTAATTTAAAAAAATCAAAGATATGAAGTTTATGTGCTTAGAACGGTTGGTTTAATTTTATAAATATATCATTTGAAATATAAATGATTATTTTTTTCCTTACTACAGTATTTGGAGATTTAATATGAAATTTAAAGTAAGGATCATTTGGTTTCTTAAATGGAATTACACAAATTTATTTTAAGAAAATAAATTTCGTAGGATGTCAGATGTTTTCGATACCATTTTTCTCCTAAAAGGATTAAATAATTCTTATATATATTTAAAAAATTAATCTTGATTACACTCTAATGCCTTATTAGTCTTGTTCAATTTTATTTTGATAGCCACGAAATTTAGCTCTACTTTTCTGAAAATGAAAGAAATTGTATTAAATTTAATGCTTTCAAAATTTTTACTCCGTACTTGACATATTCGCTTAAAAATGATTGATTATTTGCGCAACTGTTAAGTAAAGAAATATAAGTAATTCTGTAAATATAAGTAAAGTAATGTGAAAAAAATAATTCAATTTTTAAATTAAGTAGATACTAATAAATTAAGAATATTCCCATTTTATATATAGATAACTTATATTCTTAATGAGGCAATGTATTAATGAAAGAAGACTTTATGTAATTAAATGTTTCTCTTTATCTGGAAATGTTATGAACTCTCTTGAACACATATATTTAATTAAAGGAAAGATTAAATACTTATAAAATCTATGCTATTTTTCTTTTGAAAAATTTCTTCATTTAAAAGAATGGAGATTTGTGCATTAATTTTCATATAAAAATAATCGAAAATATATTTTTGACAGCATTGTTTTGTAACGAATTCTTCAATATTGTAATTTAAAATATTTAAATACTTAATTATTTTTATATTTATTTCTGAATAAAAATATTGCATACTTATTTAATGAAATGAATAGAAACGCATAAAAACCAAAGAAAATTCTAAACGCCAGACTATGTATTCGTCAGTGAATTATTGTAATGATATAAATTTCAAAAATTAAGATATAAATTATGTAATGATACTTCATATGTTAAGAGATAAGTATTTAAATTTTTATCTATGGTTACTGCTTCTAATGCAAAAACAGACACATTTTTTTAAATATTCAACGCAAACTTCCCACATATAAAACTATTTTTGAGTATTCAATTTAGATTTTAATCTTTTTTAAAGTGTATCAAATATTATAGGTCAAAAACATTTTCTAATAAATGTGTTCATGGAATTTTAAAATGTCAGGATTTTGAAATAAATATGGACATAAAATGAGAAAAACTAAATAAGTATAAATGAAGACAAACATCAGAAATATATATCTTGTTAAATGCAGACATGAACATATCCCGTTTTAAATTAAAATTTTCCATTTAATATTCTTTGGGTAATAGATTTTCTTAAGTGAATGCAAATGTAGAGACCTAATATAAAAGAATAAATGCCAATAGACACGTTTTCTACCACTTCTGAAATCTTCATTTAATTAACTGCATGAGAAGAAAGATCATAAATTTATGGATTTTCGTTGCTAATTGCGGTTTGGAATGTTTAATATCTCTGACGAGACATAATATTTCGAGATGTGTATAGGTTAAATCTTTGTTACTTTATCATGAATATTGATTCTGGTGTTTAGCAAATTTGACATCTTCTTCCCCCAGTGATCTTTCTAATGAATATTCCACGATGAATAAGCTTTAAGATTACATATTTGTTCCTTGTTATTATTCAAATGCGAATTCTGTACCAAATATTTCATCCCTCATCCAATTAAGTGATTAAAAATAATAAAATTCTGATTTAAATTAAAATATTTATTTTCCTTTATTGGAGAACCACATCAAAACAGATTTTTATCTAATGTAAAATGAATTTTAATTCTATTTTGCAAACTGAAAATAATCGTTGCTTTGTATTTTATGAAATTTAAAAATTTCTCGTAGCTTTAACATTGTTTCTCTAAAGCTTTAAATGTTATAAAAAATAATTTCAATTGAAATTATTTTTTATATATTTAAATTTAAAATAATTCTGTTTCATACAGAGAATTCGTGTAGTGATAAATTCTAAATTTTCTAAATGAAACGAATTCATTTTCCTATTAAGATTATATATATCACGATTAAACTGATATTAATTTGAAGTTTAATTTTACTTTACAATTGTGAAAATAAGATAAAATGGAAAAATTGTTTTAAATTTAATGTTGAAGACTTTTTGTTAGTGAAAACTTTAGCTGCAATGTTTGAAGGAAACCAATACATAGCCATTTGGAGTAACGTAATTTCATGTGAAATGTTTTGCTATGAATTCATAAAGTGGAATTGATGACAAATATCTAGAACTATTTCTTCAAAATTTTAAAAAATTTGTTTTAAATTGCAGTATTACACAGCTACATGATTAAATAATTTCCCTGATAATACTTTCTGAGAACGCCTCTTTTTGTTATTTGCAATAAAGAGTATTTGTGGGGATAAAATATTTCAAAGCAGTTTTTCACAAAATAAATGAATAGAATTATAAGTGAAAATCTTATTTGTTGTAAGAGAAATCAATAAATATCAAATAGAATAATTCATAGTGTACCAAACAAAGCTTGATTTTATTTTAGAATTTTTTAAGACTTCAGTTGAGCTCACGGAGACATAATGGTAGCCCAGTGCTCTTAAGACATAAAGTCTCAGGTTCGATTCCAGCCATTGTTGAAAAACGAAGCATGTATGTTGCTGTTTTTTTTACGGCCTGGTTGGTTAGGGCGTCGTTTTTATTATTGGAAGTTCGAATCCCGGCTTAACTGAAGATCCGTCGTATCCGTTAAAAGCAGCTGGATCATGTTTAAAATGTCATGATCGCAATGTCCTCCATGTGAAATGATACCTCTGAGGATTTTAAGTATTGGGACATTCTGCTTGGTCCCTGCTTCAAAATCGCAGACTCCACCAGAATGGCTGCTTCTATCTAACTGGAAGAGCCCAATTCAGGGTTAGGTATAGGGAAGCATGCAACAATAACATTCTTCACGTTGTAGTTTGGGTGTTTTCGCAATTTTCTCCACATGAATACAGCCTACTATCCATGAAAAGTCTACCTGGGAGGTAATTTACGCAGTGGATGCTAAAAATACCTTACAACAGGCTTAGATCGCTACACGCTCATTACACGGAACACAATTAGGCTGCTCATTACACGGGACAATCAAAGTCTGTTTAGATGAAAAAACAAGTTTTTTGTCTGATAAACTTAATCTAATCTTCAAATGTGAGCCACACAATTTGCTACACGTGATGAAAAATCAAGAAAGTTTAGATTATTTATTGAATCATTCAGCTTATTCAACTTGTCTTACCTGTTCAGCTTAGCAAAATTTCTAACTCCTTAAGTAAAATTTTTTGATTCATTTTTCGTATAACATTGTATACATTTTGTTAATATATTTACAATTTTAATGTATACCACTTTTTTGTATAACATACTGTTTTACATTTTGTTTAATAAAAAGTAAAACTTTGGTAGATCTAATTTCAACGAACGAGATGATAAACATTAACAGATTAACACTAACAACATCACTAGAACACTTGGTAATTAGTTAATTTGCAACAATAAATTTCTTAAACATTTTAATTCTTGAAAGTTAAAAAGTAATTTATAAACCCAGAATATTAGGTATAAATTGGAAAAATGATAGAAGTTTCTTTAGATTTAAACAGCTACAAAAGAAAATGGTAGATTATCCCAATTAAGTCTCTATTTCTATTTTCTAACCTTTTCTTACGTGAAGATAAAATTGTAGTTCTCCTGAAATTGAAATCGAAACCAATAATTTTAATGACTTGTAAGTTTCGATTTTAGAAAAGGAAATAAAAACACTCAATCTACCATAATTAATTAATCTTAGAAAGCAACAATCAACTTCTAACATAAAATCAGTGTTGACAGTAATCATCACAATGTAGTCTAGAGTCAATCTTTAAAAAAACGGCAGTGAAATTCAACAGAGAAATGTCTTAGTTGAGCTAAATTTAAATATCAGTGAGGTCTGTGACAATTCTCTATCTTCGTTGAGCTTAGTGATAAGACTTGGTTCTGATTATATGGTAATCAAAGACAAGTCTTTTCTTTTTTAAAAAAATATAGATGAGGAATAACATAAGCTAACTTAAGTATTTCTAATTAAATTAATGTCATTCAATATTTTTTTTGGCTGATCCAAATAAAAATCAAATTGATCTATCTAATTAGGTAAGAAATAAAAATTTCCCATTTTGCTGTATTTGAATGCTTCGGCCGAAATGCTTTTACGATAAAAATAGTTTAGCAATCTTGTTTAAAAATATATCTTGAAAATAAGAAACTCATGCAGAATATTATCTATGGAAAAGTTGAAGCTTCTCTAAAATAATAAAGACAAAAATTAAAAAGTTTAACGTCACTTAAGAAAACTCGATTTATTCAAAAGTAATGAAGGGATTTTACTTGTATGATAAAGAAAGATGTAATAACTTAAAGAATTTGTTTTACGAGCAAAATTTCAAAGTTGACTGTCCTTTTGTACTGAGAATATTTTATAGGTAGATTTTGTTTCAAAGGATTAAAATAGTTAGTAGGTAGAATTCAGAATTTTCACAGCTAAATAAAGACACAAAAAACTGAAATGATGGAATCCGAATAGATAGACAATTGACAAGCAAGATGATATCTATATGCTGCAATTAGCGGAAACACATAAACTCATTCTGGACAATATGGACTGCTTAAAAATTACTTATCACTTTAAATAATTTATTCTTTGAATATAATATAAATTTTTCATCATAAAAGGCAATTCTATTTTCTGTAAACTGATACTCAAATTTGATTTCTATTCCATTATTTCATCACAGAATTTGTTAGCATAAATTTGATAAAACAGTTGACAAAAAGAACAATGATATCAACTATTATTTTACTTTATTCAGTATCACACAATTATTTGATGTTTTGTGATAGTTGGAAATAAAATATGAAACTGTTTAGTGTTAAAATATATAATAAATTTTCATTAAATATTTATAGGAATTGGCAATTATTGTAACAAAGAAAACTACCCACAGGTTGTGCCAGAGGTCATTCACTTTGAAACAAATCACTGGGTTGTGTTAAGAGCAGAAATTAGAGAAGTATTTATTTCCATTTCTGGTGTTTTTCCAACAGAATTGCTAATTTAAGTAATGCAATTTGTAAACAATTATCATTGTTGAGAACCGAATCGAAAGCAATGGAAAATATCATGTTGGATAGTTACATGCACGTCAAACCAGAGGAAGGACTTTGGACGTTATTGATTAACATAGACAATTTTCCAACTTACGGAACTCTAACAGCTCAGTGGGGAAGAATTTTGTCACCCACCAAATCACTCACCACAATGTAATTATCATTTTGGATAGTTACATATACGCTAAACCAGAGGAAGGACTTGGACATCATTGATTAACATAGACAAGTCTCCAATCCAGGGAGCTCTAACGGTCCAGGGAGGGTAATATGTAATCACCCACCAAATCACTTACCGTGGAAAGGGATGATTCACTTTTGCTGATGTTATGGGAAGCAATGTGTAGCTGCTGATATCTCTGGATATCTCTCTTCAATTTACAGAAATTTAAAATAATAAAACATTTTCCACTTTTTTGTATATCAGATAAATCAAAAAATATATGTCATTGTTCAAATCGTTCAAAATTTTTGTTTTACAGTTAAAAGATGATTCTCTTATACAAGCGCACAGATAAGTATGAGAAAACTTTAACTGGCTACATATTTACCGCATAATAATTTATGAAAGAAAAAGTAAACTCTAAATAAGTACAGCAAAAAAGAACATTAGATTAAAATATAATGATGATGTTTGGCCTCTTAAGACCCCATAATGATAACTTGTCATTTATTTTTAATAACCCATTGTGAATCCTCATCTTTATCATTGCAACTAATAAAATTTGGTGGTTGGAATCTCAAAAATGCTAATATCTAATATATATTAGTGATAATTCTCAGATAATGGTTGTGCAAGATACGTGGATAATTTTACGGTAAGATTGAGGACTTTCCTCACAATTTTGCCCTGTTAGCTTGGCATGGGAATTACTCAAAGAACTATTGATATGTTATAGAAAATATCTCAGTATTGGTCATGAAATTGAATTAGTCAAGTATGATGATCAACGCTTGAACAAACATTTTTCCTCTTAAAATACATTTTGGCAGCCCTATGAAGGAACAATAAAACCTCGTAAAATTTTATAGATTTTAAGAATAGATTTTTTTAATACGAGTAAGATTGGATAAATTAGTATAGTCTGCTATCTTGCGGTTACATATTAAAATCTTCACTGTCAGGACAACCACATCCATCTTTTTACCACATTAATGTGATCACCAGTTTCCGAAGTGCCTCATTGCGATCAAGAAGTTATATCAAGCCAGTCCTGCGTCCAGATTCGTCTTGGCGATCACACCATTGAAGGTGTGCCTGTCTGTGATGTAGGGTCAAGAGTAGCTGAAGTCATTGTTGCTGAGTTTCTGTTGCTGCGAACGTCGACGCAGTGTTAATTGCTTTGCAGATGACATTATTTCTTGGCTAAGGAATCACGATGTAGCTGTAAAAATGATTAATACTACGCAAATAATATGTCTTTCTTTTATATTAGTAATAGCAAGGTACTGTCATTCAGCAAATGTTCCTTATGGCCAACTTGAAAACATGGATTTCATATTCAACAGTCAATAGCAGGATTTCTACTGACACTAGTGAAGTTCAGTCAAATAATAAACTTCTGCTTAATGATAAGACACCATACTTCAGAGCTTAAAATTCTGAGTTTGATCTCTGCCATTGTTGAACAAAGCTAGATAAATATTGCATTTGTGCTTTCTGCATGCACGTCAGTCAGAGTGGGTGCTTGGAAGTTTTACAGTTTACTCCCTTGTGACACGTAAATATGTGCCCAACATCTATGAAAAATCATGCTAGAGGCAATATTCTTGGGTGGACATTAAATTATCTAACTACAATTTGTCCTCTATGTAGTGTCAAAATGGCAAACCCCAGTACCAGTATCAATCTCTACAAAGTCTAAAACAAGCTAATAAGCATTTCTTTTTTGCAATACCTATCCCAGTATTTTTTATAAACCAAAAAAGTTCGAATTCTGCTACTGTATAAGAAATTTGCTGCTCTGTTTCCTCCTTTAAATATGTTGCAGATGTCGTTATGGTGGCTTATTTTGTATTATCATATTGAGAAGCTACAATCTGAATATAACAGCATCTTCCTTTGGTCATGTAAATTTCCCGTGTGTAGTGTCTTAATAAGTATAATAATCTGAATGACCAACAGTGTATTTAAGATATCATTCAAAAGGAAAATGGAGACATACATAAAAACAGATTATATCTTAATCCTTTAGTGTTATATTCAAAATTATGACATATTTTAATGTTATTTCTAATTATGAACATTCGTATAATTATTTACATCATCATCATACGTGGAAATACAATGATGTGAACTTTTACTGAAACACACACACACACACACACACACACACACACACACACACACACACACACACACACACACACACACACACACACACACACACACACACACACACACACACACACACACACACACACACACACACACACACACACACACACACAACTTATTATAAATAACAGTTGTTGTTTTTGTAGAGTTTCATTATGAATTATTCATCATGACTCGTGTAACTCAGTTTAAGCAAATATATTAATTATAGTCAATTATATAAAGTATGAATTGCGTTTGTGTTTATTGAAATTTCAGTGATATGATAGCTTAGTTAATTAATTTAACACTTAATATTTATGATCAAATGAAATTTAGTGATATTTTAAATATTATAAAGTTTAATGTGAATTAAATTTGTATTTGTCATCATTTAAAATGAATAATCTAATAAATATAAGTACACTATACAATAGAAGCTTTATGTTTAATATTATGTATACAGTATTAGTTTCATATATTTAATTGAGAAAATTTCACTAAAATTACAAAAAAAGGATTAGAATTTAATGATAAATCTCAAAATTATATATATATATATATATATATATATATATATATATATATATATATATATATATATATATATATATATATATATATATATATATATATATATATATATATATATTTCTTTCTCACAAATCTTTATTTACTCTACTTAATAAATACTCTGAAAAAGGTTATTTTTTCCATGCATTTATATGGAATTCCATTGATACTTTCTATTTCATAGTCGCAGAGATTTTTTCTCAATAATATCTATGATTTTTTATTTTTATTAACATCAGTATTAATTTAGTAAATTGGATAAAATTTAATAATTTTTCTGATAAAATATTGAATTAACATATTTAAGTAAAGAAAATATTTCGTTACTAATTACGATCTTCTATTGTTTTTGGAAATGTGAAAAATATATAAAAACTTTTCTGCTTATATATTTTAAAATTAGCATATAATTAATAGTTGAAAAACTCGAAATTTGTTAATTGTTTGAGGTAGAAATGGGCGTAGGAAAGCCTTCTTTACTGAAATCTTAATGGGTAATGGAGAAAGTGAATTTCTGTTTTAGGATTGAAATTTATTTGGAAAACTGAAAAGCTTTAATGATATTCATAAAATTTGTTTTAACGTGAAATAATGAATTTCGTAATTCTTTATTTAAATTAATTATGTTTGATTTGAAATATACTTGTTATCACTTATATTATAGCAATAAATTACAGTAAAGAAATGTAAAATGTTTTTAAAAAATATTATAGTATAAATTTGATAATTTTCCTTCAATTTGTTTTTACATTAAATCCAACATTCATCATATAGTTGGTTGAAAAATTAATATGTACAATTATGAAGGCATTGAGGATATTCGTAGTCATTTTCAATAGATGTGATCACATAATGGCCTAGAAGAAATTATAACAAAACATCAAAATTTGTAATGATATGCATAGTATTATTTATTATAGCGTATATAAAACATGTTAAGTTGTTGCATTAAATCCCCACTCTGTCAATGAAATATCATATTAATACATTGGAATTAATTGCAAATGAAGCTCATAAAATCCTAAGAACACAAACATTGGCCAAAACTGTATTTTTGCTTTACACTTTTTTTAGTTTACACTGCTTTTTAGCAGCGTTTTTGTCGGAAGAGGTTATTAGGTGTTACTAAAATTTTCTCTTTAAAATTATGTGAAGCTTTAGAATGTGAAAATGTTATTTTGCTAAGTTTTTTTTTCAACGGCAATAGATTTTTTTATAATATTTTAAGCATTATTTCTTCAAAAAGTCACTAACTTGAATTATAAAATAAATTTCAAGTATATGAAAAGAAATTTTGTCCTTTATCAGTACTTATAATTTCTGGAAATTAATAAGCTGAATACAGATAATCAATTATAGAAAATCTAAACCAGTTTTTTCCAGTCATTTCTGAGTTATTATTTTTCTTAATTTGTCTAAGCAAGGATTTTTTTTTGTTAACATAATATTAATATTTTTTAGATCAAGAATGGCGTAGAGTTAGCTGTAGTCAACCTTTTATGGACAAAGAAACAAATGAAACCATTATATTTTACCAAATTGCTTCTTTTAATTTTTAATATAAATTTTGTTGACATTTTTAAATTGTAGAATTTACATATTTTACACAGAATCTAAGAACATTTCATGCTGCGTATAGGATTTTGTTAAAATTCTTTTTTTATTTAATTATAACTATAATTGATTTTAATGTGGATATGAAATGTCTTTACAACAATTTTATAAGAAAAGAAATTTCCATCCATATTTATTTCATTCTTATTGAACAAAAGACGTAACAAAAATCTTCCATATGATTTTTAAGAAACAGAAATAAACATTATTTTCTACTCTACTCTGTTGAAAATGGCAAATTTAGACTGCATGCACACTTAAAATATATTAAAAACTTCTTATAATAATTCACAAAAATATTTCCTATTTTGTAAAATAGCTCAAACTAAATGTCCGCTAATCTTAAATCATGCAAAACATTTTCTTATGAATTGAAATTAACTTTCAACATTAAATTTGTTTTCATTTTATTTTGAGTATATATGCTTCTTCTTAAATCTATTTATTATTTTTTAAATTGTATAAATTTTTAGAATTTTGTTTTATATAAATTGTATAAACTTTTAGAAACTTATTTTGAATAGTTCCGTCTAAAACTTATGATGGAGTAAGTTTGTGCACCTATAAATAAGAGAAATCTAGTAAATGAGGGGTAAATTGCTCTACAATTGGTATATTTAAATTATTAAACAAATTTAAACTTTTATAAAATCCTACATAAATGTGAAGTAAAAATTGGATCGTACATGTTTATGTTAGTTTATTTGTTTTTTAATATATATTAAGATATATGTCATTATTGTTTTTGATTTTCTCCTTCTAAATATAACATTGATTCTCATAATTCACTTTTTTTTGATATTCTTCTCAAAAGTACCCCTAATTCTCCAGAATATAATTTGATACTTAAAACTAAAAAGCTGTGGTGGTTTAGTTACTTAAGATGTTCGCTCTCGTTATCGGAAGTAGTGAGTTTGAATCCTGATGCAAGCGAATATCCATCGTGTTTGCTATTGGCTGCTGGGACACGTTAAATATATAGTGATCGCAATGTCCTCCATGTGAAATGATACCTTTTGGGATAACAGGCCAAGTCTGGGGTTCTTCTGATTGGTCTCTACTTCTAAGTTATGAAGACCCATATACTTTGGGGAAAACAGTAGCACAGTCACTGTGTCACTGTGTAAGTTGTCATCACTTCCACCTCTTGTAGTATTGAAATCCTTGTAATAACCGGTAGTAACCGGTAATCCTAGAAGTAACCGGTAATTAAAAATATTTAAAACGTATTAACCATTTTTTCCCATAAGTCACAAGTATTAGGGATTTCTATTTTAATTGCTAGTCAGTTAAAGCATAAACAAAATAGTATTGTTTATAGTGTGTAAGTAATTTTAGTGTATGATATTGTGAGTTATTTTAATATAAAAGATATACATTTTAATTCAAGAGTATATTTTAAAATTAAATTAATAAAATTTTAGATGGTAATGGAAGAGTTGTCATTTCAGAATGTTACGAATATAACAATTAATTTATAATAGCAAGAATTATGATAACATCGTAATAATATCGCAAATAAACAGGAGACCGAAAGTTAAATGAAAAGAAAAACGAAGAATAATTTAAAGAAATAATTAACAGAAAAATTAAAAATTAAGATTAAAGAGAACATTTATATACCAATATAATTCATTTATTAATATTCAAAATATAATTAGTGACAGTAAAATAATTTTTTCCTCGAAAATATTACAATTAGCAAATTATTTAGTCAAAAATTTCTTTCTCGTGTATAGATTTTAAAAACATCCTATAAATTTAATCGTTTTAATCAAGCAACGTAGCGTTAAATAAGTAATAAGATTTTTAATTATTTAAATATACTTATTCATGTATTTATACGAGGGTTACTATGAAATTTTTGACACGAATCTGAAATTTACGATTTCAAAGCAGGATTAAATCAAGAAGAATGCGTTCAACGGTTGCAATTAGCATTTGGTGATGAATCTCCAGTTTGTGCTACTGTATTCAGATGGTTTAGAGAATTTAGAAGAGGTCGCAATTTTCTTCAGGAAAAGAACACACAGGAAGGCCGCCGTCGGCAATAATCCCGGATAATGTGTCTGCCATAAGAAAAATGTTAATGGATGATAATCGCTGTACCTACCAAATGATACAGAAGGAACTTAACATTGGATCCGCAGCCATACACAAAATCATTCGTGAAGAATTACATATGAAAAAAGAAGTTTGCCGTTGGGTTCCCCATAATCTGACTGACCATCAAAAAGAGGAGCGTGTCAGAATCAGTAAAGAAACTCTTAATATACTGAAAGATGGTGGCCACCGCATCATTTCTAAAATTGTAACAGGTGATGTAACTGGTACATACCGTTTTTTGACGTTCAAACACGTCAAGAAAGCAAAGTAGGGTCTTTGAAGATGATCCCACGCCGACAATGGTTAAAAAACAACGCGCACTGATAAAAGTGATGTATGCCGTTTTCTTCAGAAGTACGGGATTGGTCAAAGCCACCAAGTTGGAAGGACAGAAGACAGTAACAGCAAACTGGTATACCACTAAATGTCTTCCAGAAATTCTACAAGAACTGAATGTTAGGGGACTAATGCTTCACTATGACAATGCATCTTCACATACAGCCGGATTAACAGTTGAGTTTCTTAAAAAAAACAAATTAAAGTGATCGAAGATCCGCCGTATTTACCTGATCTAGCTATGTGTGACTTTTGGTTATTCTTTAATCTAAAAAAGAACTTACGTGGACGTCGTTTTCATTCAGAAGAAGAGATTGATGTGGCTATAAATGCATTTTTTCATCTGTACGAAGAAATGAATGGCTTGAGGCATCTGTGGAAAATTCGTCTACAAAAGTGCATTGATGCTGGAGGAGACTACTTTGAACACACCTAAAATTTTGTAAGTATAACTTTAAAAACCTAGTTGTATCTCAAAAATTTCAGAGTGACCCTCGTATATAAATTTTAACTACAGAAATTGAATATAATTATTTTTTAAAACATGTGTATGTAAGAAATCTTTCATCTAATAAGTGTATCATGAATTAAACAGAGATTGAATAAATGTTGTGGTTAATTTAAATTTTAGTTATCAGAAGTTATGTGAACTATAATCAAATAAATATTCACAAATACTTCGTTATAAGCTTAGATACAAATTATCTGATACCTTATTCAAAATATAATAGAGTTGGAGCTATTTATATAAATGTATTTTATCAACATTCTTTTGAAAATATGAGGTACGTAAAATTATAATTTATTTGTGTAAAATAATTACATAAATAATAACACTAAGCAATTAGAAATTAAAGAAAATTAAAACTATTCAAAATCATAAATAACTTATGAGAAAACTTGAAGATATTTATGTTTACCAACCTTTCTACTAAAATTACAGTTTAAATGAAAAGCTTTAAATTCATTGAAATGTATATTGTTTTATTAAATTTTGAATTTCGAAAGGATATATTCAATTCTATAAATATACAAAATTAAGTTTGATATTACAGAAGTAATTAAATATAATTAACGCCTAAAATATAGCTCACAAAAATATAATTTGATTTTTAATAATCTTGTTCCTAAAGTAATCGTAATAAAAGCTTTTCACAATAAAGATAAGTATTTTAATTTTATAGGGAGGAAAATAAGGGAATAAATCATGATGCAAGCAAATTTTCTTTGAGTGTTTAATAAATTATTTTATTGGAAGTAAAGCTTGTTCATACATTTAAATGGAAAAAAGATATTATAAAACTAAAACAAGTTTCTTCATTATAATTTATTTCATATTCAGTGATAACTAAAAAAAATAGACGTAATTGCGTAACATATCATTATTTTCTTAGCTTAGTTGATGATCATTCATTCTTGATAAATAAAGGTAATCAAATAATATTTTTAAGTAAATCCTTAATATTTAAGCTACTCAAGAATTTTAAAAATCGAAACATTAACAGATTATTTAAATACGCCTTAGCTTAAAATATTACTTCTCTTAAAAAGTGAGGAAATAAAAATACTGATTATAAAATAAAAAATTCTTTTTTAAATCAATTTATCTTTAAATAATTTTTCATATTCAAAATAAGCTTTTAAATAATAAAATATTTTCGTTTTGTGGAATATTCTTCATTTATAACAGCAATTAAAAATACGATTTTTGAGAAGAATATCAGATTGAAATAAAATTAATTAAAATAAAATTATATTAAAATGATGGACAATTACAACTGCTTTTAAAATATTTTTCTAATTAACTTGTGATACAAATCTTACATTTAATTCATGCTAAGTTCTTCAAAAGATGTATTTTAGTTAAGAAATTTTCCAATTTGTAATTACTCAGAAAATCATAATTTTTCGTACTTGAATAAAATGTTTAATATAATTTTGATATTTCCATTACATATTAAGAGTGCTTATATTAATGTATTTTGTTCAAGCACATATTAAAGTTCAAGGATATGCATTTCAAAGTTTAAGCAATACTAGTCAAATAACAAGTATTTTTCAATTTATATGCTCCTATTCTTTGTTAAAAGTAATCATCTATTCTTTGGAATTCAGATACTTCGTCTTTAAGAGATTTTCTTCAACTTCATGTTGATTTTGAAATATTACTGCTTTGAGATACTGATGAATGTCTTACCTTTTTGAAGCTTTTCACGAGGAATCCATTTAAACTCCTTTCTTAAAATTTGCTTCTCATTCCAGAAGATATTGAGAAGATGATTAAACATGAATGATTAGGAAGCTTCAAAATGCTATTGTTTGTTGAATTTCAGAAATTTTATGAATTGTTTAGAAAATCTTCTTGAGTTATAAGTGAGATATGAAAATAATTACTTGCCTTTAAATAAACTTTGATGAATAAAATGTTTATCAAATGGAATAGTTAAAATCATGAGAAATTTTAATCATTGAAAATAATTAGTACTAAAATACTTCTCATTTTAACTTATAACTGCCTATAATTTTCTAGAAACATATTTCTTAAGGGATGTATTTTTGTATTTTTATTGTATGCAACTAATAAGAAATGGAAAATAATAAAGAGTATACACACATAGATGTATATAAATTCCCATGGTAAAAAAAATTAAAATTATTCACCCTGATATTTTTTATTAGAATAAAAAAATTGTACTATAAAATGAAAATTAAAAATTGAGGAAATAGCTTACAATTTAAGAAATTAATTTTATTTAAAAGCATAGGTATCCATTATAATTCCCCCAATTCCTCGCTTAAATATTTTTGCTTAGTTAAAATTTTCCTGTTTAATTTTAGTTTAATACATGAAAATATACTATATAAGTAACCAGACATTTTACATTTAAATTTGAAAACATGCAAGTCAACGGCGCGCCTTGAAATGCACTATTAAATTTTGGTTGTTTAAAAGAAAAAAAGAGATTTTAAATATTTTTTCATTTAATATAAAAGCATGTTGAACCAAATATTGAATGGAAATTTGAGTTAGAAATATGCTTCGAACCTGTGTTGTAAAGGAATTTACAAAATAAAATTTATTTGAAAGCTATATATATGTGTGTGTTTAAAATATACGTATTTTCATATAAACAGGAATGGTCAACCTAGGTTACTAATAGTTATAAGTAAAGATACAAGAATAATTGATTAATGCTCTCTGCTATAACATTTGATCAAAAATAATGATTAAAAGAAAATTACAGTGTCGCCGTATTTTGCGGAGACCTGTCTTCTTGGAGGTTATTTGCCTATTTTAGACAAATAATCACCAAGAAGACAGGTTGTTAAACAAATAACAAGTGTGATTAGGAATGCTTTTAATTTTTTAAAAATGTCACGTTTTTCTAACTGGCAAGAAAAAGATCATAGAGAAATCGTAAAAATATATTGCAACACTAATTTTTATTGAACGTATATTGAAATTTATGAACAATAAACAAATTATATGTTTTATAATAAATAGATTTTCTTACTTAGATAAATTAAAAATTATTATAAGTTAAATAATTTTAATTTGAGAACAATTTTTTGCTTCTTTATTTTTGTTGTTCATTTATTTATCTATATATGCATTACGGCAATATACATTTAAATCTTTTCATTCAAAAAGGCTTCTGTAAGAAATTATCAATTTAAGGATAATTTTTAAAAATATACCACAAATTTTTGTTGTTAAAAATATTATTTTTTTCCATAATAATTATTATTATATCATTGCCGAAAAATAATGAATTAAATCTTTTACTTTATTGAATTAACCCAAATGAGAAAATTGGTTTTAGATAAGGAATTTTCAATTACATTGTGTAGAAAGTTTAGAGAGCAAAGTATATAAAGAAAAACAGGATAATATTTCTACAATGTACACCAATCTTTTGTATAAATTATATTTGTATTTCATAAAATTCTAGTTATTAATTTTTCATGGATAATAAAGGATAAATCAAAACGTGAAATTATAAATAACAAAATATTGATTTTTTTTCAGTTACATCACAATAGTGCTTGTAAATTGTAACTTTGTACAATGTAAATTGAAAAGATGTTTTTTTAATGCTAAAAGTAAAACTTAAATTTTTAACGTTATGAGAAAACTTTATCAAATAGGCTTTCTTGACCAAGGAATGTTCTTATAAAAATAAACCAATAAAACTAATAAAACAAATGTAGAAGAAATTATTTAATGATATTGAATGTGTAATACAAAAATAAAATTTTACATAAATTCCTTACCACAAAATATATTTAAATATTTTAATTAGGCAAATTATAAAGAAATATGAACTTTTTTATGTATTAGATTCATGTAAAATACATTCCTCCTTATTTATGTTTATTATTTACAAACAATTGCAGACTGAAAATTACTATAAAAAAGAGGATAGGAAGATTTGCTTTATATGAAATGATCAAAAGGCAGTATTTATCCCAGAATATATTCTTTAATTATGTGGACAGTAAGCATTTCAATTAGAGAAAATATGAAATAAGAATTTTCAATATTTATTCACTTAAGGGTTGAACATTAGTATTAGGATAAATTAACTATTGCATAAAACTAATAACATTGGTTTGAAATTAGTAATGTATAGAGATCGAAATAGGTAAAATAAGAGTATCTAAATATAATCATTAATATTTTTCTTTTCCATTAAAATGATTTAGTTATGAAAATCATTTCATACCTTTCTCACGCTAAAAAAAGTACTTCTGTTTTCTGTTAAATTGTTTTTTTTTTTTACTTATTTTTAATGTTACAAACAAAATGGAATATAAGATTTTGTAAATATTTATGTCAAATATCTATATCTATATCTATATATCTATATATATATATATATATCTATATATATATATATATATATATATATATATATATATATATATATATATATATATATATATATATATATATATATATATATATATATATATATATATATATATATATATATATATATATATATATATATATATATATATATATATATATATATAATGATAATTTCAATGTTGAACTTACTTATCATAATTTATAATTTCAAATTGGGTAAAGATATTCCTATATATGCAATCCATATAATGACAAGAAATATATATTGATATATTTACTAAGAATAATAAGTTAATGATTTAAAATGAATAAATAATAAATGTTTTAGTATAAATTAATGTAATGCGATTCTTCTAAATACAATCTGTTAAAATCAAAATTAACAAAATTAATATAATAGAAAATATTAATTTTAATTATGTACCAGCTAAATAACGAATCTGAAATATTCAATCATTAATTAAACACACACACACACACACACACACACACACACACACACACACACACACACACACACACACACACACACACACACACACACACACACACACACACACACACACACACACACACACACACACACACACACACACACACACACACACACACACACACATATATATATATGCATTAATTATAATTTTT
Organism: Latrodectus hesperus; assembly: GCA_037975125.1. Taxonomy (NCBI): domain Eukaryota; kingdom Metazoa; phylum Arthropoda; class Arachnida; order Araneae; family Theridiidae; genus Latrodectus; species Latrodectus hesperus. The sequence continues at coordinate 35,180,108 of CM075850.1, forward strand.
TATCCATATTGCAATTGAATTTTCTGAAATAACTTGTAATTCTCATATGAAAACGCACAATCAAAATAAGAAAAGTTTTATTTCACATGTCAAATTAAAAATTTTTAAATTTTTTTACTCTGAAATTTCTGGTTTAAATTGAAATATGGATAGAATAAATCAAAATTTTACCATTGTATTTCCATTAAAATTTATTCCATCTAGTTTTTTAAAAGAATGCCCTTTATTTCTCTCTATTTTCAATAAATTTATTTACAGATAAATTATTATAATTTCTTTATTTATATAAACTGAGAATGATTTTAAGCAAATCTTTCTCTTAAAAAATACTTTCTTCTTATCACAGATTTCTTTTTCAAGCAATTTGTGCATAGTATGGGTGTTCATCAAACTATATGGACAAAAGATGTTTTTGGTAAAATAAAGCTAAAACCACATTCTCCATCTCATGCCAGATTCTATATTAATTATACCAAAAATTCATTCTCGTAGCTAATTAATTTTAAATTAAATTCCACGTACATCAAAAAATAAAAAATAAGACAAGCTTTCTTGAAGTTCATATTTAAAACATTCTGGTGTTGAAAAGATATAAGACAAGAACTATATTTGAATTTAAATTAGATTCAATTTATATCACAGATTATGACGAAAGGTCTAATTTTTTAGGTTTAATTAATTTTATGAACAAATTCTATTCATTAATGGGAGTAACTAATTAATCACAAACTTTCAAAACAGATGTTCTGAAATTTGATTGAAAATTGATTGTAACAAATTAATTCTATAAATTTTTTTAATAAGATTTTTATCATCATCATTGATAAAATGTGTCTAAAATTATTTACAATTATGAATCTTTGTAAAATGATTTTTTTACAAACTTAATCATATTTAGTAAACTGATTTTCGAAATAAGAAATTGTCTTACCAAGTGCAATTTATTAATTTCTAAGGCTCTAAATATTCTAATATCTGCACAGGATTTATGGTTATTTTTCAAATAAGAAACATCCAAGCTCTTGAGAATGGACGATTACTCTTTGAGTGCAATAGTCAGTAAAAGCGATGAAAGCAGAAATTCTGTTGCTAAAGTCATAAACATCTTAACTTTTCTGTTAAATGTTGTGGAAATGTTTGCTCAGCTTATTAGAAGTTTCCAGATGATACCTGCTCTTGACACTTGTTTCGAAAGTTTCAAAGATATGAATACATTTCTAGAAGATGCATTCAGTTGGATATTTTTGATTAAGATAAATAAAATGTTTGTGAAAATTTAAACTAACATTTTTTACAGAGCAATTTATATTCAATGTAAATAAATGCGATGCAACAATATTTAAATTGTATTTCATTAATATTGTTTGTGATATATAGCTGAATAGTAAAAAAGAGCCTTTTGTGTATTTTTTCATTTTATCATTATTTTTATATATTAAAATTCTTTTATTTCACTCCTTACAGAAATTGCAAAGGAAACATTTCAGCATTTTTAAGTATTTATGAAGACATTAAAATGCTTGTTAAATGCTGTAATTAACTGACATTTCAAAATCTTTCACCTCTGTTAATAATTCTGTTATGTGTAGTATTTTCTCTTAGTGAAAAAGTAAACATAAATTATGAAATTAATTAGATCTTAAAATCTATAATCTTTATTATTACATTTATAATCTTAGATCGATATATGTTTAATTTATAGGATTCTGGGGATTTTAATTACATTCCACACAAAAAAATTCAAAATTAACTACAGTTAGTTATAAAACGAAATTTTTAAGTAATATTTCATTTTAGCAAACCGGAATTTTTAACCAGTTGTGTCACTTAGAAATTCAAGTAGCACAAATGTGATTTGTAAACTTTTCCATTATTCGAGTATCCAGATATTAGGAGAAAATTTCTTATTTTTTAAAATAAGGTAATAAAATAAGCCATAAAATAATAAAGATTCGTTGAATGAATTCCTTTAAAATAAATCCCAGTCAATGTTTGTCTTCAGATTTAGTATTCTGAATACATAATTTTCTGGCTTTCATTAAAAATTTCATTAATTTAACATATAAACTATTAAAAGGCTTGATATATCTTAAACTCTAAGATTTTCTAAAACTTCAAAAATACGTGAAATCATAAAATTTTCACGTACGAAAAATATTAAAATATTCATAATTCAAAAACATTCATTAGTTCACGAAATATTTTTTCCGCAAAAACTATTAATTAGATAAGCATATAAAACATTCATAAAAGAATTGATGAAAAAATAACAAAATTTATCAATCTTATAAAAAATACAATAAGCAATTTTTGTCTGTCACGATCTTAAAAAATATATATCAGTAATCAACATTTTGAAACAGCATATACTGAAGCATTTTTCTTTTAGTTGAAGTAAGAAAGAAAATAAAATGGAATTAAAATGGTGATGCTTGAAAATTATTTTACTTACCCTTCGACGATTTTTTTATATCAATCTTGAATTTTTCAAGAGTTCTTGAAATGCAATCTTGTGATTTACCTCCAAGTGTCTCTTAATTTGAAATACATTGCATAGCTAAAGAACTCAATTCCTTTATTGCTAAATTGTTATTATAATTTTTTTGCTCTACAAATATTTGGTTTGAAAACTTATTATTTTCTTACAAATAGAGTTTTCTTAATTGAAATTTAGAATACTAAAATAATATCATTTTTTAAATTTTTCACAAAATATTTAATTAAAAATTCTGTAACTCAACTTATGAGGATTGTAACATTTATTTATTGATTACTGTAAATTTTTAGTATAAGTCAGAGTTGGTAATTTAAACATGGTGTTTTGCAACAAAACTATAATTTAGAATTCATGTCTGGAATGAAAAAGAAATGAAATAAAAATGAAGCTTTTAATGTGTGTTTATTTAATTTAGAACTAAAATGAAATTCACTTGGGATGGAAGCCAGTTGAAAAGGAATTTCAATAATAGAATATTTCGGACGAAATTTTACATTGGAAAACTGATTAAACAATCCAAAAAACTTTTTTGGGGCTGACTGTATCTTTTATTTATTTTTTTTCTATTTTACATATCATCAGCATTTTATTTGACAATTTGAAAATGTAGAAAAATTTAAAAAAGTAAGAAGAAAAATGCTAATAATTCCTTTTGAAAACATTTTTCTAAAAATCTTCTTCTGCATGATTATGAGATATTGAGTCCCAAAACTTTTATTGAAGATTCTTTCAAATTGTAACAGTAAATGTTACAGTAATTTATTCACTTTTTAAGTTCTTTTTCATAAATATATTTAAAACGTAATTTTTTCCTTAATAAAAAATAACAAATAAAGATAATTTAATAGTAGTAGCTAAATTTTTAAATCCTTTTTTGAAAATTTCATCGTAGTTAACAGCATACAATAAAAGAATTTGAATTGTTTCTTATGTGTTAAATGGTGTCATAAATTATAAGGTTTAAAATGAATAACCAGACCTTTGAAGGAAAATTAAAATTATGAAACATTTGTAAATCTTTTAAGCAAATTCTTCATAAGCGAAAGTTCTCAAACCAGCATCAATCTTAAAAGATTTTGCCAAATTTACAAATCACAAAAATCTTAATATCTAAACAGATTAATAGAAAATTAAAATAAAGAAGAAGTTTATTAGTTTAGAATGATTATAATTTAAATAAACATATTTTCGTATTGAATAATAGTTTATATTTCTTAAAAGATAAACCCTGGAAAATTGTTTAACGCTAGCAATGATATCAAGAAAGGTAATATACGAATATTAGAGATAAATATAGATAAGTTAGCTCATTTAGAGATTTTCCAGTTATAATTTTTCATCAGTACTATGTAAGGAAATTCCTGTTTCCCTTATTTAGTTCACACTCTAATTAAGTGTGTGGAATACAACGAAGAGATTATTGCATTATTTTTAATTTTCTTGAACAATATGTTTTATCTTTAGAGGTTAGTTTTAATATACATCTTTTTTTCGGCACATTTATTTATCTTAAAATTATTTTAAGCTTCCATGTTTCCAAGAAAAGGCATTTTTTGGTGATCAAAATGGTTTTTGTTGCTATTTAAGAGTATAATTTATATTATCACTCTCTTAATTTTAAATTTAAAATATTAAAATTCATTAGCATTACTATATAATGCTTTAAAATTTGCACTTTTATAAAATGCAAATGATTTCTGATGATTATTTCAGTTTATTAAATCTATCGTTTTAAAATATGAGATTTTAAATTAAAGCGGAGGATATTACATGATTAATGACTATATTCAGAGGCAGAATTGCTTTGTTATATTTGAATGAAGTAAGGATATAATATAAAAAGATATAAAGTTATTTTATGATCTTTATTTGTCTCGCTTTATACAACTTTACATATTCAGTTCCCTAAAATATTCACAAAAGTGTTTATAAATAATAAAAATTGCTTGGAATCAAAAGATTAGATATTTTCAAACTCAAAAGGATTGTGTAATTAATTTCCATCATTCATAAGAGAATGAATAATCTCTTCCTGAAAATAAAAATGGATATTATCAAAAATAAAAATTATAGAACAATGTAAATGAAAATAATTAATGTGAGCAAAGTTTTTAAGCAAAATAAGGGAATTTTAATTTAAGAATAAAAACTAAGTTTTTACTAAATGCATTCATTATATTTGTTAAGTACAGAAACATCCAATAAAATATTAAAAATTTTTAATGAGACATCGAAATTTTTCTTTCCTTTGTAATTACAAATATAAAATAAAATATTTGCTATCTATTTTAAAAAGATAAAAAATTTTAAAGGTTTTTTTAATCCTATTTTTTAATCAGTTATCTTCAATATTTATATCCATTCATTTCATTGATATTTTCAAATTTATAAAGTCAGTATTAGTTTCAGGTTCACAAACAAAAATTGTATTTGTAACCTACAATTTTTTTTTTGTGTACATTATATTAACAATATAACTAAAATATATATTTGTAACATACATATGTTGAAGTACATGCTCGCGGAATAACATTACTCTTCTAACATTTTTCTTATCAAATTTGAACCTTGGAGAAATGTTTAAGGAAGGGATCTCAAGAAATGCGCTAAAAAGTATCGTTCACCATTCAAACAAGTGGTTCATCAGTCTTCAGGAGCATTAATATTTCAAAATGTGCTCGGGACAGACGATTGCCTCTTAAAGTTGGAGGCATTGAACTCTTCAGTATGGTTAATTACTTTTTAAGCAGGAGTAACAAAAAAGAAAGCACATTAAAGAAGAATTTTCATTGTTTCAGTGTAGAAACCTTAATTTATTCTTTAGACGAGGGAAAAATTTTGAGCGTTTTTCCTAAAAGTTTAAGTGTTGCTTGGTTATGGAATTTCCCAACAACATTTTGAAAATACATGAGGAGACTTTAAAAGAGGCAATAGCTAGAGAAGATTATATGTAATACTTACAGATAGGATCGAAGTGCTTAAGAATATATATTTTGAATTGAAAATGCTCTTGCAATTTTTTGTTATATATAACAAAAGCTTACTTGTACGAGATTAAGAAAATAATACTTTTAATGTGGAAGATATTATTAAAACAATTGTTTTATTCACACAATATAGGATTTGATGGATTTAAAACATATTAGTATAATAAATAAATGTTAAGGTTTCAGTACTTCCAAATTTAGATTTATATATATGCCAATGTTTTCAAGGTCGTGTATAAAAACTAACAAATTTTTTTACAATTACATAGATTTATAAATATGTACTACAAATAATTGAAACCTAGAATTTTAATTTATCAATAATTGCATTGTAATAAGAATTCACAGATTAGGTTTTAAAAAATACATTAATACACGTTTTTAATTAGATAAATTATTTTTTTTAAATCTATTAATGCCCTGAACACTTTTCAAATGCATTTAGTATTGCATCTTTATAACTTTGTTATATTTTGTATTTCAATGCTAAATTCATTTTGAACATTCCTTTTTGCTTATAAAAATTATGTTGAATCACAATTCTTAAAATACTACTTTTTGTTTGAGAATATAAAAAGTATATTTTAGCGAGGATGTGTAGTAGTAGCTTCGCGAGGGCGTTTGGAAAATTATGGTAAGATGGTAGTTACCTTACATTTGATAAGTTAAGATTATGGTAAGATATTAGTTATATTGCATTTGATAAGTTAAGATTATGGTAATATGGTAACTATCTTGCATTTGATAAGTTAAGATTATGGCAATATGGTCGTTATATTGCATTTGATAAGTTAAGATTATGGTAAGATGGTCGTCATCTTGCATTTGATAAGTTAAGATTATGGTAATATGTTAGCTATCTTGCATTTGGTAAGTTAAGATTATGGTAATATGGTCGTTATCTTGCATTTGATAAGTTAAGATTATGGTAAGATGGTCGTCATCTTGCATTTGATAAGTTAAGATTATAGTAAGATGATCGTTATATTGCATTTGATAAGTTAAGATTATGGTAAGGTGTAAACTATCTTGCATTTGATAAGTTAAGATTATGGTAAGATGGTTGTTATCTTGCATTTGATAAGTTAAGAGTCAATCTTTTTCACGAAATAATACTGGACTGGCAGTGCCCCTATCATGACATGCGGATTGCTCATGTTTGCATTTCAAAGCTACGCGTAATTGAAATACAAAGTACAGTCATCAAATGAAATTCACCGATCGATGAGATGTTCCTAGGGGAAATGATGCATCGAAAATGAACTTCTCAAAATGAATATACATCTGCATCAAGGTTATATCTATAAAATGATAATTTCTTCGTTATTGTTTCTTTTGATGATTATGAAAAATATTTGCGACATTATTTGTACTATAAATAAAGATTTTAATACAGGGAGACATTTTTATACTGTTGACATAATTATACTGCATTGATTGGTTTAATTCATGCCCCCACTTTTTATAAAAATTTCATTTGCTTAAGAGATCTTATTGTTAGTAAAACAAATAGTTATTTTTTATTTCCATGTTTGAAATCAATACCAAACCAACGACGGCATTGCTTTATTTGAGACTGGATTAAAGCAAATTCAGATTATGGGAATATGACCCCCCTATTCACCTGACTTAAAAACAATGGACTATAGTGTTTGGTCTATTCTGCAATAAAGAGTATGCTCTAAGCCACATCGAAGTTTGGAATGCCTAAAAGGTATTCCTAAGAAGGAATGGGTTAATTTAAAGCCTGAATAACTGCGGCCCAATGCAGAAAATTTTACGCGACGTTTAAGGCTCTGTATCGATGCCCAAAGGATCCATTTTGAAGATACTCAAATATGTTGTATCTAAGTAACAAATGATTTAAGTAAAGTTCGTTTTTTGAAAATAAATTCTATGTTTTTAGTTCAATACAATATTTTTTTGCCATAATGATTAAGTTGTCACCCTGTAGTTATACTGACGAAGCGAAGCTTGGTGGCTTAGTGCTACCGTTTCATGTTCCAAAAGCACAGGTTCGATCCTCGGGCAGATCAAGGTCGATTCAGCCTTTCATCCCTTCAGTGGATCGATAAACTGAGAACCAAGCTTTTTTGGGAACTAAACACCAGGGGTTTCACGTTAGGCTGACCACCTAATCGGGACATATGCTTCGCACCCTAGGGTCTCTCGTTGATGAAACAGAGATGGACACTGTAGGCTTTGGCCCACATGGGCTGTCACGCCACAAAGTTTAGTTTAGTTATAATGATGAAGCAAGGAATACTCGCGATGTAGTTATCAAACAATATTATTTTTAAGCCATCAAATATGAGAATATAATAAAATTAAAAATATTATTTTACATGCTTAAAACATTCTAAAATATTTTAAAATTTTGTTTGAGAACTAAGGAAACAAAATTTCATTTGCACAAGCTTTGAACATTTAAAGAAATTAAATAAATATAATTTTAAATAACTTTTTTATTTAAAATAGGGAAATATAGAAAATGAAGACTGAAATTTGTAAATTTTTAAAATAAAGAAACACGGTAATTAAAAAAAATATAAATTATTTTACATAATCGATAATAATTTTATGAATTTGTAAAATAAAAGATATAGATGTTATCATTAGCTGAATGAATTAATTTGAAAATTTCTAGTTTTATGAAAAAAGAATTACGTCTTTACCCAAATTATCTTTTAGTCCCTTCATGGTTTCGCATGAATTTAACTTGATTTATTGATTTTCTTCCTGTCTTTTGTGGTTTTTAAAATGTAAGTAGAAACTTCAATAGGAGAATTATTAATGAAATGTTTCTTAAATTTTCATTAAAAAAAAGATAAAAGACAAAGATAAAAAAAGACAAAGATATGCTAAAACTGTACATTTTCTCTCAATGCAGTGTAGTTTCTTACAAAATATTTCGCATAGGTAAATACTATATTGATAAATTTTTTTATTGTTTAAACTTTTAGCTGTATTCGATTGATATTTTTAAAGGTTTATTGATTAATTTTGGAAAAAAAGTGCTGATTTAATTGTTTGTGTGACATTTCACAGCTTATCATGACCTCTTTTCCTAATATGTACTTATGTTATCAGACATAAATTAAATATTTTATAATAGTCTCGGAAAATGAATTAAAGTATTCTAAAAATAGTTGAGAGAAATGACATTGTAGACAGTTTGGCTAGAGCTGGTTCTGGCGAGGTCACAACACCTGCCGCTCTTCTTACTTATATGGAGTTTACTTATATGCCGCTCTTCTTACTTATAAGGCAATGAATAAAGCCATTTGGATGGTCCCGCCAGTACACCCTTGGTAGGTGCCCTGGCGGTTCCTTGGTTCGGGGCAGCAGTAGACGAGAACAAACTGCTTTTACCCGTATTATTAGTGGTAACTTGTCATCAAGATTTTTGTTGGAGGCAATAAGCACTTCGGAATCTGCAGTAGGTGCTCTTCTGCACAAGCCTCCCTTGGTCACATTTTATCTTGTCTGGGACTTACAAAGATATGGATTCATTATAATACTATGGAAAAATTCAGAAAGTTTGTGCAGTAAAAATAATTCTTCTAATTTATCAATAAATATTATTGAAATAAATGTAAATTTAGGTAAGAAAGATATTACTCAATTTTTTTTAGAATGAAGAAATGACAACAGGAACACAATACAAAAAAGTTAACAAATGTTTGAATTTATACGATCAGCTTTATTGGTTTTACAGAATAATTGGAAAGTTTATTGTTATTCTTTAACTCACATACCGCCTGATGAACTGCATAGTACAGAGCATGTCTGCTATATATGTTTCCATATAAGTCTCACGCTTTTATGAAATCCATTAGGTTTCATAAAAGCTTATTTTTCACCAGAATTTCATAAAAGCTGGTTTCATAAAAGCGTATTATCCAGCATGAACCCTTTCGGAATTATATTGGCAAATTCTTGGAATTGTATTCCTATGTCACGAAAATCTCACGAAAATCCCAGAAAAATCTCAAGTTCTCACTTCAATAACCATATCTACTCAAAGTAGGAAAATCCAATGCCAAGTACGGTTTCATTCTTTGGCCAACAATAGACACATTGAGTGTATATCTTTCTCTTTGAAGATTATAATCTTATGACAAGTTAAGAAAACACTATTTTTTTAAAGATGTAATCTCAAAATTATTTTTTTGTATTAATAAATATGATGAAGAAATTGATCCTACTGCAGCTTCTATTAATCAATAGGAGGTTATTAGATTGATACAATTTATGCATGATTCAGTTTTATGTCATCCTTTTACCTAAATAACTAGGAAATTCTTTGTAGTCATCAAATTTAATAACGCAGTAAAAATTACCTTGAAGTGTAAGAAAATTAGCAAATTATCTCAGCAAATATTTATATAAATTACTATTTTGAATAACTGTCAAAAATGCATTGTCTTCAGATATAAAAGCATTTAATTACTTTTATGGATAAATTTTTAACTACTCAATTATTTATTCCAACTCAAGACCATTTTCTGGATGTAAGGAAGACTTTATTTCCTTCCGAATAAATCAAGTACCACGACTTTTCAGACTTTCATATCAGTTTCATTAAGACAACATATGATTACAAGAGTTCACAGCATCAACACACCTAATCAATCAGAATCTCATGAATTTTTCAGAAGACGAAGCAAATTTTCGTGAAGAAAGTTTTAATAGACCACCCTTCAGAGAAGCATCGTTTTCTACCCAAATAGACGATTCATCAATTTCGGAAGCACGTAAATAATTCAAAATCTGCACGCAATAAGACGCTCGCTTCTTCAGTTGAAGGCATGCGAATTCTTAAGAATGCTTGATCAATCTTTAAGTAAGAATGCCAAAGTGTATGCACCACTCCCGCTGCTTATGATAAGCGTTTGTTAACTTCTCGTTTAACGTTAGAGGAAAAGTTGCGATTTCTTTTTCTAAAAGGGCGTTTTAAATTAACTTAGTTTTGGCATCTGCCTTGAAAATATCTTAAAGATAAAATGATGTATAAGGCAGATTGTGTGGAATAATTAAAGATTACGATCAGTATTAACTGTTGTAAGCATTGTGAAAGTAATATTTGTACTCATAAAATGAGGAAAGCCTTGAACAATTTTACTTGAAAGTATGACGTAGCTTAAATTGTTGTAGATCATGTATTTCTATACTTGGGCTGCAATACTGCAATACATTAATGATGTTTTAAAAAAGTATAATATCAAAAATTTAGTGTATTTTATTTTGTATTATATTGTTACTACACTTATAATTTTTTTACCCTAAGTTTGTGGAATAGATATTAATTTTTTCCTTTTACTCATAATAAATAGCTTATTTTTCAATTTAAATAAGTCTTATGAAAACTATTTCTTTGGATAAATATGGAACGTATATTTATATTGCAAAAAGTAAATTTACTGATTCGTTTATTTGACCAACAAATAAGTTTGAGTTATTTAAAACTTGACAAGGAAATTTTAATTATAAAGAAAATGTTAATCAGCACACCATTCTAAGAAGAAAGCAAAATTAATTTGATTTTCAATTCAATATTTCAAAAACATATGAGAAGACAAAATTAAAATTAACAATAAGGCACATCTTTAAATTTACATTTGGTATCTTTTAACATTTTCTGTAATAAATCTAGTAAAGCTGGATGAATTTCTCTTGTCTAAAAATAATTTGTAGCTCTTCTTTACTGTTAAGTTATGGAACAATTTTTATTCATTAATTGCAAAATCTATAGAGATAGTTTGAACGAAAGATAGAGTAAGAAAGTTAAAAAAAAGAAAATACTTTGAACATACATGAATATTAATTTATATACAGATATAAATAGTTTTAAAAATATTACATTTTAGTTAAATTAGAACATGTTTAACTACGTTCTTTATGTATAGATATTATTAAAGAATGTTACAAAAATTTAATGTTAAATGAAACATTGAATTTTGTCACAAGTCATTCTGTAGATACAATTTAAGAAAAGATGACTATTTATCTATGATACACTATTCTGATTTTTTAGTTTAATTTTGCAACGTTAAAGAAATGTATGCAAATAATAACAAATGTATAGCTGAGTATTATTAGAACATATACTTTATATTTTTTCTACATGAGTCCAACACATGTTTAAAGAATGTTGTATATTATTTAAAAGCAAAATAAAATATTCTTTTGAGAAACCAATGTATTACAATGTTGCAGATTTGTTGAAAACTCTCTATTTCAAGAAAACGTAAAGAAAAATGTGTAAACAGAAAAACAGCTAAACACTTTTTCGATTCCAAAACCGCTTTGGAAATTAAATTCCTAAAAGCTCCACCAAAAGAGTTTACAAGAGTTTAAATCAAATAAAGTGGTGGTTGAACACAATCAAGTATTTTATTAAAATCATTCTATCACCCTTTAAATGACATTGAAATATTTCTTTCGTTTTTCAAATAAATTAATGTAGTACAACAAAAGCATAAAAATATTTGTTTATAAATGGCCTACAAACTTTTTTTGTTTTGTTTTGCTTTTGAGAGAAACAAGTTTGATTTGGACTTGAAAATAATTGGCTGCAACAAAATTTCAGATTGATGCGTATCAATGTTGGAGCATCATTCAATAAATGCTGAAACATTTTTCATCTTAACAAAAGCTGAACATAGAATAAAATGATTGTGAAATTTTATAATACAGGATTACATTCTAAATGATTGTCAGTTTATGTGAAAAGTTATGATTGGAGATATTCGTGTAAAAGTAAATAATAACAAATGTATAACTGATTTTGATTTATCTTGAGGAAATTTGACTTCATCTAACTGCAAAATTATTCCATGCCATATGTTATCAATGGTAAATGGAACTCATTTCAGTAACCAAGGCAATAAATTTGTCACTCCAGGAAAGAGCGGACTTTTCATCGATGTAGTATTCACTGATAATATTTTTAAATATATTGTAAATACCTTTTTATGGTGCAAACTAAAAATGTGACACATTACCTAAAACTTTCCAAACAATTAAAAAGAATAACAAAAATGGGTTTATTTTCAACCTCAGAAAAACCAACTTTTAGCATACTTTCCTTCAAAATATATCTCATCTTCTTATTACATATTTACATAATCAATTTTTTAAATTTGAATAATAATGTTCTATCAATGTTTATTTCTTGATATAAGATCCTAACATGAGAATTTCATGCTTCAGCACTTCCGCAATGGTGTTAAATTATTTCAATTCTGAAATAATTTTAACGTTAGAGGAAACCAATTTTTTACCTTAGAGGAAACCAACAGGATTAATAGTAATTTGTTTTTTACTTTAAAAGTATCATCTAAAACAATTCTCTGATTTGATTACTAATATTTTATGTATTTTTGGAATTGCAAAATAAAAATGATTTAAAATTCAATATTTGAAGAATTTTAGTTAAAAAAAAGTTTTTATTATTTTTTGTTATACACAGCATTGGAATTTCAAAACTAAGAAAAAAGATAGCATAAGTGTAAGTTTCAAATGGTTCAGCACATATCTAAACGATCAAAAATTGCAAAGAAAATATTTAAAGCTAAATCACACACACGCTTCAACATGCTATCACTAAGGATATTATTTATTGTTTGAAGATTGAACATTCGTACGCACAACATTAAACATCAAGCTTGATGTTTAATTAGCACAAATGCTAAGGATGTGGATGTACCAATCTTTGTGTCGATTTCCAGTATTTTCCTCAGCATTTACAATAAATAATTTATTTTACTTTAATTCAGAGTTATGAAATTTTTATGTCTCCTAAATAGGTAAAATTCAAGGATCGTGAAAAATATTCAATGAATTTACATAAATTGAATAAAATAATTAAGAATGATGCATTTCTAAAAACTTTTTTTAGACTTAACTTTAATACTGAGTAAATAGTATGTCACTGGATAGTGTTTTTAACAAAAGCATTAAATACAAGTTTTAAATTTCACACTGCTTATATGTTTATAGAATTTCTATTTTTTTAAGAATTTAATTAATAAAACTTAAAATATTTAATGATATTCGAAATTTATTTACTATAGGTTTCTAGATATTAAAATGCAGCAGAGTGAATATTTATAAAATTTTTTATCCAAGTATAATAATATTTACTGGGAGTGTTTGTATTGAAGAATAAATATAAATACTAAATTCATGTAATCACATTATGAACATAAGTGAACTTAGATCACATTTGAAATATGTACGCATCTAAATGCGCCTATTGTAATCAGGGATGCACTGTTAGCACGGTTAGATGTTAATTTCTCAAAACATGCTAAGGAACCTTCAGAAAAAATTTGGGACCAAACTATAAAAGTTCATTTTATTGAAATTATTCTAATGCTCCTCCGATGCAAAAAATGTGCCTTTTGCATACCCTTCCTTTGATTTGAAACTTCTTTTCGATAAATTAATGAATCCTAGCTCTAATATTACATCAAAATCTTCGTAATAACATCCTCTACAAGAATTCTGGGGGTTTAAAGACATACCTGTGAATTCAAATGCGTTATTTAGATCAAAGAAACATAAAATATTTGATTCTGCAATTGTTGATTCGGTAATTTGATTCTGTAATTCCTTTAAAATACACATTTGTAAGAAAAACTGTCATCCTTTCGGGTTTTTGTATTTATATCCTATGAGTCTGACTTTAACCTATTTGACTAGGTACATTGTTTAACAGTATTAATTACTTTTTCTCTCAAGAACTATAAGTTTAGTAAAAGATATTGTGCTTATATATTTTTTTCTTCTTTATAATTCTGAATTCACAGTATCTTAGTTTAAATTCGAAATTAGAATATCGTTTTTATAAATTATACTTAAATGAATCTCCATAAATATATAAATATCAGAAAATCTGTTTATGTATCGATCAGAAAATCTCTTTATATATATATATATATATATATATATATATATATATATATATATATATATATATATATATATATATATATATATATATATATATATATATATATACACATATATATATATATATATATATATGTATATATATACACATAAATATTATATATATATATATATATACATAATTAAATCAGTATTTAAAATTTTAACTCGCTTACATTTATTAGTGATAACGTATTGTTTTCATTCAATTAATGACAACAGGTTAAAAGCAACATATGTAATTAAACATCGTGTAAACACGACAATGAATAAAATGTAAAATCTTAAAAATTATCCCATTGATTACGATTCTCTACTGTTTCGAAGCACTTCAAAGATCACATATAAACATGAAATTGATTTAACCAATATAAGTAAAGTTTGTGGTGTTTTGCAAGTGATAAAATATGTTTTAAAATTTTGTGCGGAAAATTCTGTTTTTCTCATTTACAATTATTTTGTGTGTGATTCTATTTCTTACTTGTAATGCCACTAAAAATGCTATTTCGTGAGATATTATAATTGAAATTTAGATTTTGTGATTTGAATGAACGCAGTTAGTATTAAAAGTTTTTTTGGTGAAATGAAAAACCAAATTAAGTCAATTTGAATGTTTTTCATTTTACTTTTTTTATTACATCGTCTTTCACATATTCTCTAAATATATGTAAAAAATTACAAAACAACATTTTTATAGCAATATTTAGTGAAAAACTTATGCATTACTAGAAAAACTGCCTCGTTTTATATATTAATAAAGTGTTCAAAATATTGAATAATGAATGTTTTGTCTTCGTATAATAATTATGTCATATACATTTAATAATATTTATTATTTGTAAGAAATATCATTTGTAATATTTATACGAAGTTGTCGAGAATATTCTTTGTTGCGAAGAGAAATTCCTTATTAATCAAGAGCATTTATCTGAAAAAACATTGAAATTATATATCAAGTAAATTACTTTTATCATTAAAACAAAAATGTTTTTGGATATGATAGTTATAGACATTTTGATAGGCCACAAATATTTAATGATAAAACTGATACTTACTGATATTATTGATAATTATGAATCATGACTATAAGAATACTAATTTATTAAAAATAAGAAAAATAAACATATAGTTATTTTCTCTAATTAATATTATGTATAAAAGATTGCACTAATTTCCTACAGTTTTTCAAACAATTGTTTTTTCATCTTTCTACTAAAGTATTGCCTTATCCATCTATTAATTTTTTATTATTTGGTATAAATGATAATATGTACCCTTTTAATTTGTTTCTTTTTTGGTGTAAGTAATTTCCATTGATTTACTATTGTTTGATTATACTTTAATAATTGCATCATTTGTTTTATTGATTATCATTTATTTTAATTGATTAAATAAAATTAAATACATACATGTATCATTTGAGAGAAAAGTAATATTTTTGAGAACGAAATAACTCACAAACAAGCCTAGCTTTATACTTGTAAAAAATAATCGTAGGAAAAATTCTGTCGGGAATTGAGTCACATAAAAATAAATCCAGGGACTAAAAATTGTTCGACAAAACAGGAAATGGAAAAACCGATGAAGCAGTCAAATGAAATTTTCATTTTGGATATCCACTGAAACCCTCTTTCTTCCTTTTTATGTTTATTCTGAGATCCATTACGATTTCTGCCGACAATTGACTGAAGGTGTGAGCAGAGCTTGAAAATATGAAATATCCTATCCCGGAAGCTCCCAAATGGTTTCCGGCCTTAAATTATTGATCAAAACGCCATTCTTTACTGGTTATCCTATCAGCATTTTAAATAGTTTGAATTTCACAAATAATAAAACCTACGCATTGATTTTTTTATTTATTTAAATTATTCATTTTTCTCGCCAACCTTTTGAATAATTTGAGTCATGAAAATTTCATTTTGCACGTAAGCAAATGAAGAAAAGTTATTCTCGGTTTTTGTAAATTGAATTTAAATTACTTATTTTGTGATTTTATCTTTGGCAAATCTTTCAATGGTATACAAGATTTCTAAAATAATTTCATTGAAGCATGATTTTTTTTTGGAAGCAAAAAAATTGGATTCAATGAAAAGCTTGGAAAAAAAATTACTCCTTAACAATCGATGAGAAATAGAGTCAATTTTTATCAAAAGAAGCTTTGGCGCATATTTGAAAGGGTTTTTGAAGTATTTTTATTGTACGAAAAAAGTACAGATTACTGCAAAATGAAATAAGTGAAGGCAAAAAATGGTACTTTTTAGAGAGTACAATAGAATTTTAGTGCTCTCAAATTTATTTATATTTCACTTAACTTTTACTTTTTCTTCTTTCAGAATTGCCTGAAAATTAAATTTGCTGTACTTCGGTAATTCTTTATTTTTCAAACTATATTGTTAGCGAAAATTGAAATTTTCTATAGGTAAAGGGAATAATACAAAAAAATTATATTTTTTAAGTAAATGAAATCTACATATAGTCCTTATAAATTTATATTAAACTGCTTAAATTGATTTTAAATTTTGTATAGAAAATACATGTTTTGCATTTCAGAAAAAATGAGTAAAATTGAAAACTGAAAATGTTTGCTCATAAAATGACTTTGTATTTGATAAATATTTTAAAAAATCAAAATATATCAGAAAATTACTTTTATAAATTGCCATGTCATTGTAAATATTAGTTATTAATGGTTTGACTTAAAAACAAATAATAAAAAAATATGCAGATTTTTATACTGTTTTCATTGCTTTTAAGATGGCTAAATACATTTTGAGAGAAATGTTTTTGTTTTTATTATTGTTTCTATATAGATAATTTTATTATATAGAATAATGTTTATTATTATAAAATATATTTTACACAGAAATATTTATTTTAGCATCTCATTTGAACTGACATTGACTTGAAAAGTAAATTGAATAAGAGTGGCTTTTAAGGTATTCAGAGTTCCTTTCTTGGATTATTAAACAGGGATTGCGTTTAAACAGAGTATAACAAAAATATTATCATACATTCTATGAATCAATATTTTCTTCTGAGTTTCAGCAAAGTGTTACATCATATTGGTCATTCTTTCAGCTAAAGATGGATAGTAAGTTGTAGATAAATACCTAATGAAAATTACTCTACAAGTTACATGTTGCGAAATGTCAAAAAAATATAAATAATGCACATTATTACTTCGAAGTAATAAAAATAATGATAAACATGCAAAGTTGTACCCTTATGATTTGTAACCAAATACATATATACCTTGTAACGTTACTTTTAAAATAAATATATTCAATGAAATAAATATTCTAAATATTGATGCTGAATTTATTATAATTACCAAACATTTTCTTTTTAATATCTATTTTTTGTTAAACAGTAAATGATTGTATTCAAAGCGATGATATTTTTCACCTTTTTTTCAACAACTTAACTTTCTGATAAATGAGCATCCTCACATTCTTTGCATAGAAGAAATTCGCTTTTATTACCAAGTGATACCCTAGTACTTAACAATCAATTAATATATTAACATTTGTTCCTTTTCAAATTCTTTACATTCACATTTTTAATATTCCAGTGTTTTGTTATAACTGAAATATGTATTTCTTCATGCTTCATTTAAATGTTATGATTTTTTTTCTATTGTAATTTCCACTATCCTTCATATTTCTGGTACTATCTACAAATCCCTAAGTCCAAACATACTACGATCTTAAAACTTTTGTTTTAAACGATACAAATAATGTATGCTTTATATCTTTAAAATGACATAACCAATGTATTGATTTTTTTATCACTAAAGTAAATCTACAATTTTTACAAAAATTCAAAAGTAAATGACCTTTGTATTATCGTTTAACTATAAGCTCTGTACTAAAAAAATCTTACAATTATTAATAGAAATTATATTTGAAAAAATACATTTGCAAAAACTATTCAGAAAGTTTTAGAATTGGCATAAAATTCCAAAAAAACACTATCTTCTGTCATATAAATAATTATTTAAACATACAATTGTTAAAAAATTATTGTACTTATATGTTGGTAGAGCACATCACATTTTTTTAATCATTGATATGAAATACACATTAGCCAAAAATATATCTTTTAAGATAAATTTATAATCAAAGAAATATTTTAAAGTTAGAATTTGGAAAATTACATATTTTGTAAGATGAGCTGCAGTCAGAAGTAATTTGATTAATATGAAAATGGAAACGTAAAATATATGAAGTTATTTATATGAAATTAAATTATCATCTCTTATAAAATCTAAACTAACTTTCTTAAAAATCTATCTTGATTATGACACATGCTTCAATTAGTTGCTGTAGTTTAGTAATATTTTTCTTCTAGATCAGAGGATAATATTTCTTCGCAATTCAAAATTTCCATTTACTTTATTCAATTATAGTTTCCTCAAATTTAAGCCTCATTATTCTTCATTGAATAAGACACTTATTTCGTGATATGGGAATCATGAATATTCATGAGTTTTAGGTATAGCTAATAAATTATTTAAAATACAGGGAACAATTCAGTACTTTCTGATTGCTTCATTAAGCTGCTACGCATGCTGATTGCTGGGATATTTAAATTTAATGATCAAAAGTTTTCACCCGGATCAAGTGAAATATAGCACAATTAGTTTAAAATGTGTTGGAAGAAAAGATTCATTAAAACCGAATAAATTATGTCTTCAATTTTAGAATATTCTACTAAAAATATTTTTTTACCCTAATTTAAGTGGTAATATCCATTGGAAAACACTATCATAAAAAGTGCTTTGTAGTTTTCTGCAACTGTTGTTGATAAATAAAAAAATTGTTTTTTTTTGTTATTGCCTTATAATAAATAGCTATAAGTAAATAGATATTCAAATTAAAAAACATAATAAATAATTTAGTGTTATGCAGCAGCACTGAAAAGTCTTTTGAAAAAATTATAATTATAATAGAAGTTCTGAGATTCTTTCTTTTTACATCTTTAAATACTCAAGACATGCATCTTTAAATAATCAAGATAGATTGTGATTATTATTTAAAACAGATGGTATGCATGTTTTACAAAAAATGTA
The DNA here is from genome assembly GCA_037975125.1 of Latrodectus hesperus. Classification (NCBI taxonomy): domain Eukaryota; kingdom Metazoa; phylum Arthropoda; class Arachnida; order Araneae; family Theridiidae; genus Latrodectus; species Latrodectus hesperus. The sequence goes on from CM075850.1 coordinate 35,199,621, forward strand.
AACTAATTTCAGAACACTGGATTTTACATATGGACTGAAATTTATTTCCTTTCCAGTTTTGGTCTGAACAAGTTTCATTAACTTTGTTAAGAAGAAGAAAAAGAATAAAATTTCCACAGCGAAAAACAATCGGTTGATTTTTTTTCATTAATTAACTGCTTGAATAGATTTCAATTTCTCTGCAGTCGTTTGTTTTCACTATGGAACAAAGCAAATACAAATAACACCCAAAAGACAGAAAAGCTTTATTTTAAGATTTGGAGGGTCCTACTGAGAATTGCATACTAGCGTCATGACAGTGTTTTGCACCTGTTCCTTTTGGAATTTCTCACATGTTTCCCTAGACGACCCCGGAAAAGGGGAAATAGTTTTCTTTCCACTTGAAAGAATGCGCGACCACCCCTATGAGAGGTATCAGATTACAACTTTCCCCTCGCCGTTCTTTTTTTTTTTTTTGTCTGAAGAACGGTGGATTTCAAGATCAAAATCTTACCCTGAAGAAAGTGATTTGGTTGCCCTGCCAATTTAAACCTTGAGATAAATAAATCGCTTAGCAAAGTTTCTTTATTTCAAAAGTTATTTCCCAAACTAAGATTTTAACTGAAAGAACTAACAATGCAACATTTATTCTATTTTTTTTACTAAGATTTTTACAGTTCGTAGTTTTAAATCTTGAATCAGACAGAATACTTTTTACTTGGAATAAAGCTACAGAAAATAATTAAGATGAAATTTAACAAGCGCAACAATCTTAAACATTTTTTATAAAATTATTTGTTTTGAATTTGTTAATTACCTTAAGTGACTCTATAGTGCTTAAAAGTAATAGCAGTTATATTTGAAGTAATTATTAGTAATCATTTCAAGCATTAAAGAAAAATAAATAATTAAAAGTAATTAATTGAAGGCATATTCTAAAAAATAATTTAATTCAACAATACCGTGTATTATTAATTCAAATTACTTCCAAATAATAAAGGAAAAAATCATATTCCTTTATTTTTCAACTCAACATAAAAAAATTATATAATATGTTTTTCCCAATTTCATCGGATTTTATTTACTAATTAAACTTTTATGAAAAATCAAAGTATTCATTAAGTGAAAGCAAGCACAATTACGAGGTAAAATAAATAAAATAGATATTGCCTCTAGAAAATATGCAAAAACTTTATAATACAAGAAATAATTGCAAAATATTTTTGTTCTTTTTTTTTACAAAAGCGTAGCTTAAATTTTTTGCTAACAGATTTCGTACCAAAGACTAATTATTTTTTTCTTGATTTATTCAAAATGTCAAGAGATAGATAAGTGCAGTTATATTTATCTAATTTTTGTTATTAACATCATTTGTGTAACGCATATAAAATGATTGTTTCAGAAAGTTTTTTATGCATATTAATTTGAATAAAAACTTTTAAATTGTTATTAAACTTGCCATTATAGTACAAATTTCATTCGAAACAGCATATATTTAAAGACACCAATAATATAAAAATTTTAACATTAAAATTCATGTTTTTATTGAAAACTAATAAAGAATTGTAGATTATTTAAATAATTTTTCATTAAAAATATTCAACTCTAATAACACTGTACTAATGATGTTTTAATATAAATAAAAAGTAGCATCAATATTAATATCAATTATTAAATCTGAAATTCATAAGCGATTTTAGGCATTTATAACATAACAACGAAAACACATTTTTAACACTATGTTAATATAATTGAACGAAAACACTATGTTAATATTTTTGAATGAAATCTATAAAAACTCAAATCAGTGTTATAAAGTAGAAAATATTACATGTTATGTTTTTTCATATTTTGATGTTTTCACAACCACAAAAAAATAAAAAATAAAGCAACACATAAAGTTCTTATTATTTTAGTCCTCTTTGCTTACAGTTTTAGTCAATGTGGAGATAAGAATAAAGGACTTTAATGAAATATTTGTTTACTGGAAAATTAAATGATAACTTTTAAATTATTAAAAATATAATACAGCCACATTTTACAACTAATAATGTTTAAGTTTTCCAATATATTTTAGTTAGAATATTATTTATAAAATGTATTACATATTTTTCATTTATTTCTCAATAATTATTCCCACTTTGCATTTTATCCTTTGGCAATTGCATAAATTTAAAATATTACAAAGTCAAGGCCTATAATAATTCCAGTAAATAAAAAATATCAGTTTTTTTAAATAATGAACTAACAGAATTTCACACAAGAAACATTTTAACTCACAAATATTCAATTATTTACATCATAGCAGATATTAGTAATACGGTAACAGTTTATATGTTGTTATAATATTATTGTTAATGCAATTGCTTCGATAAATCTGGTTTTTACAAAAATTAAACTTGTTATGTAAAATACATTTTTAATAAAACAAAAATTCTTATTGGATTGCTTTGCATTACGTATTTAATTGTAAATTAGCATAGATAGTCATACTGAATTATATTGAATATTATTTTTCTTCTTCTCATGTTACATTATTTTGTAATGCTACATTATTTTTACCATGTAAAATTTATTCTCAACAAAGGTATACATTAAAGATTAGTTTTGAGATTTATTTACTCATTAATATTAACATTAGCGTTTCTTGTTTATTTATTTCTTAAGATCCTCTTTCAATCCTATCCAATGGCAATAACTTGATGGCAGTTTTTTTTATTTATTTTCCTTTCAAGGACTATAGTAAGAGTTTAATATGCATAACAGCATCAAACAATAAAATAAGTTAAAAAAATTTAATATAAAGAATAAACTTTTCTCAGCAGAAACAAACGGGTATTGACTTTCCAATATTTACGAATATTTTATCCTACAGGATTGAATTTCCCAAACACACACTACCCATTCTCTTTCCCTTTCCGCTACATTTTATTTTATGATAAAATTTCAAACCTCGCTTTTAGGGAAAAATTCAGAAAAAAAGTGCTTTAAATCTAATACTTTTAAGTTTGAATGTATGTTACAAAATCAATATTTTAAAAGTGTACCTGGTTTTAAAGCTTCGGAATAGAACTATCTTTGATAATAGAAAAGCATTATCTGCAATTCAGATGTATTGCACATTTTCACGAAAGTTTCACAATCGAAAAACACTCCAATATCGCCTTCAAAACTGAAAGAGAAAACGCGGCAATATATCACGAACAACGCCTTCATTGTTAGTGTGAAATGCCACAAAGGGACATCAGCTCTTTTCATATCGGGAACCATTGTGTTCTCCCCCTCCCTTCCTGCTAGAGAGTAATGGACAAGAAGAAAAAAGGACTCCTTCGAGGAAAAAGGACGTTTTATGAATACTGGATTTGTATTTATAGAGAAGGTTTTAATCAAATTCAAGAAGAGGCGAGAAAATTCTTCGTTTAAACGAGTTTTGTTCGGACCGTTATATGCCACTTTTTAGTTTTGCGCTGTTTTATTTTATAGTTTAAGAGGCTTTTCCTTAAAAAAAGCGTTTTTATTATTTATTTTGAATAAAGAAAATGTTGATAAAATAGTACTGAGTTGCATAAAATATTATTATGTTTTCATCTATTAAATATGTAAAATACCAAATGTCGTATATAGCATTTTATTGATTGGTAATTGTTTAGTAATAGTTTAGAATAATAAAAACTTCACTATAGTTGCACTGAAAAATTCATTCCTAAGGCCATTTTTGCATTTCATAAAGATAGGCCGTGGTGGCCTGATTGGTTAGGCCGTCTCATTATTCTATGGTTGTGAGATTGAAATCTGTCTGAATCAAAAATCCATTGTGTTTATTCAAAGTGGCCGGACCATGTTAAATACCTCATGGTTGCAATATCCTCCAAAATAATTCATTTGGGTGTAGCTGATCAAATATTAAAAGGGGCCTTCTACTTGGTCCCTGTTTTTTAATTACTAAGATCCCCCACCTAGGAGTTCCCTTTAACTGGTAGAGCTCATTTCTGGGCAAGGTACAGGAATTGCTCAAACCGAGAGTTATACATAAAACTAATAATTACTATTTTGCAATAAAAGATTTTCCCGCAAATTATTTAAGGATATTACTATATTATTATTTAAAAAACATTTTAAAATGTAAGCGCCGAATATGAATAAAAATGTTAGGAAATTAGATGTGACATGATACAGTTAAATTTAAAGTTGCCCCGCGCGCTGGACACCGGACAAAAATTGTATTCAAGTAAAGAAACGTTTTTTGAAGCAGAAGAAAAGCAGGTTAATAATATTTTTTGCAAAAATCTTAGTATTTGTATGTTCGAAATGGTAAAATAAGAAAGGATTCTTATTAATGAATGAAGACTAGTTTAGAGTCACGTATGCATTTACTTTAAATAGTTTTATGGATAAGTATTCATCGAATTTTAGAATATTTCAAAATAATGTCTCACAGCTTTTTAGGGGGTGTCATCACTTGTTTTAGCTGTAAATATTCCATAGTTTTCCCGTGAAAGGTAACATGTGTGTGTCCAAATATCTTTCGACTGTTGAACTGTTTGCTGCTGATTATCAAAATATTTTTTATTCGAAGTATGTTTGTGATTATCTATTGAAGAGAAATTTATAATAGATAATGGCAACAAAAGACACATTATGCATATATTCATACGGAGGTTAATCTTTCTGAATTTGGTTGAATCCATTTTGTCCATTTCTGCAGTACGATTTTTTTCAAAGTGATAAATTTCACATTTTTTAGTAAAAGTTTAAATAATATTTTAAAAATAAATTTAAACAACTATATTCACAAAATATTTATGTTATACGTTATTATTTTATGAGAATATAGTAATAATCTAATTGCTTCTAAAAATTCAGGCGTTATTGAGATTTGCAAAGACAGACAACAGTGTCCTAAAGAGATATTAACTCAAGTAAATTTTCAAAATGGGAAAAAGAAGCAGTTTTATCTATTCATACGAATTCATTTACAAAGAAGGAACAGAAAAATTATTGAAAACGACTAATATTATTGTCGAATATTTAATTTTGGGCAGTGTTTTTCATATTCAAAAGTCATTTTTTTTGCACACGAGAGTTAAATAGATTAGGGCTTGCAGTTTAAAATACGATTTTGAATTACTACAAACATCCAAGCACAAGGTGGGATTCGATCCCAAAAAGTAAAAGTGCTAATCATTTGACTACCAGTTTGACATATAATTTATGGGACACTGATATAAAGTGTTTATGAAGATAAATTTAAAGCCTCATTAATGTTGGGACTAGGAAAGAAGAGAAAATAAGTATTTCTTCAAATAATTAGTATTGAATTCATAGTTTTAAGCTTTCAGTATTCATCAAGGGTAATTTCTATAAAGTTTAGTTGTTAAAAAGAATTTATCTTAGAACATACCATTATTTGTGTTAAATTTGTATCTTTCAATATGTCTATGGTAAAGATACATCTATTGCCGTTTAAGACTTAGTTTTGCTCAAGTGTTTTGGTATACTGAGAAAAAATTTGAAAAAACTTCCAGATCAGTTAAACAATGGTATATGTAAAAATTCTAATTGTATGGAAAATAAAGTTATAAAAGAGAATCTTGAAAAAATAGAAAGTGTAACTGTAAAATTTAACTGTAATAAAAAGCTAAAAATATTATTTGAAAATTTAAAAAAATGATATATATTCTAAAATTAAATACATAAATTTGTATAAAATCTATAAGCAGAAATAATTTAAAAATAAAAATTCCGAATTCTGATTAATTTGAATCTTTCATAAATTTTATGAGTGCAGATATCTTTGTCATTAAGGATTCAGTTTTTTCTACCTACTGTAATGTATTTAATTCTATTTTCTTGAATGAATTTACATTTTGATAAACAAAAAATACTTTTTTTAATCTAATTTTATGCAAACTAAGGAGTTATTAAAATTTTTTTTAAATACTTAATCTTTCAATTCGAAAAGCATACTTTTTGTTTTGAAAATACCTTAATAAAAAATCCCTAAGTAATCATAAATAATCTTTTTTACGATTATTTAAGAATTTGATATTTTCCTATTTTAAAAAATGAAGAAAAAATTCCCATGTTTATCAAACTATATAATGTTCATATAATTAAAGCAATATTTTTGGCAAACTCTAAAAATTAAAATTTTTTATGGAAATACCTTTAAAAAATTAAAATATTTACAATTAAGAAAGCATTTAAATGCAATATTTATGAATTATTCATTTATATTTCACAAAGTACAACTATTTTAAAAATTTAAATGAGATACACGTATAAGTAATTAAATTTAATGAAAGAAGAATTTTCAATATATTTATCGGTTTTGAAGTTTGTCTTCAGATTTGAATTCTTTAGCAACATAATTAAATTGCTTTGTTTCAGAAAAGTTTAATGAAAACTGAGTCATACTAGCAATAATGAACAATACGTAATTTATTTCTTATATTTTTAATCTAATACACACCATAAAACTATGAATATTTAATTTGATAGGAGACCTTCTATATTGATAAGTATTAATAAATGAATGGAAAGTAATTTTGCTTATTAGATAATTTAATAAGCAAAATTGCTTTCCTTTAACGATGTTATAATCAGTAAACCATCGTTCTCCTTTATTTTCTAATTGCGAAAATATATTGCAATGATTGTTTAGTTCTCAGAACAAAGAATCTTTAATATCTCCAAGTAAATTTAGAAAGATAGTAAAATTAATATTTGCAGTTGTTCATTTATTTACCAGACTCAATATCAACATTTAGCTATGCAGCCTAGTGTGAAATTCTTAATTTCACGAAAAATGTATAGATTTCATCGTTAAATGTGAAAGAAAAGTATATTTAAGTACATTTTATCCTTGATCGTTCTAATATGTCACAAGAAATTAATTGAAGTATTATTTACTTATTCATGAGTTTATTTCTCAACCTCATATAAAAAATTTTTTTAATATGAAAAATAATAATTAAAAATTCACCAGGAAATATATTTTCCCATTCCATTACTAAAATGAAATTATTTAATTAATTCTATGAAAGTCCAGCAAGCTGAATAGAAAATCAGATCATTATCATACTGGGATAAGCAAATCAAATTTGAGCTGTATTTTATTGCCAGATCAGCATGCATCATAGCCAACGGAAACTATAAAATAATTTCATAGATTGGTTACTTTTAATATGTTGAGTAACAATTGTTGTACATTTTGATTTTATAATTGACCTTTTTTATCAGAATTTATGATTGATATATACTTCCAATAATAATGATATATACTTCCAAATTTTACTTTCTAATGATATTCTTTTGCGATTAACACCTCTTTAATATAAGGTAATCCACATGTACCTTTTAAGCTTTGAAATTGTTGAAACATCTAAAATCTATTTTTGAACGAAAGTTTGCTGCTTTAGTTTCATGAACTTTATGTATAATTCAGCAAATAAGTATTGATATAGTTATTATAACTAAGTAACTTTAGGTAAATGAAAAATATGGCTCAAAAGAGGTTTACTATTAACCATAATGACTTGGTTAGCTAATATTTAAACTAGAGAATCGTTAAGTGAATCCTCGGCACAGATGCTGTATAATCCATGATTCCAAATACTGAATTTTTTTGGCGATGGAGAAATGTTGCCAAGATGACGTTACGTGTCGTGCGCGATGACGTAAATACTAGGGTTACCAAAATAGAATTTTCTGCATAATTCTTATAGGTCTCCATATGTATGGCGTAAACAAGGTTGCCAGATACATAAGAAAATCCGCCAAAAAACCACCACTCTCAGAATTTGGCATCATGGACTATACGGCACCTGTGTCGCGCGAATCCTCATACTTTCAAAGAATTTTTTTTCCTTCTCCTGAAGCATTATAAGAAAAAATCCTACTTTTATGGTAAAAAATAATTGTTTCTTCAAAAATACCCAAGCATAATTATTAACAATAACTTTTAAAAATAAGTGAAAAATTTAAAATATTATTGAAATTTCTATGATACGATTTTCAGAAAAAAATGTCACCAAGCCATTTTCAGAATACTTACGTCTTAGTATTATTATGCATGCATAGTTTTAAACATAATATTATTGCTTGTCAAGAAAATGTTTGCATTTTATAAAGCATTTGACAACTATAATTTGGTGATTCTATCATATTCTGTGGCTCATTTATAAAGTGTATATCTATCAAATGTTTTGATTTACAGAAATCATTCTGGAATACATACATTTAATTTAAGCATTTTTGAAGAGAAAAATTATATTTGGTATTGAATCTTACTATTTTATTAAATTATAGATTATGTCATACTTTAAAAGTAAAATTAAATTAATTAATTTAATTTATGATAATTTAAAATTCATTTCATGTAGATCAATACTGTAAATTTACCCTATTTTGTATCAGAATTACCTTGAAGAATGAAGAAATTTCTGTTCTTTTTAATTATATGAAATTATTCTGGTACATTCATGCATTTCGCATCTACAGATATAGATATATATAAAATGTAATGTAAAAACAAAAAAAAATTATTTTTTATGTATTGAAAACTTCCCGTTATAATTTGATTCCAAAATATTTTTATTCAGATACAATTATTAAGCACATAAATGCATTTTGAGTTTCAACCGATATGTTTTAGTTTGAATTTGAGGTGGTAAAATTCTTGAATTTTGGGCAATAATTCCCATCTGATTACTTTTTAGACTTGTCAACAGGTGGGTCAATTGAAATTTAATACAAAATTGTTCGATGTTAAGTTCTGAAGCCTTATAAGCATCTTACAAAATCATTTTATTTCGGAATCAACAAAAAACTGTGCAGGTGTTGAGCTAAATAAATACAAGTAATAACTAACTGGCATCAATAATTTTGATTTTTTTAGATTAAATATGAGGCAGAAATGCAGTCCAGTGACCTTATTGATAATTTAGTTGATGAATCATAAATACAATGAAAATATTATACAATAAATGTAACAAATTTTTACAATAAACGGAGAAAAAGAACAATCCAACAACTTAATTAAGAAAATTAATTTATATTTTATCTATTTATTTTTATTATAATAGACATTGCTATAAAAACAGTTTGATTTCTTATATAATATGTGTATGGTTCTTAACAAATATATTTGTAACCATTAAAAAATATAATACGAGTTCATCATTTTCGAATTATATTTTTTATAACAAATCATTTAAGATAAATATACATTCTAGAACTAATAGTTATTAGCATTTAAGATAAAATAATTAGATAAGTTGAACTAGATTTATATAATATATGATGAAATTTTTTTATCTTTAAGTGAAACTAATAAATGTACAACCCTTATATGTTTTGGTGATATTTAGGAAGTATATGGAATATTAGATTGAAAATATTTTTAACGTTTTAGATGATATGGAAATAAATGTGCTTAGCTTTATTCATTTTCAAAGATTCATGAGAAAGTTTTTAAAAAATATTATTTAATTTCATTTAAAATAGGAAATAAATACACTCGTGACGATACAAAAAACCTCACATTGATGGAACACTACTAATTATACCTATGATTGCAAATGTAACACTCTTCAAGATAAGAATTGTTTACATTTTGGGCAGGAAAGATTCTCGCTTCTCTTAAGAAACCATAATAGTATAAATTAGCTACTAACTACCACAATAGTATAAATTAGCTACTAATGGAACATTATTAATTATGCCTATGCTTGCAAGTGTAACACTGTTCAAGATAAGAATGGTTTACATTTCGGGCAGGCAAAATTCACGCTTCCTATAAGAAACAACAATGGTATAAATTAGCTTGAGAGTTATCTCTCACTCTTTTAGCTGATTACAAATGTATTATGTTGTCCATAGGTACGTAATGCGATTGAGCTGACATGCTATCCTTCAAATCTCTGCACAAAATCAGCAACGAGTTATCTGATAGAGAATATTTTAGTACGTCAATAATTTAGTATGAATATATGGCTGTGATATATATATCACAAATGTGGTCTACGATTCAGTTAAAAGAGAACAAATTTTTAAACAACTGTAGATTTAGTAACATGCAAATTTTTTAATTAACTTTCATGTGAGAAACAAAATTAAAATTGAAAAACTGTGTTTTTAAATATTCAAGATAAATAATGTCATTTGAAACTTTAGGAAATGTATGTTGGAAAACTAACATCGATTATATCTCCATATTAATTTGTAAGAAATTAGTTAAATATTTTGTGACAGTAACATACAATGTTTTCCAAACCCCTGAGACATTTCTAATGCAAAGAGTAAAAATATTGTCTTTAAATCAATCGAATATGACAGTTACAGAATACAAAGTGTCAGAAAGGTATTCACATAAGGAAAAAAAATTGTGTATTTTGATAATCATTGCATAAACTCAACTTGTTCGATGATTTGTTTTCATGCGACATCCTTGATGACGAGTTTGAGTACTATCTTACTGGAGAATGGTCCTCTTTTGAGTAATGCAATAAGAACACAACGCAGATTAAAGCCAAATATCAAGAACATATACTTATTGGAAATCTTAGCTTATTTTTCCTGAAATTTCAATAGAGTGCGTTTAAAAGACATAGACAAAGGCATTGACATAGCTCCCTAAATATCACTTTCATCGAGCCTGTGAAAAAAGGATTGAATCATTGTTCAAATAAGGTTTCCAAGCATAATCATTTAAAGCAGGAACACCATTTTAATTGACTGTAACAGCTTACAGCAATAAATCTAGATTCAAGTAAAACTTCAATGGAGGTCGTTACAACTTTTATTTTGGAATGCAATTTCAAAACAAAATAACATTTTACTATCAATTTCATAATATTATTTTGGATTTAAGTTGCAAAATGTACTTTGCATTCAATCACAAATTAACACTTTGTGAATGATATCAATAAATCACATTCGAAGAAAATGTTTAACTTCCTAATGCTATAAAAAAAGTTTGTATTTCCAAATTATTAAAAATATACCATTCTGTAATATCGTATTTGGTAAAATTTTGTTATATTTGTTTTTCAATTAACATAAATTTGTAATTTTTAGAGTTATAGCTTCTACTTTAAAAATAATACTCTTTGGTTTTAATATTTTTTTTCGTGCTACTTAAGAAATATTTCTTATTACTTAAGCAATTTCAGAAATTCTTAGGTTTATCAAATATACTTAAAAATTGTTTTTAACTTAAGAATAAAAATATATTTAAATACGTTTTATCTCTTACCAAAATCACAACATTTAAATCTATCTTTAATTAATTTTTTCATACTGCAATAAATTAAGTATATTTTTAATTTCTGCGATAATTTGCTCTGAAATGAAATATTATTTAAAATATAGAGTAACTTTTGGCTCATAATTCATATGATTGTACCAATTATTATAATTTATCAGACATAAAGTATCATTTTACACATCATGATATAAAAAAAAATCAACCAGGCTTGCTTATTTCTTCGTTCAGTTTTCAACGAAGGAATTCGCCTTAGAATTTATGATGAGTTCACCCTACAAAAAGCAGACTTCGAAAAGTAATTTAGGATCACGACTGTTCTATAACAGGGTAAAAATATAACAAAGAAAAAAGTATCCGGTATTACTGACATGGAAAATAAACTTACGCGTTTCTAAACTGGTAGCTAAAGGATATTTCTTTGAAGAAAAAATGTATAATATAGTATGCAGATTTTTTCTCTTATTCACCTCGGTGAAAAGCTTTTCTTTAATTACGTGTTGAAAGAATGTGGTGAATTTCCGTGTTTTTTAAAAGAGTAAAAGTCTTGTTAACTTCAAAATTAAGATACCGCAATTTTTCTTTTTTTTTTCTGATAATGGCCTTAGGTAAAAAGTTTATATCTTATCAACGTTGTTTGAAACTTAATTATAGATTAACAAATTTTGTTATGTTTTGTAAATTTTTCATAGTAAATGCTTAAAGTATGGTATAAAGAAATTAAATATGAAAGAAGTAAAGCAAGAAATGTATCAAAATGCAATGTTAAAAAATGTTATTTTAAGAATTAAGCTGTATTTAATTTGTAATTAATTTAAATTTGTTTTAATTTATTCCTACAGATTGGGGACGAAATTAATGACATGAAGGATTTTCTAATAAAAAGAATGGGAAAAGAAGTCTAAATTGGTACAAATGATTGTAAAAAAATCACTAAAATTTAACAGCATTCAAAAAAATAAGCAAAATTTGTTAACGATTTAATTTTAGTAACAAAAAACAAATTTAAAGAAAAATTAGTCTTAAATATATCTGGACAGAAGACTGAAACACATATGAAATTGACTGGGAAAGGTAAATTAGACATCAAAAGGGAATATGATGATTTTTAACTGCTATACGGAATTAACACTACCTACACAAGCAGAATTGAATGTTGTTAACAAGATATTGATATTGAGTTGTTAACAAGATTGATATTGAGTTATTAACAAGATATTGAACACTCGCAGTCTACTGCTGTTGTAGCATGAATAGTAGCTCCGAAGTTGCTGCTCGATGCTCGTGCTGCATTGTTAAGTATTTCAGAAGCTATGTGTGCTCAGTTATTTTGAAATCCGGACACTTCACTAGCCCACGGCTGTTTGAAGCATCATTCATTTTCATTGAACTATTTATTAAAGTAAGTATTATTTTCATTAAAGTAGTTCATTAAAGTTTAATTAAAATATATCTTAAATTTTAATTAAACTAAAATATCCTAAATAAATACATTACTATATGTCCCAAATAAATACTATATAGTAATGAAAATTAAATATATTTATTTTAGTTTCATGGAAGAAATGTTTTATTTATTTTATATTCTACATTGATACTATATTTTAATTTAGAACTTTGTTATTTACTGTATTTCTAATAAAAAATTTCTACCGAACATTTTTCTGTTTCTCAGCATTTTCAAGGCAGAAAATATCCGACATCAAATTGTTGTAACCAAGTTCTTAAACCATCAAGCAAAACAAATAACACAAGTTATTTTTAAAAAGTGATGGGTACTTCTAAGACACTTATGTACTTTCTTGCAAATATATTTAGTGCTGTAATATTTAATCATCAGTACAATCGATTTTTTGTAATCCCTTCTTATACTTTAAAGTGTACAATTGGGTTATTTAATGCTATCTTGTGTTTTGCATTTGGAATTTTTCTGGCATTTTTACGAGATACCTTAAGATATCTAGCATGAAAATTTGCTTACTAAAATAAACTAAATGATATATGCACTTAAATATCTAAATAACTTCATCAAAATTATTAGAACAGTTACAACTACGACATTTTTAAAATTTAATCAATTTTACATATTATTATATCATATTTTTATATTATAACAATGTAATTTTTTATTATTAAAATTAAAAAAAATTGTCGAACATCCGAAATTGATAATCATGTGATGGATATAATTTTTATGAATAACTTAGATAATATAGTTTTTATTGCATTGACAGCATTGTTTTCAGAGAATTATTTATTTTTATGACTTTTGCGCTGCTTCATATTAAACAATATTTGCTATTAAATCAAAATTATATAAAGGCAATCTAATTTAATTATGCAGTTTACCGTTTCATAATTTAATAAGCGGATTAAATTACACAGTCAATTAGTTATATTTAAACATTAAACGTCTAATTATAAAATAAATTTACCATTAATAAAAGATAAGTAAATGTTTTGATTTTCATAAGAATAATCTGAATCCTTAAATTTTTTGGTGAAATAAATCTTATCTTCTTTTGTATATTAAGATTCAACTATGTTCAATAATGTGGAATGAATTTCAGTCGATATATTTTTAGAAGTTGGATTGATTATTAGAGAGAGAAGAAAGTTCTTTTGGATTTAGTGAGCACAGGTGAAAAAACTTCTAGTTTCTCTTGGGGGAGTCATAATATTTATTTCACTTTATTTCAATATTTTTTCTTAAAGAAAGATGTATATCCAACATAGAATATTATTTAATAATTACTTTCTCAGTTATAACTCGACAAAAATAATATGTCATTATACAACTAACTTCGATACTCTCTCGATAACTTCGATATACGAAAATTGAGGAATTATTTGTCATTATATTGATGTATTAACATCTAAAATTTGATTTTATATTACATGAACCTTCCACAGCCAAAGTAGTATGATTTTTTATCCACTACAATATTATGAAACTGTATTTATATAGCGTACAATTGTTTGTTCCAGATTTATTAATCATTGAATAATAAATCTTGCATATTTTCAATCCTGCTTTACATTTAAGAATTAAAGCATGAATTAATTCGATACAACTTAATAATTATAAATGCAACTCAAATAAGCTATTTTAAAGTATCAAAAATTAACTGTCTCAAGTCAGTAAAATCTGTTAATATTCATCGAGAAAACTTAAACGCCAATAAACAAACCAAATTAACAATTAAAAAACTTCTAAATATCCTACAAAGATATTTATCTAGCAGAATAGCAACTTCCAGCTGTCATTGTTTAATAATGAAAAGGAATAACCTATGTGTCTCTTCAAAATCCTTCCAATGATATTATTTAGTGTTATTTTAAGGGTTTTAAGCACACGGTGTATGCATGTGCACTTATCTTATTAACAACAGTCAAAAGTAATTCCAGTTATTTGGAATATCTCTGGCTATTTATATATTGGTTATTTGGATACTTTTATAATATTTTTATTACAAAATTGTCATGTAACAAATTGATAAAACAATTTTCTAATGTAATACCAAGAAATGATTTAATTACAAAAAAATTTCACAAATTACATGTTTCAATATTATTTCACTTAAATTATATAGGAAACACATTTAAGAATATTTTTACTACTTTATAAGTAACTTTTTTAAAACTTGAAATTATGGTTAGAAATAAAAGTTTTCTAATATTTCTCTAAACCTATGGTAAAATTGATGACTTAAAGATGGTACTAAAATTTAAAAACTTTATTATATATATATATATATATATATATATATATATATATATATATATATATATATATATATATATATATATATATATATATATATATATATATATATATATATATATATATATATATATATATATATATATATATATATATATATACAATAAAATCCGAATTTTATATACAGTTAAATAATAATTAAAATGTAATAAGAATTTTAAATTTATCGTGATTTGTATTAGACGAAAAAATATTAATTTGATTAAAATTCATACTGATGCTTCTAAATCAGTTTAGAATAATTTAAGAGTTTCATTTTCATTATAGCTTTTGATGTAATTTTAATTATGTGCATCTATTCTATAAAATATATAGTTTTAATAATGACATAGAGTTATAAAAATTTTAATGCACTAATAAAATAAAAATGTACTGAAAGAAATGTTTTCTAAAATTATTAGTTATTTTCAATTATGCTTTATTTACATATTGAATTTCGTTCTTTAAAAACACTAATGACTAAAATAGGAGAAAATATTAAAATATTTAAAGAAGCAAAACATTAAAAAATAAGATCAGAATCTAAATTTATAATTAATTCTTAACTTCAAACATTTAAATAAATTATCACATTTTAACTCAATGCCTTAATTAATTATGATTAACATGTGCATAGATACATACATGAGTACATATACAATATATATGTCTTTATATAAACTCTGTTTCGATATTTTTATTTCAATTTTTTAATCCTTGTTTTTCATAAAGACTTGTCTGAATTATTAATTAACTTATTCATAGTGCATGAAATTACATTTTTATGCAACATTTATTATGAATAAAGATTTCAAAATTTGTGAAATATATTTGAATTGTAAAATTACAGTCATGTTCAACACTTCCCTTTACTTATTAATTAAAAATAAAAACTACATTTTAAATCTTTTTCATAAAGTATTTTATGCTGTAAATTTATTGAAGTTTCATTTTAATAAGGTCTAAGAACAAAATCTTTTATATAATTTTGAATAATATGAAAATTATTTCCTAATTTTCCACTTATAAAATTTAAAAATGCAATGAAGCAAATCACTGGATTTAATGCCCGACAATAATAATTTTTTATTATTATTAAAAGGAAAAAAAATCCTAAGCCACGATATTAAAATAGTCATACAATTTAAGTTACATTTTGCATAACATGTTTCAATCATGACAATAAGAGATAGATGTTTCTTCTAGAGATTTCTTCATTGAAGTAAAAACAGAACATACATTATGTGTCTAGAGCAATAGGAATCATTTAAGCAGAAATATAATAAATTTGTGCTTAAAAAAGGCATTTTAAAAATTTTATAAACTTAGATTTTGAAGATAAAATTTTTTGAGATAATTTAAAATTACGACTCTTATGAATGTGATACAATCAAAAAGGTACATGAAATTTATAAAGTTCATCAGCAATTATTAAGATTTCAGTGTGTGCTTGTATTTAATTCGATATATATTTTAATTTATTTATTTTTATTACAAACTATTGTTATTTAAAAGTTTATTAATTATAAGTTTAATACAAATTGTTATTAACCACATGAAGGTCATAAGATAATTTTTATAACAGATTTCTTATCGGCAAATAATAGACAAGTTGCAAAGAAAGTGATAAATCCAAATTATAAATAATTTTGTTAAATTCAGTATTTCTTTCTATTTATAACTATGCATTAATAAGTATTTTAAAAAATTTCTGAAACATAAAGTATGTAATAATTATTGGTTTCTCTACAAAATAAGATGTCTCTGCCTGGAAAAAAAGAATACGCAATACCCTTTTTTTGTTGAGTAATTTTATCAATCCTTTTATTTTCAGAAAGGTGCAATATTTTTATGATGATTGCCTAATATCTCTAAATTTGTGATGTTTCGTAAAATAGTTTTTATTCATAAATATTTTAAGATTTAAAGTAGGAAATAAATTTGTGTACTATATATATAATGTTCGATTTAATAATATTTCATAAGGTACTTGAATGATAAAGTATATTTGAATATATCTGTGTAAAACATATAGCTCTCAGATAATAATACCAAAATGTATTTATCAGTTTAAGAAAAAGATTTTATATAACTTTCTCTCCTCTTTTTATAGCAGGATCAAATAACACATAATATAAAGGTATAATGAGGAAGAAAATATCATTAAAATAAATACTTCGCTATGCTATATTATTTGAACTAAATTATAATGAGTTTCCTTAATTTTTTTAATTAATATAAAAATACAAACTTAAATACAATTCAAAATTCTTTGATACTTCACCTTGGTTTTTTTAACAACCTCTTCTCTCCATTAAAATCTTAACGTCAAAGTCACGCTTCTCCTATCAGTTGCCATTTAAATGCATGTCACAAGTCAGAATTTATTATTTTTAACTCCTTAATACTCCGTTTCCATAGATACATGATTTAAATTCGTTGACTTTGATACACTGGTTTAAACGAAACAAACTTCAGAAATACTTTCACTTCTAATTGTAGAAATAAAGAAGGAAGCAACTAGATTATTGAGACGCATACTCACTTATGTAAGTTATGTGGTTACATCAACGAGGATTATATTCTCTTAAAATGTTGCTATCTACTTTGACATCGAGCAGGCTTTCAAGAAGATTTATCTTCCACTTGTGTGGGGTTTGACGGAAATTAGTTTTGTTTTTACTCTTTTCACTAGATAAATATTTAAATTTTAAAGGTTGCTGTTTTAGGTGGTTCACCACACTAGAAAGATGCATAAAGTTATATTAAAATTCGTTATTGCTGATTTTTCTTTCAGTAAAAACGAAATGTTTTGAAATTTTAGGTTTTTTTTTAAAAAAAATAAAGCTACAGAAAATTTTTTATTGTTTTCTACATTAAAGTATTGCATTCCTAAAGTAGCTCACAATTTCTAATTTAATACATGAGTTTCTATTTTTAATATGTTTTACTGAAAACAGAAAAAAGTAATACTAAAATAATGTTTTGAAAAGGAATTACAATATGCTTACTTCGTTTTAAAGTACTTTAATAGATTAATCATTTATCCTCAAACCATAGCTAATTTTAAAATTTTATTTTTATTATTATATTTAAAAGCTGTATTCTTTCTCAATAATAGTTCCCTTTAAAAAAGAAATTAGATTCTGTTGTTTAATAACGAGGTATCCAATGAAATACGAAGTATTTAAATGCATCAGTGTTAGCTGAAGTTTAGAACTTTATTTAGTTATTGATAATAAACGTATTATATGAAAATTAAAATGAATATGAATTTTATTGATTGATTGAAAAACTAAAATGACTAAATTATGTGAAATAAAGTTAAGGGTAAACTATGTTCCAAGATAAAAATGTTCGAATTTAGCAAAAAAAAAAAAAAAAAAAAAAAACACAGTATTATATTTTATTTAAATATCATACAAAAGTAGTTTTATTGAATAAAATGTGAAAGTGTATGCATGACTGATTATAACTTAATATAAAAGGTAATCGATATTATATTCACATTATATTTTAGTTAGAGTATTAAAAGTGGCAAGTTTTAACTAAAAATCAATCAGGTAAGTAATTTATTTATTGTTTCTTATATTTATATAATGATTTCAGTGGAAACAATTAAGAAATAATTATTTTTCATACATCACATATTTTAGTAAAATTATAAATTATAAGAAATTTCAACATTTTTAAAATGCACTTATATCAATACTATGAAGATAAAATAGAGTATCAAAAATAACACATATTATTGCAAATTTGATTTTCACAGCTATTTTTGATGTTTAATTACCATTGCTGATAATTAAGGTTTCTGAAAAAATAAATAAATTATGAAGTTATAGAGTATAAAATACTTTTCGTCCATATATATATATATATATATATATATATATATATATATATATATATATATATATATATATATATATATATATATATATATATATATATTTATATATATTATAACATATTTGAAAATAATATATTCTTGTATAAATGTCGTAATAATATATAATTCTTAAAAACTTATACGAATAAAATATAAATAAATGGTGATATTTTTATAATTACAAATTACTGAAGAAACAAAATAATGGAAGCAGTAATATTTTTAAAGTTAAAAATTTTAACCAATGCATTTAAAGCGACAAATTTTTATTGCAGAAAATGAGTTCTCTTTAAATGAGTAACAAAAAATAATAATGAGGTTAGCTTCATCATAAATAATAAAAACGAATCTTAAATTATTTTTATTATAAGAAATTTTCTGTCCCCTGCAGAATTGTGCAAAACTAATGTGAAGATATTATACCCATTCAAAGTAAAAACTCCTCATAAATTAAAGTTAACATTGCTTTTTCCGAAAAGAAAGTTAAATTGTTGCAAATACTTCTGAAAGATTTTTCATGAACGTCTTTATCAAGTCTATTAAATTTTATGTCCAACCAATTTATGGCTTACTAAATAGTTAAAAATTAAGAAAACAGCTTTCTTTGATAGCTAATTTATTTTTGCGGTGGCTTTATTAAAGTCTGCTTTGAATTTGCTGTCTAATATTTTAAAACTGCTTTTTAAAAGTTTTCTGACAAGTCAAACTTAACTGTTAATTTTTGGAGTTATTAATTTTTCTTAAAACCACATATCTATTCAGAATATGAAATTTTTTGTGCAATTTTTTTATATAAAAATCAAGATTATCATTGCTGAATTAGGATTAGAATATTATCCTGTAAATTTAATTAAATTAAATTTATTGTACTTACAAAAGAAAATGATAATTTTCATTTTTCAAATTCAATTTAAATTCATAATATTTCCTTTAATATGCAAATATGCTCTAATAAATCATAAGTTTATCATAAAGTAGTTTAAAAAGTTTACCTTTATATTCAATTTCAAAATATCAATTAAATTTAATTTACTATTGAATAAATGTAAGTAAAAACAAAATATCATAAAAATGATAACATATTTACTTTATGGAGAATATGTTAACCAATATCGGCATTGAAATGTTTCTATATTTAAAAAAATCAAACAAAAAATGTAAAATCTAAATCATACTTATCAAAGAGTTATTTCCTCCATTTTCTATAGTTTGCTTATATATTTTTTTCTACAGTTTCTTTTATTGTTTTTACATATACCTGAATGATTTTCCATAGTGTAAAAATTATTTTTGGAATTTAGAACAATAAAAAGTTATCATAATAATCATTTTAAACTTATTTATATTGATATGTTTATCGATGTAATTAATAATATAATTCAATATTATGTTTATTAAACTAAGGTATCTTGAAAATTTAAAAATATTATTATGGGTTATTTTATTACATCATGTATTTTCAGACCTATAGTGATAAAATCTCTAATTTTTAAGCAATTTAAAACTAATTTAAACTTTTAATTTTTAATCAATATAAATTTAAATGAAAAGAAAATTTTAGTAACGTAAAATATACCAAACTTCAAATCAATTTTTTCTTTTTATAAGACTTCATTAAATAAACAGTTGCCAAAATATATCTTCATAAGGACATGCAGAAATTTTGGAGGTAAAGAAAAGAAAAGTAGTGTCGACAGTTTGAGACGTATTGGAAATACTCAAACGAAATTGAAATTTTTATTTAATAAAATCGTAATTATATACTGTTTTCAAGAACTGGATGGAATATGGGTGAAAAGGGAATTTACATTGAAATTTCACTCATCTGAGGTATTCCAACTGTATTTGATAGACTGTTTTTCATTTTTCACGACCTATTTTCCTTGTAAAAATTTGTGAATTCCAAAGGAAATTTAAAAATAGAGCATGTAATGAAATCTTACACATTTTAATAAAACTGAATGAAATTTAACACGAATATTCTTTATCAACATGTGTGAAGAAAAGTATAGTTAATGTCTTTTCCAAGATAAATTGTATTGATTCCCGTGAATTTTGAAGTTAGTATTTCTTATCACTTTCAAGTGTTAACTGGGCTGTAAAAAGGTGTCTTGTTACCACATAAAGAAAAATGACATTAAGTGTGTATATAATTTACAATTAAATATCTGTTGATAGGTTATAAGTAAAATTTATTAGATTGAAGAATTAATTACCTTTATAAAAAGTTCTTTGTTTTTTTTCCATAAGAAAAATGGCTTAAGAAAAAACATGTCTGATTTACAATTCAAAAACATTGGAGCAATTAACTTGAGTTTTGAAATATATGTTAATGAATATTATAAAAGACTTATTATAATAAAATGTGTATCTCTCTTAAAAGTACGTAGATTAAAAACATAAAACAATTCCATACGTTAGACGAGCCCATATAAATTTTATTATATATGTTCCTTATTATTACGATATATTAAAACATCTTACATCAAATCGATATACTTAGCGAAGACGAAATATATTGATAATGAGGTATATAAAGCAAATTGGAAACCATTTAAATTAGACATTCTTTATATGTGATAAAAATGCTTTATACTGGTAATGATTAGTTTTCCAGTTTTTAACAATCAATATAATTTAAATAAAAATTCTTCAGAAATCGAAATGCCATTATTCAAATATCGAATTTTAAATCAGAATAACTAATACAAATATTTTTGAATTTTAATATATTGTATTAAAGATATTGACATAATGCAATATAATTAAAAAATCATAATGTATTGTTATGACACGATTCCATTTCCAAATTTCAATCAATCGAAGTCAATAAACACAGCTAAGATACATAACAATTTTTAAATCACATTCAGTTGAAGGGGTTTGCATTTGAGGTAGTACCCTCCCCTACAAATGGATATATTCAGCATCAATGGAAAAAAAAGGATTTAAGGATATTCAGGTGCATGGACCTTTGACAGGATCAAATGCTGAACCAATTACCTTTTAGAAACAAGGTACAACATCCTTTCGAACTTAACAACTAATGTGACCGTATTGAAAATGGAAAATTTAGTTAAGTTTCACTAACTGCAAATTGCAGTTTTTTTGCAAACAAAAATTTATTTTAATCAAGATTCTTTATGGCTTAAAGAAAAGTAAGGGCTTTTCAAAAAAAATTTTAAGATTACGAAACGTGAAAACTAATGCTAATTTGTAGAAAAATGAAAAGTATTTGCGGGAGATAAACAATATCGATAAATTGAATCGTATAACGTTAAGTCGTTTATTAAACATTCAATGCATTGAGTAAAGATATTTTCCTGTAAATAAGAATATTAAGATGACAAACTAGTTGTGAAGTTGCTGGAGTTAGAGTTATAGCTAAGGAAGAATAGAGAAGAGAGAAATCAAGATTTAAAAAGTGACGAGATTATATATATATATATATATATATATATATATATATATATATATATATATATATATATATATATATAATATATATATATATATATATATATATATATATATATATATATATATATATATATATATATATATATATATATATTTATATGAGAATTGTTTCTCAGATGAAGAAATATTTTGAGAAAGTTATATCGGAAGAAAGAGACATATAGAGACATATATAAAATTTTATTTTACCATCATAATATATACTCTAGAAGAATTATATAATTAGCAATTTAAAAATTGTGCAATGGCAAATCAAATATTGTTTTTTTAAATTGTGTACTTCTGTTAATCATACTTTATTTTACTTTATTTTTAATTGAAAACATGGAAATAAATGTTCACTGGACATTGAAATATTTTGAATATTTGAAATGAATGTTTTTTATATTTTTAACTCTTGTTTAATTTAATGACACTTTAGATTTCATATGTGCATTTTATGTATTTTCAAAACTTTAAACCATTATTAAAAGGTAAATGTAACGAGAGATGTAGAGATAAGTCTATGCATGAGCTGTTTTAAGATTATTATCAATTACAACTGAAAATATTTTTATGTGGAAGAATAAACACACAAAGATTAACATAAGAACAAAAGGAAAGTAATAAGAAAATAGAGTTATCAAATTTAGTTGTCAACGTAATTAAAGTACACAGCTTTGTTAATGGCAATCGATAACAAATAAATGTTAATAGCATTTCGATAACAAATAAAATTCATAAGGTGTTTGTCATTAATGAATGTTGATAACGAGAAATAAGGGAGTAATTATCAAACTAAATTATTTTTTATTATATGAACTTAAAAGCAATCAAAATTCGCAATTTTTTGTGGCGTTTATAAGAGGTATATATTCAACATTTTGATAATATTGTTGTATTTTCGCCATGAAATATTTGCGTTTGTGTGAGATATTAATTTTTGTCAAACTTAACTCAATTTTTTTTAAATTTTTAGTCATTTTTAAAGTTGATTTCATAAAATAATTGATTGGAAGAAAAGTTTAGCAAATTTTAATCAAACAAGTTGGCATTTTTCCATTCAACTGTTCAATTTCTTTCAAAACCTAGCTAAGATTTTAGTTAATCTTTGTTAAATTCTCAAAGTTGTTAAAAATACCCATAAACGAAATATCTTTAAGTTGAAATGCTCTGTGCTAGAAAACTATTAAATTGTTTCCTAAGTATTTCAGAATTTTGAAATGATTCTTTGGTGATCTGTTTGAGAATATTATTGTAATTGTTTATTAATGACTATATCATGTGCCGTTAATATGCAATATAATGTTAAAAATTTTATAAACATAAGTACTGCGCTCATCTATTACAGTAACATTCAGTTTATAAGAGTTTAAAAATTTATTACATTTGAATGAGAATAACTTTCTTCATCAAATAGCCATTTAAAAGTGTTAGTTGTATTTTAATTTTAAATTTCAGTATTGATTTTTATTACAATTTCTGGTAGAAAAATTAGAGCTTGGAAATGTTTCTGTCACCGTTAAATTCTTTTTAATAACTTTTTGCACATTTTATTTTTTTATATTTTGCTTAAACATTCTTATAATTAAAGACACGGATTTTAATAGCAAAATTTTTGGAAACTCCGAGGAATTAAAAACGACTCAAAGGAGCTTCTTATCCTTAAAAAATCTTCCAAATAATAAGGTTGATATTTCTGAAATATCGAAAGCTAAAAATGTGTACTTTTATTAGAAGAAAACATCTTTCAACTTTTTGTGCAACTAATTAAGTATAATTCAAAACAAAAAAGGCAAAAAGATTGGGAAAGTTTTGAATTTAAAATAGAGAAAGTTTCATAATGGGTAATATTTATGACTTCACTTAATATCCAAAAAGCAAAATAAAAGAAGTCTTTATGCAAAGTAAGCATATCAATTTTATTGTCTCATACAAGTGAAATATTTTAATCTATAATGTATTTTTTAATCTAATGCGATTGTGATAAAATTTAAATGTGCATTATTTTTCTGTTGAAACGGAAACATGATTTTAAAATAATCTTCACTAGTCAGAATAGATAAAAACAATATGGGCATAGAAAAGCGAAAAACTAACGTTGGAAAGATTTCGTTTATCTTCGTAAAATACATTTTACGTATAGTCCATTTTTATGTACAAAGTATAAAAATATCAAAACGTTTTTCAAAAAGCAGAAGGGAATATCGTTTTCAACTGAAAATACTATTTTTAAAGGATTGTTTTTTATTTTGAAAAGGAATACTTTGTATATTTATAAAATGTTCAAATTTAAAAATATTTTTAAATGTTTATGTTTCTAATGTTTAACATTTTTTAATTATTTAAGTTTACAATAATAGTAAACTGCATTAAGTACTAATGAAATATCCAAAATAAATAAAATTTATTTTTGAAAATTATATAATTGAATATAAGTATGTTTCTCATATCTTGGTAACATCTTGAAAAAAGTAACACTGATATGATTCACATTTTTTTAATACTTAAAAATCTTATTTTATAATTTTGCAAAAATCAATTTTATACAGAAATTTCTTTACTTTAAATGGTATTATATTATAATAAAATTGATTATAGATTACTAACAAGATTATTATTGTTAATTTACATTAATTATATTGTAACGGTTATTTAAATTATTATATACTTCAAGCCTAGTGGTTAAAGTATCGGATGGAAGGCCGATACCTTAACTTTAGGCTACCACGGCCTATATATATATATATATATATATATAGTATATATATATATATATATATATATATATATATATATATATATATGGTGTAATGAGAGATTTATATGAAATCTAATTTTAACTGAACGAATAAAATTCTACAAATTTATTTCTTCCACAAAAAAATTGCATGCATATATGCAATAGCACCGAAAATGAAAAATCGAAGAAAACATAAGATTAATATTACATCGTTTTATTTTATGAAAGGAATCAAATGTTTATTTGTATAAAAACGCTAATAATGAAATCCTAAATAAATGACAAACAATTATTAAAGAGGAAATAGAAATTAAAATTCTTTATAAAATTCAGAAAAGAAATCTTTTGTATTTTTGTAGATGCTCAACTAAGCTTTATGCATAAAATTGTTATGAAATATTAATTTTCCCAGATATTACTACATAATTTTGTGTCATTACATCAGCTAACTTAATTAATTTATAATAGGGCCAATCAAATAATGAGTATAGAGTTTAATAACACATTTTTTGTGATTTAATTATCAACTTAATTAATTTGTGATCTCAAACGTTAAAAGGAAAAGGAAAGAAACATTAAAATAATCAAGAATTATATATATACATATATTGTTGTTACTTATAACACTTGGACAAGCCAAGCTCGCTATGACTTGGTCAAAGTAATTTGTAATTTAATTCAATAGGGAGCGTCTTTCTTTTTTTTTAATCAGAGCACCATGAAGGTGAAAGTACGACTTTTTGCTCTTTTTTAAATCATCCGATTGATGGAACCACCAGAGGATCCATTCCCTCAATTTTGACATTGATTTGAAGGGGGAGGAAATTTCTCCAGACCATTACACCCATGGTAACTGCTCAACGACCGGCCACAGACTTTCGATTCCACAGATTTAATGAGCACGTATATCGCATGTACTCGGTGGGTCTTTGGCGGCTATGGGAATCGAACCCCGCCCTTCCGGATGGAAGGCCGATACCTTAACCACTAGGCTACCACGGCCTGTATTTATATATGTTATAATGAGAGATTTTATGTGTTTTTATAGTTGTCAATCATCTTGTCAGATAATATTATGTATTAAAAGAAGCATTAGAATAATATATATATATATATATATATATATATATATATATACATATATATATATATATATATATATATATATATATATATATATATATATATATTGTACCGAGCTTCACGGGTTCGTGTCGATTGAGAGTTGAATAAAGCAACCACTTAATGAACACAAGACTTTTATTCGTAAAAATTCCACAAGGTAAACGAAATTCCCGCTGTAACAATCACAGCTACAATTCGTCAGATAGAATAATAAGAAACAGCTTCTAATCACAGGTCTCAAATACCTCAGACAGAGAACAACTAGCAGTCACAACTAATCGCGCGTATTCACTCACTGACTGTCTTCACAAAACTATATTACTATTCCATGTCGGGCTGCGGTATTTATACCTGACTTGGCGGAGAAATCTACCAATTTCGCCAAGGCTCTGGAAGCTTCTAGGCTATCTCGGAAAATATTGGTCCTAGAGCTTAGGTGATGGATGTTTCCAGAAGTATCGATTTCTCGCCAAGTCGCCAAGAATCTCGCCAACCGTCGCCAAGTCGCCAAGAATATCGCCAAATGTCGCCAAGTCGCCAAATCTTTAGGAAATCCGCTTTTAAACTACAACGCGTCTAAATACCGCAATTTTTGCCCAAAATGTGAGAATTTCAGATCTGTCTGAGATATTTTACGACAAATATAATCATTATTTACAAATTTGTAACATTGCCCCCTCTCAAGGACTGCACGTCCCGGGCAGTACAATCCCCTGATAGGAGGCCAAATTTAATATAAAAGAATTTACATTTCAAGAGGATACAGAGCACATTACATACACAAGCAACTAAAAATACAAGAAAATAGAAAAGATTAAAATTATCTATACTATTTACAAACAGACCATGGTCTACTGATTTTTACTCTACATTACGATAAGGAGCTAATCTATCATAATGTACTACCTTTGGTTTTGAAGCAGATGATTTTCTTATACGAACCACGACGTCGTTCAGTCTTTTTAGGACTGTGTAGGGACCTTCCCAGTTGGCTTGCAACTTTGGAGAAAGTCCTTTACGTCGAATCGGGTTCCACAACCAAACTTTGTCACCTTCTTGAAATTCATGTCCCGTCGCTCTTGTGTCATACCTTGTCTTCATTCTTTCGGTCGTCAGGTTGATTCGGTCTCGAGCAAAGTTATGGACATCTTCAAGACGTGCCTGAAGGTCTCGAAGGTATTCCTCTGGCGATGAAGATGTATCCGGTGGACGACCAAACTGAAGATCACAAGGGAGACGAAGTTCGCGACCAAAGAGCATCTGTGAAGGAGTATATCCGGTAGTCTCATGGACAGCACTGCGATATGCAAGCAGAAACAGCGGTAGCTTCAAATCCCAATCTTGCTGATTTCTGGAAACCATAAGTGAGAGATTATTCAAGATGGTTCTGTTAAATCTCTCAACCATGCCGTCCGATTGTGGGTGTAGTGGCGTGGTTTGCGTCTTGTCTATTCCGAGAATTTGACACATTCCTTTAAACACAACAGAGGTGAAATTTGTCCCTTGATCAGAATGGATTTGTAAGGGTGTGCCGAATCTGGAAACCCATTGTTGCACTAGAACCTCGGCTACTGTAGTCGCCTCTTGATCGGGGATTGCAAACGCTTCAGGCCATTTAGTAAAGTAGTCCATGACAACTAGTATGTATTTGTTGCCATTTGAGGATCGTGGTAAAGGACCCAAAATGTCCAATGCTATTCGCTCAAAAGGTGCTCCTACGTTGTACCGCTGCAACCTTCCTCGGCTACGTTTCTTCGGTCCTTTACGTGCCGCACAGTCATCACAAGATTGGCACCATTTCTCTACATCTTGTCTCGTTTTGCTCCAATAGAAGCGTTCTCGAACCTTCTGTAGAGTTTTCATTACTCCAAAGTGGCCTCCAGTTGAACTACTATGCAATTCTTTCAAAACATCTGAAATTCTTGATTTTGGAAGAACAAGCTGCCATTTGAAATTACGTCCATCATCGGACTCCCATTTCCTGTATAAGACACCATTTCTTATATGGAGTGAGTCCCAAAGAGCCCAATATTGCTTAGTAGCAGGACTGTAGGTGGAGATATCCTGCCAACTTGGTCTCATACTAGAAGATTCTTTCAATTCAAGAATTGGACTTATATCTGGGTCTTGTTTTTGGGCTTCCCTAAGTCCTTCATCACTCCATGGGTCTGGTTTTGATGGAGGTGAAACAGTAACTTGGCGTACCGAAGTATTTATCAGCTGATAGTTCTTCTCTACTCTAGAACAATATCGGCAGCTTTCATTACACGGTTTCCTTGATAATGCATCAGTATTTCCATGAAGAGTTTCTTTGCGTTGACGTATTTCCATTTTAGGAATTCCACCATCTTTTGTTTTCGGACAGTATCTACGTACGTGTCCGACTCCACCGCAAGTCCAACACTGAATTTTCGTGTTTCTGCCACCTTTACTCAATTCTAAGCTACGTAATTTTCGCCGCAAATCTTCAATTTGCTTTCTTAGATCATAGTTCGTATCAATAGCAGAAACGGCTCTGATTGAGTGCTGGTCTTTACGCGTGGCCTGCTGGGCAGCCTCTATCTTATGTGCGTAGACTAGGGCAGATCCAATATCTTTGACATCGGCGAGTCTAAGTGTTTTCTGTATCTCCGGATCCCGCACACTATCGATGAAGTAATGGAGGGCCAAATCTTGACGTATTTCAGCTGGGCAGTCCGAAAATGCTAGATGGGAAAGTCGCTGAATATCGGCAGCCAATTCTTGAAGACTTTCACCCGCTTTTTGATAGCGGGACTTTAACTGTAGTCTGCTATATTCTTTAGTGCACTTATCTCCAAACCGCAACTCAAGGGCACTCGATAGGGCTTGGAAATCGTGCCTCTGCTCCTCCGGAAGCGTCTCGAGGATGTCAGCCGCGTCTCCTCTTAAAGAAGCCGCCAGGTGAAAAGCTTGGGCTCGGGGATTCCATCCATTAGCTTCCGCTACCATCATAAACTGGGTCTTGTATACTTGCCAGGATGATTTCCCATCAAATGTTGAGAGTTTAATATTGGCTAGGGAAGGCACAAATGTCACGTTGGGTTCCTCATGTCTGTTTGACATTTGTTTCTTCAAGCTTTCAATCTCCTTATTGATATTGTCTAATGCTTCTTCCACGTTTTCTTCTATCTCCAGAACTTTAGTTTCTACTGAAGTTACCTTATCTTCCATTGCATTCATCTTCTCCTGAATGATGTTGGAGAATTCTTCTTTAACACTTACAATGTCCTTCTTAAGTTCCTTTTTAAGCTCCTCCTGTCCAGCTTTCATCTCTTCCTGTCCAGATTTTATCTCTTTCATCATCTCGGTTTTAATCTCTTCTTGTCCAGCTTTCATCTCTTCTTGTCTAGCTTTCATCTCTTCTTGTCCAGCTTTCATCTCTTCTTGTCCAGCTTTCATCTCTTCTTGTCTAGCTTTCATCTCTTCTTGTCCAGCTTTCATCTCTTCTTGTCCAGCTTTCATCTCAGTTTTCATCTCAGCCATCTGCTCCGCTAATTTTTCGAGAAGACTTTTCATTAAATCCATATCCATTTTTCTTGTGACACGCTGCATCAACTCTTCAACCCCACTTCTGACACCAGTTGTACCGAGCTTCACGGGTTCGTGTCGATTGAGAGTTGAATAAAGCAACCACTTAATGAACACAAGACTTTTATTCGTAAAAATTTCACAAGGTAAACGAAATTCCCGCTGTAACAATCACAGCTACAATTCGTCAGATAGAATAATAAGAAACAGCTTCTAATCACAGGTCTCAAATACCTCAGACAGAGAACAACTAGCAGTCACAACTAATCGCGCGTATTCACTCACTGACTGTCTTCACAAAACTATATTACTATTCCATGTCGGGCTGCGGTATTTATACCTGACTTGGCGGAGAAATCTACCAATTTCGCCAAGGCTCTGGAAGCTTCTAGGCTATCTCGGAAAATATTGGTCCTAGAGCTTAGGTGATGGATGTTTCCAGAAGTATCGATTTCTCGCCAAGTCGCCAAGAATCTCGCCAACCGTCGCCAAGTCGCCAAGAATATCGCCAAATGTCGCCAAGTCGCCAAATCTTTAGGAAATCCGCTTTTAAACTACAACGCGTCTAAATACCGCAATTTTTGCCCAAAATGTGAGAATTTCAGATCTGTCTGAGATATTTTACGACAAATATAATCATTATTTACAAATTTGTAACAATATATATATATATATATATATATATATATATATATATATATATATATATATATATATATATATATATATATATATATATATATATATATATATATATATACATTGTGAATACCATATATATATATGGTATTCACAAAACTATTGATTATTCTAATGCTTATTTTAAGTTAGATATTAACAAAATATTATCTGACATGATGATTGACAACTATAAAAACACATGAAATCTCTCATTATACCATGTTTTAAGACTTTATATAGCAAAGTAACCTTTATATAACAAAGTAACATTTGCAACTTGTAACCTTTTTTTGGATCTGAGAGTTCTTGTTGACACTTATATATTTTATATTTAGACTTGCTATTTTTCAATGACGTGGCTTTGCTTTATATTTTTACTTCAAAAGATTTAAGAATTTGAGAATGAAATACATCAAGTGAGAGTTAGCGAAATTCTAGAAGAAAATAGAAATGATTTACCGGACATTCTCGAAATAATATAGAAAGTTATATTTTATTCTATTATTAATTCAAAAGAAGAGTATTGCGATTTTTTAAAATTTTAAATAAAAACATTTCCCCCATAATAACACTTCCATAGGCATAATGCATCATAAAAAACAAAAGTGCAAGAGAGCGATTTTCATTCACTTACAACTTCCAGCAAAACCTAATTCAATTATGTGAGTATATAAATTACATATAGTTCACTTTCTTTTATCGCAGATTCGTTTCTTATCTTAAACATGTTTTGTGTTCTGTTATTGCTTCACTGCTCCGGAATAGCCTATTCAGGTACTGATATGCTACCTGCCCGTTACTGCTCTGCGTTATTGCTCAAGTATTGTGTATGGAGTGAAAAAATAATTCGTTTAGGATTAATAAGAAAGAGCATCAAGTGGAGTACATCCTGTCTAGGTTTTTATGTTGTTCTTGGAAGAACAAAGAACACCTTAATCTCATCTTTACACCAATAACAAGATTTTGGGATTATTCTTACACTGCATAAGATGCTGATGTTCTTTCAATATACTGGCAAAATAGGTAATAAAGAAACTGGTTATAACTCTGAACATCTTAGTATACGGATAAAATTCATAATAAGAATTTAATGAAGAGAAATTTTGTAATCAAATATAGCATCACACGTTATTAAATTCACACTCCATAAAGTTACATTTATTCTAGATATAATTGTAGCATGTAAGAAACGTCTATATGTTCGTAATTGCTTATCGTATGTATAGTTATGGATGTTGTGTGTTGCAATTTATAAGCGAATATTAAATTTGATATTACATTAAGAATTGTATTAAAATTTATAAAGATACTTATGGTTGCTCTCATCTTTAAAGTTACTTTTTGTGTAGCATCAAACAAGAATTATTTTTTTTTATTTCCATAAGAGCCTCTAAAAATCTGACAATGTTATTCGCAATTTACACAAATGTAAATTTACATCATATAAATTGATTTGGAATCATTTCTCAATATTGTACATTTTTAATATTTTAAAGAATATTTTTTTTAGGAATTTTTTTGAAATTTTTTTTTTTAGGTTTAAGGAATATTTTTTTATCTTGGTGGTTTCAAATTACTACAAATATTTTATTTTAAAATTACATTCAATAGTTTACGTAGAATATCTCTATACTCACTCACACACATACATATATATACATACATATGTATATATATACACACACACAAGTGCCAGAACAAACTGGGTAAACTTAATATCATATTGGGAACCCACGAGCATATAGCGGTGCTGCACAAAAGGTATTGAATAAAAATAGACTCAAGAACTCAACTACTGTTGGAAAGAAACCTGAAGGTAATTCATAACATAAATACAGCAGGGGAATACAAAAATTCCTAGGAATGTGAAGTTTTCAAAAATTTCTGAGTAGCAGTTTGAAAGTAGACCGAATGTGCTAAATAATGCTTGTCTGAGGAACTACGTAGCCAACAAAATTGTTTAAAATTGGAAAAATTGATCTCAGATCTATTTGAATACAACTCTCGACTCGTAGGTTGCATCATTATCATTGTTGAGTTATTTACGTCTACGGGAATGCACAGTGGTTATGAATGAATGTAGGCCATATTTACGCAGATTCTTCTTCTCTATCAGTATCACATTTAACGTGTTACATCAGTTGTACTTGATCCATATACATTTTTCCATAGACTCCACGAGCGTGAATAATTTTCTGTTTAAATGTAGTCTCCACGGATTCACGACATTTTCTACATACTCTTATACCCACATTCATAAATGTAATTAGAAATTTCAAACCTACCAAATTGTCACCAATCACCAACATTCTTATGGTGGTATTGGTGAACCCAAAATAGGCTTAGTGCCATGCGATCAATAACGGTACCTGTGTAGTATCTTTCAGTTCCAAATTATCAACTCCGTGTTCTATAGTCATCATTTGATATCAATCATCGTGAATAATAAAATAGAAGTAGAATAAAAAAGTAATTTTGTTAGGTTAAATGTACTTCAATATAATTCAGACAATGATTGGTAGGTTTTTTATTCTCTAATGAGATATTGCAAAATCCTTCATGCTTAAATACAACGCCAAAATCCAATTTCTAAATGAAAAACCTACTATTAAATCTTTTTTTATCTACATTGAAACCATTACCGTGATCTATTTTGATAAATACAATGAATAGCTAATCATTCACTCCTTGTAACTATTATTGCGACCTTTAACTATTATGTTAATTTAATGCATTTGACATACTTTATTCCTGCAGAAATAATTCAATTAATCAGGAATGTGTATGTATGTATATGCATATGTATACACTCAGACACATGCGCACATATGTATGAGCGAGTATTTGCTGATACATAAGACAAGATTTGAAATAAAAACATTAGCTTTATTTATCGAGATTTATCAGTTAAGTTTACGGTTAATTTCTTATGTTTATCGTTTTGGTAATCTATATAAGAATTGAATTAATGGGATATAGGCGTTAAATAGTATTTAAAGTTGTGCAATTTTTATGATTAATAAGAATTCTAAAATTAGCTGTAAAAATGAAATACCGCTTTATTAAATAACTATTTATCACACTATTCGTAAAATGTATTATTTTTATGTAAACTGAATAATTAAAATTTTTTGAGAATTTAATCTCAATTTAATCACCTAGAAAAGATACATGAATTGCATTCGTTCCATTGCATAAAATGATTCTTATTAGTTCGTTTTTAATATTGCAATTTTTCATCCATTTGATTTGATTAAAAATATAAATCCACACACATAATAAAAGGTCCATCAAAATATCTATAAAATTCTCCAAATGAATAAGTAAATTTTATTTAAAGCTAATGTTCAGACATTTTAATAATTAACTGTAGTATATTACTTAATTTATTATTGTTTCCAAATTCCTCTTTTCATATTCATATAAATTGAGGTGTAAGACTGTGTAATTTTGAATGTTTGTTAACTAGGGCCTAAAGAAAAACTGAAGAATCTAAAATTTATTTGACTTTTAATTTTAAAGATTTGATGAGTGTCAAATTCTAATTTTTTCTGCTGAAAAAATCTCTTTCTGTAGAGTTTTCGTAGAGTTAAAATAAAGAGTTCCTTTAATTTTGATTGTTGCATATTAAATGACCTATGTATAAGCTACGTAGTTTTCCATAACTAAAATTTCAAAATTCTTTAAAAAAAGGAAATTTAAAAAAAGCCAACATTATCTTTTGAGAATAAGTTACATATGTAAGAAAAAGCATTAAAAAGCAACTCTAGCAGTACACTTGATGGAAAATGATTTATGATAAAATATACAATACTAACTTAACTGTTTAACAAACTGTGCTTTTTTTTACTAATTTAAAATTAAACAAAACATTCCATTAAAATATTTGTATTATAATTTACTTTAAAAGATAATTTGCTATAAGTTTTTAAATAAAATTTTAAAAATGAAGACCTTAAAATTACTTCTGTTCTCACTTTTTCTCAGTTATAAAAGAGAATTATAATTTCTGTTATGAAACGTTAAGAAGAGAAACTTCTTAATCACATACAAATATTCTCAATTTAAAATACGCTAGTTAATTTATTGATTCTGCTTGGTGACTTTTGATCATTCATTTTTACCCTACAATTTAATGTGACTTCCTACATCAATACATAAAATTTGTGCTTAATATCGTATTGTTTTATAAAATAATCACATATTCATTTAGTAAAATGAATATTTTATTCTGCCATTAAGATTAGAGATTTGAGCTATAATTAGAATTGAAACCTTAAAGAGATTATGAAATTCTTGTGAGCCGATCACCGTATTTTGTTTAGCTTTTGGAAGTTTATAAAACTCATTTTTTGTTAATGATCATAATAATTTTGAGCTCAACATTTCAATTCATTAAAAAATCTATAAAAGGTTAAATTAATGTTGGATTTGATTAGATTAATACTAGGCTAATTAAGGTTAGATTTGAGCGTCAATTTTATATCACTTTTAATAATAAATACTGTTGTGTTTAATAGAGTAAAATTTTGTGTATGCGAGTAATAATCCTGACATTAATAATGGAATTTTGTGAAGACGATAACTCAAATACAACATTTCCTGCATTAGATCTTATTCTAACATAAAGTAAAGACAAATTTGGCTATATTATGTTTGAAATTAGATCAATTTTTAAATATTCACAATTTTTGTTACGTCTATGAATACTTATTTTGTTTATCTACTTCGCTTTGAGTCGTGGCTGAATTGAGAATGATTGCTTAGAATAGAATGAAACTTATATTAGAATTTTGGTTTACTGTATTTATTCACTAAAGACAGACTATGTTTTATTTCAAAATTTTAATTATAGCTTTTGCAATAAGTTTAAATTATAATTAATGTTGTTTTGAATTTACTGTAAAGTTCTATACGCCATGATATAATTTTCTACCGCGGTCTGGAATTCTGATCGATTCAGGAACAAAGGTTTTTTTAGCTCTTTATCCTTTGTCAGAGATGTGTAACGACTGAGAAAAAAAATATGCAAGCCATTTTATGTCTCCTCTTTTTACAATCTTACCGACATTTTTTTTTAAAAGAAATTATGTTCATAATGTTTTGAAACGCATTGTTTTCATCCACAAAAGTGAGCGTATCTACACTTTTGCTAATAAATCACCAATAGGAAATGTTCTAAAACGTGGTTGAAAGAACTTTTACGATTGAATTATTTTGTAATTAAAGTGAATTTTTTAATCATTCCACATTTCATTAGGGTTGTCTTTAACTGACTCATTGATAAGAATTCATTTCATAATGCAAAAAAACATTTTAACAAAGCTAAGTAAATAGTAAATACTTCTATTTTACCAAATATCAATTTTTTAAAAAATTAAGACATTTTGATCACTTGAAACTGAAGTCCAATGAAAGTTGCTTGGCCCTCAAGTCAACTATAAAATGATAATCTGTTATCTAATTACGAAACATTTGATGATATTTTGTAAAACAATTGATTATATAACATACAACATTTAAATGATTTAAAATGTCACTAAGGCAATTTCTACTTTCTAGATTTTGTTTTACATTAGTATTAACCATAAAGTAGTAGTTACTTTCGTTCCAGTTGAGAACATGATTACGTCTCTTTATTACAAATATCATTAGTTAAAAATATCTATGACCCCAGATAACGTTGCCTCTACATCAAATCGTTTTGAGTAGGCGTCGTAAATCTGACTTATCGATGAATTTGCTATCTGCTTTCAAATCACATTCTTAAAGCTGCAACAAATATATCAAAATTCACCATCGATAGTGATGAGAAAAATCCATACATTGATTTTTACCAGTAAAAAAGATGTATTTTTTAATAACAGAAAAAGTTTTAAGAATCAGGAAAATTATGTGCTGTTCTAAATAATTAGTTTTGAAATTTTGAAATCTTTAGTGATATTACTTTCAAAATTGAACACGTTTAAAATAGAACTTTAAAAATAAAAAAAATTTTCTCCACTTTATGGTTAGCTAAGGGCTTTTTTAAATTTTGTTGTTTTTTGATTATCCCTGTTTCATTTATTCTTTCCCAGCACGATATTTTAGTTGAAAATGTTATATGTTAAATTAGTTAGAATTATTAGTCAATTAGAAATTCGTAATTATTATTCCTTTCTAATTCTTCATTAAATTTTGCATTTTGTAAATAATTGTTGCTATTTTTACTTTAACTTCTTACTGACTAGTCTAAATTAACTTTATAATTTCAAAGAAAGTTCTACGTCAAAAATTTCAGCAAAATAGTGAAATTTTTTTATATTTTAAACTTAATTTTTTATTTCATGCAAAAACATATTACTAATCCTTCAAAATATGGATATTTTCCAGCTATAAAAACATTTATGTAAAATTATTCAATGAAGGTAAAGCTCAGAATGGGCTAGGATGAATGAGCTATATCATGATGCATCTAATTGGAAAAATCATCAATTAAAGAGCAGCTAAAATAACGTTCTATATTTAGCTACTTCCGAATATATATATATATATATATATATATATATATATATATATATATATATATATATATATATATATATATATATATATATATATATATATATATATATATATATATATATATATATATATATATATATATATATATATATATATATATATATATATATATATATATATATATATATATATATATATTCAATGTGGAATATAAGATAACTGCTCACAAGATACGATAAATTTATATTATCAATTACATGAAAAGCAGATTTTGACTCTAGTAGACTCAAGCTTTTGACTAGATTTTGACTCTTGTTAAAGCCATCCTAGAATCAAGTACTTACACATAAGAGAAGCTTTCATTTGAACCAAACAATGTCCAAGCATACTGTTAAGGAAATTTGGTCTCATAAAGTTTCATAAGAGCATGCTTATTAAACTGTCATTTAAAAGTACATTGATAAATCGAGGGGTTACATGATTAACATAATAGCTGTTACATTTTAAATATCTTAACATTATAAATATTAAGTTCATGCATCAATTATTGTGCGATAAGATTTTTAAATATTTATTAATTTTGGGGTGTTATTAATATTCTGTGCTTAAATTATTCGACTCTCATGTAAGTTGTACTCATTTGTATTTCTAAGTAGGTTACTATTTAATGGTAATTTCGAGTGAAAAGAGGGAGAAAATACTGTTTCTTTATAAAAGCAAAATTTATATTATGAAATACTCTCTTTAATTTAATAAACTGTAAAAGCAAAGGTCACCTAGATGGCGGTGGAATAATTTTCAATTGTATCTCTATTAATGAATTCCACAACATTACCTTTACTACAATCAGTAGATATAATTCAAAACTGATACCTAAAATGAAAGTAAAAGTAGGAAGAATTTGGTAAAAGGAAACTGGCAAACAACTTCTTATAAAATAAAACCTATTTATGATTTTTACGTTTTAAAATATTGTAAGTACGAAGAATCTTTGTTTTTCCACTAAACTAATTATTTTTCTAACGCCAATAATAGAAAAAACATTTTTTTTTCGAAATTGTTAAGGAATTAGAAAATAAATTTAATGGTGATTCTATTTCCAGAGAAATATTTATCCAAATTTATTAAAAATATTTTTCTTAAAAATATCAAAGTAAAACAAATAATTTTATGCAGTTTATTTATCAAAAAATATTATTTATATTCCTTTTAAATTGATTTTATACTTTTTTCATAACTTAATCTTTTAAAACATATTTTCTTTCATCTGAAAATATAATTGAAAATGCACAATATCTGAAACTTCAATATCGCTTTAGTTTCAGTTTCCTCATCTGGCAATTGAAGAGTTAAATTCTCCCGAGGAAATTCTCTTCCATCATCTTTTAAGATGTTTCAGAAGAAAGGAAGAGCTTACTCGAAATCTTTTTTTTTTTTTATTAAAGAAAAGAAAAACACATGAATCTCGCTATTTTTTTCTAAAAAGCAAGCAAGTTTTTTTTAAAACAAGATTAGATAATAAGATATTTTCATAAAGCAAATAGAAGTAACGATATGAGACTAACATACTCATATTGCAATTCTTTTTGTACCTTAGAGAATCCTAATTGTTCCTTGATTACTGAGAACATGAAAAATTATGTAAAAATCTCTCTTGTTTATTTTTAAACCTTAAATTGTTCAGGGAAAAAACTGTGAAGTGTTTAGTACCTTTTCTGACAAAAAAGTAATGCATTAAATTTTTTAAAATATTAACATAATTTTTCTTTACGTATCAAGAGTTTTACTGCTTGAAGTAATTTTTATTATGAAGCTTTTAATGCTTTATAACTTTGGAGCTCAGGGCATTTAATGTTAATTTTTTATATCAATCAATTAATAAAAAAATAATATTTTATAATATTATACATTTTCCACATAAATTATGTCAAATAATGTATGGCAGACAAGAAGGGCCCTTTCATTTGTCTAGAAAAAACATTGGTAAAAACATATTTGCAATTAAAAATAATTGCTTATCTTTGGTTTTGCTTAAGGATATCATATATATGTTAACTATATATGATAACTAGTAATATAATTCTCCTCTATTATTCAATGTTTGAAAAATATATATTAGTATTTTAACGTAAGCAAAATTTTGTATTTATAATAAAAAAAATAAACTTATACTAACTTTTAGATTGTATATGCTCTGACACAGTTTATTAAAAGTAGATTATTATGATAAACAAAAGTTTAAAATGTAAAAGTCAAAGAATGGATGGATATATAATGTATAACATTTTAATTGTCTATTAAATCATTATACTTTTAACAAAATATTACTTAAAAATTAAAAAGTGGCATTTTAATTAAGACGCATTATTACGATCATTTGACTTCATGAATTGATATATAACTAGATATCAATTCATAAAGTCAAATGATCGTAATAATCCCAAGAACATGTTGTGCATCTCCAATGGATTCCATCCCAATAGCAATGAGACCGCAGATCGATTGGCCAAAGAGAGCAGTGAGGAAGATACGCCCACTGATTCATCACTTACATATCAGGAACTTTACTTTAATGAAAAATATAGACTTAATTCAATCTGGCAAATTCCACCAACACACCAATGGTACTCGGGAACATCTCCTGGAACTTTTCTGGAAACAAAATGTGACCGAAAATCTCAGACTGCCTTGGCCAGATTCTCAAGTGGACATCTAAAATGTTTCTCGTTTGAACGAGGTACAAAAATTTACCCCACTTGTAAAAAATGCTGTGAACAACCAGCCTCACCGAAACATATTCTGGGTTGCGTCGGACTTTCCCGGGAGGATTTATCCTCAAATCCCTTGCTAGCCATTGACTTTCTAGCTGTCAATAATGGAGTTGATCTGACAAATGTCAGATCTTTAAAGAGGATAAGCCAACAACAACAATAACAACAATATATAATTAAAAATGTTTTTTGTTCTCTGCTCATACACCATTATTTAAAAATTTTTTTACAATATTAATATAGTTATTCAATTTATATAGCTTAGAAGATTCAATATCAAAAAAAGTTGTGTACAAAACCAAGTATACTTATCAAAAAATTTATATAGAAGATAGAACCCAGAAAACACAAGTCTATCGGCATCCTGATGGGCCGATATCGGCAGTGTCGTGTATGAATCGATATTTGTAAGCTGATTTCGTAATGATAACATTCCCATATCGGCAAATGACATCAAAACTTTGTACTTTAATGTTATCGAAAACAAAAGTATCAGTCCTAATGCGGCTAACTGCTGGCAAATTGCGAATGTCGTCTGCAATTATAGGTCTGATACACACTTTCCGATTCTGGGCCGAATATCATATGCAATATCGGTCCTATTGCGGAATTAGTTAGTGAATCAATCATCAATTACTTTCTGAACTCAAGACCTCATTGTTACAAATGCAACAATGGCAAAAGAAATTATAAATTAAAGATATTAAAATCATTTGATATAAGAGAGCTCTTTGTCTTAATATTGCATTTGATATTCACTCTGATTATTAATAAAATTACGTTTTATTCCTGTTATTGTAATATAGTTATTAAATGAAAAAATATTTAAATAATTTATATTTAAATTTTTTAAAAAACAAATATTTTGAATTATAAGAACATAATTTAATATAAATAATAAATAAATGATCTATTGAACAATTACATTAAGGAAACCTATTTCTTAAATATAAAAATATATATCAGCGGCCGTGGTAGCCTAGTGGTTAGGGCATCAACCTTCTGTCCGGATGGCCATGGTTCGATTCCTAATGTCGCCAAAGATACACCACATACAACGTATTTACGTGTTAATTAAATCTGTGGAATCGAAAGCGCTGTAGTCGGTCGTTGATCAATTACCATGGGTGTAATGGTCTGGAGAAAATTTCCTCTCTCTTCAGATCATTGTCAAAAATCAGAGAGTGGATTCTCTGGTGGTGCCATCTATCGGAGGAGTTTAGAGCATTGTGGTACAGTGCTTCGTGGTGTTCTGGTCAAACGAAAGACCGACTTAAACCCGCAAAGCCAACGGCATAGCAATTTTGGCTTGTCCAAGTATCATAAATAACAACAACAAAAATATTTTAAATATACATTTTGGTTTTATTAAAACTAGTTTTTGGTGTCGATTAATATATGTAAATTCAACAGCTCTTTGTCATACGTATAAACACTTCTAAAGATTTTAAAATTTTGATTTCAGTTAAACAGGAATATAATCGAACATATATGAAATACCTATTTTATAAATATTACAAATAGTCATTTTATAAATATCAATATTTAGTAGCCATTGCAAATTTCTGTTTGCAATTGTTAATAATATTAAGGCTATAAGTGCGACTTCTTTTAAAGGATTTTTTCTGTAATGCACAAGATTACTATTTTAGACAAAATCTTAAATACAACATGGGATAAACAGCGTAAGTAATATTGAAATTTGAACAAAAATTTTCTTAAACCAATACTATAAAAAAACAATCGTGAATTAAAAAAAAATTATTTATATTTAGTGGCTTGCGGTCATTTAATATTTGCCGATGTTGGGCCATTTATCGGAAGCATTCAATCCACATATGGAATGACATCGGTAAAATATCGGGGTAGCGGTCATATCGACTTTGTCTATAACGTTTCAAGGCCGCGCCATACTTTGTTTCCACATTTGCTCCGAGTGAACATGTTTTGACGGGTAACACTTGCTGGTGTCGCTCCAATACCACTAGTATCGGTAAGCCGATTTCGGCCCTTATTGTAACCGACATTACCGGGAAGATTATATTGTGACTAGAAGATTTGTACTTACATTACTCAATATCATAGAAGATTTGTAAGCAAAACCAAGCAGTTATTTTGAATTTATATGAGAATATGAATAATAAACTAATATGAGAATTTTTAAATGGAACATGGAGCATTCATATTCTTGGAAGATAAATTCAAAATTATTTATGGAAATTCTATCCATGCATATAAAATATATTTTTATGCATATTTATGTAGATAGATATTCTATATAAATACTATACATACGCAGAAAAACAAAGCAAAAGAGGCAGGAATTAAATCCAAAACATAAAATAAAATGATGAGAATTATTTTAATTATTTATTAATTAGATTTTTAATATTTAAGTATATTTTTTATTAAAAAAAGATAGAAGAATATTATGATAAATTGTGTTTTAACAAGTAAAATAAAAATATTTTTTTTACTGATATTTTATCAGGTTTTATAATGTGTTGAAATATTAAGGAACCTAAATTGCAAAAATGCGTTATTAGATTAGATAAAGATGATGTGAAATCTTTGGTATATGTCACAGATAGTTCTTTAATATATAGATTCCGATAAAATCTTGAGCATAGTAATGTATCATTTTAATTTTATTACACACGATTCTGTCACAGATTTAATGAGTGAAAACAAAGCAAGGATATATAAAAAAGTGGGCTTCTAAATGCTCTACATTCTGATAGGCAACATGCATGATCTCTGGATGTTCTAGTCACAGTGCCGAGTATTTAATTTTTGTCAAACTGCTACATACACATACATGAGCGGATTTAAAAATGAAATTGAAATGTGGTCCCTTTAATAAATCTTTTCAAAAATAAAACAAAGCACCATTTATATAAAAGAGGAATTTCACTTTTGACACTTGCTTTACATTTGACATAAATATCTATTTATATTTACTTTTTTCTTGTGTATGTATGAATTATAATTTGTATAGACATATATAAAACATATAAAAACATATATATATATATACATATATATATATATATATATATATATATATATATATATATATATATATATATATATATATATATATATATATATATATATATATATATATATATATATATATATATATATATATATATATACATATATATATATATATATATATATATATATGTATATAAATACATTTTTAAAATCAAACAACATAAGCACTGCCAATAAAAAAACTTTAGTCAACAAAATGGTGCATTTATTGGTACTTCCTTAAAATAAGTGCTTAATCCATAAAATTCATAAGTACATAAGAAATCCCTTAAGATTTAAAAAGATCAACTTATATATATACTTCAAAAAGTAACTCCCTATTTTTAAATTGTCGAAAACATCAGGAGATTAGAAACCTCTAACCATTTAAAAATACTTCTTATCCGCATTTTGAAAACGTTTAAAAGAAAATTTTAAAAAAGAAAATGCTAAAAAAGTCTTTAGATGACAGTTGAGGCATTTGAGAGAATTTTTCGTGATAAAAATTTGAAAGAACTTTCAGTAAAAGTCTTCACATCTCTAAAAGTCTGCCAGAAGTGAATGTGTTTCAATAAACAAGAAAGTAAATGCAATCTTTCATATTAAACAAAAATATTTGAATTGATTTTTATTTCTTTCAGAAAATTTTATCAAAAAGAAACATATCGACTTTTTGTGTTCTACCTAATATTTACGTAACTTTTTTATATAAATAATCTCTTTGAATGAAACAATATTTATAATATTTTTACAGTAATTATATCGTGATGAAATCATGCATTCTGCATACAATTTTGCAAAAAAATAGTTCATATAACTAAATAATTTATAATATTTATGAAAAAAGAATAAATAATAAATAAATAAATTGAAGGATCTATCCATAAAATAGCCAAATTATCAACAGATATTGTAAAAATATTGTATCACATGACATCACCAATGATATTGTTTTTACCAATATATATAAGTATATATATATATATATATATATATATATATATATATATATATATATATATATATATATATATATATATATATATATATATATATATATATATATATATATATATGTATATATATATATATATATTTCCATGGAGAATAGCAATATAATAAATATATTGCTATTCTCCATGGAAAATTTTCAAAAATTGGTGCATATAAACATCTTTGATTAATTAACATCATTTATAAAATTTAAGGATTACTTAAAGGAAACTTGTAAATATTGTTGAAAAGATGCCAGAATATTAACTTATTCCTTTGCTTTTGATATACATTAAATTAATATAAATTACATAGAACTGGCTTTCCAAAGAAATGAGTATTTATCCATAAGATAAAACTTACACCAAATGCAAAGTATAAGGGTTATATGAAATATGGTATCACAGGAATCGACATAATACAAATGCATAAAGTCTTTTGGAATAAAATAATTAAAATCATTTTGATAATATTCGAGTTATTCATTTAATCTTCTTTAAAATTCTTTTAAAATTTTGATATTTTTAATAATTCACAGAGTTCACTGAAAAAAATTTAAGCTGTCCATTAAACCAAACGTTTATTATTTGTAAAGCCATTCTTTAATAATTTGAAGTGTGAATTAGTAATATGTTACAATGTGTTTAGCAAGAGTTGACTCTTGGCCATATTGAATATGAGGTGCTTTCAGAAAAAAGGGGAAGATAAATAATATTAGCAATCACATACATTCGTGCTTCCATTATTTTCTCCTGTTTTCTTTTCCCTTAAAATTTATTATTATTTATCTAGCAATAAATTTTTAAAATAAAAGATATATTAAATAAAACTTCTATAATTTAACTATTGTGAGTATAATATGTAATATATGTCTTCTTACCATTACACTAAATAACGCCAAAAAGGAGTTTTTTTTGTTACATGTTTAAATCGTAATTATGTAAAATTTATATATCTTGATTTATCAAAATAAAATCTAATAATTGTATAATATTCTACAAAAAATAATAAGGACAAAATAATTTATATTTTATTGTAAAGTATAACTACAGTTTTGAAACATAAAATTAAAACGTGCTTCTTAATAAATAGAAATCCTTATTATATTAAATATTATATCTATATTTATAACAAGCTTAAATTTATTTTATTTATTAGATACATTTTAATATAATTTTATAGTTACATATATGGAAAAATATTCAAATCAT
The DNA here is from genome assembly GCA_037975125.1 of Latrodectus hesperus. Lineage (NCBI taxonomy): Eukaryota > Metazoa > Arthropoda > Arachnida > Araneae > Theridiidae > Latrodectus > Latrodectus hesperus. The sequence continues at coordinate 35,244,596 of CM075850.1, forward strand.
GCTTTAATTTCTGGATTATATAACAAGTGTACATTTTATAATCTCCTGGATTAAAGAAAACTATAAATATATAGGCTGAGATCTTAACTTCTGATTCGCAATAACAGTTGATTAAGGATATTTTAAATCTCAATCGTAATATGTTCTTAATTTAATGATAGTTAGAATATACTTAATAAACATGGAGAAAATCATAGCATATATTATTTTTCTATCCTACAGTTGAATATAAATTATTTGGATTTAACCAGGTAAATAGATTAAAGTATTAATTATACTTAAGATTTTTAATGTACAGAGTTGTGCATGGTTAAATAATGTTAGTGTTCCGATTCACTAGGAACAGAACAACTAAACATTACTCTTTTTAGTTTTCTGGCGCTGTTAAAAGGAAGAACTAGTTACACGCAAGTGGGATTCAAAGAAACAACTATATTCGCATGGCATCTAGAATTCTGCCTAGTTTTCATGATTTTGTTCTGTTGAATGTACAAGTTTTTGTAATATCATTTATTGTATAGATTATATAAAGCTGCATAATAGAGGATTTGTGTAAAATCGTCATTCATTTAAACTCATACAACATCGCAAAAGTTAGATTAATTATTTTACGAACAATTTTTATATACCCAACGCATTTTAAGGCAATTTTATTTTCATTTTTCTTTATGAGAATAATAATTTTCCGTTTAAACAAGAAACATAATTGATTGATGGAAATTCAAAACTTTTTGAAATAATAGTCTATAGGGCTTTTAACCTTAATTAATTTTCCATATTCACTTACATATATTTACTTTCTTTAAAGTTAAACTTCAAAGAGCCCTTTTTTATACCCTATTTCAGAATAATATATGCATTGTGTTATTTTTAAATGAACCCAACAAACTTTAAGAAATTTTGAAGAATTCCTTTCTTTCTGATGAATTTGCAAAGAACAGAGGTGATATACCTCCTGTTCTTCAAAGGAACGATCAACCCAAAGGTAATTAAACCATGCCATCTAACTAATGGATACAAACTTTTCCTTTTCGAGTTATAATGTCTTTGTATTCCACCCTGAAAGGGTTCCCTTGACGACTGTTGCAAAATGGAATTAATTATTCGGAAAAGTTGTTCTCATCGATCATTTTAATGGATGGAAGAAAGATCCAGCTTAAATGCAAATTTTAAGCGGACTTTTTGAGTTGGGGTTATGAATGTAATTGTTGAGGATGCTTCATTAACTTTGCCATCGCCCATGGTGAAAGAATGAGTAATTCCTCAAGAGAAATTTATCGCCTTGTTTGTCGATACTTTTAAATGAATGTTCCATTGCCAATATAAATCAACTGACTAAATATGTAAAGTGTCTGTTGTATAGTATTGACGAAACTGTTATTTATAAATACTTTAACATTTATTTTAAAATTTTCAATCAAAGTTATGAATTTATAATTATTGTTTCAGTTCAATTATGAAAACATAGTTTATTTAATATTCACGATAATTCTCAAAAAAAATAACTTAAAATAATTTATTTGCTGTTAGTATTATAAAAGAAAATAACACCAATCATTTGACTAATTTTTTTTTTACAGTTAAAATTACTTTTAGGTTAAATTAAAAACAATAAAAACTCTTTTTTATTTTTTTATAAAATATTTTAATTTTTCATGAAAAAATATTTAATTAAAAAATATGTTACTGTTGATATTTCATTTCTTAATGTTTACCTGAAGTATGTTAACAGTTTTTATTTAGTTATTTAAGAGTAAATTAACTACAAGTATTTTTTTATATAGCTTAGATAGTATAAAAATAAAAATAATTTTTCTGTCTTTACTCAAAATATTTCGAAGCAGTTAAAAAATTAACACAGGCTTTCTAAATTACTTCCGGAACAAAAATTCTTCGGAATATTTACTATTATATTTATAAAAAATTCTTTTTTATAAATCTCATTAAATTTTAATCATTTATTTAAACAAATTAAATTCTTAAAAGTTATTTTTTTATAAATAGCTCATGAAATAATAATAGAAAAAATATTCATTATTATGTTATCAGCTATACTCTATTGAATGAAATTACAACAAAAAACGATTAATAACTATATAAATATAAGGACGTGTTTTTAGAATAACATTAGAATAAATATATTACGGTAATCTTCTTAATTACATACTAATTCAATCCAAACATAATATTATATTTTTAAATAAAGTATTTGCAATTGTATTGGATTATTCATGTTATATGTACATCAAGATATTCATGTTATGTGTACATCAAAGTATTCACATTATATGTACATCAAAGTATTCATATCATATGTGCATCAAAGCATTCATATCATGTGTACACCAAAGCATTCATATTATATTTACAAAGTATTCATATTATATGTACATCAAAGTATTCATATCATTTGTACATCAAAGTAATCAATCTTAATAGTTCTGATAAATATAATACCAGTAAATAAATGAGTTCACTTTGTCCAAACAAAAATTCATAACTTCGAGATGAATGAAAAGCTTGATAGCCGGACAATTTGTTCTAAGTGTTGCAAATGTTTGAGAATGTGTCAACAACGGTGAAAGCTAAAAGGATCCCCATATCCAAGCACAGAACAATCAAACCTCTTCCAATTTGGAACGCTACTAATTACCACTTCTACATTCTAATGAGGTCTGCTTAAGCTCTTGCTTGTTTCGAAACTATGCAAAGTAGTTGACAGATCTCAAGTGAGCTGTCACCCAAAGCTATCAGGACAGAACAAACATTATGTTCTTGATTAGAAGCGATGGGAATTCCAGATTAACGCCAAAAATTGCGACTTTCGCTGAAATGAAATCGATTCTTTGTTAAGAGTAATTAGATGCATTAATGGATTTCCTCTGGATGGTTAATCGATAGAGAGACAAAAATCCAGAGTAGTTTTCATTCGGTGATGGTACATTCTTACAGCACAATTAATGTCTTTCACCCAAAGCATATATTTTTCTTATATTTAACACCAAAACGCATGTATATATATGTATGTATATATATATATATAGTATATATATATATATATATATATATATATATATATATATATATATATATATATATATATATATATATATATATATATATATATATATATATATATATATATATATATATATATATATATATATATATATATATATATATATTTGAATTTTTTTCCTATTTAATACCAAATGTATGTGTAATGCCAATATGCATTCATTACTAAATTTTCTAGCTTGAATGCTCGCAAGTTCAAGAAGGCATTCTGTGATATTTATACTTAATATATATATATATATATATATATATATATATATATATATATATATATATATATATATATATATATATATATATATATATATATATATATATATATATATATATATATATATATATTTAAATAGTTTATTGTAAAAAATTAGTACATTATAAAGCTTTTTAAGAGAAAATTGTTTTAATTAAAAAATCATCAGATCATTTGAAACATTATAATATAAAATTAGTTTATATTATTCATATAAATATTTGATTTGGTGCAGTATTTGTGATTTAATAAGGGCTTTTAAATGACAAAAAATTATGTGATTTAATTTAAAAATAATAAATTTGACAGTATATTTTTTGAATGCAAATAATTAACAAGGTAATTGGACCAATGTACGTTATTTGATTAAAATCTAATTTACTGTCCTAAAAATAAATTCTATTGTAAAAATGCTGAAATATTTATTATGTTTGCTTCTTGATTGACATTTTCAAAGATATAGATTCATATACAAATAATACTGTCTGTTTTTAAGAATTGTAAAAATACTAAGAAGTAGTAAAACAATTGATAACTTTTTACTGAGTCCAATTTAATAATTGTATATTAATTAAAAGAGTTCATCTCATTACCCTTAATAGGTAATTTTTGTCTTAAGTCTAGTTAAGACATCTGTGACTGCAATAGTTGTTGCACTCTGATAATTTTTCTAAGATACGATATGACTTACGATACCTCACTGCAATGAAAATAAAATTATTACCTCAAATATTTGAACGATTTCTTAGTAATGCAAATCTGGAAGTCTCAAACGACGCTTTTAAACTATTTTTAAATATCTGAATATATTTCACAATAGATGTTATCTACTTATAAATAAAAAAATTCAGAATTTTAGAAACAAATAGAACATTTAATCTTTCTGTTGAATTGAATTAAAATAAATATTTAGTTATACTAGCAATTCTTTAAAACAAATATGTCATAGATTACGTTTCAATAAAAAGTAGCTCTTTTGTGCATTATATTGTATTATTTATATATTCTGACACTATATGATGGACAGCTTGATGACTAAGGCTATTGTAAAAGATATTTCAAATTTTATCTTATAATTTGCTGTTCATAAGGACTTTTCATGATTAAGGGCAATATTTATGTAACCCCGAGAGAACACCAGAAATTCCTAAACTTTCACCCCGACAGAAGTCACAACCGCAACATACACCTCCTGTTGTCCAACAATTGCTAGGATAGAAGCCAAAACTTTTTATTTTGAAGAGAACTATCTACCACTAGGCCACGGTAAACCAAGTCCTTTGAAATTACTCTAGTTCTGATGTAATAACTTTTTAACAATGCTCCGCGTGTAATATTAAAAATATTTATTACACCTCAATATATGTAAGCCTTATTCAGCCTTTACAGATTTTGTTACTCGATTCTATTTTATCTTCTTTGAGTTTTGTTGTTTGAACAAATATGCAAAATGTTCTTACTAATAATAAACATCGAAAGCAATTCAATAAAAAGTGTTAAGAGTTAGACTAAAATTTAGCGATCGTAATTTTCTCAATAAATTTCTAGCAAAATCGATCTCTGTTTTATAGTGATACCCTTTATTTTAAGCTATTCAGATTTTAAATTACTCTATAATAGACAAATAAAAATTTTTTATTTCTCTATTATATCTAGTCTCTTACTGCCAGTTAAAAACAATCAATCCTAATGATCGATAAAAATCTATTAATATTGCTTTACCCAAGCTAAATTTTATGAGGATTTACCTCGAAATCTTTTATACTTATTAGAAATACTCACTGCTTGGAATCTTATTGTAAAAGTGCCCATCAATTGGTTTTCCAGATTATCAAAAATTAAGAAAGTATTTCCCTAAAATATAACACAAATAAATTCCTCGTAATTTTTATATGATATTTTCAAAACAATACATGATTAGTATTTAATTGGAAACAAGATTTTAAGTGGAAATACCAACACAATAGTTTTCTAATTAAAAGTCTGTGTAAATATTTGATAGTAAAATCCTAATTAAAAAATTTTCAGATGTAAAACAGATATTGGAAAAATATATGCAAGAATTGTGTTGGAAAGTGTAAGTCCAGTAAAATTAAGAGGCAAAAATTTGAAAAATAATTTCGAAAACATTTGTTAGAAACAAATATTGGTGAATTTTTTTAACAAAATATTTTGACTGAAAGAAAAATTTTGAAATAAACTTAGAGATAAAGCAAATATTTGTTCTTTATACCCATCCTATTTTAGGTTAGGTTGTTTCGATACATTTTTGGTGACTTGTTTTTGTCAACTAAGGAGCTAGCACATAGACTTATAATTTTGAATTTGAGTCAAGTGAACATTTCGAAGCTGAACAATCATTCCTCTTTCCAAATTACATCTCCCAAGCAGCGAGATATTAAAAATTAACTTTCATTTTAAAGGAAACAAGCTTTTTAAATTTTTTAAATTTAAAATTATAAATGTATTAAATATTAATTCAATTAGTAAATACATTATGTGTATAAGCAAAAAATTCCATACATACAAAGTAGCAGAATTTCCTATAAAATAATGTACTTTATGATAGAAATTAAAATTGTATAGCCAATAAATCTTATTTAAAATAAGTTTGTATTATAAAATATATAGTATACGGTATAAAAATATTAAATTACTCCAATGGGAATTTTTTCTAGATGGAAGTAAATCCATTCCTACTAAAGTTTGTGCAAAGTGCTTTATCTTTAAGATTCCGTCATGGTGGAAAATTTAGTGCTCGCTTAAGAAAAGTATTAAATTTTGAATTTTCGTATTCCTCAAATGAATTTAAATTTTTGAAGTAACCCAAAGTTCACAGATATAAATATATCATCTGTTTCTTATAATTAAATATTTAAAATTGCTATTATTAATTAAGGTTTATAAAATTCCCAGACAAATTATGAAAAAATTAATTTATAATTAATTTAATTTAATAAAAAAAATTAACTTTATTCAATGAATTCAAAGAAATTTTGTACAATCAGCTAGAAACATTTTATAAAATATAAATTTTTTAAAAAATATTGTAAAAAAAGTCGTAAATAAGTGATTCAGAATTAAATATTTATAAGAAATTAAGTAATTTAATTTTAAAAAATAGAATTAAAAATATAAATAGTTCTGACACACATATAATAAAATTTTATTTTCAGGTGGGGGAAAAAATGCAGTACTATAAAAAAATATGTGTGTTTTACTTAATGGATATTTCAGCGTACATTTTTACAAGTTGGAAATGATTAAAAAAGTACACTTCTGTTAATGAGTGATTCACATAATAAGCTCTGATTAAAATGAAAGAAATTATCTTCCTTAACAATGATGCTTCACAGAAGGAGTAACAATTAGATGTTGTGACGTCATACGAAAGAGCCTGGTACAACTATCTAGAAGAATAAGGTCAGAATGTACGCAGGGAATTTATTAAATAACGCAGTAAGTATCGTGGAGAAAAATCACAAATATTTTTAAAATGCTAAAAAGTTTTTAAATTTTTAATATTTGTCACGATATAGTTCTCTTGATTAGAAAGATGACTAATCTATGCTATAGAAAAATATAAAACACATGATAAATCATATAACAGTCAGTTAAGTGCTATGAAATTATACGGTAATGTATCGTTTTCTTAATGATAATGTTACAGATGTTAACATTCATGTAATATAACTGTAATGTACGCAGGCCTATCATGCCTATTCGAAGTAAAGCTATATTCTACAGAACAAAATATCTCTGATCCAAATGAAGAAAGTTAAACAATAAAGGAAAACAATTCATCTTTCTATGTGCATATCCATCTGCGTGGGTGATTGGAATTCTCCGCATTTTCTTCTGTATGACATGTGAGTACTTAACTGTCCTTCTAATAGGCTAGAAGAAGTAAAAGAAGATGATTAGCCTAAGAAAAAACATGAGTTTAGGTCTCTGTTTCAAATCATGAGTGTAATGGTCTAGAGAAAATTTCCTCCCTCTTCAGATCAATGTCAGAATTGAGGGAGTAGATCCTTTGGTGGTGCCATCTATCGGGGGAGTTTAGAGCAAAGTCATACTTTCACCTTCATAGTGCTCTGATTAAACGATAAACGCACCCTTCTGACTTAATTTCGTCACCGTCAGCTAACGAACTTGGCTTGTTAAAGTGTCATAAGTAACAATAACAACAACAACAACAAATTTTTGAACCAAGGAATAAGTTCAATTGAAAATCCTAAAATTACACTTAATGTAATAAAAAACATACATGTAAGTGAATTAATGGATACCTTAGGTACATACATGTTAGGTATATACATAGAAGCATCATGTTTTTCTAATAAGATAATGAGATGTATACAGATAAGTATTTTCTTATAATGATTAGATTAGAGATTTGAAATAAAAATATCTGGTTTTATGCAAAGTCAATAACTAAATCCACCTACTAAAAATTATTTTAAAATTCTAGAATCAATTTTTAATAATTGATTAAGTATTCAGTTATTAAAGGCAAAAAAACTACATTTAACGAAAACTGAAAGAGAAAAACTGCATTTGTTTTTGAAAAAAATGTTAAAATATTTAAACAATTTAAATTTTTTCAGAAGAATCAGATATTTATATTTTAAAAATAATATATTTTTAGAAAAGAAGTAGAAATAATGGATATTCTAACAAGGAAATGCATAGAACTGCCCACATGTTTCCACAAAAAAAAAAAAAAAAAAAAAAATATTTTCTAACTGCGTTGGAGTATTGACTTCTTTAGCATACAAATTTAAGAACTTAATTTTTGTTGAAGGTATATGAAGGCATTTATGAATATATAGTTGGTTGTATTTTCACTGACCTTTTACAACAATCTCAATTGATAAAATCATAATAGAAAGCATGGCGAATTTCAGTTAAATAATGTAAAACAATTTTATGAATTTTAAAATTATTTTTTTATTCCACTGTTTAATTATTTTTCATGTATTTGTAATCAATAGTTAATTTTTTCGTATAACTTTGACACATTCCTTTTTATTGAAATAAGCAGCTATGAGAATCAGTTCAAAATTCATGTTCAGTTGAAATCTTTCCATTTTTAATATACGGCATGATATGATGAAAAAAGTACATTCAGAATATTTTTTTCCATTTTTTTCTCAAATTTATTCTTGATTACAGAAAAAATATTCTTATTTAAAAACAAATTTTTTGCGTTGATAAATATATTATAGTGATTTCCCTGAGGATTTTGTATCAGAAGCTTATATTTATTCTGATGAGAAATATTTTTCTCTGTTGAAATTATATTAAAAAAATGTTTATTTTAACTAAAAACTTACGCCAACATTGGATTTTCACAGCAACTTTCTGTAATACTTATCATTTATTTTAAAATAGTATATCAGTCTCTCGCTTGTAAAATTTTTAAAGAACGGTTGTGATGACATCATCCTAATCAGTTTATTAAATTTGTAGTTTTTCGTCTGCGCCATCGCTGTCAGCCCCACCCCCAAGGGAAAAAAACTGCCGGGCATATTAAAAAAAGAAGCAAAAATTGTGCATCTGTAGCGAATGTCCATTCTTTGCTCTCGCTGCTCTCTCCGACTGCCGATGACGTCACAAAATCGCTGTTGCCAGATTAGAGCGTAGAAGTCGAGCCACAGCCAGTCTTCCAGTAGCGATCGCACGCAAGGGAGAGAAAGTATCGTTTGCTGAGCGGAGGTTCGAGTTGTGATGTGCGTTTCTAACTGTTTTTAAGTTTCTCGTTTGGAATTTGTTTTGGGTCCGATTTCATCAAAAGAATTTTTTTCTTCGCTTTTACTGAAGCAGCGCGTTTTAAAATAAATATTTTGCAGTTGATTTCTTTCATTTGTTATTGTGTTTCTCTATGCTAAAAAGCATAAATAAAATAATATTAAGATCATTTATTCGAGTTCCGCTTCCCTTTCCGCACAGATAAGTTGACGTATGAGGAGCTGTCAAGTCTTCATTCCGGAGGTAAGAGTCTCTTACTTCCCTTTATTGTACTTCGTTAACTTTCATTTATTAACATCCTATTATAAATACTACTTCCGCTTATTAGTTGTCTCTTAACTATTTGATAAGAATAGAGTTTAAAAAATATCAACTAATAAATTTATAAGATAAGTGATACAGCTTTTCTAATGGAACTTGCACTGTTATTTTGAATGATGTAAAGACTAATTTTTGCAAACAATTTTATCTCCTAGTTTGAAATATTATACATAAGATACAAACATTAATTTTGTGTGGATTCTTATTGAAAAATAAGTTATTTACATTTCGAATTATTATTTATTATTTTTTGCTTAAGAAAATACTTAATGAAAAACGAGTTGCTGAAGTAAATTTAATGCTTAAGCAAAAATTCACAGAAAAATATTCACATTAAAGATAAACTGTATTAAATATTTTTAATCACAAAATATTTATAAAATTTACAATAGGAGTTTTTGAAAAAATATATTTAATATTTTCTTTTTTTCAATCATTCTAAAGTTAGAATTGATATTTATTTACGAAATTCCATATAATATTTCGCTTTCAAAGTATTACAAAACTATTGTAAGATTTTTGACTAGTAAGATAACTTAATTTTCATGGTAAAATATATAAACTATCAAAATATTTTTCTATTATTGTTAAAAACTTTGTTAATAATAATTAAGTATAATTTAGTTTAGGTGTATTACATAATGGAAAATTTTTATTACTGATCATGTAATGATAATTTATTTTGTTTTTGGTGATAGGTGAATTAAATCAGCTAATAGTATATTTTTAGAATTACATGTGCCATTCAATATAATTATTGTAGTTAATTCATCATTTTTGTAAAATTAGATGACATTTTAATATGTAATTACATTATTTTGAAAACAAAATGCAATATAATTCTGAATGCTATTGATTAGATTTTTGAAAAATTCAATACCTTCAATGAAAGATTGCTATAATATATATATATATATATATATATATATATATATATATATATATATATACATTTGTGTATCTTCATAACACTATGGGCTGTATTATTCACAATATTCTGATGAAAGCATTTTGAGGTAGTTGGAAAAAAATATACAATTTTTAAGAGAATGGAAATTTTATTAGAAAATGCAGGCTCAATCTGTCCCAGTAATACGACTGCTATCTTAAAATTAGAAAGTGTCGAGTTTAATTCCAACCATTGTTGATCAACATAAGATGAATATTTTACAGATATGTTTCCTTCGTGGATATCATTCTGTAGTTTGATCCGTCAACCATATAATTAGCTCATCTTTCTTCGTACAAAAATAGTGGGTTCGATTCCAACCGCGCAAGTTCGTAGGGGTTTGGAATTCCCTTTACATTGTTGGTTTCAGTCTAATCAAATCTCGTTTGCAAAACCGCTGTTGAATGACAAGCAAACCAAACTTAACCTGTTTTGGTGGGTGCTTGAAAATTTTCCCGTCTTTCTTTCAGTGTACTAGTTTGGCATATCGTTAATAAAATTTCTTTTCGGACGATAGAAATTGGTATGAATATAAAAACCTTTATAGGACCTTGGGTATTAGATTTTCCAAAGCATTCCTCAAAAATCATAAAATCTTCAATTCATAAATCTATAAATAATTTTGTATTACAGAAATTGCTTGTTATTTAAAGTATAAAAACTAAATATGAATAACTCATAAAAAAATAATTCAGATATTCTATGCTTCCTAATAATTCAATAAGATCCACCATTGCTTTGTTGGTATGAAACAGAAAAAAAGAAGCAAGATCAGGTGTCGACCTCGTCATTTGTCTAAATTTCAAAATTATCAAACAGTTAGCTGTGTAAGTGTTTCATTCTGCAGAAATAAGCAGCTGAAAAAACATCTTAGTAATATAATTCAATTTTTGGCAATTTGTATACAGACTGCTATACAGACTTTTGCTATTTGAGTATTTTATTAAAATTTTCAGGACAAAAAAAATTTATTTCTTTTAACCTTTGAAAAATTTGTTTTGATAGCAGCAATCAATTAAGTCTTAAACAGAAGGAATTGATTTTGATTCATCCCCTGACCGTTACGTTCACGGGGTTCAGTTTAATGCTCGAATCATCGTTTTATATATCAATATGGTTGAACATAATTAAACGTAGGGAAACGGTAGAAGACGTAACCAAATGCTTTGAATTTCCGCCGCATATATAGTTTTCTGGAGAGACTTTTCATAGAATCTGGATTGTATTCTTGTGTCTTAATTGTAAAATCTCCTTAAACGTTTGCTGAGTTAACTGGTATAGTTACCACTTTCATTTCAATAGTTCGTAGCTTTGATTCTCATCTGGAATGGGGTTGTTTGCAATATTTTGAAGATATAGGATTGGTGAATGAAAAGCGAATATAGTGCAACAAATATTTAACAAACGAAAGATAACAAACGAAATCCAGAAATCTCTTCAGCACTCATGCCGACAGACATGTACCCAGTAATCAGAAAGCAGAATCCTACTTCTTCTGTTGTTCAATTTTTAATCAAATCAAATTGAAGGGGTAGATCAATAACTAATATTCTAGCTAATAATTTCACTGCTCGAGAGTTCGATTCTTGTCAAATTAAGGAAGTTCGTAGTTTACTATAATCGAATTTACTAGTTGAATTAAACTTCATTTATAAAAAATGACCATAAGAGCAAAATCAATCTCATCCGTAAATAGAAATTAAAAAAAAAAACATTATCGTCATATGTGTTTTATAGAACTCTCGATTTCACATGGTGTAAAACTATTGAAATGAAAATACACAAAGAGTGGTAATTATAACAGCTTATAATCCAAAATCAATATGTTAAAAAATAATGTTGAATAATTCGAAAGGCAAGTGATCTTTAAGATAAAAGTATAGAAGGAAAGAGTGTTGAAAATTACTGGACCATGGTGGCTTGGTGGATTCGAGCGTTCTCCTCTTTATCGAAAAGTAATGCACTCGAATCCCATCCCAAGCTAAGGTCTGTCATGTTTTCTAATGGTGGCTAGGGAACGTTTAACATGTCGTGGTAGCAATGTCCTCCATGCGAAATGATACTTCCGGGGACATCTGCTTGACCTCTTTGTGATCCAGTGACTTAATAACCTTATGCCGCTTCCCATAAGATCAGTAAACTGAAGCAAATGATGCTTCAGTTTACTGATCTTATGGGCTTTTTATTATGATTATAAGTATATTTTGAAATTAAAGAATAACACTCGCACTTAACATATTAACGTAATATGGCGCTAACGTAATATTTTTATTTTTTAATCTAACTTAAAATTGTCTAATAAGGTGCATTTGTCGCATGAGTATTAAAGTCTAACATTCATATAATAAATGGATTAAAAAGACGGAGTAATATAACAAAATATGCATTTTTGAGATTATGATTAAAGCTTTTTATACTTTAATGCTGCAATTTCGGCTAAGTAAATTCTTATGAAATGCTTTTTAGTTTTAAGAAGCACTTTAATTTTGTTTGATACTTTGTTCATCAATACCTTAAGATATTTCACAAGCAGTTGGTTTATCTCATTTCATCAAATCGCATAAGTATTAAACTCGCCTTGGAATAATGTTAAAAATCCATCTCAAATCAAAAATGCTTACTTGAAAATAAAATCTATAATCAGCTGTAACTTTATAAGCAATACGTATAAAAAATAGGTGTTAGTGAAGATTAGCTAGATATATCATTTCATCTGACTCGTATTCAAAGTATAAGAGATAATACTGTTATTTTTTTTAAATTCTGACGAATGCATTTGAAGTGTCAGTTTAACGCGAATGACGTCTCTTATTTGGTTTAATGTTTTTTTAAGATATCGTTTTTTCGGAGATAGCTAACGTTTTATCTTTGTATAGAATAGCTGATGCTATCGTATATGTGTCAAAATACATGTTTAATATTTACGATGTATTTATCACGTATTTCAACGTAAGCCGTTAAGTGAATTTATTTGAATACTTATTTCATGCTTATTGTCACGATATGCATGATATTGCACATTCGTAATAGATTCGTCAAGAAAGTTCTCGTATGATAACTTCACATTATCTTTTAATATTTTTAAGTTTGTAAATTTTTTAATAACCATTTAGTTGCGTTTCCGGTGACTTATTTAGGTCGACCGAAGCCACTAAATACGGACAACTACATTTTAATCTTGAGTTTGCGGTTAGGTGACAAGGTAAGCACCTGAGCTGGTAACTACTGCATCAAACTGATTTGCATCAGCGTAAAGACATCATAGTCTGTATGACATTAAGCGTGAATGGATTCATTATTTCACTTGCTTCAGATTACTTATTTCTGTCAAAAGGCAACCTGAATCGGGCATGTTGTTTCAAAACTTCAAACCAAAATCAAAGGATGAGGTTGAAACATGAGGTTACACCTTTCTGTTCAAAGTTAACAACAATAATTTAACAACATTTGTTCATTCAGAACAATGATTTTTCTTGGAGTTATATTTTCAACTAGCTACTTCGTTAGCCCTGTTTTTTTCATCTTATTTCCACAACTGTTTTTATCAATCATTAATTAAAATACATATTTTGGAATCTAGAATGAATTTTTTTCTAAACAGCATTTCTCATTCCTTTGAAATCTTGTCTGATTTGAAATTCCGGCGACGATAATAAGCGTCGTACTTTACAAATCTACTGTTCCTGTATAACGGGTATAAGCTTAAATTTCGAACATAGACATAAATATCAATAAATATTATATTCCTTTCGATTATGTTGTAAATATTTTCAAACTATCTTTTAATATTTCATCCTAGGTCATATCCAGTAGTTTATTGGATTTTACTATTCAAATTACACGTAATGTTCTGAGCGTTAAACACCGATAAAGGTTATTTTCAGCTTCGTGGAAAGAAATATTAAGTTATTCTCTTAGAAAAAGTGCTCATACTCAGAGTTAAAAATTTACTAAAAGTTATTGTTTTAAGGAAAGTGTAAATACTCGTATAAACAAAATGTGTGCAAGAATAAGAAATGGATTTAAAATGAAGAAATTTCAATTGCATATTTTCTTCAATAAATATTTATAATCATTTTGAATTATTTTGACATTTAGAAAAATTTTTAAATTTTAAATAAACAATAACGATAAATACCTTTTATTCTAAAATAATCTGCTTGCAAATATCTGCTTTAAGCAAATTGTAATGGAACTGGTTCATTATTTTAAGGAAATAATTTTTAAAAAAATTTTTTTGATACTATAAAATTATTTTATTATTATAGTTTTTATTTAAAATATTAATTGAGAAAATTGATATGAGAACTTTTCAGCTTAACAATTTCTACTAAATAAATTCTACTAAAAAATTATTTATCAATGAAATATCCTCGAAATTATAAAAGGAGCTAAATTTTAAGTCACATAGTGATTTACCTTTGCATATTTGATTTCACTTGCTGATTGCAAACACTAACTTTAAAAAATAGATTTCGCAAAGATTTAACAATTTTATCGTTAATAATTCAGTGAAAATTTCATTCAATTAATATGGAAGCTCAATAGTTAAATTTCATTAATTTCAAATGAATCTGAAAATATTTAAATATGAAAGTGTTTTAATTTTTTTTAAAATTAAAGGATTTATATAAGTTTAAGAATGACAGGTAATTAAATGTTCAAAAGTCCCTATTTACATTTTTAAGACATCAAAAAATGCCTGCATAATCATAGCATAATTTCAATATCTTGAAATAAAATTTCTATCTGTATACAATGCATTAAAATGATAATCCTTTTACACAATATTTTAACACGCATTTAATGTAATTTTAAGTAGATAAAGTGATTTTAAAGATAATTTAGTGTTCTTTGAACAGTTTATTTGAAATATTATACTTATTTATATTTAAAATAATGTTTTATATATATTATCATAGAATAAAAATATATATATTATTTTTCTTATTGCAGGATTATAATATATTTATAATTTTATCAGGTTAATCACAATGTAGTTATCATTTAAATTACTTAGCAAGAAATTTTCAAAGGCAGTAGTACTAATATATGTACAAATACCTTGAAATCATCATTGCCACAATACACTTTTTCAAGACCGCATTGCAACCATCCTATCATCGAATCTGGTTTTTCTGAATATGTTCGTATTAATAAAGACTAACAAAATAAATTAAATCATTGTAATATAATATTTTGCATGTTATTTTTGCAAACTTGCATATCAACCCTTGGTCAGGCGTGCAATTTTGTGCAGGCAAGCGTCCGATTGGATTTGTGCACGTTACTTGAATATATTTTAACGTTGTGTCTGGGTTAGAATTTGGATGAAACCAAATCATAATTAAAAGTCCATCTCGCATCTTTGGTAAAAAGTAAATATAAGCAAATACAAATAAACTCAAGTTATCACATATGTAACTCTATTGCTATGTAAATACATACATATGAGGAAATATTAAAGGCAATTTTGAAATACTTTCTCGATTTCTTCATAAAATATGAAATTCCTTTCAACAAAGATACGTATTCTCAAAATGCAATCGTTAAAGGTATGTTTTTGAAAGATATGAAGCCGGAAATCAATATTTTCAAACTGAAAATATATTACTTTCTTCAGACTTTGCATTTCCTGTTGGATTTTTTTTAATGCATATGCATTTTTTAATGCATATTTTTTTAATGCATTTTTTTAATGCAGCAGAATGTTATATGTAATAATTTGATGTAAAGCTTTATGTGAAAATTAATGTATATAACACATCATAGTATAAAATTAATATCTATTGTGATAAAAAGCAATTTTATAAAAAAATTAAATTCATATAATGAAATATACTTTTAAATTTTCGTATATAATTTCTCGAAAAGCTATTCAGAGAAATTATTGAAACTTCTCAAAAGTTATTCAGAAAGAACATTCTTATCAAATGAATATTTGGTATGAACTGCTGTTTGAAACAATTTTAATGTAAATTAAACATGTTTACAAATATTAATATCTACGAGTACAATATGCAATATATATATATATTGAAAAATTCATGAAAAAAACTTATAAAAAATTAAGTTTTATATGAACTTTAAATAATGTGAAAAATCCTTTAAACTTTTGTTATTAAATTATTTTCATATTGCCTGTACTATAGAAGAAAATTTTTATAAAGGTATCATTAAAATAATTAAAAAAATTACTAAGTTATACAGCTTCATTGAAATTCAAGAAATGTTTTAAAGCAAAATAAAAAAAGTATAGAACTTTGGGAAATCAATTTTATTACTAAGTTTAAAAAGTAACAAAAGTGTAACTAAAAATAACTGCCCTTTATTTTTTAAAAATTATTTGAAATGATAATATTCGAAATAATATAATAATATATTTGATATATATCCGAAATTAGTGAATTAAAAGTTATAGTATTAATTCGCATAGTATATAAAAAATTTTAATTAATACAATTAATCGTTCCCAGGATAACCAAATTATGTAAGTCTTATATTTAAATATATATTGGTCTCATCCTAGAAGTATTAAAAATTATCATTACTCTTGAATGTAAATAAATTGATGTGTATTTTTTATAGCAAATTTGAATAATTATTTCCAATAGAGAATTTCTAAGAATGTAATGTTAATTGTCGTGGATTTTCGTTGTCATTACTATGGATGAAAATAATTTTTCGTGGAAATAATGAAGAAAAACAACTCAGGATGTTACTTTTAAAAATTAAATTTATGTTTTTAACTGATACTTAATGCATAATCTTCAGTTTGTAGCTTTAACTTGATGCTCTAAAACAGCCTCGTGAGTATATTTATTGTATATCTCATTAAAATTTGATATTGTTAAATACCCTGTTAAAAGAATTTCATTCTGGCAAAATAAATTAAAGATAATTTATTTTTATGAAATGAATTACAGAAATTCAATGAGGGGAATTTCCCAAGTGACTTAAAACTAAATTAAGCTCATTGGAATCTAAAATGTATAATTAAGAATATATATAACAAAACAGATAATTCTTATATTATCTATTATCGTGTATGATTAAAAATTTAATTTTTAGGTTTATAATAATAACTGGCAATAGAAAAATAAAAGTTCTGAAATTTTGCAACATTTAAGTACTTGTCTTCCTTATCAGATTTGGTCCAAATTCTATCTTGGAAAAAGTTTAATGTTTTAGATTACACTGGTGATTTGTATCGAACTTTAATGAATTGATTGCTGAATTGCTAATGCTATGGTCTTCTGTTCACCATTTCAAGCGCTCGATTCTAGTCTAAGAGTTATATTTTGTATTGATTTAGAATGTCCTTTAAATTGTAGATATTGTTCGAATTACCATTTGTACGAGAAAAGTGATCACAGAGCCAAGAAAAAATAATTTTTCGAACAAGAAATAAGACAAGTCAGTACGAGATTCACGGTAAGTTTAATATGAGGAGCTTCTTGAATATTTTTTGTGTTACTTATATTAATCAATTGAAGAAAATAGGCTATAAATGAATGCATACTTGCGTTATTAATCGTACTATATTTTCTTATATTTCTAGCCTATTTTTTTAATGGTATTCTTGCAGAATTCAGAAAAGATGTATAATGTCTAAAACATTTTTAAAATTTGATTTTTACATTATAATTCTGCAAAATGTTTAACTAAATAGCATATTTATTTATTTCAAATGCCTGGGGAACTGAATAGGATACTATTAAATATCTTTATGAGACAGGGGACGGAATTTAGGGCATCTTGTACAATTTTTCCAGAAGAAAACCTATAAGTTTTTCTTACCCTCCAGAGATATCATTTCGCATTTAAGAATTGCAACCACGTTACAGCAGCCATTTATAAACACAATGGATATTGTTCTGGGCCAGCATTTGAATAACTATGAAAAGCTGCAAGAGTGACTCTTTCTCAAGCAGAACAACAACTACGACAACTTAAGTAGTATATGTTATCTACAGAAATTCCTAAGACAAATTTGAATGAGATTAGAAATACAAGAAATGTTTTTTTTAAATCTTTTTAATATGGGTATACTAGTTTGAGTCTACCTACGATTTTCTTATCAGTACTTACAAATACCTTCCTAAATGAAAAGGAGTTAATATATCAATGCTATGAAAAGTTGAATGGAAAATTTCTACTTAAATCCCACGACATTAAGTTGACGGCATTTCAAAATGAATCCTCATTATATATTACTCACTTCTAAATATCAACTACATAGGGTTCCTATCCAACTAATCTTATTTAACAGAAATATTATTAATTAATTTTAATTTTACAAAGCTCCGACTTATCTAGCTCGTTTAGAGAAAGTCGCATCTAACAAAAGAGAAACCTGTAATTCACGTCTCCTTAAAGAAACAATTTCCGCAACTAGAACAGCACAAAGACTGTGGAGGAGAATCCAATAGGAAGTGTCTTATACAGCAAAGCCATCTATTTTAAAGACGTTTACTTCCAGAAACAGCTGTCTAAGGCAGCCTTAGTTGAAAGGGGGATGGAAAAAAAAGCTCTGGTTGTCTGCCTTGGAACTAACATCTCGTCTTTGTCGTGGAATGAACGCCAGTTTCCGTTTGTTTACTTACTTCAACGTGTGGTGTGGAAGCATATCTGGGGAGATTTATTGGACGAGAGGTGGGCGGCCTTTCCGACGTTTGACTTTCGCCCGTGACCATTTAACTTTTTGAGAGGAAGCATGGCATTGGGAGGATCTTTTTAATGATGTGTCTTATCTTTCTCCCCAAGGAAATTGTCATGCGCCTTTAAGTTCTTTATAGTATTTTTATACTGCTATTTGTTTTTAAGTGAACATGAATTGGATCTTGTATATTATGTCTGGAAAATGAAGACCATTTTAACATACGGTTGTTCAGAGTTATTTTTATTTTTTCCTGATAAATTGTAGTAATCTGATAAAAGTTACTTCAATATATTAGATTTACTTATTTATCAAAATCATAAATTTTAGGAAAATGAGAAATTATTTATGAGAAAAAATACTAATACTGTATATCTGAATAAATTAATTGTTGAATTAAAATATTTATTGAGATATTTAATAATCTTGGAGAAGAATTTGATGTGTTTTGAGAGTATAGTGTAATTAAAACTTTTTAACTTCACCAGTTTTAGTTATTGTGATTTTAAATATTTTTTAATTATTGTATATATATATTTATGACACAATGAGAAAAATTCCTCAAATAAAGGATAAATTAAATGTTAACACATCACTGAATATATATGTTTCATAATATGATGATAGATTTGTTCCAGAAAAATAAAAGGTTTGTAATAAACATACGTTTGAAAAGAAAATTTATTTGATATCAATTCTGAACTGAATAATTAGCTACATATTATTTCTATAACTATACATAGCAAATAATAAAAACTTAATTAAATCTTTTCTATAAAAGTATAGTAAGGAGTTAAACTAATTTTACTCAAATTAGCTTCATTAATTAACAAAAAAATCACAAGTTTTTAAATATTTTTTTACAATTAAGTGTTTGATTAATATCAAAATTGTTTTTTTATCAATTGCTTATTCAACAATTAATTTTCAATGCCTGTTAAAAAAAATTATTTATTAATATTATTTCTCTAAATATTTCTTGTTACCCCTCTTGTTTCTTTAAACTAAAAAAATTTTTACTTTAATGCGAACTCTATTTTATCCTTTTATAGAATATAGCTATAACTTTTGTCTTTAATTATAAAGAAAAATATATTAGAGAAAATAAAAAAAAATTAACTTTTAATAGTTGCATGTTAAATTAATATTGGGACAACTTTTTTTACTTTTATTTTTTTATATAAAAGTATGTTTTAATTGTATCATTAATTTTCTTTAAAATAATTGCTCATTTAAATTCTTCAAACTTTCAAAAATAAAAGCGTCCTTAAGGTATCCAGAAAATGTTGAATCCATAAAGGAAATTTAGTTTCATTATAAATTTTAAAATTGATTGATAAACGTCCTGAATTCAGAGAATAATAAAAGATCACAGACGATATTAGAGATAGCTCGTTAAGGAATATTTTTTTATAATCTGTAAGATATCCAGTTGCCTTCAGGGCCAGACAGCTTGGCGTTTGAACTGTTAAGAAGACAAAAAGTTGTATGTATCTTGTAGTATATTTTTGAATAATGATTACTTTTTTAATCTTATTTATCACATGAAAAAGGATTTTTGTAAAAAAAAAAAATGTAGGAAAATATTTTTTATTCAATTTACATGGTTTTGTTTATGTTTTTAATTTAACTAAATGGATAATAATGCATTTTTAATAAAGTAAAAACAATTAATATGATGGAGTAAAAAGAATGTGCAGAAAGCGCAAAGTATTATTTTTAACAATATTTTAACTATATTTATTTTAATAATATGAAATTTGGTTCATTATGATTTTAATGAAAAAAATCGCATATTTCAATTTTACTATTTTTAAGCTACTTGTAAAATTTTAATTTCTATTTTACTTATTTTTTAGTTATCAGTAAAATGCAAATCTTGTTCGGAAACAGTTCGTCGCCACATTATGCATTAACGATTCAACAATTTTAAAGCCGGTTTATGTTTTCTTTCACATTTATCACGTATTGACTGTCTAAAATAAATTTAATAGGAGAGTGTTATACATTTCTGCATTTTTAATAAAAGAAAACATTCAAACATCCGCAGGACATAAGCATTTTGTGGAAGATACTATTTGTTTTTTTAATTGCAAATAGAAGAATAACAATCATTAAATGCTGACAGTTTATCTATAAGGTTGGGGAATAAGTTCGTGGCGTTTTTACCAAAGACTTTTATTTAAACAAAAAGCAATAATTATATCAATAAGTTAATCATTTATATATTCGCCGCGTTGCTGTTTACAACCTCTTCTCACCTCTCGATCAATTTGTTGATGCCGTTCCGCCAAAAATCTTCTGGTCTAGTGTCAAAGAGATTGTTCAGCCAGTTTTTAAGGACCTCGATTACTGGGAAATGCTCGAAAAGAATGCCACAGTCCCAAAGAGCTCTACATTGTCTAGTTACCGCGTGAATGAAGCTATTCGACTGGAAAGACCTGATCGACATGATCAAACCATACTCCTTCACGACAACGCCAAGCCCTATGTTGCACAAGTCGTCAAAGCCGCATTCCAAGAGCTCGAATGGGAAGTCCTCAGCATCCGGCGTATTCTCCGGACCTTGCACTGACCTATTACCATCTTTTTCGCTCCTTGCTCATACCATATCAAGGGCGTTACCTTCGATAACATAGAGGTCCTTAAAAACTGGCTCAAGAACTTCTTTGATACCAGACTAGGCGATTTTTGGCGGAACGGCATCAACAAATGGGTCGAGAGGTGGGAAGAGGTTGTAAACAGCAACGGCAAATATATAATTGATTAACTTATTGATATTATTGTTATTTTTTGTTTAAATAAAAGTCTTTGGTAAAAACGCTACGAACTTATTCCCCAAACTAATATTTATATAAAATGTAATAATATAGGCTTGATGCATATATAGTTCAATTTATTGTTGCATTTACAGATAACGTGCAGTAACATAGCAACTGCATATCATGTAATCTAAAAGCTAAAAATACTGATCATTTTTAGTTGAACATTTTTGTGAGTTTTCTGTAGTTTTTTCAATCCTTTGTTCATCAACAGGTTATTGTGTCAATTTTTCTTCTTCTGCTTCTTCTTTCTTATCTCCTGGTCTGAATCAGACCAGGTCCATGACATCCTTCGCCTTCAAAGAATCGAGGACAGCTACAGGGCTGTATAAAAGTTCACACTTTGAAAAGCCAATGCAGTTCAGTAGGAGTTCGGGACTGGCTTCGTTAGTATTGCACGAAGTGCAGGTGGGAATGACTTGTTTGCCCTGGGAGAACCGTTGAGTCCGAAGATGTCTGGATCTGAGTCTGGACAAGGCAGTCTGATCACGTCTTTCACCGTCGAAACACAAAGATCCCCCAGGATCAGAGCCACAGTATCAAGGATGAGACGGCGGAATTTTCCAAGATGAGTTGGCAAGAGCCCTACTCTTAGAGAAGATTTCTTGGAAAGTCAGCGGATCAGCAGAACCAAGAGGCAACGATGATCCAGCCTTAGCAAGGCCATAGGCGATATCGTTATATTTAAGATCGACATGTGATGGAATCCATTGAAAATGAATAATGGAGGACTCAGATAATGCTTTAAGCTTTTTGAAAACACAAATTCCCCTCTGGTCCACAATGTTCCTCCAGTTTTCAAGGTACTGAATAACGCTATGACTGTCAACTAGAATACTAATCTCGACGTTTAACTGTTTGTTCAAGGAAAAGTCCAGAGCCAAAGTAATCGCTGAAAGTTGTGCACAAAAGACGGAACTGAAATCAGCATTGCGTTGTTTTAGAAAAAATTTTTAGTTTCAGTTTTAAGAAATACTCCGCTTCCAGTGTGGCCATCTTCATCCTTACTACCATCAGTATAAATTTGTACATCTTCAGAGGGGATGTTATTGATGACTTCTAGTGCAGCTTGATTTAAGAATTCAGGATGTTGAGAAGATTTATTTATTTGTACCAGTAATTCTGTATAGAAGAACACTCCTGGCAAAGAGTCAAGAGGGGAGGCGATAGGAATTAGAGAGTTAGCGGAAACAGAAGATTTTAAAACATCCAACTTCTCTGCATGTCCAAGGGGACTATGCTTTTTCAGCCTCTGGTCACACAATCCAGCCACACAGGGAATTAGTAGTTCGATGTTGGTCACGGTATCTATAAAGTTTACTGAAGTACTTCATCAGATTTGGGATACATCTTTTCTGCAACGGCTGTAAGTCTGCCTCATAAAGAAAAATTTTTGTTGGTGTGCTCCTACGGAGCCCTGTAATGATGCGTGCCGCATTGAGCTGTACTCTCTCAAGTTTTTGTAAATTGGTAACTGATGCAACATAGTATACTTGAAAGCCATATTCGAGGACTGGGCGAATCAAAGAAATGTATGTTGTTCTTAGTGTTCTGGTATCTGCACCCCAGTCGCACCCAGAAATATATTTCATAACATTAAGTCGCTTCTTTGCTCGGATCACGAGTGAGTCGATATGTTTGTTGCACGAGACCTCAGGATCGAGAGTAAATCCAAGATACCTGGGATTTCTTTCACAAATTAAAGAGAGTTCATTATAATCTTAGGTCTATATTTAAACAACTTTCTATTTTGTCGTAAAGAATCCTGTAGTAGATTTATCAGAATTGAAGTGAAGTTTAGAATCACGAGCAAAATCCAGTATACACTGAATAGAATGATTTAAGCTTGTCTCCATGACATCAACGTTAGAGCCACTACTCCAAAGAACAATGTCATCAGCAAAAAACCCTATATTGCAATCATTAGAAATAACAGATTCCATTCCAGAAATGAAGAGAGAAAACAGGGTTGGGCTAAGTACGGATCCCTGAGGCACACCCTGTCTAGAACGATAGAGTCTTGATAGTAAGCCATTATGGCTGACTTTAGAGAGTCTGTTTTTAAGGAAATCGGCAATCCACGAAAGTGCTCGTCCATCAATATTAAATTTTTCGTATAACTTATTGACCAACTTTTGTTCCTCCATACTTTGTCAAATGTTTTATTCAGGTCTAATAAGACGGCAATTGTATAATTGGTCGGTTTTTGATTATGGGCATCACCCACATGTTAGGTAAAGTATAAATTTGATCTTGTGGGCCATGCCCCTTCCTGAACCCATATTGTTCGCTGGGTAGAAGATTATTAGTAGCTAGATGAAAGTTGATACGATTTAACAGCATTTTTTAAGGACCTTGCAAACAAAGTTGGTCAGTGCAAACTGTCCGGGATTCCAGCTGGTTTATTAGGTTTCCTGATGGGTATTACAGTAGCACTTTTCCAATCTTTTGGTAATCTACCGATTTTTCAGGAGTGATTAAAAATATTAAGTAAGAGATGTTTCCCACGAACTCCAAGATTTGTGATCATAAGCCCATTAGGTCCTGGGGTTTTTGAAGGTTCAACTTGTTTTAAAACCTTTTCCAGATCATCATGGTTAAATGGCCTATCAAACAATGGATTTTTGATTGGATCTGGCGGCAACGATGAGCTGTTTTCCTAGCCTGGGCTGCAATTAATTTGTAGTTCTGCACGAACTTAAGATCGTTAATTCGACTACAATGCCTTCCAAGTGTTTCAGCCGATTCTCCATCACTT
Source organism: Latrodectus hesperus (assembly GCA_037975125.1). Classification (NCBI taxonomy): domain Eukaryota; kingdom Metazoa; phylum Arthropoda; class Arachnida; order Araneae; family Theridiidae; genus Latrodectus; species Latrodectus hesperus. The sequence continues at coordinate 35,269,184 of CM075850.1, forward strand.
AAAGGCAAGGGGGTGTCTTCTGAGCTGACACAGTTAGATTTCTCGCATTGTGGTTGGTCACTACTAATGGCTTTATGTCATTTTCCATAATTTTGTGTTCGGGGTTTGAACGTCTAGTCTACCGCAGATTTCTGCCCATCTCTTTCTTCTTTCACAAGCGTAGATACGCTTAATTTCGGCATTCACTTGATTGAGTTCAATTCTGGTAGTCAAATTGTTTTGTTCGAAGAGCTGCTTGGAAAGGTCATTTCTCCTGAGGATGAGAGGTTCCACAACAGATAGGTCTTTCGCGTAGTTTCTTTGGAAGTTCTTAATGTTTCCTCTAGGAATTGAAGCCTTAGCTGCTTCGAGGATGATCTCACGAAAAGAATTCCATCTGTGTTCCAAATCAGAACATGGAGCCATTTGTTCAAAGGCTTGCGCAATTAAAGTATCATAGAGTTCCCAGTTTGCCTTCTTAAAATTCCAAAAGTTTCGTTTGACTTCTTTTATGTCAGACGATTGGTTATACTCAATTAATATAGGAAGATGATCACTTCCAATGTTTTCTAAGGTTTTCCATTTGCAATAAGGGAACAGGTCGGGACTAACAAAGGAAATGTCTAAAGCTTCCTTTGTTGCATAGCTATATGAACTATGAGTTGAAGAGCCATCATTGAGACATATGAATGATCCATCATCAATAAAATTGGAAAGTTCAGACCTTTCTGATTATCAGTCGAACATCCCCAAGAGGAGTGTTTAGCATTGAGGTCTCCTAAAATAATTGTCTGTTCTTCTGTGGTAGGAGATAGGCCATCGCATAGTCCTCGTCCATTGGGAGGTAGATAGGTGTTGAAGATCTTTATTGCTTTACCATTCTAGTTCAGAGTGATACCCTGAATTTCAAGATCACAGTCCTCCGAGAGCTAAGCGAATGCAATTGTTTGAAAGTTGGCTCGACGGATTAGAAGATGCCAAACCGCCACCTCTTCTTTTTAGTCTGTCTTTACGAACTATATTAAATCCTTGAGTTTCAGCTGATAAGCAGCCCTGTACTTGGTCTCTTGTAGAGCAATGATCTGAACTCTGTGTTGATCTGCAAGTTTTAGCAGCTGGTGTAATTTAGCTGTAGTTGCATTAGTACAGAGACCATTAATGTTGCATTGCAAAATTCTTAGTGGTAAGACACGTTTAAATGGAGAGGGAGACTTGTAACGTATTTGTCGGTCTGGGCCCTCTGCCTAAGCCCCGAACGTGTCCCTTAGTAACCCGCGCGACGGACAATGCGGTAGGAGAAACCAAAGGCGTCATGAACGTTAAAAGGAAAGGGGGACGGCTTCTGATGGTAGTAGCTACTCTGAGCACCTAAGAAAGGTAGAAGTCCGACTTTGCTCGTTCACCTGTCTAACATTAGCAACATAAAGTGGAATGGCCTTCACGTCTTGGGTGACCCTACCAGGAGTATACACTCCCGACGTACTTCGCCCATTCCATCCAGGGTCACCCCTTCGCCACAGTGAGGCTGTTAGACAGGACTTTGAGCGGATCAATTTCTTGTTGATGATTATAGTCATTAGTAGTTTTATATAACTCCATTTCCCATTTTGTTCATAATGCTTTACAAAATAACACATTTACAAGCTCATTGCAAAACACTTTCATACAAACTCATTACATTACATTTACTCACAATATGCAAATAAACTGTTATGAGTTACAAATTAACTGTTATGATTTAGCGTATGAGACCAGTGATAACCATTCATGGATGCGTACATGAAATTTCCTATAAACTTTTATTAATACATATTTTCCTTCTGTTAACATCTTAATTTATTTCTAAAAAATAATGAAATATACATAGTACGCAATACAATACGCTTAATATTGCATAAAACTGTATTTGAAAGGTTTAATCTATAACTCAGTAAGAACTAAATGTAAATTACGTTATACAAAACTATTTTAAATTTATTTAACAAAAATCAACTTAAATTAAAATATTCAGTCAAAAAATAAAATCGTAATTACTTTTAATTTCACAATAATTCTCTTTTTAAGTTCGCTCTGTCATCTCAATACATTTGACAATTTTGCTCATTGCAGTTTCTAATGTTATTGAAGCTAATGCATGAAAAATATTCTATTTACACCAAAGGTAAAAGAATCTCAGTATTTGAACAGATATTGAAATCGGATACTAAAATAATTAATAAACATAACTTAACAAAAACTGAAAAATTATTCTTTTCTTCAATCTAGATATTTTCTAGAAATAAAAATATTTGAGTAGATTTCGCCGTCTTTCTTCATGATATTGGTTTTCTCGATTCTTGCGTGACAACCGACATGGAGTAACTGAGAATGTTGTCTCTTCCTATTAGAGATAGAAGCTGATAAGGATTTTGCAAGAGAAATCAATTGCGACATAAGCTTCAAGATTTATTTCCAGACACTCATACAAAAGTGTAGTATTTGTATACTAGAAATGATCTCCTTAAGCAAAACTAGTACAATTTTCAGACATTTTTCATATCTGATACTGGCATATAACTCTGAATTAGTTGACAGTTAAGAAAAAACTAATTTTATTACTGAATGATAAAGGTAATTTATCACATTTGGGTGATGCTAATGCTAATAAACTACTCCAAAATTTCAATAAGCGGTCTGTCAATCAAAATATTTAGACATTTTGATAACAGTCGCACTACGTATTATAAATGAGGACTAATCTTAAATAATTTACTTAAAAAGTCGCAAGTTATTTGATTAAATTCTGTCATAGTACAGAAATAATTAGATTCAGAATTTTTACTATATGTATTTATGTAAAGCTTGTTATTTTAATTTTTTTTAAATAAACGAAACAATATTTATAAAAGATTTTATTATTAAAATTATTTTGTTATAAATAAGCTACTTATTTACTATTCTACCTAAAATTTAACATCTGTATGAAGATTATAATCATTTAAAGCGGTATATATTTTTGTTTACTTTTGTATATTTACTTAAAATATAGACTCATATGTTGTATACTTTCTCTTCTCTTAAAGTGTTTCCTCAAAATCAAGGTGTGTTGAAACAATATAAAAAATATCATACTCACGAAATGAAGGTCCTATAAGTATGAGGATAATAACAATATTAATATAAAAATATTTTGTATTAAGTATTTATACTACAAGTATGAAAATAAATAATGACAAAATCTAATTAAAACGTTTATACGCATTCCAGTTTTAAAACTTTTGTATCTAATAAAGTTCTGAGGCCGTTCTATTAAAACAATTTTTTTCACTTTAATTAGTTTTTTTCGCATACAAAATGATTTAATGTTTAACAAAGATAATAACAAAGAAAAACGCAATAAAATCGTTTTCAGGAACAAAATTTTCATCATTAGGAACATTTTTAAATTATGCATTTGTGAAAGATTTTAATGTATAACGTTAAGAGAAAAATGACTGCATTTACTATTAAAGCTGCCGAAAAGTAACACATAAAATTAATTAGTTCCCTTTCTGGTTTTTTGATATTTTAATTTAAAAATTATTTTATTATTTAATTTTATTTATTATTCTTGGAAAGACATTATAATTTTGCAATATTGTATTAATTTATCTATTAAAAGTGAAAGCTTTAAGATTTGGAAAAAATGGATTATTACTGAATATAATAATAAATATTAAATTATATTTGATAGTAATTAAGGTTTGTAATTTTTTAGAAGACATTGCTTCCTTATAAACATGCAAATAATTTAAATTAATATCTGCAATTTGTAACAAAATCAAAAAATATGCAAATGTATTGTTCCAAAAAAGAAAAATGTTTCTAGCTACTATAAAAAATTATCTTAAAAAATCATTCTCAATTTAAATAATATTTAAAATAGATTATTTGTGAAATGTTCTCAAGTTGTATTTACCTGCAAGTAAATATTTAAAATGGTAACCATTAAAGTAGTGATTTTTTGTAACTAGAAACTTTTTGCTTAGTAAAGGGTTTTTCTGTTAAAAGCATTATTTTCTTTACATGTAAATATTTACTAAAAAGAGAACAAACTCGTTGAGCACAAAAAATGTTTGCAGACTCATCAACAAAAGTCACTCACTCAGCATTTATTTGCTTGGTTTCAAAAATCATTTGAAAAAAATTTTGTGAAGCATGAAAAAGTTATTAAGCTTCAAGGTTTAAAGTTAATTACTTCATCTGTTAATTAACCAAATGACGAATAATTTATTTTTTATATGAAATAAATAATATATACTTCTCTATTATCTTTCGGAATACATTGAAAAAAATTGTTTATGAATTAAATATTGTAGTACAAAAAAATTGTTTTTTTTGTTAAAGAACTTCTATTATAATTTATGAACATTCTTCTCATAAAATTACCTTTTATTGCTATTTATATTCCAGACATCAACCCGAACATAAATAGAAAAAATTCAAATTAGTATTTGGAAAAGTTTCTTTTAATAATTTTTTATCAAATATATGTAATAGCAATATCATAATACATCAATCTGTTATTCTTATTAAATACAATCAATTTTGTTTCCCATCGTGCTACTGAAAATAATTTATATTTCTTGCTCTTTAATTGAAGCAAGAGTTAAAGGTATTAATGCGAACCTAATGAAATTAAATTAATCATATTATTCGGATAATTATAACTTATTACATACTAATATCATTATTTCATTTGTTTTTTGATATATTATTCTTCATTTTATTGATTTCTATAAGGAGAATATTCTTAAATTAAAACATAAAAAGAATAAAAACATCGAGTACGAAGAAAATATTACATTGATAAAACTTTATTTTTCTCTTTTTTCGTTACTATATTTACTATATTTTTAAAAAATAACTTTACTATATTTTTAAAAAAATAAATATTTAAAAAAATGTATGATATACATAATAACATCAGTATGCATATATATTAATAAATATACATAAAATTAATAATATTGAACTCATAGATAAAACTATTTCATGCAGAAATTGCTTGAACTCGGGATATTTATCAACTACATTGAATTTTCTACTTTTATAATTAATTATTCGTTAATTTTGTGCGAGGAATTCTTTAAATTTGCTTGTTTTGAATAAAAGTTTCGAAAATGGAAATGATTATAGTGCTTTGAACTTATTAAATAAATTAAGAAGTTTGGAGTTTAACAGATTGATAACTCTAATATATACTTAAGCATGCTATGAAAATTATCAATGTAAGTTATAATTATCTATGTAAGCCACGTGAAAATTATATGTAAGCGAAATTCCAATGTAATCATTCAATTAATTCAAATAACAATTTTTGTCAATTCTTTCAACTACTTTTCGAAAGAAAAACAGTTCAACAACTTCTTAAAACAAAAACAATTTGTTTCGAAATGTAAAAGTAAATACCTTTTGAAAATGTATTCTATTCTAATCAGTGAATGCAATCATTCTTGAAATGAGAACAATAATGATAAACCCTGCCAAGTATATATCATATCCATAAGAATAAAGCTCAACATAAAAACTGCTCAAAAATATATAGAACATAGAAGTTACATTTTAATTTGGGAAGCATAGAATTTTAATATTTCACTTCATTGCAGCTGGAGTTCAACTCCTAGTCAGTTACTCTGCTTACCAATCGTTGGTAACATGATTCTTGTTTCCACCTGATGTTCGATAAAATAGCTCTGCTTACCATTCGTTGGTCACTAGATTCTTGTTTCCACCTGATGTTCAATAAAATAGCTCTGCTTACCATTCGTTGGTCACATGATTCTTGTTTCCACCTGATGTTCGATAAAATAGCTCTGCTTACCATTCGTTGGTCACTAGATTCTTGTTTCCACCTGATGTTCGATAAAATAGCTCTGCTTACCATTCGTTGGTCACTAGATTCTTGTTTCCACCTGATGTTCGATAAAATAGCTCTGCTTACCATTCGTTGGTCACAAGATTCTTGTTTCCACCTGATGTTCTATAAAATAGCTCTGCTTACCATTCGTTGGTCACTAGATTATTGTTTCCACCTGATGTTCGATAAAATAGATTTGTTTTATAAGTGTATTTGAAAACATTTGTTCATGTTCAGCAACGTAAGGTACGAATATTTGAAACAAAATTGACAATACAAACATTGCTTTTGTTATGTAGCAAACAAGCTACATAACAAGATATAAAATTAAACTCTTTTGCGGTGTTTAAATTTCACCCCATGTGCAATGAAATTGAAGGTAAACAATTTTATCTTTTGTCAATGTAATTGAAATTTTTGTAAATTTAGATTTGATATAAAAATTAACTGTTGTAAGAATGTGTGGTGCAGTCTCTTTACATATTCATACTTGGTCTAAAATTTTCTTCAATTTTATTGATAATTGTTTAAAATTTTATAAAAGAATTAGTAATTTTTATTGTTCAGTAATAATTACTTATCATACACTATGATTCTATAAAATGGATATAAATGGAAGAATTGATAGGAGCCAGATGTTCCCCCTTATCAGCAACGAAACATTAAACGAAAAACAATCTGGCGATTGTTCCTTGACATGAAGTTACAGTTTCATTATTTGAGTTCCTTCAGAGAAGTCAAAAAGATAATAGATTTATATTATGTAAACTTTAAAATAGTGACTGCAGATATTGCTATAAAATAGTTTAATTTTACAAAATAAATACTTTGCATTAGGATAATGTTCTAGATAATGAAAGAATGTGTTAGAATTTCAAAAATCTGATGACCTAATATGAATTATTTAAATTCTGACTTGTTTTCAAAATTTGCTTCATCTGATTTTCTTATCCGCTAGCGTAAAAAAAAATCTGAGAACATACTTATCTTCCAGTAAATAAATTGGTTTTAACTGTAAACTCTTATTTTTTACTGTGAAGATACATTGCAGTTAATTGAAAATGAAAAGCTGTGACAGAGCAAAGCGAAATACATGAAATTTGCATTATGCGTATATTTCTATGATGTATGAAAAGACAACGCTTTCACTGTAACCACTGTGGTTAACTCTGATTGCTATTCATACATTGTATGTAACAAGGAAATATATTCCTACTTGAAAGAATAAAATTCCCAGCTGGAAGCTGAATGGTTATCATTCTTGCCTTCAGTTCAACTTGTTCAAGAATTCAAATGACGTTGAATGTTAGTAGTGATTCAAAATCCACTTTAAGCCATAGTTCTTGGTCTAATTAGTCTTCATGATCAAAAAGTAATAGTAGAGCAATAAAACAATTAAATCAAATTTGAATAAATTAAATTATTTTCTCGTTTTTGTATGTAAAGCAAAACGAAAATATTATCCTATTTATACCCTGAGCTTGCTTGTGAAATTATTATCTTTAATAAGAATGTATCTTTATGAGGAAAAACTAGCTTTGCTACAGAGATTATTTATTTTTCAAACTTTTTGATTCGCTTATTTATTGCATATTTATTCAAGAATTTTTCAATCATTCATTGATTCTGTATTAATCGTGTCGTTTTCATTTAACATCCATACCATAGAAATAGCCATAAGGGTTTTTCCCTTTAATTAACTTGATTCCAAATCGAAGTTGTTAGTATTTTTGAGATATGAGACGATAAATGAAGATAGGTATCTGAATATCAGGATATTTTTAGATGAATCACTCTTCTGATGCTTTACCATGATTTATAAAGTTGAAATTTGGAAATATCGTTGAGAAAAACTGTTAATTGTGGTTTTATTACATTATGCGTTAATTAATTATGAGTAATGGTGCTAATATTGCAAAAGCTTAAATACATTGGAAATGTTATTTTATTTATAAAGTAAAAACAATAAATCTTATAATAAAATAATTTTTGAATTTTTGATTAATTTTTGAGCATATATTTGTAACCAAACCCTTTGACACTCCTAATGAAGAATTTTCATTTTGCTTTCAAAGTGTCTTTCGAGATATATTTGTTATTTTGTTACTAAACTGATAAAACAGTCTAAAATTAAATAACAAGCTCTGATGTTTGAAATGTACTCCACTATTACCTGACCAAAGAACTTAACGTAGGCATTGGATTGCTTACATTTATTATCTTTGATTTTATAGGAACATTTAAAAAAACTTTTAAGGTTAACTCTGAAAGAACATGACAGCCCGAAGAGAATGCCCAAACAGCTAACTTATGGTGTAAAGCATTTGCACAGCAATTGAATATAATGTCTTACCAGAAATAATGGTCAATGATAATCATTGGTAAAGTATCGTATTTACTTGTTGCAAGGCAGGTTTTTCGAAAGCGTGGTCCTTACTTATTGATAGATTTGTATGGAGATAGTTGAAATAAAAGATTGAAAACAGGACATCAACCGTGATGGAGGAGATTAAATACAAGACACTTTATTCCGAAGAATATGTCTAACCACTATGGCCATAATAAACCCCAACTTGGGATTCATTAATAATCATAATAAAATTATGGCCATTTATTATGGTCATTATGGAAGGGCGTATAATCATAATGGACCTCACAAAACTACTGGGGCCAGGAATTTTTTACGAACTTCATTTAATATACTATAGAAAGGAATTTGCAATTAATTTTGTGAAAGTTATCGGGTCAAAAGTTTCGTAACATAACAGTTATCATTATCAAAATTGCACACTTGAGCTTTTAACGTTTGATTATGATAAGTATCTTAGTTTCAATCGGAGACTTGTCATTCTTACATCATTAATAAACTTCCCAAGTGAAGTTTAGCTAACCCAATACTTAAAACTACATCATTTCAAATAAATGATTAGTTAATTACATTTAGATTATTATTGTAGCCAATTAAAGTTGTTATTTATTAAAATTTTGAAAGATAAGTTAATATATATATATATATATATATATATATATATATATATATATATATATATATATATATATATATATATATATATATATTATATGGTCACTGGTTCGATATTTTTAATTACAAAACCACCGATGATTTGATTAATAATTTATATAAATAAATTTTGTATAATTACGTTTACTCTTTTTAATTTTGTAGATAAGATTGTTTTCTTGCATCAAATTTGCTTGCCTTAAGTAAAAGGACAAGTGGCAAAGGACTACTAAAATATAATTACAATTATTTGAATCACTCTGAAACATTTTATAAATAATCTGTAATATATTGATAATACAATAGTTTCAATGATTTTTTTACCAAGGTAATCTTATAATTACAGCTTAAAATTAGCATATTAAAAATTAATGTCTAATGAGTTAAATGAAGGAAAATTACGTATTGATTTAAAGTCCTCGATGAATATAAGCAGTTCAAAATTATAAAAAATGAATATAAGTTGTTTCTTAGATTCAGCAAGAAGAGAAAATCATAAGAGTTCTTCAGTATTTTATTGCCTTTCTGTAAATAGGTTTTATTGAATTTGTTTTTCAGTCGTATTGTAATATATTAAACAATTTTAGAAATTGGTTTCTGGATGTTCGGTTATTCGTTCAACTATTCGAGTCTCAAAATGAAAACACTGACGCAGTTTCTGTCAACAACCAAATCACCTTAACTTTTTGTTTTTTGAAGATTATTATGTTAAATAGAAAAATTCACCATGTGTTGCATAGTACTAAATTAATTATTTTAGTAATTTTGGATACCTTTAGAGATTTAAAATGTATTTAGCTATATTTAGTAATAAAAGTTAAATGTTAATTTTTAGCTCAGTTAACTGTAGAGTTTAAATATACCAGCTGATTATAGGACTTAAAAAAGCGTTAAATTTAGCCTAGTTAACTGTAAACGGTTACTTGTGTAGCTTCTTGTTTCAAAGAAGAAATATTAATTTAAAACCATAGACATAAATAATCTAGCTATATAAATATTTTATAACTGTGAAAACCAATTTAAATCTCTTAAACATTAACTTAACATTTTGTTCTTATCTTAAACATTAAAAGATTGTGAAAATTACATAGAATTGTAACGTCTATAATTTAATGGAAAAATTTATATAATTAATTAAACAATCTATATAAGAAAAATAGCTTATTAGATTAATTTTCAGATTGAAAATTATTTTGAAATTTTAAAGGATTTGAAAGAAGCACATTATCCTTAAATCTATAAATCAGTGCAGCAAAACACTTTTCCTTTGAGTTTTTATTAATATTTAACAAGTAACGTTCTATCTGTAGTATCCTTAATATTACCACTTAAAACATTTTTCATGTTTTCAAATTCTAAGTTAATCAAAAATGTCTTAATCTGTTTAAGTATTATTAGCTCTAATCTCTAGAAAATCATTCTTTAAGAAAATGAATGACTTATAACAATGAAATAAATGATTAATAACTCCGCAATGTTCTTAGATAGAGCATCTTGTATCCATCCATATTTCATTTATCAATAGACATATTTCATTAAATTAAGATGGAGCTGTAATATGTGCCGCAAAAACTACGTGATGGAGGAGATTTTAAGAAAAGTTTTACTGTGTATTTTCAGTGAAAGATTGAGAGTATTAGACGTCTTAGTTCATCTGGTTACGCTTTAAGTTCATTTGCCAGTGTTTTCTTGTTTCCTTTGGATTTCATTCTAGGTTACTTTCGAATACTACTGTTACGAAATAGTAAAATATAAATATAAAAGTTTTTTATTCTTGTGGATTACTCAGTGTAAAACTCATTTAGAGAAAATATTTGTATTCTAATATTGAATTTGATAAAAAAAATTTCATGATTTTTGTCTATTATAATTTAGCAATAATCGAATAAAATATGCCATTTATTAATAAACATTGATCGAAATATTAAGACTAATACAGAATATCTACTTATACAATTTATTTTTAAACACAATTCTCTATACGTATCCATAATTTTGATTTAGTTTCAACCATAGACACACACAAATATTATAATATAAATAAAAATAATTCTGTTTTTACTATAAAAAATGTTACCACACTTTTGAGAAATGAAAATTTATTTTGACAGCAAACAATAAATTCATGTCGTATTTAACAAAATTAAAATTAATGCATATAGATTTGAGGCATATAAAAGTACACTAAAATTAAAACTAGAATGAAGTGCTATTTATCTTTTATTTCATCATATTAAATTATTTGCTTTATTTCACTGCATCATGAACCAATAATATAAGCTTGATGGAGGATAACTTTACTGACTGAAAGATAATTCAGATTTCCAACATTTTACTGATTATGTTTAAAAACTGTTTTCTCAGTGATAACATTATTATACGCGATAATAAATTATTAGTTTTAAACTGAAATAAAAAGTTTATTCTTTAATTCAAATGTGAGATAAAATTTATACAAAAACTTAAATTTCAAATTATAGAAGAAATAACAATTGTAATTAATAATAGTTACAAATATATGATAATTATTAAACGTAAATGGATCTATAAAGAGGAAGAATTATCAAGTTATAAAAATAATCGTTAATTTATTAATACTGACCTCTTAAACTAACACTTCTTTTGTATACGAATAATTTTATAAAATCATTAATTTTTGACCAACTGTTTCAACAAAATTAATTAAGATACATCAAATTCACCGAACATTCTGTGATACTTCTGTTTTCAAAACACTGGACATTACAGTTTTCTAAATAACATTCTTTTGTTTTACATAAAAAGAATAATGTGTCAGATTACATTTTTAAAAACATTTTAATTAATCTCTGAGCTAAAACTATTGGAAATGGAGATCTAAAGTTCATTACATAATAAAAAGTTTAACTGTCTAATTTCCCTAAAAATAAAATAAGAATTACTATATTTTATAACAGTTAAATTAGGCAAAAAATGTCTAATTTGAATGAATATCAAATATTTTCTTTTATTTTTTTTTAAAAATTTAAACTAGCTTTATTGATCTTATGTATATACATCACAGCAGAATTACACAATCACCATTTTGATAATCTGGTATAAGTTTTTAAAGAATATTTATATGGACAGTGCTAAATGATTTTGAAACCAACAATTTATGAAGATGAAACTTGGATAAAAATTAAAATTTCTGAAACTATTTACCGATTTTCAGATTTGGGAGAACATTGGGTATTAAGAGATATAATATGTATTTCTGGCTTTTTACTTAGTTGAATAAACAAAATAATTATGTTGGATAAATAAAATGATAATGTCGAAAAGTAAACTTTCTCTCCCAAAACTATTCTTATAATAAAGTTACATATTCTTTGTAGTTTTTAAAATGAGAAACGTGAATCAGTTGTTTACTTTACTTTAACAAATAGTTTTACTATATTGATTACTTCTAATTCTCTCATTTTGCTTATTATTATTTTCTACTCATATATAACTCTGATACAAGACACTGTATATTAAATTTAATTAAAAAAATTTAAGTAAAACACTTTTTTTATTAAATGATTCACATGATCTATAAAAATCACTTGGAGAGAAATTTTTTAAAAATATTTAGAAAATGTTAGAACCCACCATTTTAAATAAAAAAAAAATCTTTGCACTTCCGTGGCTTATACATATTGAAAAAAAAATTAAAGCTTTCAAAAGATAAATTCCAGACAAATTCTTTCAATGCTTTTTTTTTCAATAAAATTTGCATATTTTTAACTAAAGCTCTAATTATAACCAAGTTGACAACAGCACTTGCATTAGAAATTATGATGAAAGACTGTGATGCAAGCGAGATTAAAGGCCTTGGGCTATATGCTCGAATTTTTAAAAATAGTTTTTGTTCCTCGGTCCTCCTTTTTAATGAGAAATGTCCACTTTTCTTTTCGAATGCATTAATTCCATTTAATTTAAAATAGCATTCTTTTTTGATAACATTAAGTAGCTCACACAATGGAATGCATAAGCAGAAAAAATCTCGAAAAAAGGAGGTATATAAGTTTAAGAAAACGAATATAAATGAGTTTACGTTCAACAATAATTCAACTTTAAAAAATAAAATGCTTTTTGGAGTGTGTACAATTTTTATTTTCAAAAGAAGGGACTTTTCAAATAATGTATTTAAAGAAATATTTCTATTCGCGAAGATTACGAGATTTACGTGTCATTAGTTTAAATTAATTTGCATTTAATTTTTTAAGTTTCGTTAAAATGATGCAATAAAACGTTAGGAAATAAATGCATTTTAAGTAATAATATTAATTCATTATTTTATTAAATTTATTTTGAGATTCATTTTTAAATTCTTGAATATCGGCTTGCCAAATTAGATGTAGAATTGTCATCTGTTTGTATTGAAATATATCTACATAATTATTAAACAAAAGAAAAATAAAACTGCTATCAAGAAAAAACTGATTTTTAGTTTAAAATTTTATAATTTTTAAGATAATTGTGTTATTTTATATTAAATTGCGCATTTGTATTAATCTGTCAAAATTTCTTAATAAACTATTAATTATCTAAAATAATTTCTAAAAAAGGAATATTTATTATTCAATGTATAGTGTATAGTTTATTTATGTATGTATAGTTTATTTATTATTCAATGTAAGTAATAATAAAATATAATTATTTATGTTGGTTTTTTATTTTTTCTATAATTTTTATAATAAATTTCTTGTTAACTTCAGCAAAAAAAAATTTATCAAAATTATATACGAAATTAAATTATATGAGAATAATTTTAAATAAATATTTTAAAGTTACACCATTAAGAATTTTTAAAAATTACGAAAATGACTTAATGGATATTCAAGAATTAAAAAGAATTAAATTTAAATTTCAGCTCTAATTGCAGGACAAAACCGAATTTCGGCTGTTTTAATCTTCATTTATAGATTCCTAAATAAATATTATTAAATATTACAACTTAATAGTTCATCAAATACATTTTTATTGCCATTAACGAAATCGTTCATGAAAAATATTTAATACTTTCATTTAGAAATAATGTATTAAAATCATGCTAGAGAGTTGTATTCTCATTTTGATTTAATGAATTTTCTAATAAGCATATTCTTAATTTAGCAAGTATTTTCTTACTTTTACTTTTTTAAGGCTATATGTGCCATAGTATTTTCATACGAATCAAGAAAGTATATCAATAATGGGTTCTTAGCTGTTCTTAAAATTTCTTAAAGTAAAGCCATTCATCTTTTTTGTTTTATTTGTAAGTAAAAATGATGTCAATAAAAATACACAATATCATCGGTAACATACTTTGTCTAACTATTTTATTACCACTGAAATATATTGTTATAAACTGGAACGAAAATTTTAGTTTTTTATGAATTCATGTATCTGAATAATTTTCAAAAACTACTGATTATAAATTTAACTCGATTATTATGATACAATATCAGAAGCCTGATTCATCAAAATTATCCTTTCACTTAGAGATATAATTTCCTTTATCGTAAAAAATGCAAACATCTCCTAAAAATCATAATCATCCTAAAATAAGTTTCATTGAAGAGTAGAGAGAGCTTATGATTATTCCACTGTACTGCGACCATTATTGGATGTTTCATGTGCACAATGTGTGATTGATATAATACAAACAGCATCATTTATAATATAGATTTTAATGCAATCTTATTGCTTGTGTCGATGGAAATATCTTTAATGAGAATAAAATGTAATGATGCATTTATGTTATAATAAAATTTATTTAATAATTTGAAAACCTAAAATATATGGAAGTGTAAATTAAGTATTTTATAATACAGTAATTAATTTAGTAATTTTATAATACATTTATGACAGAATACATAAATAATTTAATATCAACTACGGCTATATAAAACATCGATTAATTTTATCAAGTTAAAAATACGAATTAATTTCATTGAGTTAATATATAAAATTAACTAAAGAAGTCTTGTGCTTAAATTTATGTATTCTTCTGTTGCTTATACTTAAAAATATTAGACACGTTTAAGTACTGATAACGTATGGAAATTTTTAGAACCAATTTTCTTAAAAAAATTTTTAAAACTGCTGTTATGACAATTAACAGTTTTTTAAAAACTGCACATTATATATATTAACAAATTATTGTAAATTAAAATATTAAAAATCAGCTGCATTGGACGCAGTTAAAACCTCGCTTAAAATGCAAACTAAATTTATCGCAATAAAATCAAAGATAAAAATTTATTATATTTAAATAACACATTTTCAATCTTGTTGTACTTGTCTTTTATATACATACATACATATATATATATATATATATATATATACATATATATATATATATATATATATATATATATATATATATATATATATTTGATATTTTGACTTACATAAGAACTTGATATTTGCCAAAAATTCTATTGCTTTTTTATTTGAATTTTTAATAAAATATTCGTGTATTTTTCTCTAGAAAATCAAATGATTCAGATTTAAATTCAGGATAATATACAACTTAATTTACTCTACAACTTCATAAAGTAAATTTTTGTCTTCAGGTGTATCATTACTTTGGATAAAATAAAGTTTATGAAACTTATTTAACATGATTAAGGCTTTTACCTTAAAATTTTTGAAATGAGAGTTAATAAAGTAAATATAGTATAAAGGTTCTCATTTTCTTTTTCCTTTATTCAAATGCAAGTAGCATGTTCTCTGATTATATTTTGAATTCAAAATTCTGGGGAAAGGATTGTTAAGTAGGCCAAATACCTTAAGCACTTCAAAGAATACAAGAATTGTTTTAAAATTCCTTGCCTGAATTCAATCTGAATCTAGATTATTTCAGAGAGTTTACTTTGGACCTATTTAGTTTGAATTTTGAAATGATCAAATATAAAATAGATGTTTTAAAATTGACTAACTTCAAGAAATGTCATCAAACTCAATTTAGATAATATTTCTGAATTATTTTTAGTGCATTTAATGTTGGAAAATGCTTTCCACGGGTATATATTTTCAGAATTTATGCATCATTATTGCTTGCGGATATCAAATTGGGTGAAGGCATTAAAAATTTTTTTTATTTTTTTCACAATAATATTCTCGCTATTATGAATAAAATTTTTGAAAGTATAAAAAAGTGATGACTTCGCAATTTTATATGCTAGTGACTGTATCATAATATATAAAAACTTCTTTAATTTTATTTAATATTGTATGTCATATTTCGCATTATAGCTATGCAAAGAACTATTACCACAAAAATACCAAAGATATTTAAACTATTCAGTTACAATGGAGAAAAATGTAAGCACTGCACAGTTATCCGACATACTATCATTCGCTTGATTTATTGAAACATATTTACACATTTTATAAACATATTTGCAACTTTAATTTTTGTTCCGAATATGAAAAAATGTTTTAGGTTATATTACGAATGTACAAAAAAGTTCACATTTAAATATTTCATGAACTAGATGGGTTTATGAGGTCAAAATGTTATTTTCTAAAATCCCAATAAGATATCTTTGGTAGAGCTTGTTGGAATATCTAAATATTTTAAAATGTTTTAAATGATTTAACTTAATATCATAGATTATAATTTTAATCTTGAAACAGTTCTTAAGACGTTACTAACAGAATGCTCAGTAAAAATGTAATTCTGTTCATATCTAGGAATAGATTTTAGATAAAAAAATAATAAAAAGGAATACTGAATTAAAATAATTCAATTTTTGCATTTGTTATGCTTTTTTTCATATTTCAGAATTTAAAATCAAATAGAAAATTTTTGTTATTGTACATGCGTTTTACTAGATACAATTTGATTGCTATTGTTTAGTTGATCTGTCACTCTAAAGCTGCATAATGCTCATAAATGCTGAGTAAAGTTGGATTTATATATATTCTGAATAGTAGTAACCATGGTATAGGTTGGCATTTAAACCTCTGAATTGTTGAATTTAGTTTACCGAGTAATTCAACTACCCTGAGAAGTATTAGAGTGGTTTTCAGGCTTAAACGTACACTGCCCAACATTGAGAATGCAGCACAAAGAAGGAATGGCCAGAAAATAATAAAAAATTCAGGATAGAGACGCATCTTACCGAGTTATGCAAATGATGTAAAATGCGCAGCTCTCCAACGTACGTAGGATTAGATATAAGGTGAACCGGCAGAGTGAGGAATATTCGCGTTGTTATTTCTGCTTGGAAAAAAATCGTTGAAAGTTTCTTCTTGTAGCAAAGAACGCCTGCATTTGCAGAGAATGTCAGGTCATCGTCCATTGGGTCAGTTCCAGTAGACATACGAGTTTACGAAGGGTATTGTGATCGGACTGAGAAGAGCAGGTTGGTTCTTATGGCAAAACGCAGCTGATAGATACCTGGATGCGACCACAGTGCATCGGGTGTGGCGAAGATGATTGGAACAAGGAAATGTGGAACGTTTATGGGATACCGGTGTAGTTAGAGTTTATAATGACGTGGACGACGCGGGAATCGGGATCGATGGATCTGACGAGAAGTGGTTGCGGCCCCCAAAACACCTCTATCGAAATTCTGCAATATGTGCAAGACACGCTGGATGCAGCCCTATCGAGCTAAACTACTTAATGTCGATTGGTTGACAGAGGCATGCGCTCATAACGTCCGTTAAAACATCTGCCATTGACTCCACAGCATAGAAGCCAACGTCTAAAATGATACCAGATTAGAGCGATGTAGACGACGGAATGGCATTGGATCATTTTCTCAGATGAGTCACGCTTCTGTTTCTTCCGTAATAGTCGTCGCATATGACTATGGCGTCATCATGGAGACAGGTCCAATCCTGCAGAAAATGTGGAACCTTCCACCATTCGACAAAGCGGCATCATGGTTTGGGATGCCATTGCTTGTGATTCCAGTCACTTCTGGTTTGTAATCACGGCACTATGACTACCCAACGTATCGTGGATGATGTGCTGCGGACGGTGACATTCCCTTATTTTCAGGGAGTGCCCAATGTGCCTTATCAGCATAATAACGCCTGACCACACACTGCTCACATCAGCCAACATGCCATGCAAAGCGTACAGCTTTTTCCCTGGCCACCGTGTTCGCCACATCTCTCACCTATAGAGTATATTTGTTATATGATTGGACGCTATTTGCAGACCCTGACACTGCTTGCTTCAGAAGACACACTTTGGCGAATAGTTGACAGGGAATGGAGAGCCATTCATCAGGACACTACCCGTAATTTCATTGAGTCTGTGCTTAGTCGTGTTTCGTGTATCGCCTCCCCGGTGGTATTACGACCTACTGATTCGACCCAGTTCTCGCTTTGAATTGTGCACATCATTTCGAAATACAGTTCTGTTATTGTTCATTGCTGTCTCTATTTGCCAAGTTTCGTCATTCTCTGGTACTTATACTTATATATATATATATATATATATATATATATATATATATATATATATATATATATATATATATATATCTCAATAAAATAAAAATCTGTATAAGTGTAAATAGAATTTTAAATTTTAAATACAAATATATTTAAGGTAAAACTTAACTAATAAAAAAGATTTTAGAAGACAATATTCTGCTTTTTTTAACAAATATTTTTACCAAAGAGTGTGTGTTAAAATTGCACTTATAATATATTGAAATATAATAACTTGAAATAATTATTTCAAGTAAAGATTTTTCGGAATTCACTGCGTCGACAAATATTTTATTGCAAAAATGTTTGCTCTAAAAATAGGTGCTAATATTTTGTACCTAATATAGGGACAAATATTTTGTTTTTATTAAACTATGAGTTTTCTATGATTATGAATAAAGAAATATAAGAATTTCCTCTTCAAAATATCTCCGATCCAGAAGCGTAATTCAATCTTAGCTCGGCTTATGAGAATTCCAAGGATACTCAATGCAATTTCAGGATGCCAAATACACGTTTCAACTGATGTATTTAGAAAAAGTGAAACAGATACGTAAACTTATCTCTTAGAGTTCAATAATGAATAATTCTTATATTCAACCTTTATAGACCAAACTATGCTATCAGTCAAACCTCGTTATATCCTTTCGAGTAACGCACTTTTCGTTATATCCTTTTTGAGAATCTAAACAGCATTAAAATTTTTTAGATAAATACAAAAAAAAAGTTACAAAAAAATAAAATTTGAAAAGTATTGAAATTATATAGTAAAAATGGAAAAGTTCTTTTTTACAGTTTTAATTTGATATTCTGCTACTGTAGGGACAATGTTTATTAAAGCTGTAGTAACTTTGTTGCAAGGAATATTTTTATACTGTATTTGTCTACGAGATTATTTTTGACTCTAATTTGTTATCCTTGTTGACATTATTTTAGACTGCTATACGAATAATGATTCAATATTTAATATTCTTGTCTTCACGTATTTTAGCAAAGAAGAAAAAATCGTCAATGGAAGATGAGGTAATCTATCTTATCACTTGTTCAAATTTTAAAAGCAAACTGACGCATTTATTAATATTAAGTTTATATATTAAAGGGTAAAACAAATGGAATAAAATGCTATTTCGTGTATTGTTTAACTTTTATAAATTTTTTCAGTGTAAAATGTTCTAACTTTCGGAATTTAGTTCTTAATATGCAAAATACTTAAAAATAGACAAAAATTAATATGACAATTGTAAATGCTTTTTATTGCTTTTATTGACAGTGAACTCATTCAAAATCATAAATAAATAATTTTTTATTTTTAGGAAACATTTTTCTGAAAAACAATTAAAATAAGCATAAAAATACTGTATGGATAATTTAATTTATATTTTTTAACATTTTATTAAATTCAGTAAATAATGTAATAATAGAAGATGCAAATAATAATATAAATATGATATTTTATAATTTATATCAAACATAAAACATGTAATTTGAAGATAGTTAATATATACACATGTAATTTGAACAAATATCAAAAATGTATAATCATAAGAATAAATTTAATTCAAAAATTATATATATAAATTTTGAAAACTATTGAAATAGTACAAATAAATTAAAATTGAAAAGTATAACAACTTGAATACTGCTTTGCTAAATATCAAACCTGGTATAAAGGAATAATTAGAGTATTTTAATTTGGACTTTTCTTTATCGATTTGAGCTGTATTTTCTTAAATTTTCGGACAAAGTATTATCTTTAAGAATGAAAAGAAAAACTGCTTAAAAAAGATTTAAATAATCTTCTTATTCGGTAGAATCAGATGTTTCTACTCCTGTCCTGAGAATAATCCCTTTAAATAATCCTTTCGTATGACTTTTTAAAAATAATTCCATCTATTTTCTAACTCTAAGCTGATTTTTTTCTTTTCGAAATAGGAAGTGAATATGTTGAAAAGATGTAAGCGATCCTTTCGATTATCTAATAATAAATACCAAGAGATTTAAATATACATAAAGATCAATAATGTTAAATTATTTTTCTCAGTTTCGATTACTTCATTCAAAAAAATCATTTTATATATTTATTTTACTTTATTGAATTATAAAACTGAAAAACGTATCTCTTGTTATCGAAAACAAAATAGACACTATACCAATATCAATATTCTGAACTTTAATTTAATGAGAGGAATTATCTGTGTGTTAAGTTTTTAAAAAATATATTTTTGCAATATTTTTTTCTCATTTACAGGATTTAATTTTTTTCTTTTCTAACATATACATTTATTCTGCTTATATTTCCTTAAGTGCAGATTTGCAAAATTATGAATTGTAATTAAACCTCAATATATTTATAAGTTATTTCTAAAAATTTGAAAGAAAAATAATTGAAGTATACTTACCAATTAGAATACGAAATTAATTAATCAGGAAATATAACATTTCTTAAATTCTTGAAACAATTCACATCAGAACAGTTTTTACAATCTTTTATAAACATTTTAACGAGAAATTCCTTTGGAATGAATTGATTTATTTATTCCTCCAAAAAATTTTATCAAAAGGAGGCGGTTATTCAATTGTTATACACAGCCTCTGTATTCGTTTCAAATTTCTCCAATATTTTTGTCTTATGTTAGATTCATACTAAACTATGTAAAAGATACAATATAAAATTGCGTCCTTATTTCATTATTGAAACTGGAAGTTTTACTCAAGAGTCAATATTTATTTACTAACAAAGATTAGTTTAAGACCAGAAAATTGGTATATATTTGAACGTCAAACTAGTACTTAAGCTTGTCAATTGTAAAGCATAAAAATAACAGCATCGTTAATAAAGCCTTTCAATCTTAATTTTTATTCTCTCCCGAACCACATTTTGAGAAAAACTAAAGAAAGGGAACGTCTTTGACCTTTCGCAGTGACATGAAAATTGGAATAACATGACATCAAAGAGAGATTGCTTGCATTTGGCGTGTTTTCATAACCCTTTCTTTGACGTATATTTCCCCTGAACTTTTGCATTTTTCTGTTCACGCATTAGAAATGTCAACAGTGAGGTACATCTTAAGGAGAGTTGGCGTGCTTTAGTTGGAAGAAGAGTTTAACCACTTGGGACGCAATCTTCGGATTCCACGAATTTATCACACCTGCCAGTGAAGAGAATAAATTTTCGGTTTTTAAAAATTTGGTTTTATGTAAAGAATAAACAATTCGGAAATAAAGTGCAAAAAATTTATTTCAGAAAATAAATGATGCATGATGTTAGAAAATCCCAGACAGTATAAGTACCCATGCATGAAAATTTTGTTGCACATGATATTTTCTTGACAAGTACATAGAAAATATGTATCTTGTATTTAAAAAAAATATAAAATATGGTATAGGTCACATATTATTTAAATAACATATTTTTTAACATTGCAATCGTAAGTTAAATATTATTCCTAACTGGCAATATTTCGATAATAAAACTATATATTTAATAACTCATATGAAGTTTATAGTTCAATATTGCTTTTACAATGCCTGTGCATGGAATATAATGATTATCAATTAATATTTAATTTTAACATCTCAATGTTTTTTGGAAAGTTACAGTATAATGTTAAGAAATTAAACAGAAATTTTCTTCTGACAATTATAATATGGAAAATATACTCCCCGCAAATGATGTTGAATGCAACTTTTTTGTTACAATTTCGCTATATCCTAGTTTAATAAAAATATATATTCAATTTTCGCATTTTTAAGAACACTGTCTTGTTACTGAGTTACCCTTCTCATAGAAACTTCTAGGAAGGATATTTAATAATTTTTATATAGAAAGCCATATTTGCAATTGAAGGAAAAGGTTTTGGGCTTTCAAATCAAAAGTTTATGGGTTCGATTCTTACCACTGATATAGATATTTATAGTGATTTATTCATCGTTCTTATTGCTGTAATTGAGTTCCAGTGGCTCAGTAGCTTCATGCCGGTTCCTGTTAAGACCAGCAAAGTGAAGCGTTATTTGCCGCGGGTAGTGATTGGGAGGGTGATCACGTAAACTCTCTCACTGGGTGGGGAACATGTTCACGTTAATATGTGACGTCCAAGAGTCCTTCCGGTGGTGTGGCGTGGATTTCGAGAGGAGGAGGGGGGCTAGTTTTGGCGTGACCTCGTCACCTGATCATGGTTCTTGGTGATGAGAGAGTATTCCAAACCCAATGAATAAAAGATACAGTCCGGGTATCACCTGTATCACTATGTATGTATGTATTGCTGTAATTAATTTTTCAAATAAAATTGATATAAATAATATATCAGTTACGCATGTTCAATAGAAAGTAGATAGTATTTACTTAAGATAAACTTCATATTTCATATAACATTGATGATTTTGAACATAATGGCAAATGCAAATGATAGAAAAAGATTGCAAGCAAATTTGTTATTTATTTTCAAGTAAAATGAAATAATTAGGTTTTTTTTCATTATTAAATTATTTATAGCAACGTTGCGTATAAATCTTTATCTGCATCAAATAACAATATTTGTTTTTCTACATGATTCTAGTAATGTTTCACTTTTACAGATTCAAATATGGATATTCTTTTCATGGATTCCTTATCCTTTTCGATAAAATTGTAATTTTTTTATGTTCGAATTGAAAATGTTTTTGTGATGTCAGGAACCGAGAGAGACATTTAAATTATAAATATTTTGCTGCGTTTCTATAAAGATTCTTTTTTAGAAAACGTAATTTTTAGATTCATTTTAATTTCGCGATTACAATTTTTTATTTATAACCTAAAAACATTTCCTGTATAAGATAATTGATTATTAAACTAAAACAATAAATATTTTGTTCTAAGTCTTTTTAAGGACTATTATTATTGATTCTTTATCTTTCTTTCAAATCTCTGATGTTTTCTCCGTTATTGACTATGATTCAAATTTATGAGGCACCCATTATTCTGTATAGGCTTAAAAATGTATCCAACACCATTTCAAATCACTCATTTTGTAAGGAAAATGTGATCTAAATAGAGAGAAATCATAAACAAATCCCAAAAGCATGAATAAAGTTGTATAAAATTATATATAATTACAATTGTTAAAATCAATTATAATAATTCACGGAAAAGTTAGGTATCACGTATACAATAAGTGTATAAAATTATTTATGAAAGAATCTTAAAACAGACAGCAATACTTGAAATCTAAAAGATTTTTATGCCGACCAACTTGTCTAGTGGTCAGTGTGCCTGACTACGGATAAGGAGGTTCTAGGTTCGAATCCCGGTTCGGGCATGGATGTACTTTCTCTCTCTATCTATCCTGTCTTTGTCCTTTCCTTGTATGAATGAGGTGTGAATGGTTGCCTGCCCTATAAACGGGTATCTATGGCATGTGTTAAGAGCAAAGTCGTACTTTCACCTTCATGGTGCTCTGATTAAAACGAAAGACGCTCCTAATCGACTTAATTCGCATAGCATAGCGAACTTGGCTTATCCAAGTGTCATTAGTAAACAACAACAACAAAAGATTTTTATAAATAGATACTTTTATGAAGTCAGTTGTTATTTTAATAATCATTAACATGATTTACTTTTTTACATGTTTGGAATATAATTTTTAAAACTTGGATGCGCAATTCGATTAAAACATTTCTATTAAGAACATAAGTTTATAAATATTATTAATACTATATGTTAAAATTGTTAAAAAAAAAACTAATATCACATTAAATTATTTATTAGCATATTATTCCGATTTCTTTCATTGAACAGCTGTTTGCAATGAAATGGAATTTTGATAAAAACCATCAAATAAAATGAAATATTCTAATGATTCTTCTCAAGTTAATTATAAGGATTATATCCGTATTTATATATCAGGTATTATTTAAATATTAATTAGTTTGTGTATCAGGATGTACATTAATAAAAGAATATTAAAATTTACTTATTTTAATAAGTGTGTACTTTCACCTAAATCTTATTTACAAAAAAACAGAATAGAGTGTAAATCAGTGCAAAGCTGGATCAAGCTTTTAGTAAAGAAACGTGTGTAAGAATGTTATCTTTATGAAGAAAAATTGTCTTGCTAAAGGTGAAATCTAATGCACGTGTAGCGTGTCTCATTAATTTCAGTTGATACTCTCGAGTCAGCGATATTTTACTCAGCGTGTCATTCACCAAGGCAGCTTTTGCCAGGAAAACTGCAAAGATAAGGATGAAAAGTATAAAGAAAAATAATTTTGAAATGTTATGAGATAATTTTCGAAGACTGGAACAAATCTATTAAGCATAGTTAAGTACATTATTTTTGTTTCAACGTAACTGTAATCGTTATTTCAAATATTTAAATATTTTGAATAAGATAGTTTATTTGTGTATTTTTATAGAATCTAATTAATATTATTTAAATATAAATCGAAAGGAATATTTGCTTCCCTTTTCTATGATAGTAAATATTGTATTGTATTCTTAATTTTTTTAATTAAGAATACAATACAATATTTACTATCATAATAAAATGATAGTAAATATTGATAATAAAATGATAATTTTCATTCATTCACTAACTTGCCGCCAATAGTATCAAACCAAGGCATGGGATGAGGAAGAATAAAAAAAATAGAGCAACTTATAATTGTTCATTTGCGTTTATAATAGCTCAAATTTAAATATAATAAGCAGGGAATCTTTTATAAGAAACCTATATCAAAATATGAAGTGTTTCAACAAGATGAGAATGATAGATTTAATCTGCAACTTAAATTACTAATAATAAGCACTAGTTAAATTAATTAGTAGTAGTTGCTGTTAATTAGCATTAATTATTTGGATTTATTCCCAGTACTGTCAGATGCCTATTAATCCTTGCCTAGAAAAGTCAAACATATCTAATAGGATCTTCTCATATAAATGCAAATCACCATCTACTTGGAAGCATCAAGGAACAAGCTGGTGCTTTTTCAACACAGTGTTTTTCAATAAAGAAATCGGTGTTTCGGAAGCCGCGTTTGTAGTTAAAAATCTTTGAGTGTTTCCCTAAGTAGTTCATCAAACAACTTCTTATCTAATCTCTCTCTCTTTAAAGGTAAACAGCATTTCTCCCACCGACCAAAGCGATAATGCTCAGCAGGAGACACATTGTGGTCGCCGACCCGAGTGATGATTGTTGAAGTTCAGGCGTTGTTACGTGATTGTTAAGTGCTGACGGAAAGTTTAAGTTGATAAACTTTTCTTTTTTCTGAATAACATGATGAGTTGTTGATGTATGGTAACCCAATTACGAAACGGAGTAACTCAAGGGAAAGGATAGTTTCACTTAAAAATATAGAGCTGATTCTCTTAGATAGAAAGGTAATAGTTTACATACTAGGTATTTAAGAAAACTTTTTTTGATTTAAGGAACTGCTTGTAAATATTTTAAATATATACCCCTATATGTATATCTCCTCATAATTTAATTTATTTTCTTTTATTTAATAATATTTCATCCGTTTTTTCAAGATTCTTCTACACTCTTTTAAAAATTTATATTTAAATAAAATGTTATTTTATCCTGAATTGGTCGTTTTAAACTGATGTTAGACGGTTTATTGTTTAATAAATACGGCATTTAATTTAGAACTCTTCATATGGTATTCCATTTCGAATTTCATTTTCTTGTCAAATGTTTTATGTACATATCGCAGTGAAAATGAATTAATGCTTATTATTAAAAAATTGCTTCGTATCGTAAATAACCAAAAATTAAGCTTAAAAATATATACCTACTTTTTGTAATTAGCATAATTTTTAATAAAATTATACTAATTACAAAAAGTAGAAAAGTATTAAACTTTTTTTCAACTTTTTGTAAAAAACATTACAAAAACATGACATATATTATTTCCTTGAATAGCAGAGTACACTGGTGAATACCCATACAAAATAATACCATTAATTCCTTAAAGTTTAGTTAATAAGTCAAAACTTTGAGATTGTGTATTTTCGAAAAATCATATACAAATACATCAGCTAATCGATTGTCCATGTAAGTTTGCCGAAATCCTTTCATAGTATAATTACAAGAGGTCTTTCTTCTCTTTTACAAGAAAAGAATGATGGACATAACTTATTCTCATTTTCTGTTGGTTGATTCAATAAAAAGGCTTTTAATATTTCAAAAAAATTCCAATATTTTAAAAAGGCATTATTTTTCCAAATATATGTATTTTTTATCAACAAGTAATTTGACACAAAGGAATTGTAATAATAAAGAATTAAATAATACAGTAATTTGAGACACTTGGGATAGAAAAAGAGCATGACATTTATTCACCGTCAATGGATAGAAGACTCTAAATACACGATAGTATCTATATTGACCTTCAGGGGCTTATACTACTAGATTTTCAATGAAAGCGATTGATGCTTTCTTTTACTTGTTTTGATGGATACAGAGTAGTTCTCTGACCTTGGACATTGGGAGAACTCTTGATTTTACAGCTCTCATATCAAGGAGCTCCAGAGAATTAAAGTCCAGGATTTGAGAAGGCTACTGTATATATTGACAATGTTCTGGCCATAAAAAGCTATGGTGACCATCGTAACAACGGGAATTATTATTCTGGAAAGGAAAGATTCTATTACGAACAATTTCCACCGCCCAGAAAAAAATCCGTCCACGCATGAACTCAAAATGATTTCGAAAGTTTTGGCATTAAACATACCAGGTATTGTGACCAAAGATCAAAGTTTATACGAAAAGAAACTACTCCAAATCATAGCATTAATTCCATCTATAACTTCCTTGTTATCATAAAACACTCCTGAAAGAGTTTTTGTGCTCGTTAAATCTGCGGAATCGAAAGTTCTGTGGTCAGTCGTTGAGCAGTTACCATGGGTGTAATTGTCTGGAGAAAGTTTCTTTCCCCTCCAGATCAATGTCAAAATTGAGGGAGTGGATCCTCTAGTGCTGCCATCTATCGAGGGAATTTAGAGAAAAGTCGTACTTTCACCTTCATAGTGCTATGATTAAACGATAAACCCACCTTTCCGACTTAATTTCGTTATTTAATGAATTTGGCTTCTGTAAGTGTCCTATGTAATAAAAACAACAAGACAGTTTCCTTAGGCAGCTGCCAAAACTAATCTTGCCAACAAACGATAAAGTTTAAACCATGATTTGCTATTCTAGAGTACCTGCTTCTTCTGTTTCATATATTCACTCCATCGATCTTTGCTACCCTTTAATCAAACTAACTATCAGTTGGATTTAGAAATGAAACTCGTGGCGTGTTCATGGTTACTAGATGATGGATGCATATAAGTACGGGAAGATTACAAATGGTATTAATTGATAAAATAGTTCTAGATGCTTATTAAAACTATTAATGAATGTGGGCCATCAAGAGAGTGAGGTTCTTTGGATTGCTCGGGACATCACCCTTCCGTCTTGATGAGAAATTTTTTCTGTCAAGAAAGTGGGGACTGCTTACATTATAACTGTGAAATACACATGCCCCTATATCAATTTTAGTAATTTAGTTTGCTAGAAATTTTTCTGAATTTACTGGAAATTTTATGCATTACTCAGTTACTTGATAATAGATAAAGATCACAATTTCCTCAAAATCCAAGATTTTCACCTGAATATCATCGACTTCAGGGCATTCTAGAAGTTATACCATGAAAATTCAACATCTTATGACAGAAACGTTACTTTCAACATGTATGCAACTAAAACAATTGTGACTCATCTATGATTGCTGATTACCTTGTTTGTATGAATGTCTAAACATATATATATATATATATATATATATATATATATATATTGGTAGATAATATATTGAAATAGTAAAAATCCTCAATTGTTTGTTTTTAATAAAAATATACGTTTTTTTTCTGCTTACTGAGCTGAATGGTTAACGCCTTGTGTTTCAGTTCTTAATTAGATCATGAGTTCCTTTATTACTTTTCAAGTTGCTTGTAGTTTAGAATCAATTTTATGCTGTAGATCTTAGTTGAATTAGCTTTCGTGTGTAATAAATCACTACATGAAGAATAATGGAACAAACTCCAAATATCTTCTCTAATTGATGAACATTTATAAAAATTAACCTCATTTAATAAAGTTGATTAAAAATATTTTCCATTTTTTTCATTAATACCGTGTTAAAATTCTTTAAATATTGATGATATGTTTAACAAAAATGTGTGTCTTCTCCTTAATATATATTTTCTTTTTGAAATATAAAAATAATTTTGAATATTTTCTAAATAAATATGATTTAAAGAAATGTGTGGGAAAATCAGTATAAAGAGCCTTGGGAAATTTTATGCATATTTGTTGTATTTTTAAAAATCTAAATTATAAATTTATTTTCAACTGCGTCATAAGTTTTCAATACCTTATTTTTGACAAATTTACAAGCAGAAACTAAAGAAGTTGGTTCTGATACTACATAGCACACAAAGCGTTTAGAAAATTTGTTTTATGGATTAGTACTGCTATAACCGCAGAGTATCACGATTCAAGTAACTTTGAATGTAGCGTGTAATAGCCAACGCAAAAGAGATGGTACATAGTATCTTCGATGTAGAGATAAAAAATTGACTTTTGTTGTTGTTACTTATCTCAGGTTGTCTAGCAAGGCTAGACAACCCCCATAAAACTAAAAATATCTAAAATGTTTAAAAACGTGATGAGTCCCGAAGGACATCGTCTTTTTTAAAAATTTAGGCAGGTTAAGATGTTTCGAGGGGAAGCTATATTGACGGAACATCAAGGACAGTCTGGGAATGTCCTCCGCTGAAAGGTGATTCCTCTCATGTGCCCACTCAGATAACGGGAAAAGGCAGTTTGATAAGATCTTGGTCTAAGAGTGAATGTCTCACTCGGTTCTTTGGCGAAGTAACATGGATGGTTGGGAGGAATTTTCATAAGCTTATTGAATTCAGTTTTTGCCAAGGAAGAAATCTCACTCGATGTGAACTCTAATCCTGGGTTTACTCCCTCTTCTGACGCCGATCTGGCCAAGAAATCCGCTCTTTCATTCCCCTCTACTCCCACGTGTGAAGGGATCCATTGGAAATGCACACTGTGTTCGGGTGACCGTGTCTCAAGAAGATTTAGTATGTCCAGGCTAGTTTGATCTGCAGCAGTGTTCCAATTTAAAAGATGTTGGATTGAAGCACGACTGTCAGTCAATATCCAAATATCCTCTAATTGATCCTCCACCTCTACTGCATACTGCAAACCTCTTCTAATGGCTATTGCTCTGATCTAAACACGGAACAATTATCTGGGTTTCCTATTTTAAATTCTAGTTCTCCGGAGACTGTGTTTATGTACACCCCACTGCCCGAGACTCCCCTTAAAACTTGACTACCATCTGTATAGATTTTCAAAGAACATGGAGGGATATTATGGATTGTTTCAAGTGCTTTTGATAATCCAGTTTTCATCGCTATTTTTGGAAACGAGTATTTCATGAGTATATCAAAAATATTGATTATTTGATTTAGCAACACACCGCATGTAGAAGGTTCAGTAGAAAAAGTCTTTAAACACTAGTTTTACCGATGGCTGATAAAAACTCATTAAACGAGATTCATTTGCAACATATCCTAAAATTGACGTGGATTTCAATATTGGAACATCAATAAATGCCAGAGTGTGATGTGTTCAGCGGACCATCGTTGATAAGAATTTTCATACCCAGAGGCTCAAACGGGTACCATTATTCACTGCATGACACAAATTATACGCCTTGCCTGGATCCGATAACAACACCTTTAGACTGTTCATGACTAGAAACTCGTTGTCTTGTCAGAAAAATTTTATTTCCTATGATGCCAGATGAATGAACATATGAGTGTATAAAATAACTTAGATATCACATAATAGGGGACTTGTCAAACTGTTAGAACATCTGATGGTACAGAGCTCAGACATCGTGCGTAGGGTTGTTTCCTTGATACGTTTAGAGATGAATCTGAGAGGTAGCAGATACCTAATTATAAAATCTGATTACCTACCCCATTCATGTCTATTGTGCATTCCGACAGAAATACGCAATTCCAACAAAATCAGTTCAACACCCACACATTGAGTATTACTTCCTCGTCTCAGTCTTCTAATTGAAGATATTTTCATTAATCTCCTTAAATACTCGTCATGAATATTATTGAACATATCTTAAATGCTATGAAACTTGCCGTTCAGGAAAGATATCTTCAGTCTTTCACCCACATGAATTTGTTGATTTCCTTTTAAACTTGTGGTGTGTATTGACTCCAAAATACTTTTAGACATTAATTGAATCCATGCCAGGTTATGTTGCGGAACATCTTGCTGTGTGAGCCCTTCATCAACATTATGCATTTATACCAGTTTTCTAGCATTTGAATGTATAATAAGCTCTTTTCAACTCGTTATTATTTGTTTTTTTAAAGATAGATAAATAGTATCCTGGAAAATTTTCTTGCTTTTATTTGGAAAAGAACAGCTAACAACATTGCCAATTAAACTGAATATTTATCCAATATATATACTTTAAAATAAATGTCGTAGAATATTTTCCTCACACAACTTTAAACTTTCAGTAAAACTAATGAGAAAGTGTCTAAAAAATAGAAGAGTAACCATATTAATTAAGGAAAATATTAAAAGGAAATATAGTTATATTACTGAAATGTTTCCTGTGGATCTTCTCATCAACAAATGGTTGCTGCATTAAATTTCAAACAATTGTCATGATGAATTGTTGAGAAAGTACATTATATACTCTTAAATTTATCAATATTAATTCTTTTATTTTTTTCTTGTATCAAATAAAAAGCTATATTCTACTTACTTTTGAGCCACAAGTGTCCTAGTATATAGGCATGTATGGATACATGTAGTTAGTTACGTAGAGAAACCATATATGTCTTTACCATATTACCTATGACGATAGAAATGTGATTTGGGGTAAATATTAATCTCATTTAATTTAACCTAATCAGTGATCACATATTAAAGAGCTTATACATATTAAATATTCGTAGAGCCTAATGTAGTTCTGTTAGTTTATTGTGGAGGAAAAGTACCATTTTAAGTATTTATTTCGCATCCACAGTGCGTGTTTAAAATGTATGATAATAAATAGTTATTACCATTAGGTGAAACTCTAATGTTAATAACTACATATTATCATTCAGTGTCCTTATACTTATCATTATATAATTGCATTTAAATGTCTAATCAATGAAATTTTAATAGGATATGCAAATATTTGTATGGTCTTTAAGTAAAATGTTAATGGTGAATTTTATTTTTGCTATAATATCCCCTTGTGTAATAACGTATTTGATTTTTTTAATTTTACATAGTATACGAATACGACTTATTTTGTTGACTTTTTACTGCTAAATAAAGAAAACTATAATAGTTTCTTGAAATGAAGTTATACAAAACTCAGTGATATTCATTTTTCTGCATTTTATAAGTAATATATTACTTTCTTTGCATGTGTGTTTTTGACTTGAATATTTAACAGTCATAACAAAAGTAATTGATTTTATTTTAAACATCTGAATAATTTTTTTATCAAGAGAAAAAATTTAAGAAAGCAGATGTTATGGAAATAAGCTAAGTTCAAAATAACCATTAAAGTTCAGATATTTTAAAGTTTGGCCTTATCGCTTTGCTGTTAGCGTATCGTTTGAGTAAATGGGACATAAGTCACTTCTTTCCGGTCGGTAAAGTACAATAAATATCGGATTCTCCCCCGTATGACTCAATCTATATTTAGACTCTTCTAGGCGCAATATTCTTATCACAATGAGAGGGCTTTTGTCTAACAAAAGCATGGAAATAACGCCACGCGCAAGCATTGAACAATATTTCAGTGCATATAAATTGAAGCATACGCACGAGTTTTTTTTGTTTTTATCTATTTTTAATGCATTTAGAGTTAAGTATAATATATATGAGAATAAGTATATTTCTATTTTAGCAGTTTCATTCACAAACGTGCACTTGTAATTTCATTGAAGAATAAAAAATCTTATATATATATATAATAAAAAATATGTTTCTTATTATATACATTCATTGAGTTATCTTTAACGATCTTCTTTTATATGCATATCCACAATTCTTTTCAATGTAAATTACTTGGGCTTGAATTTCGAGTAAAATCTCATGAATATTAATCAACGCGAAATTTGTTTCCTGTATGACTAGGAATTTTTAGAGTACTATACTGATAGTAATCACTGTGTATTTCAAATGCGATGTAAGTCATGTATTACTAAAATGATGTAAATTTATGGAAATAAAGTTATGTCATCTTAATGACAGAGCAAAGTCAACTAGATGAAGCATAATTTTACAAAAATATTTATTTAAATTGCTTTTTTAACATTTGAAACATAATTTCTGTGAAATTTCACAAGTTTCGATTTTGTTTTAATTAAAATTAGTTTATGGTTCAGTTTAAGTATGTAATTATGAATATTGAAATTCTAAAATTAAATTATTTATGTTCCAACTAAGATAGATTAAAAATATTAATGTATCAAAGCTTTGTTATTAACAAAAAGTACTTTTTTGTAATCTATTAGAGGTTAATTATTTTAATAAAATAATTCTTTTAACTTTAGTAGAAATATTTAAATTTCTCTCATGACAATATATCATATGTAATTATTTAGATATAAAAATAATGAATTTGGATATTAATTTAATTTATATCGCACTCATGTTAAAAAGCATACGGTCAAATGAAATTATCTAAATTTTAAAAATTTTATATGGCTGTTTATTTAAAATATTATAATCTTCAGAATTAGTTGCTAGAGAAATTCTATTCAGCTATTTTTAAGCAATTACAGTTACTGAATTATTTTTCAAATCAGTAAAATTGCGCTATTACTTGACGATTTTGTATGATATTTTTGCAACATATAAATCTGTAAGTACATGCAATGACCTATGCTCCAGGCATTGCACTTGGTATCCTAATCTACATCACATACATATAACTTATTGCCTGTTGAAAAATACAGTGTATTCCATTAAACAATATGCGGTAGAATTTCCAAGAAATTTTATGGTTTAAGGCCCTTTAAAGTATTAAATATTTTGAATAGTCTTTAAATTTTACCGTAAACAAAAATGTTAATTAAAGTAGACACTGGCAACTTGCTAGTAAATTAATGTAGTAAACACACACAAATAATAATTATTACTAAATCTTCTATTTTAAAGAAAACACTGATCTTTTCACACGTTTTATCGAATAAGAAATTATATAATTTTTATTTTAATAAGATTCATATTAAGTTAAAATACCTATTGAATCTGACAAATTAATTCTAAGATGGTTACAGTTAGAAATGGTTACATGTGCTGTGTACTTGGATATTTATATAATTTATTAATTAATAAAAATTTCCTTACAGTAGAAAAATATTTATATTCTTTTAGCTCTACAAAAACATTTATATTCTTTTTGATGCTTATTTTGTGAGAAATATTTTAGTAATGTTTATCTGCCATTATAAATAGAAATGATTTTAAAACAAATATGAAAATATTCATGTCTTTGCTCTATGGACTGGATACGGTCAAAAATCATTATTGAATACATAAATAAGTGCCTTCCAAGAGGTATTTTCCTAGATAGCGTGCCGTATTCGTAAGTTAAAGCAGTAAATCTTAAAATATTGCTAACGTCCACTCAAACAGATACGACCACATCAATGCAAAACGCAGAAACGCAACGTCTATTCCTGTTTTACTGAGTATGAGATCCAATTCTTGATTTAACACTCCGAAGTGAACAGTCCTACACTAATATCATGGTTTGCATGCTTGTGTCTGTTTAATGAAATAACTTTTATTTGCTTAAAATTTAATTTTTTATTTTTCAAATGTTATGAGGGAAGCATTATGAAGCTATCTTTCAAATGGCAACAAATTATACAACAAAATGGTACATATTTGGCCCAACTCAGACAATCTGAAACATGTTAAATAAAGTCTTAAATTTCAAGCAAAAATAATGGATTTCTTTTCCCCAACCTATTTTATATATATATATATATATATATATATATATATATATATATATATATATATATATATATATATATATATATATATATATATATATATATATATATATATATATATATTCCAAATTAGAATTTCATAAATCTTATTATATCTTTTACAAATGATGGCAACTGGTTGTAAACACTTAACTTTTTATTCATATCTCTAAAATATTTGACTTTCTAAAAATTTAAAAGTCTAAATCCTCAGAAAAGTCATTAACACATAGCTAAAATATTTTGCATAAAATTTTGCTTTCAGTATAATGAATACACATAAAGTAAACTAGTGCTGTTTTAATATTTTTAAACATTTTCTCTATTTTTATATTAACAAAAATATCTTAATTTATCTTATCGCGATTCTTATTTTAAACAACTTTCTTCTCCTTCTTCGTTTTATCTTAAAATCAAAATGTAAATCCGAAAAACCGACACACACATTTCTTTCCTTAAATATTACATTTTTCCGTTACTGTGTCGGAGAAATAAATAAAAGGTACCCAAATACAACTCAACATTCCTAGACTCTTTCCCTTTCAATTTACAAACTGCACCACAAAAAAACCACGAAACAGATGTTCCGTCGATTCTCTGCCTTTTTAGTATTCAATATCCAAGAGCAGAGTTACTGCTATTTTTTTGTCCCAAACAAGCCTTCCTGCACAAGCGCCTGATGTATTTTATGCAACAGGCGAATAAAAAAGCATAAAAAAAACAGAAACAGAGATACGACGTGCAGGTGAAAAAGTTTTCTGCAACCCAACAGATAAATAGATGGTTGGACCCTACGCCTATGTTTATGTTCGCTTTCTGCTTCGACAATAAATACGATAAGCGGTTGGGGTGCCTCCGAAAAATTTCCATATCTGACTCGCACCGACCACGTGACATCAGGGATTACGTGACTTTTTATTTTTTTTAGATTGCCATTCTTTTTTTTTTCCACTCATAAGTTATGTCGAGAAATAATTCTCGCGTCCAGCTTTTGTTTTGTTTGGATGGAGGTTTGCGCTCTTCATGTAAAACACCGTAATATTTCTAAAAGCGACCTCGGTCTTTAAACTCCTTTGTCACAGTGAAATGTTATTGTACTCAAGATTGTGCGTGTTTTGAGATGCTTATAAGCAGTGTTCTGAGGTTTCTTTTAATAATAAGGCATCTTTCTTTTAAGAATAAGACATTTATAATCACAATATAAGCTATTAGAATGATTTTTATTTGTAAACATGTATTTACCCTTAAAATAACTCGAATTTATAAAATTATTCTCAGTGATTTTAAAACTTCAAAACACTTATTTTTCTTAACAGCTCTTCAATATTTCTATAAATGTACTATATTTCTATATGCGAACAACATATTCCACTTTTAACTAAGTAAGAAAAACGGATTTGCGTTTAATCAACGCAACTTTTGTTGTACTTGTTTCTTTGTTGTTGAATTGTTTGAATTTATTGAGAAATATTTATGTTCACTCACTCAAACATAACTAAAAATCATTACATTTATCGATATTAAAAAATTGATTAATCAATATCACACTATTTTTAGATATTTTAGACAATAAAAATATGCTTTTCATCATAGACAGGAATAAAATTATGCATTCATATATAAAATAGAGAATAGAATAAAAATGAAATAGGGAAAAAATTTGCAATCAAACAGTGAAGAAGATTTAATTAGTGTAGCTAAATTAATAAAATTCAAATATACATTCAATTGTGTAGCTATTAAAATTTCCTTAACATCTGATACTAAATGTTTGATTAAACAATAAGAAAAACATTTATGTAGTTAGTCTATTACAAGCACGATTTTACGGAAGAAATTAGATATAACTTTTTTTGTTATAATAGCTTATGTAGCCAAAAATTGTTATAAGTAAATCAAATATGTATAAAAGTATATGTAAATTCTTTTTACATTAAGGAACATCAGGAAAATGAGTGGATGTACAATCATCAGGAGTAAAATAAATCTTGACTTTGTGTTACGTAATCATATAGTATCATTATTTTAATGTAAACTCTCATAAACGGTGTTATTTATTTGAATATTTCAATGTAACATTCACTTACATTTACCACAATAAAAACTTTTTATTGATGTTGTTTGGATATATTGATGCATTATTATCGTATTTATATATGCTAACTTTGATTTACTATGATAATTAAAAGTCTTTTGATACTATCTCTTATCCCCGAACATCATTTAATAATTAACCAAGCATGGTATGTTAAGTAGATATTGAAATCTTTCTCAAATAATAACAATAATTGGTAATTTTTCTCAAATACCCATACAAAGCTTATTTTATCTGATAAACACTTAACAGAAGGCAAACACTACCCCCTCAAAAAGCAAAAAAATTATTTAAAACAGTCCTTTTACGATTAGCAGTAAATTATAAATAGAAAAATTAAGTTTCCTAAATTTAATATTTAGTTCTTATTAAATAAATCAAAACTTTGATTATAATCATGCATTTTATAAAATTTCATATCAAAATTTTCTTATATGCTAAATTATCTGAAGTTAAATGCAACACTGGTATATTTTGAATATATTTTTTTCGCCTTCATTTTGGTAAAGATTCAAATAAAATATTTCCATCCATGTTGATTATGTGGAATAGATAACAATCCACAATAAATATAGTTAGCCTATTTATACTTTTGAAGCAGTATTTAAACGTAAATAAACGAATGGGTTATTACTTAATGTAAAAATTAAGTAATCTGATATTTCAATTTCACCTTTGCATTCTTATGTTAAGTTCCTTTTTTGATTCCCAATACAATTTATTTCACCAATAAACATTTAAATGAAATTAGTATTATTCGTAGTTTTAAGAATTAGGTATGAAAAGTGAATCAGTCGTTATTGCTTAGTTCAATAGTAATACCAATTTTTTGAATGACTTATTATTTATTTTGTATTTCAAATTACTATAAGCTTTCTCGCCCATGGTGTGACTCGAGATTTACACAAACAAATATTGAAGACCAGAAAGCTGATCATTCAACTTCCAGATTAACAGAAAGTTCCATTTAGTGTTGTTATGAGAATTTATTATATGAACCTCTTGTGAGATATTTATCATTACAAATTAATCAAAAGACTAAGTTGATATGTATTTCTTAGCTTAAGGTGTTGAGAACTGGGCTTGCAGTCGAATGGTTGAGTTAAAATAAATACTTATTGAATGAGAAGCTAAATAATGGACTCAGAAATGATTAAAAATGCGATTATATCATTTGAATGAAAACTATTTTACAAATACACCAGAAGCAAATATTTAAATACATTAATTTCATTTTAAATACCATTAAAGATTTTGTGAATATAGTTTGTGGTAATATCGATAATTATATGAGTCACAATTCATTCGTATTTCAATAACTAATCTGAGAAATTAAATTTAGCGAGATAATTGGTAACAATTATATCAGATATAATTATAGTAAATTAGGAGATAATTACAACTTTATACACGATGTGAAATTTGAACTTTTAATGACATCAATTATAAAGAAGTAACTAATGATATAAATACTCTCAAGATATTTAATATTATTAAATCTGTTCGTTTACGTAAAATATATGCCATAGAACACTTTAATAATATCATCCATGTTGCATTGCTGCCTATTGAATATCTATATTGATTTTTATTGCTTTTTAATCTATCTTTCAAGTTATCTAAAATAGGAGATTTTTAGATTCTTGAAAGCACTGCGTTTCTGAAACTTGTATTATTACTTACATGTTATTTTTCATTTAATATTTAGACTATCACTCTTTTTAATTAAGTATCATTTGTTGATTAAGGTTGAGAAAGCGTCTTAAAAAATCTATATACTGAAAGTTGTAATTTCTATAGTGTTTCTCACTTGTTTTCAACTATTTAGAGTCATTCAATTATTATAATTTTTAAAAATATTATTTAATTTATTGTACTTCATTACTATTAAGTATTATTGCATTTTACATTTCATTTAAGTTGACTGTAAATCAACCATTTAAATGAAAAAAAACTAACTTTCTAATTAACTTTTCGAGATATGAATCTACTGTTGTTACAGTTGATAGTACATGATATCATACTGGAGAAACATATTTTGATTTGCTTATCTGGAAGAAATTATGTAATTAAGATTAGTATCTAATAATTTATTTGATAAATATTGTTCAATGATACCACAAATGTAATTGATGCAAGATGGAGTCATATTATATGAAATGATGCCAATTGCTTGTAAACTTAAATGGAAAAAAATACGGCATAACATTTCTATTTGGGAAAAGGTCCTTGAAATAATTGGAAATTAAGACTGTAATAGACGAGGCGACTATATCAGGATAACATTGAAGTATATCAGCTAATTACTAATGAAGATTAAAGGACTGTCACATACATAATGGTATACATAATTTGATAATTAAATACTATTCCAAGTATAACACTTCGTATAAGTTATATTTGGAATAATATTTAATCATCAAAGTTTATAGCAACAATAATAACAAGTTTTCCTGATAAAAAATTCACCATTACTACGCCCTGAAGAAAAGCGCGCTTTACCACTAAAAAATTCTATTTGCAATCATAAACTCCATTTCCAACTGGTTTCTTATCATGATAACCTTTTGCAATAAAGTACAAGTTTTAATTGGTTTAAAAATTTGTGGTATGACTGTCACTGGTCATCTGAATTATTGCTCGAGTCTTCTGTCTACATATGTTTCATGTCTATATAATTTCATAAATTAAGTCGACATGAAAAATTTCTGAACTTGAAATCTGTCGTCGAATTTCTCTTACTGGTCACTATGCGCTATTTTTTTCCAACAATCTGATCTGCTACTGCCCGAAGTTTTTGAAATTCTGACATTCTTCGAGGTGAGCAACATTAAAAAGTGATAATTTCTTGCCGATGCAAAAATAACTATCAAGTGATATGTAATAAGCCGACTTCTCGTGTTTAAATCATTCTGTTCTTTTCTGTTTTTGATAAATGACATCTGTCAAATTGAGTATTGCTAGTTGATGCTAGTTGAGATGAGACGATGCTAGTTGTAACAATATTCGAGTAACAATATTAAATTTTTTTAAATATTCAAGAATGACTTTTTTTAAAAAAAATCATTATTGAACATTTTTAATAAAACTAAATCCTGTGATTGAATTTTTTTAAAGCAAATGACCGATGACGGAGTGGTTAGCATCCCTAACTTCAAAGCAGTAGGCCCCAGGTTAGAATTCTGAACGTTCCTTTCTCTCTGTGTGCGAATTTTTCTATCCTCTCAATTTTGGGGCAAAGATAGCACACCACTGGGTGCCTCATTATATAAGATGCCCTCATATTCGCCCTTTGAAGTGCTAAATGGAATTAAATCTGACGCGTTAATATTATATCTTTAATAAAAAATATCTGAACTTCCGATAGGATTGAAATCTGGAAAATTAGAAGGTGTAAACCACTACATTCAATTCTATTAAAATGTGAATAGTTGTATTCCCTTATTTAAAGATGTGATTAAATTCTTGAATGTGCCATTCTCATGAAAAAAAGTGAATTTTTAAACTCTACCGTACTCTAGTGGGTTCAAATTGTTGTGAAAATAACATTCATTTTTACTATCATTGCTGATGTGAAACAGTTATCACCATATAAGTTTTTAATAATTTTGGATTTTATTTACTTCTTCTTTCTTTCCTTCATCAACTTTATG
Source organism: Latrodectus hesperus (assembly GCA_037975125.1). Lineage (NCBI taxonomy): Eukaryota > Metazoa > Arthropoda > Arachnida > Araneae > Theridiidae > Latrodectus > Latrodectus hesperus. The sequence continues at coordinate 35,309,342 of CM075850.1, forward strand.
TCATGGAAATTCATTAAAATTGAATTAATTTTCCTTTGTAACATTTATGGTTGAAATTTACGCGTTTTTTCTATTTTCCAACATTTCCTTTGTAGCATTTGTCTTATATTTATGGCTGAAATTTATTTGAAAGATTTAACAAACAAAACTATTCAAAAAATTTCATATCATTACAAATTTATCTATTTATGTCATAAATTTCGTAACAAAAAAGGATAACTGACTTAATCTATTTCAAATGCCTCGGTTGCCACTAAATGCTTAGGGATCTGGCCGTCGATTCAACAGTGCTTGGTTCTGATTCATACATTGAATCTAAATGTTTATAGTTGTTCGGAATCTGTTTTAAATTATAGGTATCATTATAATTAGCTCTCAATGTAACATTTGAGTAATAAATAAATATAATTTCAAAGTTTAAATATTTTAAAATTTATTTTACTTAAAGTGATAGGAACGGGGAAGAGGATATATATGTTTCAGTTTGATGAACTATATAGAATCTATTTTTGATCCAAATATTCAATTATTTTGTAATATTTCTACTTTAATATAGATTTATTACAGTTTTTATTACTTGGTTTATCGAATCCTTTTATACAACGCAGAATTCTTGAAAAATTCTTAATTTCTATAAGTTTTCAAAGAAGCTTGGTAGAGATGTATTATGTCTTTGCAATCTGTGCTATACCATTTTTTTATTCATAATAAAAAGTATGCTCAAATCTTTCTATACAAAAAAGTTGTTCTTCATTGTCATACATTCAATATCAGTTCCATCTTTTGTTCAATTATATGGAAAGAGTTGCTTCTAATCTCTTTCTGTATTACTTCAGAATTATACGTATACATAAATTTTTGTGTTCTTATTTAATAAAAATTTAAATAATTTTAAATGTTTAAAATGTCTTATATAGAGGCAGCTTTGTTAAGTCCATGTGTAAAAGAAAAGGAATTATTTTAGGGGGAAGCTTAGAAATTATAGTGGCAAAAACCGCAGAGTATAAATCAATTTCTCTCACTTGAATCAGTAATATTATTATGGAAACCAAGCAACAAATTACAATTTTAAATAAACAAAAAAATATTTCTATCTTAATAACTTGACATTAGTTTTGAGTTATCAATAAAATACCATTCAATGAATAACAAAAGCTTGTAAAAACTATGTCAAATTAATCAGTTCTGTCGCTTACCTTTTATAACTTGAAATTAATCTCTCTCTCTTAATATTCTGCATTTCAAACTTGTACTCCATTTTTTGTTTAATTAGTACTCATTACTTTAGGAATTAAATACTTGACTTTAACTATTTTTTAAAGTAAATTTCTCCACCATGTTAATTGAAAGTCAATAATTTAAATGCGAATTAATCCAATTTTTTTGTTTAAGTGCTGGAAAATATAAATATATCGTAATTTAATTTGTAGCATTGTATTTTATTGAATAAGAAAGGTTTTTGTTCTTTTAATTAAAGATAGAATATTTACGTCAAAATAAAGATGAGAATAGATTGCTTAAGAAAATCTTACAATTAACTCATCTAAATTAAATGTAATTCGTTAAATAAGCTTTTTTTATTGAAATAAATGCTTGTCTGTGAGAATCACAATTTCAATTTTCTGAGTTTAAACTCAACTGATTTAATTATATTTGGCAATTGATCTTGGAATTCTGACAGGATTCAATATATTCGTACTTCATCATAATTACAAATAATAATAATGAAAGAAAGTATATATATTCTAGACTAAAAATACAGATATTTCTTTCACATTAATTGCCAGAGTATTTATAGCCCTTAAATATAAGTTTCTGAAACAAAACCAAAAAGAATACGATACCTCCAATTATAATACTATGAGGTGCCTAAATTCCACGATAAAGTTTTTGCTTTTCAAAGCTTTTATTCTTATGTTCATCCCAAAAAGTTATCATAAGTCCTTAATACTTATTATTTTCTCTAGAAATGTTTTAATAAATAGACTTTATACTCGCATAACTGCAATTTTGATTATTTATGTACAAAATAAGAAAGATGTGGTCATAAAAAGGATTTCAAACTCTTGCATATGCAGTAGTAAATGTATTTCATTCTACTGCTCTTGATATGCTAATAATTTTAAGAAGTAAACAGAAATCAATGATTTCCTCAGAATTAGATATGAACTGAGGTTTTGTGGCATCGTTTTCCGATATGGTAATCCGTATTGAGTTTTTGGCCAAGAATGAATATTTTTAAATACTAAGTTTTCCAATAGTTTTATGAAGATAGTTTCTGATGCGTATCCTTTTAGAATTTTGCTTTGTTCTTATTGGTTGGAAAGATAACTTTAGTTCATTATGTTTCAAAATTGTGGATGATTCGTGCCTTCAGAGAATGATTACTTTGCATGGCAAAAATGAAATAGATTGTTTGTTTACTGAATTAGGAAAGTAACGACAAAAAATGAAGATATCTAGTTTTTTAAAACTTCTTCGTGTTATTCCCTAGGAATATATTTAATTTCTTCATTTAGGAATGAATTTATATCCAAATTACACTCCAGAAAATTGACTGTGGGATTAGTACAAACAGTTGTTAAATAGTTGAGAATTTTATTTTTGCTATTTGTGCTAACTGTTTATGTCTCTGTATGGAAATTGTAAAATGTGGAAAATAAATTTATGTAATTGTATGTTACTAGAATAGTATTTTCGGCACAATTTTATCTTAAAATTCTTAAATATAGTTTGCTTAGTAGGAAGATTTTCAGATTGCATTTTAACATTGTGTATTTTAAATTTAATTTGAAAAAAGCTATTATTTGGGTTTAATTTTTTTATATTATTTATATTTTATTGTTTAATATTGATTGGATGAACTCACATTGCTTTATGTTGTCTCTGTGATGTTAATTATATAAACTTAAGGGTAATGTGTGAATTATTAAGCACTTAAGCGTATAAATTATGCATTGCAAGCACAATCATGCATAATTTTAAATCGAAGTTCCAAATTTAAAATATTTATAAATTGAAATAATCTTTGCTAATGTAGTTTCTTTTTTCTTACAACGCTATTCTTAACATCAAACATGCATCCCTAGAATCAATTTTTGTAATAAAATTTCCAGTCGATACTTAAAATTTGTTCAAAAAAAAGGAAAAGGGATTGGACAAAAATGTGGAAAATAAAATAAGTCTATTAAATTAGATAGATATGTGATGTATTCATTGTTAAAATATGGCTATAGCTCAACTTTCCAACATAATCATTATTACTTAAAATTACAAAAATATCCTCGGATATAATTTTAGAACAATTTTATTTAATATTTTTCATTGAAAATTTCATAATCGCGTGTAAAGTCATTACTATACACATATATTTTTAAAAATTCTGCTAAGAAATAAACAGACAACTTTAGTTTTTTTTTTTCCTTGTGAAATAGTTTCGCTCAAAAATTCAATAAAATTATTTATATAAAATAAAATTTGATGTAAATCATTTTATAGAAATAGTTCCTTTCTTATGGCCGCTTTATTAAAAGTAGTGAAACGAAGAAATTCCTCTGAGAGTAAAATATATAAAACTTATATTTGAATACATTCAAGTGAGATTAATTTTCAATCAGCTTTTAAAATATATAAATCCCCAGCAGCAAATAACGGAATTATAAATACTTATAGAAACTGAGAATTAGAAACATTATTTATTGAGTTAAAGTTTTGAATAAATTATGTGACGAAATTAGTATTTTCATGGTAAGAAAAATGCTAGAAAGATATTAGAGTTTCGAAGAAATTTTTAAGAATAAAATTACAAAAATCATAAGTTAAGAGGAGAATAATTTATATATTTCAATCAAACCATTTTGGAAAAGAATATGAAAAATAATTGATTAAGGGTTTTTCAATAGTCAGTAAATGCGTAGGAAATATTTTACTGTCTATAATCAAGTTCTAGAGACTTTTGATTCAATCCAAGCGAGTTATTTAATTTCAGTTTAATGAGATTGCATTTTACAAATTTTAGACCCTTACACCAAATATTTAATGTGTGTGTTTTGAAAATTAAACTCTGTCAAAAATTCCTTTTTAAAATTATATTAAAATCTAATATAAAGATATTTTAATTATTTAAATGAAATTATTAAATTATTTTTTATTTTTTGCCTTGAAAACATTACTATTTTATTAAGTGGATTAATGCAATGCTTTCAATAATGTATAAATGAGATTCTAGAAGTAAATCCTTTGATTGGGTAATAAAATTATGTGTAAATCCTTGTATTATTGAATCTATTATTATATAATTATGGATCGTTGAATTCTATAAACTATATCATGTGCTGAAAAAGCAAAGTAAGATTAGAAAAATATACAAACATCGCAATGTTATAAAATAACGCTTTTCTTTTAATCGCGAATTATTTTCTATTTTAATATATCCTTGCAAGGCATTAAAAGGAATTTATATGATATAAATTTGCAATAAAATGTTACTTGCATAATTTGTATAATGTTTTCATCTAAAAAACATTTTAAATCAATTAAAACCAAATCAATTTAAGCAACTTAAATCGAATTAAAATTCAAAAAAATCATTTTTTTCTAAAGAATAAACTTTTTTTATTCATATTGTATCACTTTACACACAAAAATTGACATTTAAACTAAGAGAAACTTAATTTTAAGTGTCACTTTTTGCTTTATCATGAATAAAATTTTCTATTATATTTTAGTTCTAGAAAATAATAGTCTTTCTCCCTGATAAAATACGTTCAGAAAATGAGAGCAAACTAATAAGTGACATTATTTATATTATACAGTCCGTTCTCTCAGATTTTTCAATATGATTTCATCTTTCTCTTCCCTTACTTATTCATCATTTTTATCTTCCAGATGACGAGGTGGCACTGACTAACTAATATCAGTTTGCTTCCAGAAGATGGAAGATTTAGTCAACATAGTCAATGACTTGACCCATGGGAGAAGACCGACCACCCTCCTCTTGGTTAGTTCAACCCTCCTGTTGGTCACGCTCATGGTCTGCACCGGTAATAGTGAAGCTAAGCAGTGGACAATGGAAGAATTGGCCAATGCCCACTTCCCGCACAAGGTCTCTAATGACGTTTATATGGATCCTTGCAAATCAGGTAAAGCAATTAATTTAGTAATTTACTGAGTGGACAATGAAACCATATCATAATTTATTGAATAAAAGAAGACCGCACAAAAAAAGTTTGAATGAATTACCCAGGCTTCTCAGTCCAGTTTTAAGAATCAACAGCTTTCATTTTACTGTTATCTTTGAACTGAAATTTGCTACGTTTTAGGATATGATTTTATAGATTTTATCATTTATTTTTATTTTACAGGATCTAGCATTACAAAGTTTATTAGCGAAATATAAACACAATTTTTATTTTTCAAATTAACTTAATAATCTGTGAATCTAACAGTCGATTTGCGAAATTGAAAATGGAGCTGGAGATTTTATTTTGATGGTTTCGTTATAACATATCGAAGAATAACAATTGTTTACATCTAAATTATAACATTTATGATATTCTTTTTTAAAAAAAATTTCCGCTAAAATAAAATTTAATTATACTTTTTTTTTAATATTGAATGTGCATTTGACTCAAAACATCTAATCACGAAGAAAATTTAAATTATCATGAGTTAATAATAAATCATCTTAAAAATGTATTCAAATGTCTTAATTTAAATATAATTTTTCGCGTGTCTTTAAAATATATTAACTTCTAAAAATAAAATTTTGAACAAATTATTCTATTAAGGTGTTTTACATCTCAAAACTTTTGTACATTCTACTGAGAATGACTTTATTCCTGATCATTTTCTGATCTTATTTATGTATATTTCCTTCATAAAATTTTAATTATATTCCTATAAGTGGAATAAATGAACTCACAGTAAATATTTTATGCATTTTTTGTGGAATTCTTAAATAACTTTAATTTCTTATATTTTGGTATTGATCTATGACTATTGAGTTTCCATTTATGTCAGTAACTTGTAATTATAATTTAAAATTAGAATTGATTGTTTTTAATTTTGATTAAATTGGCTACGACATAATTTTCTAACTTACTATTTTTTTAAACTGTGAATAATCATTTAAAATATATAATTGTTAAATAAAATTTATGAACTATTCATTACAGAAATAAAGTAATAATTTCATAAATAATAAAAGTAAGTCTTTTTTTTTAATTTCCCAAAGATGTCATAATACAATGATATATAATTTTGTAGTTTCCTCTTTTATTGCAATATCAAATGAATCCACCGCTACTTTTAGATCGAGGATTTTTTTTTGTATCCTTGCACAAAAATATTTACGATCAATTGTGAATAATAAGCCTATTAATGAAGGAATAATTTCAATCAGGTTTGAATCAAAAGCTATTTGATTACTATATATATATATATATATATATATATATATATATATATACATATATATATAATATACATACACACATATGTATATATATATATATATATATATATATATATATATATATATATATATATATATATATATATATTCTTCAACCAATTCTTTTAAGACCTCTTTTGTTCTATTGTTCTAATATTAGTTCTTAAACTTATTTCATTGAAGAAAAATTCCTTACTTATGCTTAATCATCTCATTTATAATACCAGACGAAAGTTATTGTGTCTTTTGAACATATTTATTTGCAAAAAGCTAATGTGCCAAGAATATGTATCACACAAAATGAATTGAGAAAATTAGTATTTCATTACTATTTATTATAGATACATTGAATTCGGCATTGATATGATAGAGTAATATGGTACGTCATTAAAATGACAGTTTTACATGAATTTTAATTTTAATTTTAAATTTGTGTGTGTGTGAGAGAAAATTTTAAAGTCTGAAAATTTAGAAAAATCTTTTAAATTGTCAAAAAAAAAAAAAATAAAGCATGCAACTATATAAAGAAAAGAAAATTGTGTTTATTGTATTCATTTAACTTTATAATAGCGACATCTATTGATGAAATTTCAAAATATTTTACTTCCTAATATAGTGAGCATATTATTTACTTAGTATGCAAGGATACTTTTTTTTATTTATATATTAGAGAGGAGAAACTAATTTCTATAAACTGTCAATGTTTTAATCACCATGTGTTCAAAATGTCCAAAATAATTCTGAATTTATTTTTCAACTATTAGTGCATGTATATTTCCAACTGAAAGAAATTATTTTTAAAATCTGTAAATTTCACAGTTTTTTACTTATTATTATTAAAAAAAAATTATTTCTAAGGTTTATAAATATAGTTTTCCATCTCTTTTTTCTGACACTTAAATTGTTTTGATAAGCATATACGTACTGTTTAAAAACTTATACTTGAATATTCAAAAATTTATTATATAATATACTAGTAATAAGTGATTTAAATTAATCTTTTTCTAAGTCTGCATTGTTAAAAATTTTTATTTAATACATAAGGCGTCGTCTATAGTAGGATATAAGTAAAATCCTTATATTTTTACACAACAGTTCAATTATTATTTCTTTCATGATTAAGATAAATTTTATAATTAGTTAATAAAATGTTTACTCATCCGATTACTTAAATACTAGTATTAATATAAAACTATAATGTATTGATGTTTACTAGAATTATTTTCTCTTAATAAACTCCGATTTGATTTTAAAAGATTTCTCTGAAATTATTTTAAATGTAGACAAGCAAAAATACCACAACTATCAACTAAAAGCATTTTTATAGTATTTTTCTTCATTTAAATAAACGATTGCAAGTATTGTAAAATTCTGAAATGTTTAAATCTGAACTTTGTTATAATTAATTATTTAACACTAAATGATTTATTTCAGATGAAAACTTGTTTTAGAGCTTAAAGTTTAATCTCATATATGTTAGTTTATTAAAATTAAATTTTTTGTTAGCATATTTTTCTTTATGTTTGGTTTTTAGTTGACATTTGTAACAAATTTTTTTTAAGTAAACAATGAATATTTTAAGTTAATTTAAAATTTACTAATGTTGATATAATGAGAAATAATCATAATTTTCTTAGATTTAAAAGTATAACGTATTCCCCCATAATAGAATTTATCATGCATTTAACTATTGTAAATAAAAATAATGAAAAAGAAGTCACAATTTTGAGCAATCTTAATTATTTTCTCAGATAACTGTGATTCTCCTAAACATATGATTAAAAGAAAATGTAAAGTTTTATTTTACTAAAATATTTTATTGTTTTTTTTTTTTACATTTAACTATATTTTGCTTATGACATGATAATTATAATATATTATACATGATAATTATAACATATACATGATATAATTATACATGATAATTATATTAATAAATATTTATTTTTAATAGTATTAAAGTTTAAGGTGAAAGAAAATGATATGCATAGCTTATATTTTTTATTTTAAGCTCTTATTTTCTACATGTTTTTCAAAAATCTGTAACAATCAAAATGAAATTTTGTAATAATTAAATACGTTGTCCTTTTTAAGAAATAGGGGAAAAATTCTGCTATGAATATGGAAACTACAATTATTGGAATTTAGAGATATTTTAATTAAAAATTTTCAATAATCTAAGCAAATAATGAATAAAATTGAAAGAAATAATTGCCTTTTTGAGACACGTCTAAACTTTATTTATTGTCTCTTTTATGTTTTGTTTTTCACAATAAATAAGTTTGCTCATTATATAAAAAGTCTTAACAATCGAAACAGTTTCTTTTGTCTGTTAATAAATATTTATAATTAATATAGCTAAGCAAAATATCCTTTTTTATTTTTAAGAGAGAAAGGAAACGGGGACATCTCTGATAAAATTTTAGAAGTTGGAATCATTTTAAAAAATTCAACTTCATTGATATTTCTTATTTTATTGTAGGATTACGGCAAAATAATTTTTAATAAGAAATAGATTTAAAACGCATTCATGTGAAAGTATTAAATATATCTACAATAAAGCTCCCAATTACTTTTTCTTTTTGATGGCATACTGCAATTTCAAAGAATACATGATTAAAATAATTTGTGAAATACCAAAACATCAATGTTTTAACTGCTTATAAGAGGCCATCTTTAAATGATTTTTGTGGTGGTTTGTTTTCTTACTTGTGTAAATAATTGATGATCGTGCTGAAAAAAATCACAAAGCCATGCTTTTACGTGCTTTTAAAAATATTTCACACAAGAATTAATATACTAATTTTTTAAAATAATCACATAGAAATTTCATTTTAGACAGAGTTATCAAGCAAAAAGCATCCACATTAAATAGGAAGAATGTAATAAAAATTATTAATCTATTGTACTTTATATAAATAAAGAATTAATAACAATGTATATTATCTTATGAGTTTGCTTGAACGATATTAGCAATTTGACCAGGAAAAATATGAAACGAAAGTAATGATATAAAAACTGGAAATTATGGAAAATATAGTTTAAATATAACAATTTCTATACATCAAGCGTGAAGCTTATTTCTTTTTAGTAGTAATAGGCAAATTATTTGAAATTAACGAAATGTACTTGCACACGCGTGGGAATATACTGAAGTGGAATATCAGATGCATAAGGACATTTTCTGTTGGTCAATGACAACTTCATATCAACTATACGTTCATAAGTCTATCCTGAAAGAATTATTTCTAGCAATATTCCTCCATATAATAAAATGACTGCATATAGAATCTAATTCATTATTACGTTTTTAAGTAAGGCTTAAAAAACATTCACTAAATATGACCGTATTGTTGGAAGAATGCATATTGGAAAAAGTAATAATCTCTCCGAATCAGACAGAAATTTCTTGAAAATTCCAGAATCCTCTCATCAGTAAGGTGAACGGATTCATTCCTTTCTTTTATTGCCGGGTGAACAATCGAGGATATTGCACTGGCAAAGGGAATACAGACTAATAAGTGTCTTTAATCACGTGAGGGAGGCAGTTTAATAATGAAATAAGAGTAATAAATTGATAAGCTTTTCTGCAGCCTCTCCTCCATTTCCTGTCTTCGGATGGAAGTGATACGATATGTTTTATTGTCGTAGCGTGTATTTTATTGGCTACGGCTAGATATTCATTGAGAAGCATAATTATTTAGAGTGATAAATTTGTTGATAAGGCAGTATTATTATCGTTTTGTTCAAAAGGAATCGTTTGCTTTTTCATCAATTCTAAGTTGATTCCCCTGATATTAATTGCCTCAGTCAATGTAAGAATTTACAATACTAGAGGTTTAAAATGCTAAGAACTACCCAGTATTTTTTCATTTCCTTTTATATAATTATAACTATCCATTTGATGATTATTAGAAATATAACTACTGATTAAAAGATTCGATCTCTATCACCATATAGCAATGATAATCATGCATGCTACAATAAAGCATAACAACAAGTTACAACAGTATATTATTTATGTACAGCCATATTTTAATCATCATTTTAGATTTTACCATGGCTTGCTATATCATATTTTCGAACCATTTATTTTTAGAATAAAATAAGCCTAAAAACTATATTAATGCAAATTATTATTTTATTTGGTAATAGCACATTATATCACGTTTCATTTTATGCAACGTGCATAAAAATGTGTATTTAAAATGAATTATTCATCATTTAAATAAGATTAATCTTTTATCTTTAAGACTGTGAATTTTCGAAAATTTTAATAGATAAAGAAAAACTATAGAATCGGTCTAATTTGAGAATTTAAGGACATACAATAATTAAAATATTACAAAAGAGTTAAATAATTTTCATTTTTATTTATAAATCTACACAATGCATAAGCATTTGGATTAATCTATACCTAAACGTTAATCAACTATATATAATGCAAAATATAAAAATATTATTTTATTTAATAGTCTTACATCTATATAATATTTAAAGAACCTCTTTACAAAATGTTTATTTGTTTTTATCTGAATGTATATTTTACACACTATTTACTATTATTATAAATTCTTTTACTCCACAAAATATACAAATTGTTCAAAAAGCACTAATAATTATGATTACCGGCATTTGAAATATACTTATCATCATCTATTTACTGAATTTGAAAAATTTTACATTGCTGAAAATAGTAAATGTACTTATTTATTTTACAATGATTTATTAAGTATCCAGTCATCAAGCATTGTAAACAAGGTACAGATAATATCATTTGTAATTTGTAAACGAAATACAAAAATAACAATATCCTATTACAAATCATATTCATCTGAGAATTTTATTATGCAAAACTGGAAAGTCATCAAACATGATAATTGAAGAATGATGCTTTATCTTGAAAAACAAAATAACAAAATAAATCAAGCACTAATTCATTTAAATGCTTAGATATTCGCTTACATTACCTAGGTCTATAAAACATTTCCATTTTTTCAAGAATTAAGAAATTATTTATTTTTTCCTTTGTTATTAATAAAATCAGATTAATCTGAAAATGCTTTTTGTATTATTAAAGGATAAATGAATTATGAATGTATAGACGTACCTCATTCGAATGGATTATGAAATACCTCAATTAAGAAAACTAAAACGCTCTTCAATGAACAAACTCACCAAGGAAGCAGTGAATGTGAATCTTCGTACCTTAAAAAATTTATCACGGAATTCGAACTGCATTTTTCCCACTTAAAGCTAGAAGATAGAATTCAAAATTGTACAAAATAAAATAATTTAAATTTTAAAAATTTGCATCCAAAAATTGCAATCGCTTTTAATAACATAGAAATACTATATATTTTTTTTATTGATCGGGCTTGAAGTTAGTCTACTTTTGTTCTCTAAACTTGAAAGGTTCTAGAAATTCATTGTTTACTTTTACAAAAATTATTGGTGTTCAATTTAAAATTGTCGTGCAGAGAAAGTAGGTTTTACTTATACACGAGTGAAATTAAAACTCATATTCAATTAAATCCCATTCAAGTATTTTTCATAATGTAAATGATAAAGTTTTAACATATAGATATTTGCATACATTGAATCCTAATGCTTCTATAGAATATTCATTGAAACAGCTATTATGTAAATTTATTTGTAAATATATATAATAAATTACTATAAGTAAGGATTTACTATAGTTAACGTCTTATAATAATTAATATGAGAGGATGTTTGGTAAGGTTATTGGACCAATGGTAAAATTTTATTCATTGGATTGATAGGTATCGAGTTGGATTCCAATCATATTTATGCGACGAAAGACGGATGTCAATCTTCAGCCTTTTGTATATATGCATATTAAAGGCATTGTTGGGACTTGTCCTAGTTTTTACCTTTAAGAAAAGAGAATATGGTACACGTTATGCTTGAAACTTTTGATTAGTGAAATGAAATGTATGCTTAAATGTCTTACAATATTATAAAGTCTACCCAAAACACCGAATCGGACAATATTGACGCTGTTCTTCAAATTTTTGGAAAAACTAAAGGAATGATAATTTGTAAAGCCAAAAATATTTCCTAGTTATTATAATTATTTTAGTATTTTAAGTACTTATTTATGATTACTTTTTATTGAGATCTCATTAATTTTTTTAAATTTTTAATATCATTAGGACATTTGAATTCAATATATTTTGGAGTTTAACGACGAATTTCCATAATAATATGGAAGAAAATCAAATTTTATTAATCAAAATCGTAAGAGCCATTTCCATAAATACGAATTGAAATAGTCATTGTTAAGAAGAGGATAACTTATGTTATGTTTCACTAATGTAAAGCTTAATATGTGTAAATAACTATTCCTGATTATTAATATAACCTAAAATGAATTTTTCTTGGAACTCTATTCAGGCATATTTAAAAATAACAGATAATTCAATACATAATATTTGAAATATTTTACCTGTATTCAAAGAATGCTGATCATTTTTATTAGACATTAGACATATTTGTTTAGACAGTTGGTTTGCCTAGTCAGACTTCAGATTATTTGAAGTCTGTAAACAAACACAAAATAATTTGGGAATATGATTATCGTAAAAACTCTGTTATCTTCTTTTAATAATAATAATCTTTTCTTTTTTTTCAAATCATATAGCATCGTGTTATTTTCGATAAATGTATTATTTTACAATGATATTCGGTACTATTTTCTACACTACATTTTAATTTAAAATCCAAATACATGCTTGTAGTATATTTTATTTTTCATATTTTATTATTAAATCTAATTTTATAAAGTTCAAAAGTTAGTTTTATTTACAAGTTGCAAGTGAGGAAATGCTATGTTAATATTTCGTGATAGAGAACTGTAAATTACATTTTAATGGGTTGTTTTATGCTACGTTAGAGAAAACAACTATGCATAGAAACGTTTTTATAAATAATAATTCTTTCGAATGATAACTAAAATTTGAAGTTAAGCGAAATATATTTTATAATTTCATAATACATTTTCTTGCTAATTATTTTATGAAATCTATTTTGCTATTTATTTTCAAATTAATAAACTGGATACCCTCATGTCTAGATCAAATATAAAATAAGTTTTTAAAGATTTCAAACGTATGTCATTCAAACTTTAATGACTTTAATACAATTGTTTCCAGTGAGTTGTAATTCAATCTTTGGACAAGATATTTCCGAGGGCACATAATGAAAAATAGTTTTTATCAATACGAGAAAGTGGAAAGTCTTATATTTTTAATCCAAAATATTATTAACTACTTTTTGTTTTAATTTTTTTCTTATAAATGTTGCTTTTATTGCTTTACACCTGTCTGTAATATTTCATTACATTAATGAATGTTTTGATTTAAAGTTTTAAAAGAAATCTAAAATATTTCCATTGATTATAAAATTTGATCGATTACCCATGGAATGAAATTAAATGAAAAATCTGGTTCTGACACATTAAACTATATGTTACGTATGTTTTCATAATTGTATTTACCTTTTCTTAAATATATCAGTAAACATAAATTAAATGTGTTCAAAAGTGAAATCAATGCCATTTACTTTTCAGAGAAATCTTTTTGTAAGTTGTTTTTTCACACGTTTACTTATCTTTTTATCATCTTTATACATTTGAACTAATATTTTTTACGTGATGATAAAGATTTGAAATTCATTAAGAATATTTGGTAAGAACATTTCATGGTTTCATTGATTTTAAAATAAATATATTATTTTTAAGTTCGGAAATTTTAGTTTGAAAATTAAGCGAGTAATGAAGATAACGTGGCAAATATAAAAGGAGTTTCATTATAAAATACGTCAATAAACGTTGGAAATATTATTTTTATTAATGTATTATATTTATAAATAAATTTCAATATACATTTCCTGCATTTTAATATTTTATATATAATCTACAGAAATACAAAAGCCATTTGATGTACTTTATACATATATAATGCTCAAAAAATGTAGTACAAAAATCCATTTTGTAGATATTTAGCTGTTAAAACCACAAAAGGGATTTAGTTATTTTCCAAACCAGATTTTTTGTCGTATGCGCTGTATTATTTAAAATGGAAATTTCAGTCATTACATTTTTTTAAAATAAATACTTTTTATTGCATTTATAATTTTAATACAAAGCATACTCCAGTCTGTTTTTCTACAGTAAAAATAACAGTAAGAAATTTAAATATTATGAAGCGTAAAAAAGCGTTAAAATCCAAATAAAATATTTAATAGTGTTTCAAATTATTTTGAAAACGCTTAATTTTCTTAACTAAGCAAATCATTTTTAATAAACTGTAAGTAAGTAGAATTTAAATTTGGCTTACAATTATTTATTAGTTCTAACAAAAAAAAAGCATAAAACATTTGGAAAGAAACATGAATTTTAACGTAATAATCAAAATTGAATTTAACATTTATGATTCAGTTCTGAATAAATAATGACTATATAGTATTTTAAAATTATCTTTACTTTGATTTATTTAATAAAATAAGCTTATAATTTTTCTATCTTATATATTTTTAATAGTAAAATAGTCAATAATTAAACACGTTTGACAAATATTTATTTATTTTTATTAATAATAATATGCTTGATGTTTTTGAAAAAATTTAGTGCAATTTGCAAATAAATTTAAATGTTTTTTTTTAATTTACAAAATATTTCTACAACATAATTTGAATAATTAGAGAAACACAATTTCCATAGACTAAAATTTCCTCTTTTCTACAAATGTATCCATTATTACAAGTAATCAATAGTAAATTATGGATGAATATCAAAAGCTTAAACTTGATAGATAAAATAGTTTTGTTTGTGCCATGTTTCCTTGGTAACCGTCAATTTAATTAGAAAAATAGTTAGAAATTCTTCACTTTTTAGTGGTTTACATTAAATGCTGAGCTGAAAACATGCTATATTTGATGTACTTTTAAATTTAAAAATTGTATCAAAAATTCAACAAGATATATCAGGTTATTCTTTTGATATAATTTATATAGATTTATATTTTAAATTTCAAAATTCTATTGGAATTTGATTTCTTTAAAGATAATAAATAATAAATAAACCGAGAAAAATTATAGTTTTTTTTTCTAATTTAACTTTAGTTATGTGAAGGAAAATAAGAATTACAATATTGACTTTTGTCTTTCAAATTAATGTTTAATGTTATCATATTCAGAATAAGGTAATGAATAATTATAAATCCACAACAAATTAAATTATTAGGATTAGTAAAACTAAATATTTTATGTTTATGTATAAATTTACACATATATTTCTGAAAATCATTGTTTAAATTTAAATAGTATGTTTACAAACACATGTTTTGATATAATTTTTAAATTTGCATAACTGTAAAAGTTTAAAAAAGTTGATTTAATAATTATGTTTTTTTAGGAAAGCAAACATAAAAATATTAGATATTAAACTTTTGTCTTGCTTTAGCATAAAATTACATTACTATTTAGTTCTTATTGATTTTTATGTTTATCAAACATTACTTGGATTTAATTAAATATATTCAATATTTCAAACATATAGTTTAGTTTATGTAAATAAATTTTCCATCAGATTCTAATTTTTTCAAAAATTCTCTATTTATCTCTTTTATTTACTCTATTCAAAAGCTCTTGTTGAATATACTTATTAAATATATAATTTAAATTGCCATATTATATTTATATTGTCATAAATTTCTCATGCTGAATATATGATAAATTTTCATAATAATTTTCTCTTATATAGTAAATTATTATCATACATTTATGGAAATATAATAATTCATTATATGAAAACGTTATAAAAATGTAAATATGAAGAGATTTACCAAAGCTGTCATGTAAACATAAAGCAATTATAATAATGAAGTAAATAATTTTTTCATTGATTTTTGATTTAATAAATAAATTATGAATATTGCTGCTTATAATTCAAAAAATAATTTCTTGACACCTAAAGAAATTATTTCTTGAAGCAACATTCTTTATTCTTACTGACTAAATTTTTTAAAAGTAATATTGGAATGATTTAGTTAAAAATATCGATTTTTTTTTCTTTAACGGAATGTAAAAGGAAATTAATTTTACAGTAAAAAAACTTACTCCAGAAAGTGTAAAAAATTTAAAAAAATTTAATTTGTTTTTAAACTGGTCATATCAGTTACAGTCTAGCATATCATTAATAAGTATCCTTGATTAATATTATGTATATCATTAATAACATATCATTAACATGTATCGCGAATAAGCTTATTAAATAATGCTTCCCAGTTCTAAATTGCAAATTAAAACTAGCGAAACACATATTTGAAATATAAAAATGCCCGGATTAAAAACATGATATTATCACATACTGTTTAAATGAATAAAAGCTTTAAATAATTGAATAAAATAGTGTAAAAGTAGTGTTTTATTATTCTAATTCCAAAAAAAAAAAACTGGTTATTTGCATTTTTAAGATAATATGTTTTTATGAATTTAAAAGGGCTTAAAACTAAACTTTTGAAAGAAAGAATCACACGTTTATATTTTTTCATTGTCTCACACTGTCTTTGATATTTTTTGACATACCTTTTTCAATGATACATGCCCACGAAATTAATTTAAAGAATATATTTTCAAGAATACATTCTAAATTCCAAGAATACACTTTTAAAGTAATATCATGAAGAAAATTATAAAGTGAGTGAAACCAATTATAAAAAATAATAATTTAATTCAAGAAACTTTTGTTTAATTATTTAAAATCACTCTAATACAGATTTTACAATAAAATATCTGCAGTTAAAAATTTTCTTTACTTTATAACAGTGAATTATGAACCAAAAGGACAAAAAAATCAAATTAATAATTTTTACATTTTAAGGCAATTTATACACTTTATTAAGTTCTTATAAAGTATATCGTTTCTTATGCTCATTTCATTTGCAGATCAGTATCTGCTTCAGCATAGCGATAAGAATCTTTTTTATGTGAATGACTATTGTAATTATTATTTAGGTATTAAATATAATTTCAGATTCAAATCAATTCTGAGTCTTAACATATCGGAAAAAGAAACCACAAAGTAATTATGTTAATTAATTTCACATTAGTAAGCATTGATGAGGACAAATGAATTAAAATTACTTTTAAAACCTACTTTTCTAATTGATTTTATTAATTGATTTACATACATTTCCTTGAATTTTAAAAATATTTATCTTGAATATAATTATGAAATATAATTCTCACGCTCAGTTAAAGTAGTTAATGTAAATGTCCTTGAATTTTAAGTATACTTAATGGAAGAATAATTATATTACAATAACTAATCAGTAAATTGTAGATAGGTAGAGTTAGTAGATGCTTGTACCCCCAATTGAAGAGGATAATTGGAGATGATTTAAGGTAAATTAATTTAAGTTGCTCAAAAAAAGTCTGCTGAAGTCTTTTAATCAATTAGAGGAGACTTAGAGACAGCTGTGTTGAAGCAGAGCAGATAACTCCGATTAACAACTGTTATAGAGGTCAGTTCATGGAAGGTGGAGATTATAAAATTTCCCTTTTTATGTCATTATAAGTAAACATGAAAAAACATGAAGATTAAGACATTTTAGTTAGTCAGAAATTCGTGCATATATTTTCCAGATTTGAAGATAATTTTAATATCTAAAAGAAAGATGATGCTCCTAATCTTTTCCGTAGTTGGTTCCTCAGATTCTCATACAAAGAGAAGTCTAGGAAAATATGATCTGAAACTTCGGAATCACCGCATTGACAACAATCCGTATGTCAGAGATTAAAACTAAATGGAACCGAATTGGTAGATAAAGATCTTGTTGCTCTGGCCAGCCATACGTCTTTTGTTGGGATTTCGTTTTTTTTTTTTCTGTTGAGTCTTTCCTTAAGGAAAAGTTTCCTGTGTTGTTCCAGATTCTCCAAAGAAATGGATAGTAAAGCATATTGATTTAAATTTCCTACTTTGGCAAAAGTGTCAGCAATTTCATTGTCCGCTATCCCTGAATGTCCAGGGAACCATATTTTTTGACAAGCATTTTTGAATAGATTGTAAGATTTGTGATCGAAGCAGTTGGATAATACTTATTGATGTCCGAGAACAAACCGAAAGAGCTGAGATGTAAGAAAAAGAATCTGTGAAAATGAAATTTTTTTTGTCTATAACAGATTTTAGAGACTGCTATAAGTCCATGGCCTCGACTGAGAAGAAAGAGTTCATGGAACTAATCTTTCCTGTTATTCAGACACTAATCTTAAAACTAATTGTAGCAATACCCATATTTGATCCCTGTTTGAAAGCATCAGTAAAAATCAGCGTATCTTTCTACCATGATGACACGCAAATCTGGTGAAATAGCTTACAAATTAGATCTTTTTGCAATGATCTAGTCAGAAAAGGGGGACCCTACTACAAATAGAAATTTTTGTTGACATTTCTGACCAGTCTGTTGAAGATGTTATTATTCATGCTGTATTATTCCTTGATGGTTGTGCCAACATTTGACTCTGATAGTCAGAGGATGATTACGGTTAACTTGATTGTAAATCAGCTTCTCTCAAACTGAAGCACAAAGGGATAGAGATGATTTGCTAGAATTCCGAATGTGAAAGTTTAAGGAGTATATTTCCTGTCTGGAGTGAAGAGAAGATACTCCTACTTCCAGTAAAAGTATCGATATGGGAGTCCCCTTTGGAAGATCTGTGGCAGAGGATTGTTGATGAACAAGTTAAAATTAGGTAGTTGTCGTTTAGAAGAAAAATTAATTACAGAATATTTTTGTGGGTCCATAAACAACTCTTGAGACTAAGTATATTATAATATCATAAGAAAATTTCTATTACTACTTAAACTATAATTCAATGTATTACATTTTTTAAAAAAAAAATTAAACGTTTAACTTTGTATGTTTTTCTGCAATGATATTTTTTTTTTGATATTTATTGTTATTACTTCTTTTTATTATTAAACAATTAGGATTTAAATATCAAAAACTAAATTAAATTATTTTTATTATGAAGAAATGCATAGTTTCACTGTGGTTAAAATTAAAATGCATTACTTTTATCTTTTTAATTTCATAATTATTTTTTATCTTTTTTATTATTTTCATTGCGTTATTTCCATGATTTATATACTTAACAAAGTCATTGGAGTAAAACAACTATTTTAATAAACATTAGTTTCTTATTATTTTCCTTCTCTCAATGTTTCTTTTTTTAATATGCAAATTGTTTACGTTGCAAAGCAGTGGAATTGCTGAAATGAGGTATATTTTTTTATTTAAATGAACATTATTGATCATTAACCTTTTAAAATGCACAATGTTTCTTGAAAAAATTCGGAAATAAATAATTTTTTACTTAATAAAACAAAAAATTACAGAATACAATGTTGTACATTATAATTGTATAGTTTATATTTTTACCTAGAAGCTCTCTTCAGCTCCTCCACAACTGGATTGTAATTGGAGATCAAACTAGCAGTTCTATCCTTCTCAAGCTTAAGCTCATTTCGGAGTCTCATGATATTTATTTTCAACGGATTTCTTCTCATGGAGCAATTCATACGGCAATGAGTTGGTGGATAGACTGGCCAAAAAGGGCTATGTTACCACGATAACCCATCCTTATCAACGCTTACCTTTTTATAACATCAGTCTATAGTTGATTCTGAAATTTCGAAAGGGTGGATGATTCTTCCCTGCCATCACTGGTACGCGGGCAAAGAGCCTGGCTCTTCATTAGCCCTCAATTGTGACAGAGCCTCTAGAACAGCAATTTCCAGACTAGCAAGTGTCTATACTAGGGGTCTCACGTATTCCGAAGGCAAGAAATTCTTTGGGGTCTGCTCTAAATGTAAAACTGAGCAGGCTTCTCCTAATCACATCCTGGACTGTTTTGGACTTTCCAAAAAGGATATATACTCATCCCCCCTTCTGGTCCTCGATTTCCTTAGGGTCAACGGTCTGATGGACCTTTTCTGACTTCGTCAGACATGTGGAGGATAAGCCACTACAACAAGACAACATATTTTTACCTGCATGATAAACATCAACAAAATGATTTAGCTTTCACTTTGTTATTCTCAATACCGTATTATATTCGAGTAAAAAAATTACATCCGTCACTTATGATAGTAATATTTCACTTCAACTGGTAATAACAAATAATTATTTATGGTTTAATGTTGCTCAACAAAAAATAAATATATTTGTCGTCACACTGATGTACTTAAAAACAGATAAGGATTTTGAAAATTCAAATATTAGAACAGTCCTTTAATTGTCTCATTTGAAAAATATAAAGCATGCCTCGGGTAAGGCTCCCAATAATATTTTTTCAGATGAATGTATGAATTTTAAGACTTTCTTTCTCATAGGTCTATATATTCACAAGGTCATATGCAGTCGTATAAAATTGGTTTACTTCTTCCTGATATACAGTGCCCGACATTGAAAATGGAACACAAAGAAGGAGTTACCAGAAAGTGATTACACTTGGCAAAAAGAGAGAGACAGCTACGAATACTAAGTGATCTGTATTTCGAAATGATATGCATAATACAGAGCAAAAACAAGGTCTGGTCAGAAGATTGATAGGACCACCGTGGAAGGCGATACACGGAGCAACATATCTGGACACAGAGTCACGGAGTACGGAATGAGAGTACGGATGGCGTTTTGAGGAATGGCTCTTTATTCCTTATCAACCTAATTTGCGAAAGTGCGTCTTCTGAAGGAGGCAGTTGTAGGGTCTGCAAATGGTGTCCAATCATATCCCAAACGTGTTCGATTGGTGAGAGATTTGGCGAGCACGATGACCAGGGAAGCAGCTGTACGCCTTGCGGGGCATGTTGGCTGATGCGAGCAATGTGTGGTAGGAAAATTATCTAGCTGATAAAGGGCATTGAGCAGCCCCTGAAGGTAGGGAAGTGTCATCCACGTAACGTTGAGCTGTTATAACCACTAGCAACCAATGGACAGCAAATGGCTCTGCTTGATATGGGAGCATCAGGTTGTTTTGCACATGGTGCAGAACTTCGGTAGGTGCTTTGCAGGGCCGATAACACCTCCCGTCGGATGCTTCGATCCACGCTTGTTGATGTCTTTCTGACTACACATGCACCCCGCAAACGTTCCACAGTTTCTTGTTTCAACTATCTTCGTCCAAGCCGGTGCACCGTGGATGCGCCTAGGTGTTTGTTAGCTGTGATTTGCCGTATCGACCAACCTGCCCTTCTCAGTCCGATCACCATGTCCCTCTTAAACTAATCTGTCTGCTCGAATTGACTCAGTCAACGATGTCTTGGCATTCTCTGCAATTACAGGTGTCGTTTTCGACAAGAACAAACTTTCAACGATTGTTTTTCAAGCAGGAATCACGGGGTGAATATTGACCACTCTACCTGTTCCTCATCTTATATCTTACCCTACGCGCGCAGGAGAGCTGCGCATTTAACATCATTATCATAACTCAGTAAGGTGTTCCTATCCTGATTTTTTCATAATTTTCTGTCCACTTTTTCTTGGTATGGTATTTTCATTGTCAGGCATTGTATTTTATTATATTGATAAGTAAGAGGCGAATTTCAACCTTTTTCAATTAGTTTGAGGAGAAACTTTTTCTTCAAATGCTTTCAGTAAATTTGAAAATTTTTTATTGAGAAAAATTTTTGCAATAAGCTAACATTAGGTATTGACAAAAAATTTTTCGCTATGTATTCTCTATTCATTATCTTGCATTGTTTTCACTGAATTGACTTCCCCTAGAAATAGAATGTACTTGAAATAAAAGAAATCCTAAAAAATATTTTTTACCAATTATAAATGACTTTCGCTGAACAATTGAATATTAAAAATCTGTATAGCACTTTACAATAGTAAATGTAATTTGAATCACAATTATTTTCACTCAAACTAACGGTGTTTAGAAATATTTTAAATAAGATTAATAACGAGTATTCAAAATTTGTAACTGATATCTCTATAAGTATAATAGTTTTGACAGTCAAGTCTTCTGGATTGTAATTAAATAAATAAATGAGAAACATTACTGTCAATTTTAAAATTCATTTTTCTAAATTCATGTTCTAAAGATAAGGGACTATTTGAATTATATTTATATTTTAAACATTTATTGATGCTACACTAGAATGGCCAACATGCTATTTAAAAATTATATTTACTTATTCTCCTCCCTGGAACATAGTTACAATAGTATCACATGAAGTTAAGACGTTTTCAACATTTGACAGCTTTATACTTCAAGGCCATCAAATGTTAAATGGTTTGTGAATACAAAATAACGTCATTTGTTAAATGAAAAATAGGTTGGTGGAGAATTAAAAATGATTTATTCATTTGTTAAAAATAAATAATTCCAGCAAAAAAAAATCATATTTAAGTAATTGCTTTAAAATATTTTCATTGAATTCAGCTACCTATAATTCAAATTAAATGCCATTAAAGGTTTGTTTTTAAAACAATGTGATCCACTACATTTAGGTGTGACTAGGGGTAAACATTTGACAGATATGCTAATTTATACATAAATTTATCTAGATAAAAATGCAAACTGCATGCTAACCCTAATTCAAAATTTCTTAAATTTGCTGCCACAAGTAAAAAAAATCCTTTTTGGTGAATTTAACGCTACGCTCACGCGTAATATTTATACTTCCCAAGAAACTACGCACTTAATTAAATACCATTAAAATGTTTCTAGGGGTGTATAAAGAGCAGATTAAATTATTTTTAAAAATCTGACTTACACGCAAGATGGCTTTGTTACTTAAAACACTCTGCTTTGTTAATAATTATTATTTCACAGAGAAACTTTTGGTAAAAAGAAAAATGAAATGGCTTAAACCTCAGCTTGATATTTATATTCTTAATTCCATTGTTTCTCGCATGAGATATTACTCAAGCTTGTTAATTTCTTTAAAAGCAAAGCAGAAAATTAGAAACTAAAATGGAAGCTCAGGAGAAATAATCATTAAATTTGAAGCGGTTTATACACAACATGCTTAAGAGATCAAAATATGGAAAAATATAGTTTGTGTTCCATTTTTGATTGTTTACTGTATAATTATATATTTTCTAAAAAATTAAAATTTTCCTATATTTGCTAACGATATTTATTTTATTATCTGGAAGTCTGTATTTTTTTAAAAAATTCGAATGAGAGAAATAAATTTTTTTTCGGTAAAATTTGATTTCATATTTATTAAAATCATTTCTTTGATTATCATGCTGATTATCCACTAAATGAACTAATACTAAATCATTTAGTGGAGCCTTATAACAATTTTTTAAGCATCATTTACTACTAAATATATTAGATGATATTGCGAATGAAAAATATAAACTGTATTAGTTACCCTTTTTTTAAATAAAAATAATTGATTAAACTTCAACAACTTTTCTAAAATATAAGAAGATTTCACCCCAGCTGCGCCTAATTTTTCGACATAAAATAGTACCACGCTTTAAAAATTTTAACTACATTCTATCCTTAATTTAATTATATTTGTTGAAAGAGATTTAAAGAAACATTTTGATCGACTTATTGGTTCTCAGACAGGAAAAACAGAGAGCAGAAAATGTAATACTTGAAATGGATTGCATTGCAAGGGAGCCAAATGTCACGAGTTAGAGATAAACATGGTAATTACTGGAACATACTTATCCAGTTTTACGATAATTGCCCTAATTTTGAATTAAACTATTTGAGAACAAACTTTATAAGCGACTGAACTTTTTCTACATCTTAAAACTCCCTCTCTCTGATCGAAAGGAGACGCTGAGAATTCGATATTCTTGTGAAATCCAATCGAATTGGAAAACGTTCTTTTAGAAGAAGAGAAAGTTTTTCCATCATACATCACGTTGGGGGTGGGAAATGCTGGGAATCGGAAGCGGAAATTAATTGGAATAGATCGAAAAAGCAAAATTCGGCATGGGAGAAAACTTTATTTACTTTGAAATTCGCGAGGGAAACTTTAAAGTGGAAAGGTTTATCTCAAAGTTTTCGAATTTGTCTTCATTGGAGCTGGATGTCGTGACAGCTTTCAGCGCTATTTGCTTATTAAATGTATCGAAAGCGTCTGCTTGCTTTTTAATGAATAAATTTAGAAAGAACATGTGAGTAAATTTTGAGGTTCAATGAATAATAGAAAATTGGAAATAAAGTAAGCAACGTATATACATAATAGATATAATAAGTGTAATGATGCACACATTATATGCTTATATAAATATATAATATGATAGTGTATAATTAAAAATGAACTTATCATTTTAAACTACTTCAAATAATAAAGAATAAATTTCAAATTAAATATAGAACTAATGCCATTTTTAATATGTGATAAATTTATTCAAATATACTATGACTTTTTAAATGCTTAATAAGAGGATTATTTTATTCGTACACTTTATAAAGTAACAGCTCGTGTGTCTTGTAAATAATTTTTATTACAGAAATCATTCAGTTTGGATTATAAAATGTTGATTTTTTATTTTTTGATTATAAAGTTTGATCGTCAATTGATTTGAATTCAATTTAATACGATTTTTACAATTTGACTCTATATGCCTTAGTTATCTTCCGTATTGCTTGGTAAATAATTATTAAAGAAAATGTGATAAGTTATCATCATAACAACTTCATCACAGAAATGTTTTTAAACATGGCGAGAGTCATTCTCGGTTTGAATTTTATTCTAAACTCTCAATTTTATAAATTTTGGAAGTAAGAGAGGAAAAAAATTATAGATTTATGAAATTCTAGTTTCTAAAAAAGCTTTTGAAAATATGGTTTCAGTATAATCAGAATTTTATTATTGATTTTTACTAATGTATTTCTTCTCAGATTCCGATGCAAAAAATTGAATGGAACAATTTTAAATGAAAATAGATACAACAAGATATTGACAATGATACTAAAAATATATTGACATTTTAAAAATGGAATCCCTTACCAATATCAGCACTTTAAACCTTAGGTCTTGGTATAATCATCTTTCTTGCAAAAAATAACCGTTTAACAACAAAACAAACCAAATATATTTACTATTTTTTCGAATTTAAATTTCCAAAATATAAATAGAATCTCATGAAAGTCATAGAATGGAAAACAAATTCCTTGTTTTATTATAAATCATTTAAGGAAAAAATGTACCAATATTCAAACATTTATAAAATGATCTATTTTTTAACCGGTTATTTTTGTCTTGCAAAGAAAGCGTTGGCATTTTAATGTTCAGGAATCTTAACGTTTGTTCTTTGAGATAGACGTCACGTGTCACTTAGAAGTTTTATTTTGATTTGAAAATCAAACCCTATTGCTATAATTAACCAAACTTAATTTGTCTTTCTAATAAAACAAGCTTATTTCATTTGAAATATGATAAATTTATCACGCAAATATCATTATATTTAAAAATTAAACATACATTTTATATTATTTTGGAGCAACATCAAATTTTTATTCTCTTTATCTTCGCAATTTAAAAATAATATAATACTTAAATATAGAAAAATATATAATGTTTTCCAATGTATGAAAATGCTAAAAGAATGTTAATCTATATACAAATTTTTCATTTTACAAAAATTTTAATTTACTTTTAATTTTAGAAAAAATGTACATTTTTATGTGTTACATTTAGCGATGTATACAATTTTTCTTAACTATGTTTAATATATAGTCGAAGTAAGCAATAAAAACAGAACGATAAAGAAAATTATATTTCTGTTGAAAAGGGTTGCAGGACAAAAGACAGTTCTTAATTTTATTTTTACAATATTACTGTTGATGCACAATAGTGGGATTTTTATATAATTTTAACAAAATTATTTATCTATTCACAGAGTAATTATCAAAAATTTCAAAATTCCAAGATTCATTCCGTTTAATCAAAATAATATTTTTTTAAAATTCAATACCTGAAAAATTGCTTTTGAGTTTAAAATAAAATTCAATAATTACATATAATAATATAATTCGATTTAGGTTTTCAAACTGAATATCATTTAAAAATATTTCCAACTATTATATTTCAGCACACATGTACGCACAGACTCTAATCTAATATTCTTAAAATAACTATTATAACCAAAATTCAATGTATGTTTCATGTTAAATACTTTTTATAAGTAAAAAAATAAAGTCTTCCTTGCAAATAATCTTTGACGTGTATGACTGAAAGAAAAAGAAAATCTTCAATTCTAACTCGATAAAACTCAAAAATCAGCTTAGTTTCGCAATTATACGTGCGACAATAAGTTTCAGGGATAATGGAAAAAAATTTGATATGCCATTTGAAAACGGGATTTAGGAAGATATCCTCATTTATTTCCCAGGACTTTTATTTAAATATTTAATCCCCGGAGCGGTGGAGTAAATTTCTTTCCGCTGACACTCCTTTTGTTCTGCAAATTTGATTAAAGTCAAAATTTTAGTTATATAGAGGAAAGGTAATTTTTTTTCTGGAAGGGTAAAAAGGGAATATTCTCTAAGGGATTAATTTAATTTTTCTACTCTCGCACTACCTTAGGCAAAAAAGCTATGATAGCTGAATCTGCTCTTCTGTAATTAATTTAAAGTTATAGTATGGTGTTTTTTATATATCCCCTAATATATTCATAAATCAAACTTTAGAGTATTTTGAAATAGATTTTAAAAATTTTAAGTGGATTTAATTTAAGAATAATTAAAGGTTTTCTTAAATCAAAATAAAAATAGTTGAACTAAGTTACTTCGATGAATTTTTGCGAAATTTTTATTTAATAATAGATGAGTTATAAGTTTGGTTATTACATAAACTGTAAAAGTTCAGAAATTGTATAGGCTTCTTTTTTTAACAGTTCAGTCCTATGAAAATAGTTATCATAGTTTTTTTATAATGTATTTTGGGTGAAGTGCAATTCTAAAAATGAGTAAATAAATAAAATGGTTTATTCCTAATTTGATCAGTTAATACAGTTTTTCTAAAGAGAACAAACAATTAAAGATTAGTTTTATTATTAAATAAGATATGTTATATGTATTTTAGCCGAGTGATGCCCATTTCATTTTAAAACTGACAATAATTGCTTTCGAAAAGCTATTCTCAATTTTTAAATTATTGTTTTACATAGTGTACAAATGTATACAAATATTATAAAATATATACAAAAGAAATTTCTCTTATTTATGTAAAATATTCTAACTCAATTGAACAAATATTGAAACATTGTTATTTTTCACTTTTACAAAGTGTATAATGTATATTCACTTTTACAAAGGGTATAATGTATAAAGTGTATAATGTATATGTATAATAAAATTTATAGGAAAGTAATTGGTACAAAAAATATAATTTACAACAAATCATAGTTTTTTTTATTAAAAATTATGATAAAATTTAAAAGTATATTTTGGAAAATTAAATATAGGAGAAGAACGTGCATCTAAATAATGCATCCTATAATGTATCTGAATAAATGGTTTCCTTTATAATGATTTTATTAGTATCAAAAAAATACAAAATATTAAAATTTGTAAAAAGTAGGAGGAAAACATTTTTAACTTATCAAATTATACTTTGCAATTATATGAATATTCCTATAAGCAAAATCTTCAAGAATATAAACGTATCTTATATTTATTAATGTAGCACATACGCTTCTAATTGTTACTCAATTCTCATAAAAAATGTGTATTTCGCATATATAATATCTGATATTAATTTCATTTCATTATTATTCTTGAAAAACTAGTACATTTTATAATTAATACTAATATAACAATTTCTTTAAAAGGAAATGCATTTTTAATCTAAATCACGCTATTAGTGGAAATTTAGAAAAACAGAAATTTTCGAATAAGACATTAATTAAAACTACATTTTAACAAACATATGCATTTTAAGAAGTGTGTAATTTTTATGTTTTCATAAAAAATTTCATTACTACTTTCAATATTTTTAAAAAATAACGATATTTTATAAGTATTTGAGATTTTTTTGATATATAAATAGGTTTATTGCGAACATTACGTAGGATGTTTTTTCTATCTTCAGTGTTTATGTATAACGTATATTTTTAATGTAATCGTATTACATATTTCTTCTATTTTAGGTTTTCAATAGGTAGATTAGCTTTTAAGAAAATTTAAATTTTAAAATGTATGTTATGGACATTTCGATCTTGTTTTATCATTTTTGGAAGATAAGTAGTTCTATTATCAATTAAAAGTATCAAACTATTTTAATCTTAAGGTTTTTGTCATTTGTAAAAATGAAAATTAAAATTTTCTATCATTGTAAATTTATATATTAGAAGAATTGTTTTAATAAAAGATATTGCTTATAGTCTCAAATGAAAATCATGCAATTTTAGTAAAAAATAATAACGAAACTTCGTTTTTAATCGAATACATTTAAATCGACATTTTTTATTTGAATCTCCTGATAAAAAGTTTTAAAACATTAACATCTCCTGGTGCATATATTTACTCCATTGCAAGTATAACTTTTTCCCGATAAGCTGTAAAATAAAATCCTTTTTTCAGTTTTTTTCCATTTAAATACATTTTTGCTATGGAGTATCATAAAGATTTAGTCCTTAATTTGAAAAATTTTATATTTTATATATATAGCATAATTGTTGTCTTATATATAACAACAATACTTGTCTTTTAATAGATTTATTTCTCTTTAGGTACAGCAACAATTGTTAATCTCAATAACATATAATTTATGTAAATAAAATTCTGACATATCTTTTGAGATTTCTAATCAAATCATGATTTTGATATAAGATTTGATGTTATTGTTGACGATATATAACCTTCTATATTTCTACAAATAAGTTATAAATAAGGTCTTGAAAACATCTAATAACAAATTAAGTTCTTACCTCGAAGTACAAGAATGGTTTTAATAAAACCTGTACTCCTGCAGAAAGAGGCATATATTAGTATTTTATAACACATTTCTTTTTTCAACCTTATGTATATCGTCAAAGACAAGTTTTTTTATTTTTATTTTCATTTATTTATTTATTTTTTTGAAGTGTAGAAATGTTAAAAATGGTGTACATATTTCCTAACTTACGATTTTATATTAAATCCGGGCACTACCTAAAAAGATTTTTTTCAACGGTGGGCACTTGGGTGACGAATCCTATTCCACAGCGAGACCAGCAACTATTACTCATTTGTCATTACCTAGTGGCCACCTGTGAACCAAGTCACGGAGGAGAGTAGCATTGCCAGCGCCATATTACCACAAACTCGTTTATAGGGTAGGCCATATTCATACATCATCACAGAAAAAAGGACAGAAAAGTATAGAGATAACAGAGAAAGAAAATAACAACCATGCCTGAACCGGGATTCGAACCCAGAACCCACACCTCAGGAGCGCTAACCACTCACACATCGGTCAGAACCTTAAGAAATTTAAAGGTTTCTTTTCCTGATTCCGACAGATTATTCATTTTGGTAATTAGTCAAATTAAGGAAAATCTATATATATATAATATTAAACTATTTTTACACCAGCAAATCTTCATGAAAAATTTTATCTAATAGCAAGTCCAATGTTATTTGGTATGACAATTACCCTCTATCATCCGCATGTCATATACATTATGCGAGATTGAAGAGGGCAATGGCCTTCCTGTGGTTTCTGCATTCTGAATAAAATTGTAACCGCTTTGAAATTCTGCAAACCAACTAAATACAGTAGTTCGAAATACGCCTTCATTTCAAAATGCCTTTTGTAGAGGAGAACGCAATCTCCTAAATATAATTTCATTTTAATATCTTAGAAAATCTTAATATGAAAATATTTGCGTTTAAAACTTCAGTAACTACTGCAAACAGTGAATGAAAAAATAATTTACTTAATCAAAATAGTTCAAATTTTCAAAAATATCTAACTGTAATTTTTTTCTGACTACTTCTCACTTCTCCTCTGCCCCTATTTAGAATGACACTCGCATATATATATATATATATATATATATATATATATATAATATATATATATATATATATATATGTATGTATGTGTGTGTGTGTGTGTGTGTGTGTGTGTATATGTGTGTATGTATGTATATATATATGTGTGTAAATGTGTGTGTGTTAAAAAATCATTTTTTTTCGTATATATAAAGAAAACATAATTGCATGTGTTCGAATCCCAGTTCGGGCATGTATGTACTTTCTCTCTCTCTCTATCTATCTATCTATCTATCCTGTCTTTGTCCTTAACTTGTGTGAATGGGTTGTGAATGGTTGCCTACCTTATAAACCGGTACCTATGGCATGTGTGTACTGAGGAAGTCGGACATCACACCAAAATATGGTTTAGTTGGAAAAGTGAAGCAGCGCACTCCATAATGCCAGCCTAGCTGGCACACGACAACAGCAACAACAACAAATAATTGTATGATATTAACTTGTTCGCAATATTAATTTTGTTGTAAAAATCCGTTTTGTATTGTACATTTAGTATATGCGCTAGTAAAACTTATTCAAAATAATCCAAAATTATTTGTAAGAAATACACTGTTAGAATAATGCAAGATTAGCAGATATCGAAAGAAAACACACATTTTTTAATTTAATAACTGGAATAAACTGTGATAAAGTTTACGTTTTTTACATTGAAAACAGTAAAGTAATAAGCTTCTTGATTTCTTTTTCTTATAGACAATAACAGATAAAATAAAAAAGGCATTTTTATTCGCATTATTCAAAGAAAATTCTCGAATCTTGCGATCTTTTATTTGCCGCGTCAGTCTGAAATCGAAAAAAGTCTCTATTTTCCGCTATAAAAACTCACCACTTTAAGAGACACTTTTTGTCGCTTGTTTCTTTTCAGTTTGAAGACATTTTCCAATTTCGATATTTCTGTTCCTTTTAAATTTCACTACAATGAGTCCTTGTATCAATTGAAGAAATATCATAAAAGTTCTGAATGCGAATTTTTCGATTTTAAGAAAAGAGATATCGATACAAGTAAAATCTTTATCGTTTCTGCAGTACAATTTTTAGCTACCGTCTTATCTTAAAATGTAATGTTGTAACTATTACAAGGGAAAAATTGCTGAATTTTCTCTTCATAGTTGATAGTAAAGCAAGGTTTTATTTAATAATTTTGTTGTTATATGTGTTAAAACATTTTTTTTTGTCTTTAGATTATATTGAAATTCTCTTTTAAAAATATTTTATTAATAGTTTTATTTGGTAACTTGCTAAATTTATGAACAAAAGATTTTTGCATGGTGTATTCTATTTTAAAACAAAGATTTTTGAAATTGAGATCTGTCAAATTTTAGCTTTATTTAGTTTTTTAATTATCAGGAAATCAGTAAAGTAAAAAGAAATTAAAGTATAATATTTATCAGAAAATTAAGAAGTTTATATTATTATAATATTACCAATGGTTATTATTTTCATTATAAAATCTCGGCGCATGATACTCGGTAACCTAAAAAAGTATCATTTAATAAAAATAATTAAATTATGAATTTAAATATAAGCATACGTGTGCTTACATTCATAATTTTATAATTACGATTCCATCTTTAGATGTAACTTTTAATAAAATTTTCGAAGTCACACTTTTTATGTAATGTAGTCTTTTCTTAAAGAATTTTTAGAATGCTATCGTATGTTGTTTCAACTGTTCTGAAGACCCATAGACTATACAGATTTACTTAAATAAAGGGAAGATAGTGGCCACACATGAGTTATCAGTCTTCACATCTGAATCTTTTGGAATTAAATACTTTAATTCTATTGGAATATAGCTCTCTCTATATATATTAGAGAACATGAAGTTTTTCAAAGTGTGAACTTTTATGCAGCCCTGGAGCTGTCCTCGATTCTTTGAAGGCGAAGGATGTCATGGATCTGATCTGATTCAGACCAGGAGATAAGAAAGAAGAAGTAGATATTAGATATATTTAACAGAATAGATATTGATTATTGTTTTTTTCTATGATTTCAGTATGATTTAGAATATATTCAAGAAATATTCACAACTCTTTTGATGGTATTATTCGTTGGATTATAACTTCATTATATTGCTTTTACAAAATACTTGAAGCAGAGCTCACTCACACTAATTTGGTTTGTTTGTCGTACAACTTTTGCATATGAGGGCTAATAAAACAGAGACCTACAATTTAAAATGTGTTTCGAACCCCTATAAATGTCCATTCCCAAAGCAGAATTCAAACAAACTATTGACAATGAACTATTGAGCACGAACTAATGAATCGAAGTCTAGAGCGCTAACCGTTCGACTACTCACTCGTTCAGGACTGCAGTTCTTTTTTATTTTTTACACAAAATGACTACTGTTCAAAATATTTACTTATGAATATAATTTTTACAATTAATTCATTAAAAATGCTTTATTGTTCTACAGCATAATATTTCCTAAAAACTCAAGTAAAAATAAGTGCTTGCGAAAACATTGCTTAAAAGCAGAAATATTAGGGGAATTTTCGATGAAAAAATCTTATTTGCTGATTGATAAACTATTGATAAACTTTTTATCGGTCGAAATAAGGTTTTCATATTTCCAATATTCCGTCTAAATTGATATTTTTAAAATATATTAATTTGTATAGTTAAATATTTCAATCTGCTTCATAAACATCAATTGTTATATAATTAATAATTTAGACATTTTTTAGTCAATAATATTTTCTAGGAAGAATAACTGAAATTGATAACCCTACAGTTAGCTTCAAAGAAACTTTTTTTCAAAATTTCAGTAAGATTTAGACCATTTCCTAAATTTACATTTCAAAATAAATTCAGTATCAAAGCAATTTAATTAGATTCCCTTTATTCCTTATGGAAGTATTTTCCGAAATCATTTAACTATAAACAAGTCATAACAACCTAAACAATCCATTTTTTCTTTATCTTAAAATCAATTATTAATTCTCTTAAAATTATTTTTTTCAATTCTTATTATATAATTTTTCGTTTATTAACCATACTAACAAATTTCAATGCAATGCAAATTTTTTAATCAAAGTTAAATCACCCATTTTCTTCTAATCAACAAGCTCATTTTGATTTTGAGTTAAAACCTCATTTCTTTTAATTGCCATGTCCCGAGTGCTTTTAAACAATGGGAGATGGGGTATTTTTCATGCCTTATTTGAGTAGGTTTGTTGCCATAAATGTCTGAGAATATTTCTGTGTTCATCACAAGGAAAATATTAATTTGAAAAACACGTACGGTATAGGCTATGTTGGAAAATATAAAAGTACTCTTGCTATAGTATTAAATCACTGAAGAATTCATTTACTTTCGATAAAAGCAAATTGTTATCGTATGTTATTACTCTTTTTCAAATCCAAAATTATTTTAATTAAGGTTTGTGATCAATGAGACCATTTTGAAATTGCATCAAAATCCCCTGATTAAAATATTTACATAATGAAGTCTTAGGCTTTTTTGTCTTTTAGAATCGTTAAGATGATCATAACGCTAGGATGTTACATTTAATTTTTAATTTCCGAAAAATACATGAATGATTAAATAAACTCAAGTGTTTTTAATCATTCATATCTGAAAACATGCCTTAGTTATGATTTTTCAGCTACGCAAATGTATTTTCATTAGGAATTAAAAAATCTTTAAATCGTTTCATCCGTCCAAAGAATTGTTTGAATGAGATTTAAAAATCTGATTGTACATTCAGTCTTAAATTATGTGCTTAAAAGATTCCTTAATTATCTTTTTCGAAAGTGTTTTGAATAATCTCAAGTCATTTTCTCTATCTACCTAAATGTACCTAAATCAAGCTAGTGGTTACTTACCTTTAAAATTGCTAGTGGTATCAGAATTATTAAATCCAAATTGGTTAAATAAAATTTATCACAGATATTTTTAAACACATAGAAATGTGTATATAATGTGTGTGTGACTGTTATGTTTGCATAACAATTACTTTTATTCCACTATTTTGTAAAAAATATTTGGCCTATTAAAAATATATTCAAGTTGTATTAAAAAATTAATAAAACTTAAACGCCAAAATAAGAAAATTATTTAAAGAAATTAGAATTTTATATTAGCTAAAATTAAAATTTTATTTTGGTTAAAAATTTATTTTTTAATAAATACTATTGTTTTCAGTAAAAGTAATAAACATTTTATTCGAAAATAATTGTGAAATTATTTTAAGAAGAAATATTTTTTCGACATTTTTGCCATATTTATTTTTTATAAATGCTTATTTCATAAGTATTTCTTGATGTAAATAAACATTTAGAAACATACGGTAGAAAAATAAATCCATGCCAAAAATGCTTTTAGAAGTTGATATCCTAAAATATAATTCAGAAACACCAGCATTTGTGATTTATATCCTATAAGATCATCTTAGAATAGAAGCCATTTTATATTTTTATTTTTAAATTTTTTAAAGGAAATACTTTAACAAAATTATTTTAATTGAAAATAATAAATGCAAAATTAAACTTCTACTTTAAAAACAAATAAATATAACTAAAAAGATATAAGTTCAGTAATAATTATGATTTTTTATATTATTTTTATTAAGTGTGTATTCGAACATTTGTGCATTTTCGCATGTGTAATTGTGTATTAAGACAATTTTTTCATCTAAAAAGAGTAAATTATTATTTAAGTATTTGTTAAAGATTAAATGTTTTATTTTAATTATAAATTAAATATCATCTTTCAGAATGCAGAATATGTTAATTAATTTTTTGGTATTGCTATATAAAAATTGTATGCCCGGTGGCTTAGTGGCAGCGTTTTACGCTCCCACGACACAGGTCGGAGGTTCGATCCTCGGACTGGGCAAGGTTGACTCAGCCTTTCATCCCTTCAGTGGGTCAATTAACTGAGCACCAAGCAAGCATGCTTGGGAACTAAACACTGGGGGTCTTACGTTAGGCTGACCACCTAACTGGGACATATGCTTCCCACCCCAGGGCCCTCGGTCGTGAAAATAGTTATGGGCACTATAGGCCTTGGCCCACATGGGCTGTTGTGCCATGGAGTTTAGTTTTAGTTTATATAAAAACTGTAAATAGAACACGTTCGTTTTCATACCTACAAACACAAAAGAGTCATATCTCAAATCAAGTCAAATATAAAACTTGTTCTTTAAAAGAATTAAAATTGCAAATCATTTAAGCCAAGAATTTTAGTTGCACAAAGTTGCCAAAATTATGAAAATTATCATTAATCAAGTTATTTTGACTGATAGAATCTTGATATTAAAATAACATAAATATGTGCATGTATATTTTGATTACAGCATAGTTTATGTAATATATTCCATATTGTTTTCTTGGTTCAGTCAGTTAATTGGATGTGAAAACTTCAAAAATTTGTTCTTTTTCTATCCTGTCATTAAACATTTTAAATGGCTTATACTGCTTTATAGAAAATAACAATTTAATAAGTGCAAATTAACTTAACTATCTCTTCTTAATAAAATTAATATTCCATTATTTAGAAGCGATACTTCAAAATACATTGTCAGACAGCTAAAATGCATTATCCTGAAGGAAAAATGTGAAATTTATACCATGCGTTTGCGGCGATGATATGTATATTTAAATCCTTTGCTTACCAGGTCATTCACACTTCACAGGACACAAGTGCAAGCTCTATACAAAGAGGGAAGTCAGAGATTACCGACTTTTTTTAAGAGAGATAAAAGTTAAGTGCTTAATTATACCCCGTAAGAAACATCTAACGTCTTTCGAGTCCTCAGTCCGGTGAGGAAGAAGAGTAGCATCTAGATATTGCAAACTATTTTTTTTTTTGCAAATCAGAGATCATGTTGGACAAAACCAATCATCTATTCTATAAATCTTTAACTACTGGATGCAAGAAGGAACTGCGAACCAACAGGGACCAATCGCACTCACCAATCGTTGTACCAATGTACGTGATGATAGGCATATTATGCTCGTAGCAGTGATTGATAGTTCAGTTATATTACGAACTAAGGCACAAAAGATTTTGTCCCATCTCATACCGTTCAACATCGGTTGTAGTAGAGGAATGTCGCAAGGTTTCCATTGCTTCTTTTATCTTTGATTCAGAACTACAGGTGTTTGCACCACCAATTTTGCAATGAACATTGAACAAAGGCAACCGAATGGAACAATACTGTCTAAATTCGTTTTCGGCTCGTTTCTCGTTTTCGGCTGCAATATCACGATGGTCGGACATCGTGGTGATATATTATTCAACTATTGAGTTATGAATCATTATTTTGTTTCTGCTCCCACAGTATAATGATTTGGGGTGGTTTTAAATTTAACTCCAACATCTCTTTAGCACATTCTATAGTTACACAAAGCAATCTCTGAAGTGATAAAGTCATGGTCCTCCCATACCTTCAGCATTTCTCGACCACATCTGGTATGCAATGTTTAAGAGTTCATTATCCCTTTGGCTGAATTTCTTTCTTCTCCTGCTCATTCTCCCACCAATAATGTAATCCATGTTTGCATAACAACTGGTCTGATTTACATCACAGGGTGCTACATCAGATCAACTTTAGCAATATATGGAAGCCACATGGTCTGCTATACCCCGAGGATGCATAGAAAAACAATTTATACTTTGCTGAGGAGGCAGCTATTGTTACCAACAATGTCGGTTACACTAACAATTGATTTTTTAACAGCCAGACTTCACAAGAAGATTAATTTCAACCATTTGATTTTTATATAATGTGATATTTACCAAATACATTTTGATGCTTTATCTCTAATCTTTCTTACTGTTGCATATCAAGTGGAGCATGGATTATATCAAAGCGATGCTTTGATATTGACTATTATTAGACTGTTATACTTATCTGTATGATAGCTTGAATTTAAAGTGAATCTCATTTGGTAAATTTTTCTGAGAAATAGATTATTTTTTAATAACCATATTGTTACTCTTTTTGGAATTCAGTGACAATTAATAAGCATTTTCCCGTGTAATATCTTCCAAAATGACAGAAAATTATCGCATTTTATTCATTTTTATGAATAAAACATTCATATTTCTTCTGCAAACAAACAATTACATTTCTTCCTCATCTTTCTTTACTGCAGTGGAAAAAATTCGTTATATATTGTGGAAAGTTTCCCACATTTGTTACCTTAGTAAAAATAATCTAGTAATATTTGAGTATGTATTTATAAGTAGGGCATATATTAATTACGACTTTACAATAAATACTTGACTAACAATATGGAAATCGAAGATTTATTCAAATATTAAACTACACCTATTATCAAGACATGATTGAATTCATCAGGGCTCAGCTGTGAGGCAGTCTTTTTCCGAGAGAAAAGTCTCAGGTTCACTTCTGATTACCACTGCATAGTGGAAATTAAAGGATTCTTCTGTCTTTTGCCTGCATTTGCATGTCTATCGGAATGAGTGCTTGAATATATTTTAACTTAAATCCCATTATATTAGGAGAATCTGATCAATCTATGACTGGTCTTCACGTAAGTCAGTATCTGACCACGATGGTCAAGTAATGGAGTCTCCTGTTTGATCTTTGCTTATAAATAACACAGATACCCTCCTATCTGCTTTCAGTTAGGTACATGCAAGTATGCTGGTGAAACAAAGGCAATAACGAAAATCAGTACAGGATAGATATTCAAATAACCATAAATCAATCAATATTCTGTATCAGATTAAGATCACATATTTTAGTCCTTATAGTGATTTCAAAATTGTTGTAGAATTGGAAAATATGTAAAATTTTTATTCTTTCAGAATAAAATACCAATAAAAGTAGCAAAACGGTGATAGCTTGAAACAAATTTTCTGATTTTTAAATAGTGTTGCACTGAAAATAATAATAGATGAAAATAAGATAACAAATTTCTCAAAATGAAATTTTAAAAATATTTGTCTATAGTATACTAAGTAAGGAATTAACTAATATCCAATATGCTTAAGTAATAAAAATATGTATATATGTATACATTTGTATAAATATAAATAATATGTATAAATTTATTGAGTACCTTTTTATGAAATTTACGTGTGCATTTGCAAGATTTGTGCATTCAATTCAAAAATTGTGTACAATCATATTTTATACATGAGTAATTTTAAAACATTTTGATTTCATTAACTGTCATCTCACTTATTAAGCTAAGTTCAGGCTTGTAAAAAATCTCTATAATGGTCCCTAAAACATGGTTATTAAATTCTGATTTCAATTTTTTCTCATAATTACAATATTTTATTTCAAAAAAATTATTGATAAAAATAAAAATTAGTTTTCCGTAAACCAAATGTTAATGTGAAGAAAAAGCTATCAATTTGAAATTTATTCTTTTTCATTTAAATGTGCTAATTTATGTCGAAATGTGTCTTAATTTATTCAAGACATTTCCACGGTTTCTCATAATTCATTTAATTTCTTCCTCATTATTGTGATTGCCGTAAAAAAAAGTTAATTGAGTCCATCACTGTAGATAATTTAAAATTATTGTTTAAAATTTTTGTGAGAAGCGAAAAACTTCTTTTCTTCAACTTCTTTTTTTATTTGCATAATTAACATTTCTATTAATTTCAATTATCCATTACACAACTACTATTTTTCTACATTTATATATGTTTGATAAAAATAAAAATACTTCTCAAAGTTTAGATAGATTAAATGTTAAAATATCTCACACAAAATATGAGAACAAATCTGAATATTAATATAATCTCTGACCTGAATATTAATATTAATATGAGAATGAAATATTAAATATGAGAATAAATCTGTTTCAGGCAAATAAAAAACCTATTCAAAAAATGTTAATAAGTAATTTATTTTTAAAATGAGCTTATAAAGCGCGTTTCATTTACTATGAATAAGAACATTACAATTTTAAGTGCTATATATCGATTTTTTTTTACCCTGACTTTTTATTTTAAATGAAGGATTTGGTGCGTCCATCTTATACTCTAAATCTCTGATTTATTGTACTTGCATGCGTCTCAGAAAAAATAACGGTTCTTACGACTCATTTTTCAATGGATACCTTGTACGAAATTGAAAAGTTACGTATGCGGAGCCTTAAAGTATAAAATCTGGTTATTTTTTATGACCCGAGTCAAAAAATATTTCCCTATTTTTCAAACTGAGGACAAGTCTTGGAACTATTGATTTCTTTAAGGAATTAATTCCGAATTAGTTTGAGAATTTCTTTTAGTTTTTTGACAAATCTATTTCTTCTGTTATATAGATTTACTTTTTGAATTCAGGCTCTTTATGCATTTATTCAAGTTTTTTTCTATTGATTTAATGTGAATTGATTTTAAGAATATTGACTTTAAAAGTAATCTTTTTTCTCGAAACTTTTAAGTGTTTTATTCTCTTTTATAGAAAAGACTTTTTTTTCATTATTTAAGTACTCTTAACGACAGAATGTATTCAGGAAAAATGATTTTTTTTAATAATTTATTGTTAATTATTCATTTTAAATAAATTGTGAATTAGATTCTTCCATTGTATTAGAGAATTTTTTTTGCTTAATATTTTAAGCAGATTTACTCATTGAGTAATTTTTTTTAAAAATTATTATAAAATTTAATCTATATTTTTTTTAAAATTTATATTTTGTTTATTCTTGCTTATTTTAATAAAAAAGGGCCACATAAATATGTTATATACTTTTATGATTGTAAATTATTTACGTCATTTATTTCACATTTTTGTTATGTTTAGTTATAAAAAATTAAAGTATTAATTAAAA
This sequence comes from Latrodectus hesperus, assembly GCA_037975125.1. Taxonomy (NCBI): domain Eukaryota; kingdom Metazoa; phylum Arthropoda; class Arachnida; order Araneae; family Theridiidae; genus Latrodectus; species Latrodectus hesperus. The sequence goes on from CM075850.1 coordinate 35,349,612, forward strand.
ACTCTGGAGATCTTTCCCACATGTCTATGTAGACTGAATTTTAAAACATTGCTTAAAGAATATTTTTAAAAACTCAGTTAAAGGAATTAAATTTATAAGTATGTAAAGTTTATAAATTCATAAGGATTCTTTATTTACAATTAGTCTGTTTTATTTCAAAATGCACAGTGTGTATAAAGCGTTGTAAATATTTATTTTTATAAATATACTTTTCTTTTCGATTGAAAAATTAATAAATAACTTTTTTTTTGGGTTTACAAAAATTTTTGGAAACTGATAGCAAATTTTGGGTTGGTATACATATAATCTAATAATATTATATTATATTTGCATTATTTTATTTATATTGAAATTTTGATTCATATTGAAAGAGATTATCCAATTTCATTGATATTTTTCCACTGAATTTTAATATAATTGATTCATTGATATATGATACGATATCGATCTTTACCTAATCGATATCGAACTTAATTTCAGCGCCAGTTAGAAAGTAAGTTTTTAATTTTCACTATCTTACTTCTTTCACATTCATGTTAAAATAAATCCTCTCCATATTGCGAAAACATTTTAATTAAATTTTTTAATTAATTAATTTTATCCATAAATTTTTTTATTAGAATTTGTAACATTGTTTCCAAGCGTCTCCTGAAAAGTAATTGTTATGCCAAGGTCAAGTGTATCTAATTTTGCTTTTATAAAATAATATTTTAATTATTTAAGAACCTAGAAACGTCGGTAGTAAACATCTTACTAAGACAAAATTTTCTCAACGATATCACTAACATTTAGATTCATTGCCATTGCTTAAATGGAATTTAATTTTGGATCTTTAGTCTGATCTTAACGAATATTTCAATCACAGAAAAACAATCTTTCTCGACTATGATGTTCTTGATCTGGAATGCAATCTGTATCTTCCATAAGCATAAGCTATTAAAATTTGATTTGCCGGAAAGAGTCATCAGGTTCACATGAGTCCAAATTGTGTTAGTAAGTTAAACAGGTATTTGTGGTCAAAAAAGAAACATTTCTCTCAGAACTAATGATTCCTGAAAGAGACTATGGTATTCAACAGCAGTTCTACCTTCAGACATTTTTATAATAGCATTTCTTATAGTCAAGTAACCATATTCCAATTTTTTTAGTAAATCATTTCCTTTTCTCTAAATCTTCATTATCTCGACTATTGATCTAATTCATACAAATAGTATACTGTAGACATTTTATTATCTTCGTTTCCTAATAAAATAAAAATCTGCTGCATTGCTTTAAATTATGCTTTTAATAACGATAAAAATTAACTTTTCCTTCTTATGTTTCTATTTGTAATTACAAATGTGAAAACAACGTAGTAGCATATTTTGCACTTATGTTGAGGCATTTCCAATAACTTGATATAAAATTCTTCCGTAATTGTTCAAAACCTCATTTTGTATAAATTAATTGACCATTGGTATTTCTTTGGAAAGAAGGTTTGCTGCCTAATGATTGATGCTCTGGTCTTCGGCTCAGTAGTTCGTGAAAATGATTCCTACTTTAAGTTTAGATAGTTGAGAATTCACTTTAAGCTATTGTTTGTATAAAGTTTATCTTAAACCATTTATTTTTTAATTCTTTGTAAATATACTATTACTAATATTTATAGATATGAATATTAAACATTTCTAATTTTATTTTAAATATTTTTTTCACTTCTTGTGTTTTGTTCATTTTTAATTGCTCTGTGAAAAACGCTTGTATTAATTTTTGTACAAAGTCACATTGTGTGACTGTGTGCATCGACATAAAATAAATATTCGATAAATATAACAACAATTGTTCATATTTCACTGAACATATTATTTAATTGTAGGTTTAAAATGAAGCTGAAATTATAAAACATATCAAATTATTGCTAAAACAATTTATTGTGTTATGTTTATAGTGAGAAAAAGAAATTTATATCTTGATTAATTTCTAGAGATATTTCACTAAAAATTAATAATAAAAATTATCAGTTATGGCTATGAAGTAATGCTTTCATATTTTATATTAAATTTCTAAGTACTTAAAAATAATTGTATTAAAGTACGACATTTTCATATGATTATTAAAAGTAAATTATTTGTATAGAATTTTCTATGGCTATTACTTTAATATCATATCGAATTATTTGTTTTTAAGGAATCTATTAATGTTTGATATATGTAAACTTTTTAATTCAAAAAATTGAATCTCTAGAAATTTTTTTAAATAAAATAATTTTAATAAGTTTCTTACATTTTAAACTGATATTAATTCTAAGAGAGCAATTGTAACATCTATATATATATTAAGGAATTTTTTTTTAGTCTGTTCTCTCATCAAGTGCCTCATCATTTTTTATTCTTGAATTTTGGAACAGTTTATTTCTTATAACTTCTTATGACAACTTTACTTATAACAACGAATGAATAGTTTTTAATCGAAAGGATTTACAATTCATGCTTCTAATAATATCGTTTTAATAAAACGTTAATAATTATTAATGTTTTATATAAAAAATTTCATTTTCAGCAAATAATAGTTCTATTTTAATCCTCATTAAAAGCGAAGTTCCCAGGGATATATACTTTTAAAATCTATTTTTAAAAAAGCCATCCACACTCATGTTCCTTGTGAAAGTGATTAATTTCAGTTTTTCCCGAGAACAAAAGCACTTTCTTTTATCCATATTTTCTGCTACTTCTTTAGAGTACATATTCCATTGTCGCTTTTTCCCGCTTCTTTTTCCTGAGCAGACTTTTTCCCCTTTTATTCTCCAAATAGCTTGCAGTTAATGAAAGCTACCTAGGTTTTATTTAATAGTTTCTCTCTCTTTAAATTCCCTAGCGTTCTTAAGGAAAGTTGCATCATTTTCGATTTATGTCTCTCCTTTCGTCAAAGAGTCTCTCTCCCTCTCGTGCGGCAAAATGTAAATTTTTTGGAGGGGAAATGTTTCATTTCTTTCCCTTTTCCCTCTTTCCTAAAGTGAGAGAGGGGGAAAAAGAGTAGCCACTGGGAAACAGAAATGATTTAACCGAATTGCCGTTTTCTAAAAACCTCGTGCAGGAAGTTTTCATCCCTTTTCAAGAATGTGTATAAACGTACTCGAAGAGAACCAGAAGTAGGGAGGAAGTCCTGGGAAATTTTCCCTTTCGGGGCTTTCAGAGTTTTTAAAGTAATGCGAGTTTCATTTTCTTTTCCCTTTCCATAAAAGAGGAGTTTTTATGATGTCCAGAAGAACTCCTTGAAAACGTAGTTACACAATATTTTATTGAATAAAAAGATTCTCCTTTTTATATATATTTCTTTTTTCTAAAATATTTCCTGTAAAAGAAAGTGCTGTTAAAAATATTTTTTCCATTAGTAATAAACTTGAATGCTGTATTGATTTGATATTTTTTCTGTTCAACCTCAGCAATATTTCAAGAATTCATGTAAAATGTCTTACGCATACCAAAGCTTTGAGCATTCAAGCAAATAAATGATGGATTTAAAGTATTTGCAAATCTCTTATAAAACCTTTATTTAGCGAGTTAGAAATTTATTGCAAAGTTAATCAAATCTAATAAAAAATTTAAGGAAACAAAAAAAAGTGCCACATTAATGAAATAGTTTCAAATCTTTAAAATGTTTGTTATATTACTTTTCATGCTTAATCAAAGTTTTTGTGTGTGAATACAATAAAATTATTTCTTTTCCCTTAAATTTTGCGGAAAACAATGTTGTTTATTTGATATTTTTTGCATTTATTGAATTTCATCATTAAATACAGAAATAATTGTAGAAGAATTAAATTTAAGAAAAAACTTATTATCAATTGAAAAGTACAGTAACTTCAAAATACGGTTAATTATATTTAATTGAATGTGGCATTTTCACTATCAATACAACACTTATATAAATATCCCATACATAAAAATATATGATGAAACAAATTTGAAATTTTTCTTAGTGTAATCAAAGAGAGTAGTATTATACTTAATAAATTCTTGAAACAAGATTCAACAATAGTCTAAGAAAAGGCTGTATATCTAATCAGCTTCCTCACAACACAACAACGATATGGTAAAATATGATTATAACTTACTGTATTATAGTAGCAATGGAAATCTAAAATCTATATTTTTATTGCAAATTTTACCAAAAAAATAATATGATAGCATATATTTTATTACAAATTAAAAGCAAATATTTTAAAACATTGTAAACTATTAATGTTAACATAAAAGAAGAAATGTTTTAAGTAATTTTTAATGTCATTTCAAATAAAATTTTAAACAAATGACTATGCATAAATATACAACTTAAAATTTATTACTTAGAAAAAATTACAAAATCGTTTTCCAAAATTTAAATTTATGTTAATTATTTACTATTATTAATTATTTAATTAGATAGAAGTAAAATTTAAGTAAATGTGATTTCAATACATATATAAATTACAGACATTTTGTATTTAAAGTAATTATATTGTACATTAGAAAAAAAACAACCTCTAAAGATTTTATAAGTTCTTTATCATTAATCTTCACATTGATCAGCAAAATAATTATTTTTTAATTTGCTACAGAATAATATATTAAATCAGAATATGAAAATATCTGAAAAGAAAAATTTTTAATTTATAATATGAAATACAAAATTATAAAGAATGACAAAAATTGGAGAATAAATGAATAAAAACTAGCCCGTAATCTAAATTCAAGCCCACCACAACTGCAATACAATTCCATTAATTGTGTGTATATATATATATATATATATATATATATATATATATATATATATATATATATATATATATATATATATATATATATATATATATATATATATTATATATATATATATATATATATATATATATATATATATATATATATATATATATATATATATATATATATATATATATATATATATATATATATATATATATATATATATATATATATATATATATATATATATTCATTAACATTGACCGTTACATTTCTCTAATTTGACAGTACAAGTTTGCACTAAGACTCGTTTATTACTCGTAAAATTATTGCTTAATGGTGAAAATAATATACTACATAAATCCCACATGGCTCAAAACAATTAAAAATTGACTAAAATATGAAATTATGAATTAGTGAAATATAGATAAATAAATAAAATTTATTATATGCAAATCTATAAATCCGTGTATGGTAGATGCTTAATACTTTACGAAAAAAACATAATAAATGTATGTCGAGGGCTCACCGTGGCTAAGTGGTAGGAAAGTGTTCTTCAGAGGCAATAGTGCTGTGTTTAAACCCAACCATTATTATTGAAAAATTGGAGATAGATGCGATATTTCTGCATGCAAAGAATGTTGGTTGTAAAGTAGCAAGTAAAAATTTTTACTTGATATTTCTTCGGTTCTAATTTTTTGACGGAAAGATGAATTTGAAAATCGTTAACGAAAAATTTCCAACACATCAATATAAAAAGTTGAAAACTAACATTCTGAGACGACTTTATGCAACTCAAAGTTCTCTGTATTTAAATATATATATATTATCATATATATTATCACGTGCACAAGGACTCCGTTTGCTCTGTGTCCAAACTTTTATACCAGATAAAGATTATAAGAAAAAGAAAATAAGAAAAATATCCGACTGGTCTCTTAATTATTTAAGAGGAGATACATTTTTTATATTATCAGCAAGTAGGGAATTTGAAGTTAATTGTTAGATACATAATAAATAAGTGAAATATTGGAAAATATTATCATGAAACTCAAAAATTAAGATTTCCAAATAAAACGATTCTATAAAGACACAATCATATCAAGTAGTTCGGGTTCTGACTCAAATAAAAACACTGTTAAAATCTACAAAGAAATAGTAACCAAACATATGGACTCACAATAAGTAGTATAGAAGTGAGAAATACTGAGGGATACTATAGGGCATTGTCTAGATGCATTGATTTCACGGATCCCAGCTAAAATTCTTGTCATTAAAAAAAAAAAAGAGATTGAATTAAAATTGACTTAGAAAGACGAGACAGAGCACACCAAATATTTGAATAAAGTCATTTAAAGAGATAAATTCAAATTCAATTCGTTTTGAAGTGATTGCCAAAATTATATTCAGCATCAAAAATGTACAATAACAGAGGCCGTTGTCGCATCCGCTTGCTTCCCTGACTCTAGCTCCTGAGTTGGGCACTACCAGTTAGATAGAAGTAACTTGGTGGAGTCTTCTTGACTTTGAGGCAAGGACCTAGCAAAAGACCCCCTTTACTTGGCCTGCTACCCCAAGAAACATCATTTCACTTGGAGGACATTGCGATCAAGCCCTGTTTTAACGTGCTCCAGCCACCTTTTGAGAACACGACGGATCATCTGGTAACCTGGTATTCGAGCTACCTTTTGATAATGAGAACGATGCCCTAACCAACAACCAACCTTCAACCAACATAACCGCGGCCCTATAACGGAGTAAGTGGTAGCCTGGTAATTAGAGCATCGGCATTCCGCTGGAAGGACTAGGTTCGATTCCCAAGGCCGCCAAAGACCCACTGAATACATGCTATAAACGTACTCTTTAAATATGTGGTATCGAAAGTCCTGTGTTCTGTAGTTCAGCAGTTACTATGGTCTCGAGAAAAATTTCTCCCCCTCCGGATTAAAGCCAATATTGATCGAGTGGATTTTCTGGCGGGGGGCCATCAATCGTAGGAGTCTTAGAGTCACCTTCGTCTTACTTTCACCTTCATGGTTCTCTGGTTAAGCATAGTTTTCAGCAAGAAGGCTTGGCTTGTCCAAGAGTCCTAAGTAACAGCAATATCGGATCCACAGCACTAACATTCAGAAGTAAATAATAATGGTATAGGGAACATCATGATGGTATCATTAGTCTTAGTGTAGGTAGGCTTGTTTCATATTCCTGACAATAAGTATACATTTTGGATTGATTGGATTATGAAACATGCTTATAAAATCTTTTAAGCGAAAAACGTTGCCTTAAGCTTATAAAAAGATATTTCATTGATGTATATTTCAGTAAAATGACAGTTTTAAGTACATCTTTAAAGTATTCATAATTTGACTTACAGTTAAGGAAATTAAAGTTTTTAATTGGCCGTAGCAATCACTTATTCTCAGTTAATATAGAAAATTGTAGTGATGCAATCCCCAAATGATATGCTGTTCAGATATAATAATAAAAAAGATATACGATTAAAGATTGAACAAAGCTTTATTTTGTAGCAGTAAGACTAATAATTCCAATAAAAAGCCCAGAAAAAATAAATCGTCTCAAACTGTTTTTTTTTAATGATTTTTCCGACTTTCTTTATTAACTTTGATTTATTCATACCATTCAATTTTTCGACATTGCATTTACCTATGTTTAATTTTACAACATTACTAATTAGTTATATAGTTTTCTGAAAAATTTTTACGCGGAGACATGAAACCATTGTTTTAAACACACCATGTGTTACTGAACGTTATGAAAGAGAACTTCGAAAGTTTCCATACTATTCGAAGTTTCTCTTCGAGGTGAAGCCAAGGTGCAAGAAGTTTTCCAAGAAAAAATAGAATTCATCCAAAGAAAGCCATTAAGCTTATTGGCATTCAAGCAGCAAATAAAGAGCCATCAGAAAATAGAAGAATATCTCTCGAAGTAATTGCTTTGTAATGTACCAAATGCTACATGGGCGAATTTCCTTTTGCGTACAGAAAGAGCTTTTGTACAAGAAATTCGTAAGAGGATAGAGCAATTATTGTGGCACTCACGAAAGAAATGTTTCTTAGTTCATAATGTAAAGGTTTTTCAAATCATTGATGGATACTTATTCACTATATGTGTATAATACTATTAAAAATATATTTTTAATCAAAATTAATCTTTTTTTTGTTACTAGAAAAATACAATGGTAATACGTCGGAAAAAATATATTCCTGCTTATTAAAATGTTTTTGTATAAATTTTATATTATTAAACTATATACTCTTAAAAGTTAAAACCTTATTTATTTCTAAACACTCTGGTCCCAAAGGATTTGAATAAAAATTTAAAATACATTTCACTTAAAAAAAAAAGTAAACTTTCGTTTTTGATGTAAAAATTGAAAAAAAACTAATGCGTGGCATTAGTAATGAAAACCTGTTAATTAAATACAGCATTGTAATTATTAAAAAGCAAAAATTTATGAATATTACATACAAAAGAGGGAGATATTTATATAAATTCTCGAATAAATTTAGCTTATGTGAAATAGTGTTAATTGTTTGAACGGTTATTTTTGGAATATACGAGGGTCACTCTGAAATATTTGAGATACAACTAGGTTTGTAAAGTTATACTTACAAAATTTTAGGTGTATTCAAAGTAGTCTCCTCCAGCATCAATGCACTTTTGTAGACGAATTTTCCACAGATTAAATGCCTCAAACCATTCATTTCTTCGAATAGATGAAAAAAATTCATTTATAGCCACATGAATCTTTTCTTCTGAATGAAAACGATAACCACGTAAGTTCTTTTTTAGATTAAAGAATAACCAAAAGTCGCACATAGCTAGATCAGGTGAATACGGCGGATGTTCGATCACTTTAATTTGTTTTGTTTAAGAACTCAACTGTTAATCAGGCTGTATGTGAAGATGCATTGTCATGGTGAAGCATTAGTCCCTTAACATTCAGTTCTTGTTGAATTTCTGGAAGACATTTAGTGGTATACCAGTTTGCTGTTACTGTCTTCTGTCCTTCCAATTTGATGGCTTTGACCAATCCCGTACTTCTGAAGAAAACGGCATACATCACTTTTTTCAGTGTGCGCTGTTTTTTCACCATTGTCGGTGTGGGATCATCTTCAAAGACCCATACTTTGCTTTCTTGACGTGTTGGAACGTCAAAAAACAGTATGTACGTTTCATCACCTGTTACAATTTTAGAAATGATGCGGTGGCCACCATCATTCAGCATATTAAGAGTTTCTTTACTGATTCTGACACGCTCCTCTTTTTGATGCTCAGTTAGATTATGGGGAAGCCAACGGCAAACTACTTTTTTCATATCTAATTCTTCATGAATGATTTTGTGTATGGCTGCGGATCCAATGTTAAGTTCCTTCTGAATCATTTGATAGGTACAACGATTATCATCCATTAACATTCTTCGTATGGCAGACACATTATCCGGGATTACTGCCAACAGCGGCCTTGCTGTGTGTTCTTCATCCTGAAGAAAATTGCGACCTCTTTTAAATTCTCTAAAACATCTGAATACAGTAGCACGAACTGGAGATTCATCACCAAATGCTAATTGCAATTGTTGAACGCATTCTTCTGGATTTAATCCTGCTTTGAAATCGTAGAAAATCATAGCGCGAAAATGTTCTCGCGTCACCTCCATTTTCTCTTCTGTTTAAAATGTATTCCACGCTAAACAAGTTGAAGTCAGTCAGTAAAAAATCGTCTTCTGTGTTAAAATACTTTGTACTTTAAAATTAAACCGTTATTTTTATTTTGTAAATTCTCGTCTGCGTGCATCTCAAAAATTTCGGAGTAACCCTCGTATAATAAGTTACATACAGTTAACGATATTGAAAATGCAACATCAAAAACGAGTAGACAGTAAGTTATGTAAATTTCAAGGTAGACGCATCTTGCTGAGTTATGCAAATGAAGTGAAATGCACAGCTCTCTAGCGCACGTAGGATAAGATATAAGGGGAGGAACCGGCAGAGTGGGCAATATTCACGCTGTTATTATTGCTTGGAAAATACTCACTTAAAGTTTGTTCTCTTCTCGTAGAGGACGCCTGTAATTGCAGAGAATGCCAGACCATCGTCAGGGGTTTAAGTTCCAGCAGACAGACGAGTTTATGAGGGGCATGGTAATCGAACTAAGAAGGGCAGGCTAGTCTTTACGGCAAATCGCACCCTGAATGCGTCCACAGAGCACCGGCTGTGGCGAAGCAATTAACAATTGGAACAATTAACTGTTTAACATTTGCTGGGTGTCGAAGCAACCATAGTGACGTCAACACACTTGGACTGACGCGTCCAACTGAAGGTGGTGACCACCCCGCAAAACCCGCACGTATGCCAAAATTCTGCAGCATGCTCAATATGGAAGCATCCAGAGCTGCAGCAGCAGCTCTGGATGCTTCCATATTGAGCAGAATCATGTGCCGTCTATTGGTTGCTAATGGCTTGGGGTCATGGCGTCTGTTGCATACACTGCCATTGACCCCGCAGCATAGACGCCAACATCTGGAATGGTGAAGAATTAGAGCAATGGGAACGACGGAGTGGCACAGACTCGTCTTCTAAGATGAGTCACGCTTCTTTTTTTTGTATTAGTCGCCGCGTTCGAGTGAGGCATCGACGTGGAGACAGGTCCAATTCTGCAGCATTTGTGGATCGCCCTACCGCAGGGCAACGTGGCATTATTTTTGGGGCGTGATTGCTTACGATTCCAGGTGACTTCTAGTTCGTATTCACGGCACTATGACAGCCCAACATTACGTGGAGAATGTAAGCAGTCGGTGACACTCCCCTACCTTCAGAGGGATTTATCAATGCCATTTATCAGCAGGATGATGCCTGACTGCACATTGCTCGCGTAAGCCAACATGCGCTGCACGGTGTACAGCTGCTTCCCTGGCCACCATGCTCTCCAGATCTCTCACCAATCCAACCCATTCGGGATATGAGGGGACCCCATTTGCAGACCCTGCCACTGCTTCCTTCACAAGACGTACTTGGCAAATGGTTGACAGGGAATAGAGAGCCATTTATCAATATACCATCCTTACTCTCACTGAATATTTGCCTAAACGTGTTGCTTAGTGCACCGCCGTCTGCGTGGTGCTCTTGCAACTTACTGTACCGACCCTGTTCTTGCTCGGTATTATACCTATCATTTTGAAATACAGATCACTTATTGTTGGTTACTGTCGCTCTCCCTCTGTTTGTCGAGCTTCGTTGCTTTCTGGCAATTTCTTCTTGGTGTTGTATTTTCAATGTCGGGCAGTGTATTTATTTTATTACATTGACTTATATTTCCATACAAGTTTAGACATTCATCGTTCATACATTTTTCATTTGAAATATAAACATTTGACAAACTCCTTCAAAGAAAGTATTTACTTAAGCCATAGTAATATTAAAAATTCAAATTGCCTTAGGGACGAATATTGTCAAATAATATTTAAAAAATAAATATTTCTATATAAATGCTATTTTAATAAGGTTTGTCCGTACAATGTCCAAATTTCTCGATAAAATTACCGATTGTTTCAGAAATTAGGAATAACTTTTTAATTTATAAACTACTTTTCTACAGAGACGAGAATCTAGGCGAATGCATGAAAATCCGATGAAAACTTGTTTATAAACTGTGGTTAGTTCTAAAGAATCTTTCTTTCGCAAAAATGAGCTATATTTAATCAATGATAATGATTTTTACTCATTTTTATTTTTGTGATCAGAAACATGCTGAAACTTTTATTAAATGGTCTAATGACTTTAAAATAGGCAAAGACAATCTGAAGCATGTTCACAGAATTAATTGTCAAATTTAAATGTTTAGTTTCAGGGGCTGATTCTAAAATTGATATGAAGATTACACGAAAGACAGCAAGTGTGTATGAAAACATCATGGCTGCGAAGGCAATAATGGTGGTAAAAGTTATCAGCGTCAACTCTCAATTTGAAGTTCACTAACTTCGTCACCAAGTATCGAAATCCTAATGGCTGAAGGTCGTTGCTAGATATTTTAATATCCATCTCGTAAATTTCCTTTCGAGAAGATGCTACACAAACAGGGAGAAATATTCACCGATTGCAGAAGAAGAAGCCCGGAAAAGTTATAAATACACATTCTGACTGTGCACGTAGGAAGTTGAAGCGTAATATGTATCTATCTTCATTTGTTCAACAGTTACTAAAGTCGAGCCCGCGTTCTTATGATCCGGTGAGTGTTGCCCAACCATTCAGCCAATAATATGGTGTTAATATTGTCAAAAACGTGGAAAATACCTGGCAAAGATTTTAGAATTTTCCATTCCAAAATTCGTGGTTGTTATTAATGACACTTAGACAAGCCAAGCTCGCTATACGTTGGCTATGCGAACTTAAATCAGTTGGGTGCGTCTTTCGTTTAATCAAAGCACCACGAAGGTGAAAGTACGACTTTGCTTTTCAAATCCTCCGATAGATGGCAACACCAGATAATCCACTCTCTCAATTTTGACATTGATCTGAAGGGGGGACCAGACCTTTGCACCCATGGTAACTGCTCAACAACCGACCACAGGACTTTCGATTGCACAGATTTAACGAGCACGTATATCGCATATATTCGGTGGGTCTATGGCGGCATTGGGAATCGAACCCCGCTTTTTCGGACAAAAGGCTAATGCCCTAACCTCTGCGCTACCACGACCCAAGATACCAATTCAACATTAATTCTAAAAATATTTTTTTACAAGTACATTCTAAAGTTGCAAAACACATCATGTTTAATAAGCATAAGAAATTCTTATGTATTTTTTTCTAATCACGATTAAAAAAATAATGTGAGCAATTTCATAGTGTCATACATTTTTATTGAAACTAAGTTATTTATACGTGAAATTTTTAATGCGGTTTCTTTTAACATAGTATAATTTATATAAGCACTTAAGTCAATGAAAAAGGACTTTTTTTCGACTATTTTTGACAAAGCATTTTCCCGAACTCCTCTTTTTTGACTGCTTTTTGAAGCCCTTGAACTGTCCTTATTTGAGGTCTATATAATTGTTTTCTTCCAAATTACCCCATAAAAAATAAACAATGGAGAATAATGATAGCCTCTTCTGATGAAGAAGATTTTTTTTTAATCTTTCAATGATTTTATAGTTTATTTTACAGAATGAATATGTACCGAACCTTGGAAAAAAGAGAGTTCTTGAACGAAAAGACTTACTTTCTTTGATCATGTGTTTCAAAACTTTATTCTGATCTTATTTAGCATATATGTTAACCTATGTTCGTACAAAAAATTTTTAAAAATTACAAAAAATTGTTTTGTTAAATCTTGAGAGGACTTCCTATCCATACCAGATATTAACCTGACGGCTAACTTGTTTTTGAAAACAGCTGTATACATTATGTATTCATTTTACTAGTTGAGGATGAAAGCTGAAACAGTGTTTTTTTCAGCAGTTATCCATGTTTTATACCTATTTTCAAGTAACATTAAAAAGAGTTGAAGAAAGTTTACTTCGTTTTTCTACATTTTCCCCAGATTATTTGATAAAAGACTAATTAAATCACTTTTTTATAGCCCATTTTCATTATCTGATGGTAAATTGTCGATTACAATACCTAATTTCTTTCCTAAAAATTTTGAGCTACAGGATTTTCTTTAGCAATAAGTCACTACGGAAAAAAGATTATTAATGATATTTAATAATTTTCTTTTTTTTCTTCCACAAGATTTTAATTTCATCTCCACCATTTTTCTCGAAGTTTCTGATTACCAGCTTAATTTTTTTCAAGAGTAAGCCATTAGAAAAATGTTTTTTTTTCTGATTTTTAAACAATTTGTTTGCAACAGAATTTGAGCAACAGTTCTTTAAAAATTTTTAAAAATATTCCACTTCGGATTTGACTGGTTTGGGGATTTTTTATTTTAGAGCCTATAATTTTTTTTTTACTCTCATCGATGAAAACAGTTTGAGTATTTAAGCGTATCATTTTTAAAGTAAATCTTGCAGCGAAGCGATTCAAAAATCTCTGAAATTAGTCAATAGTAATATGCTTTTATATAAAACTGATCGCTCTAATTTTAACTCAACTTGGAATCATGAAGAACAAAACTATGTAAGTTATCAATAGACATAAAATGAAATTTAATATTTACCATCATAATAATCTGTTTTTACACTTCGGGACTTACTTTTTTATAAGCATCACAATTAAACACGAAATTACATACATAACAGTATAGCTCTCTACATTAGTGAAATTCTTAACAATTATTGAAGTAGTGAAAAACATGTTGAATAAACAACCGGGTCAACAAGTACATAATATGTGCGGAGGGAAAGTACGCTGATGTATTCATCAATTTTAAATTAAACTTTCTAGTACTATCAATTATACTGTCAAACAGTTTCGATAAATATTATTGATAAAATATGACTTTTATCACTATGTACCAAATTTTTGCAACACATAATAAAACCTTAAAAATTATCAATAAAAACCAATCATTCCTCTCTCATTTAAAGAGATAAATCCAATCACCAAGCCTCTTATCACATCTGTCTGGAGAATCCCTCCGCTACCCCTTTTCCCGCCTTTCTCATTTCCAACTTCTCTCGCATCCGGGGCCTTCATTTATCAAAATCCCTTTTCTCGGATAGCCACACGCCGGGGTGGAAGTTATGCCATTAATTACGTCCAAAGCGGGGTGTCACTGGAGAGCCACTGTGGATTTTAATCTCTAACTTCTTCCGGCTTACTGAGGTCAGCTGTTCCCGGAAAGCAATATCACTTTCTGGAGAATTCGTAATAAATTAGTTTTTCTGTTTTGATGCTGCATTGACACGTGTGCAGAATTTCGTAAAGAGGCAACTTTTTGGAACTTCATAGCTGTCTTGGGAAGGATAAATTAAAGATTATTTTAATTTAAAAAGCTTGAAGTGATTCGATTTATTCTGGTATTGTAAATGGGGATATAATGTCCAAATAGGAGGCATAATTTATGTTCCATGTGTTGATAATAAAATAAAATCTGTCAAACTGTTTTTATGGAATAAAATTCTCTTTCTAGTATTAATTCCCTTTTTTTAGTAACTAAGTAAATTATTAAAATTTTTAGCTTGATTGTTTATTATATTCATTCAGAATATCATAATTGTGATACTTGTCTCATTACGACGCAATGCTTTGAAATTTACTAATCAATAAATAAATTCTCGTACTGAATATCGATATGCCCCATATTAAACTAAAAATGATAGTTAAAAATAATTCTTAAAATAAGTTTTAAAAGTTTAAATAATTGAAGAATTGAATCTGTGAGTACCAAAAAACACACTTAAGAAGACAGTCCTTATTATTCTTAGCTCAATAAATATTCCATAAAAAAGTCATATATATATATATATATATATATATATATATATATATATATATATATATATATATATATATATATATATATATATATATATATATATATATATATATATATATATATATATATATATATATATATATATATGTATATAGTGGATTACTCCTATATATTAACTTTTTAAACTAATAATTATAATGAAAATCAAAAGTGTATAAACACTTTTGAGCTATTCAGTTTAACTATCCAGCATCTACGTTGTATATATTTATTTTTTAATCTTGAGGACAAGGATTGTGCTCCTGTGTGTGTAATCTTGGAAATTTTCCTGCAGTATATACACTTTTAACCATTGAAATAGCAACACCAAGAAGGACTGTAAATAAAGAAAAGACATTTATTGTACGCTAACAAAATGATTAAATTTCCAAGAAGTTTAGGGTTTACAAGAATGCAAAATTTATAAAAACTGTTTCCGGCCTTTGCACCTAGAAACAGTCAGTATGTGGATAATCGTGTAGTCCACCTCGGCTTTGATGTTAGAAATGGGAGGCTCATTCCATGCTGATTCAAGTTTATGACGTAATTTATTCACCATAATATCTGCAGAAGAGTGACGGAACAAACTCTCATCAATCCATGATCAGATGTTTTCATCTGGAAAGAGATATGAAGACCGTTCTGTCAGGACGACAATCGAATTCCTGAATCGAGGAAGAACAGAATACGAGGTGCAACATGAACTCGTGCAGTTTCTGGTTAAAAGAAGTTGTTTCACTGGTCTTCAAGATAAGACACATCTACTAGCTCCAAAATATCAGAAATATTCCGATCGCCGATCAAATTACTGTCCATTCAAACTAGAGACGTACATATCGTTTACCCAGTAGCTTCCCATGCAATAACATTAAATACTAGAACAATATCGAATGAAAGTGGAATACGATCATACTCTTCGGATCCTCACTGAGAAGGTAAGCAGTGCTCTTGCCTTCGGTTCAATAGTTCACATATTCAAATCCCACATTGATATTGGACATTTGTAATGGTTTGGAATCTTCTTTAAACTATAGCTTTAAGTTTAATTAGTCCTCGTCTGCAAAAAATGACCGTGTCGTGACAAAAAAACCAAACCTCTTCTGATTCTCCTCATGTTCACGAGCCATCAGAATGCTGCATTCATATCCGGAACTCGTCCGAAAAGAAGAGGTTTTGCCACTCCTGTGTCCTAATTTGTCATTGGAAACACCAGATTCACTGTTTTTCTCTATGACCAAAAAGATATTTTTAAATGAAAAGGGAAGACATTCAATCGGTCATCAATAATAAGAATTCTAAGATTAGATATTTCGAAGAAATAATTCTGCAAATAACATGAAAATTATGTAACTTACAAGTTTGCAAAAAACAAGATAAAAATGTATGCCAAAGCAATTATTTCTGAATAGTAATTTAATACACTACTTTATTGTATATAAAACAAATGAAACCGTTGGTTGTCATCTCTTACAGTTACATTAGATTAATTTTGAAAAACTTGTTACCCAACGGACATTTTCTTGCACACAAGAGGAAACTAGGTTGGAACCTGCATTTGAAATGGATATCAAACTATTACAGACATCCTTGCCCAAGATGGAACTCAAACCCATGAACTAATGAACTAAGGACCAGAATGCTAACCATTCATTGGCAACGTGGACTCTTTTAGGAATGTAAATGATAGCTTATAATTTATATATAAAGAACTGAAGATTTGAACACACAAATATCTCTTGTAGTAACATCTATGGAGTGTTTTTGAAATATGTAAGTGAGTTTAGTTAAATATTTAAAAAGATTCAGAGAAATTCACTAATTGATTTCATCCTAATGAAAACCTAATCAATTAGACGAAAACAGTCTCAAGTACTACACATGCAGAATTGATTTTATCCACCATTTCTCTAGTAGTTGGTAAATAGTGATTGGTGTAGGAAACGTGTTTCTGATGTCTTTCAATCCGAATAGATGTTTGAGATAGAGAAATTGTCACAGAGTCCGATCCTTTGTCACATTCTCCTTGATTCAGTTTGTGATGTTCCTGTCTTTATGAAATGTATTATCACGTAGTTTACTCTGACTCAGCAATCATTATATTGAAGAGATAATTCAAGTTTCTCGGAGAACAATTGCTGTTGATTCTAAGAATATTTGATCTCAGATTTCCATTCCATTCAAATGGAATTCGTATCATTATTTGCAATCTCTGATCGAAAGACAGGCAAGTATTTGAAATCGCAACATTCATTAAATGTTTAGAAAGTTGTAGTAGCGAACAATTTTCGGCAAATTAGTTTGTTCAGTGAATGTAGCTCCTTCATAATATCAGTAACAGACTGATCTTAATGCATAGTTCAAAATTCATTAAAAATTATTTTTAAAATATTTATGATTAAATTTTTCATATAGCAGTGCAGAGATATTTTTGATTTGATAAGAATTTTAAATAGTTCCTATATATATATATATATATATATATATATATATATATATATATATATATATATATATATATATATATATATATATATATATATGTATATATATATATATATATTATATATATACGTGTGTGTGTGTGTGTGCATGTGTGTGTATGTATGTATCAGTTTTGTACGCCTTCGTACCTGTTCACTAAATCATAACGAGATGGTATAGTTATAGTTTCATATATGGTCTATTCATTTGTACAAACTAGTTTTTACAAATGTAATAGACCAGAAATTTATTTTTAGTAATTTTTGTATAGAAAATTCACGTGAAGTTTTTAATAATCTTTGTTTCAAAAGTTGATTATATTATTTTTAAAATTACATTTTCTGAAAAGATTTTATTTAATAAAAGTTTCATTTTTTAATTTACTTAAGCATTAATATTTAGTAATGCATTTTTCTGCTTACTGTAAGAATTTGAATACATCATAAGTTTTTTAAACTTAATTTATTTCGGTACAAAAAAAATTCAAAACATTTTGCATTTATATACTTTTAATTTTTACATATAACTTCCTTTTCAATGTGAATAATTTACGGAAAATTTCTTAAGTATCTTAGTTACTTAAAATTTTAAATTTAATTCCTGTTATCTTTAAATTATTTCTAAAAAACATGTGAATATATACAGAGTATAAATCATATTGCATTATTTTTAAATAACTTAAAGGTAAATTATTTTGATCTCAAAATTTGATACATATAACAGATAAAGAAATAAATTTTGCTCATAGACGTGACTGTTCCACGCAATTTCTTATGTTTGACGCCCATTAAAGTTTTTAAGATTTGAGATAAGTACGCCTCTTGTAATACGTTCAATCCAAGAAAAATTCATCTGCTTAAAGAATACGAATACTTAAGAAGAATAAAAAAACTTTTAACACCCACGCTAAAAATAATTAAAAATGAAAACAAAATTAGACCTTACTTTGTCTCTGATCTTTTAAATGTTAATTCTAGAATATTATTTCAGCTGCTTGAAACATATATTATGTAAGTTTATACAAAAACAGTTTTTTTTCTAAAATAGTGTTAAATTACCTTTGAATAACATAACGCATGTTTCTTAATTGTCACATCAGACAGAACTTTTCAGACTTAAGTACAGAAAAATAATTGGCACTTGTAATATCCATCGTAATCGAGTAACACCCAAAAAATATTCAGGCCTTCAAGTACACGCAGAATTCCCACTTAAAACATCTGCAAGCTAGGAATGAAAGGAGGAAAATCTTTGGAATGCATTCACTGACAAATGGGGAAGTGGGTTTTTTTTTCAGTTTTATTAAAGGAAACTACCACATCCATACTTCCGATGCATCTTTTAAAGTGGTTTTCAACACTGGCTTTCTCTTTCGCTGTGGAAGACAATAGACTGGCGTTGCTTAGGCAATTTCTGATGACCTCTGTTAACAGCTTAAGTGTTTCTTAAATGCCGACAATTACTTCTGCTTGAGTAGAAGCTTGACTTAAATTATTCTTTTTTTTCGGAGAATATGACCTGAAACGTCTGCAAAGTGTTTCTTTTGAGATCCAATAGTGAGTTACTGTGGTAAAGAGAATAAAACAAGTTAAATGAAGAGCTGCTATCAATTTCAAGTGGCTAAAAATTATAAAAAAAGATAAGTTCTCGAAAGAATACTGTCAACGATGTTTGTTATTTTTGGTGTTCTGAGAATCGTTGAAGGCTATTAATATTCTGTTACAGTTTTTCGTTGAAATCAATCAACTTTGTAAATTCTGGTGATGCAATGCGAGTTATAAAAGGAATTTTATAATCATTAACGCTAATTTTTCATTAAAACATTAGAAAATTTTTAAGAATATTTGCTAAAAACATGCTTTATATTTTATATATATAACATATTACATATAATATTGGAATGAAAGGAAAATTTTAAATAAAACAAATAATGTAAAAATGAAACATATGTATGCATGTATGTATGTATATTACAAAGTTAATTTGTATACATTACAAAGTATTAGTAAGAGAAATAAATATAATGTGGAAACATTACATTATCAGTTTACAGACCAAGAAGTCTAAATGTTTTTACGTGAAATGCCTATGAATTTTTGACTTTGAGAGAGGCATTATTGTTACCAAATCTTTAGTTAAAATTCTTTGTAAAAATGAATTTGTAGTGTTAAAAGTTTCAACAACATTAACTAATCATATAGCCATTTTAAATTTCATTAAAATTTTAATTAAAAACGAGTTTTCTTAGTAAAATTTTTTAAAAATAGTTATAAAAATTTATCTACATCAAATAAAAATATTTAGTTTATTAGTTTCATTAATGAAACTTCATGAAAAATCCTGAACAATAATTTTCTAATTGGTTGCTCATTTTCTTCATTATTCAGCTATAATTATTAAAAAATATCAATGCATTAATAATACAATACGAAGTTATATGCATTGCATTTTAAATAAATAAAAAAGAATGGCAATAAAATAAATATCAAGATGTTTTGGTTACTTGTATTTTTTATTGATAGTGTGTCTCAGCGTAATTACATCACTTCAGTTCTCACGATCTGCTCTTTTGCCTTTTTTAATTCATCATAAAATATTTAATTTTAAATGAAATGGTTCATTTTTAAGATATTGTTGTTTTTGATTACAAAAATAAACAATATTTTCCCCGCTACTTCTCATTGCTTGAATTCGTTTTCCGCAGAGATTTCAGAAATACTAGGTCAGAACAGTTTAAAAAACTTTCGTAGATTGATCTTTGATTACTTCACGTTAATATCCAAAACGCTATTAATGTAATAACAATTATCAAACTTACATTATTGTATTAAATTAACAAAATACTAAATTTCTGAAAATAAAAATCTTTAAATAATGCTTATGTAAAATGTTTTCTAAATTATAGAACTGTAACAAACCAAGCGACTTGAAATTATAAATAAAATTAATCAACAATGTATACAATTATTTTCAGTTCGCCATAAAGATCATATTAATGTTTTATTTTCTTAAAATTTGTCTCGTTTTTTTTCCTGTATCTCAATCTACAGGTTAACCTTAGTTTATACTTATTTTGATAATTGTTTTATGAGAACTCACATACAATGACACAAAATCTGTCCATAACACACAATTGTCGAAAATATAAAATAGTAAATTTTGAATTTGTTTTTGTTTATTTCAAATATTTGTTCGACATCTAAGTATAGAAGATGGGAACTTAACTTAGAACAAAAGCGAAAGGATACTTGATAATTATGGTGTCATACTTATAATACCATAGACCAGACGGACATATGTAAAAATATCGAAACATGTGACGTATAATATTGTCGATAATGCGCATAAGTACCTGAAAATATAATTTCATAATTGTTATGTATTAATCGTTTAGAATGGTCTTTGGCGGCATTGGGAATCGAACCCCACCCTTCCGGATAGAAGTCTGATACCCTAACCACTAGGCTACCACGGCCCGCCAACAGAATGTATTCGATTTTATGATTACTTCTTGACAGCTAAATAACAAATTAATCTTTAATTTTATCCAAAAGTTAAAAGATTTAAACTGCAGAAACAGGAATTCGATCTCTTAGTAGCCAGGAGAAAGCTAAGTGTGAATTAGAAAATCCAAAAAGTATGTTTAGATTCTTATGAAAATGAAGATAGTATCATTTCTTGTTTATCTTAGTTTGTTCTCTAGGAATCGGTATCAATGATTTGCTTAAGAATTATTGTATCAAACCTTTATTATAATTATGACATTGTAAATATTTATACAGCACCTTTTCAATTTTGAGCAGAATTCCATATTATATCGCATATTCCTACTATATATTGGAAATCATTGAAAACTTTATATTAATGAGTGTAAGGCATATGTAATTGTTATCAGAAAACGCATAAAATTTCAGAATTTTTATGGATCACGAAATTTAATTTCCTATAGAAAGTTATAAATCTAGAAGATTGTGTTCAGCACACATCTTAAGAATATATTAGTAAGATAGATACATAATCAGATGGTTCTTGAAATAAGAATTTTGATTCAAATTCAGTAAAAGACTATCGGATTGATAAAATGTGTATTAAACTCACTGAAAATTAACTATATGACTATTATATTATATCAATATGGATGCCTAGAAAAGATCTTTCTTTTTTCAAAATAACGAAGTAATTTTTTCTAATGTTTCTAAAAATATATCTTAAACTAGCATCAATAACTGATGTTTCAACTCTCGTAGAATAAAACTACAGAAATAGTAACATTTACCTCCATGAAGATGGTTAGAGGAATAAATACAATGGCTTTTATGTATGTCTTATTTACTGAAACAAATTGAATTGAAATGATGATGATTTTAACGTTTGATATGCGTTTCATTTACTTAAAGAAGAAAAATTGATAAACACTTGAATGAGATAAAGCCTATAACTGTAATTAGATTGAAGCATATTCGAAATTGAGTCATATAACGAGTTAATGTAATACTCTGTGTGAATTCACTTGAGACTAGCAGCATTCTAATAACGTTTTACCCGTAAATGCGTTTCAAGCATGCTTAGAAACCCGATTTCACAGAGGAATTTTCCAACTCAATCCGAATTACTTAGAGCTCATACTATGGTCATGATTGGCGGTGGGAATAAATTGCGAGAAATGTCTCCTTGTACTGGACCTGTATTTATTCCATCATTTAGTTAGTTATTATGCTAAAATATTTAATTTTATAGATAGATTACAAATGAAATTAGACTCCAAATTTTGAAATGGTCTCTTGCAATCAATTAAAGTAATACTTTCTAATTCTGATGCTCACAGTTGGTCAAACAAACGCGCAGCAGAGACGGAAGTTGTGGATATGAGGGGAAGGGATTCACTTCGTTGTTGACTTTTCCTGACTCTTCCTTACCTCAAGCACTCACTCTTATCATAACGAGCACAACTGCCTACTAAAATTCATTTCTTCCTTTAGCATAGATCTCCCTGGGTTCTATTATTTGGAGTGAAAAAAAGAAGGAAAAGACATGTTGGGACTAGGCGTCAATGGCCTTTCAAAAGTGGCAGTTAGATAGTGCGGTGGTCGACTTGGTTAGGGAGTCGTTCTTATTATCAGAAGGTAGTGAGTTAGAATCCCGGCCGACCGAAAATCCGTCGTGTCCGCTAATGGCGGCTAATGGGTATGTTAAAACTGAGCGTAGTCGCAATGTCCTCCAAGTGAAATGATACCTCTGGGGATGGTAGGCCAAATATTGGGAGTTTTCTGCTTGGTCCTTACTTCAAAAGACGAAGACTCCATCCAACTGCTTCTATCTAAATGGTAGAGCCCAAATCAGGGCTAGGTACAGGGAACCATGTTGGTGCAACAACCAGTGGTTTCCAGGTGACGTATACCACGTAGAACTTACCTTTGCAGATCGGTCTGTTGGGGTCATTAGGCCCAAAGAGAAGATGAAAGCCATCGTAGAAGTAGATGAGCCTCCAAGGATCCATATGCCAACACGTAACCCCAACGTAATGCAGGCAGATATAAAAGCTGCAGTTTCGGGAGCGGGCTGTTTTAGTTACAGCAAAACAAGCCGTGGGAGACTCGATATCGAAGAAAGAAGAGAAACGTGAATCGGAGAGTATTAATTATATGGCCAACTTCCTACTTTTTAAAAAGAAAAAACGCCTGTTGATTTTAGAAGACTAAAACGCTAAAATGTTATAGAAAGTATGTTAATGTTAAAATATACAATGATAACATAATATATACTATATACGAAATTTTTAATTAAATACTGCTATATTTCTAATACGATTTTAATGTTTGAATTAGATTGATTCTGAAGAAGTCTAAGTATACTTAAACTCTTAAGAATTGCTTGAAATCAAAAAGCAAACGTCGCAGAGATTAAAAGTATATTAAAATGTGAAAATATAAATACTTAGATTTCTTATCTGGCTTGAAAAAGAATGCATTATTGATGCATGTAATAAAATGTTACTGAATGTGATAAATTTATTTTTATATGATTTGAAATTTTAAAATATCAACCTGAAAAATAGAAAAAGTATTACAATTACATTATGAATTTGAATGATTTATCTCAATATTAAATTGGATTGAATAACCAATCAATAACTTCATGAAATTAAATGCAGATAAATTAAGTTGTATTTTAAAATCCATACATTTTGGCGATATTTTATGAAAAATTCGATTTTACATATTTAATATTTAAAACACATTTTTTATCTGAAGAATCTTATGATAACATTTGCAGTTTTGTATTTCTGGTCATTTTTCAAAAAAT
This sequence comes from Latrodectus hesperus, assembly GCA_037975125.1. Taxonomy (NCBI): domain Eukaryota; kingdom Metazoa; phylum Arthropoda; class Arachnida; order Araneae; family Theridiidae; genus Latrodectus; species Latrodectus hesperus. The sequence continues at coordinate 35,373,560 of CM075850.1, forward strand.
ATTAATGTTCTTTGAATTTTATCCGACACCTTGTCTCTCTAAAGTTTCCAAAGTACATTAACATACAAGCTCTAAATTTCTTAGCTCTTTTACTGTTCCCTTACAAATTAAAGCATCTAGTTCACTGAAAAGAATGGAAACCGGCAGTCGAAAATATAATTTTATCTTAAATACTTCTCACTACTTTTATTGGAGAAACTGAAATACGATTAAGGTTTAAAAACGAGTTTTTTTAGAGAGGGCCACAACACAATGTTTGAAAGAAAAGCTTTATATCCACAATGTCAAAATTTTTTATATATAAATAAAATTCAGGGGCATTGGAACATGTTTTTCTTTCAGCATATTATATAATGGTATATCATACATCAAATTATTAAACTTACTCTCTGGATTCAAAAATTTATTCATTATATTCGAATCAAGCTACTACAAAGTTATTTCGTTCATGTTAAATAAAAAGGTCACATAACATCGTCAGGAAATTCCTGCAAAATATAAAATTTTTAAAATATCTTTCATGTTTTCGATTATTGGATTAGTAAATTTAGTTTTTGTAGTTTTTTAACTATATCATATTGATATTTACATTAACTTTCGTTATCATTCAAACCAAACTTTTCGCAATTAATATAGAAATAAATATGACTTATATCGTTGACTTCTAATTGCTATTACAGCCAACTGACACTTAATTTTCCAATTTAAAAAACATAAATAATGATAAAATTTGCTTCCATTAGTTAAATGTGTGCATAGATTGTAAAAATTAATTTTCATAAGCATGCCTTGATATTTTAAAACAAATTTTTCAAAATTCATTTTTCCCTGATTTATAATCGTATGTTTAAGACCACAAGATTAAAAGTACTCAATATTTCGTTCTATTTCACTTAATTTGGTGGAAATCTAACAGTTACTTAATTATTTATTAAGATTTTTAAATTATATTCAATTACACCATTATATTAGAAATTTGCTTAAGAGGATGATAATTTTTATTTTTAATTATAAATTTTAAAAAATACAAAAAGTTCATATCTTGTATTTTTTTTCAATGTTGCTTAATAAAAATGTTAATAAAAATTATGTAATTACTTATATTAAATTTAGTACTAAAATATTTTTTGAATTTCATTACCAACATAATAATTTTTAAATTGAGAAATAAGCTTCTCGTGATGTCCTCTAATGCAGCTTTTTCAATTTTTCTTTCAATCTTGCCCAATTACTAAAGTTAGTTTCACTCTATTGCTACATTACAGTTGAACTTTCTTTCAGTATAAAAGGAGAAAAAAATAGTAAAGAGGATGTATTTTTTTTAGAACGTTCCTTTTATATATTGAAAAACTAAGGAAAAGATCTGAAGATAAAAACAAGTAACTTTTGTGTGTAAATCAGGTACAAATTTACAAAAAAAAATGAACATTAAAGAACTACTGTTTAAATCATATAAAGAATCTAATAAATGCTCAGGGAATATTTATTTGATGATTAATTATCATTAGTTAAATTTTTAATATAAGTTTATTTTACTAAAGACAAATAATTTAATTGAAGCATCTGTAAAAAAGTTCAATTTTAACATATTGATCACAAGAATATATTATAAAATTAATATTCGAAACCAAATTAAATATTTTACTAAATATATTATTTGATTTACAAATATAAATTTCAATTTTTCTGAAATCAATTTCTTTTTGAATTTTTTAAATGTCACGATATTACTTCTAATAAATTAGCTACTTGATACTTCATCACAACACTATTTATTTAGATTTAGGGAAAAAAATTTAACATTTAGAATATTTACTTACATTTAATTATATTTCTAAATTCTGTTTATATATATATATATATATATATATATATATATATATATATATATATATATATATATATATATATATATATATATATATATATATATATATATATATATGGTGTGTGTATGTGTGTGTGTGCAAGACACTTAATTTATATTTTATTTACACATCTGAAAACAATGTTTGCAAATTAATAGAGTGCATTCTAATTTTATACATATTTTCAAGTCTGTTCAAAACATGTCTTATTATAAAAATCATGATAAAATAAAAATTATGTTTTAATCTTGTATCAAATTCTAAATTCAAATTTTTATTATTGTGGTTACAACTATTCAAAAATGTTTCCTCTTAACACTAAATTTAATTTTAATATTTTTTACTGAATTTGATATTTTTTTAAAAATAGATGTAGAAATTGGTTTTTTCTTGATATTTGATGATAATTTTCATAAAAAGAAGCACTATTTCCCCACAAATACCTTTATTCCTATTTAAAAAGAAAAAATTAAAATAGTAGTAAAAATTTCAAGCTTTAATGAGTGCTAATTACTTAAATTCTTTTATTTATCTATTATGAATTTCAAAATCAAAAATAATAGTCATAAAATTATGTGTTTGATATATTATAAATTGAAAACAAAACATGTCAATAGAAATCTAAGTCGGATCTTCTATTAAAGACTGATTCTCAACTAGAGTGAAAAAAATAAGCATTAATATCTTAAATGAATAAATATTTGACAAAGTAAATACTCCGAGACCTTCTTTGATAAGCTCCTCTAAATAAGCTAAATCCTCTAAAAAACCTCTTCTATTTTTAGTAAAAATCAACTATATTGAAAGATAAAGAATTTGCAATATAATCGTTATATCAAGTGTCCATAACTTCGATTTCCCACTAAATGTATATGTTAATTTAGCTCAAAAACCAGTTTAACTATAATTAACATTCAAATTAATGTGTGAAATAGTGATTGTAAAGAGAGTAAAGAGAATCAAAAGAATTTATTATATATTTAAATAATAAAACTTCAAATTTCCTTTTAATCAAAATTAAATAAGTAACCCATAATTTTGAAAAATATCGTAAAACAAAAAACAAATATCCAATGCAATGATTTAAGCTTCGATTACCTGATTTATTATTATTATAATTTGATGTTTAGCGGAAATGTTAATTTTCCTATTTCTCATATTTTATTCCATTTAATTAATTTTCTTTTAAATATTAAATATTGTAAAATAATAAGTTTAAGAATGATTATAATGATTATATAGCAATATTATAATGATTATATATATTATAATGATTATAAGCATATATATATATATATATATATATATATATATATATATATATATATATATATATATATATATATATATATATATATATATATATATATATATTACAAAAAGAATAAATCAAGGAAAAGCATTTTTCTTAGAATTAATTAATTCTAAAATTATTTTCCACGCTACTTGTGATGATTTGTATTTTTATTGAGAAATTATTCATTATTTTTTCATATGATGGATATTAGAAATAAACATATTTAATATTACATTCATTAAAATAAGTTTATGTTTCTCTATTCATATGAATTTTTTTTCTTCGTATCAAATCAAAGAGCAGTGCATAAAGTTTTAAATAATTCCTAATTTACATTTGATTTTTAAGGTAAAATTATTCCATGTTCATAATTTTGTTTGTTATCAAAACTTTTTATACTTTTATATTTATCAAAATGAAATGAATTTAGTTTTACTAGTTTCTTTGATGGTTAGACAATCATTACTTTTCATATCAAGCATCTTGAAGGCCTATTGCAAGAAAAATTAAATGAAAAGTAATGTTTCTCCTCAACTTCTTGTTGATGGATTACCAATGTTACTGTCAGGGGTGATTACGAACCGACATATTTCAGACATTTTACTTGGTAGAATTTTTTTTTTTAAATTCTTCGGTAGTGATCAGTTAAGGCTTTTTTCATGTTATAAGCCTACGTAATAAAGGACCCTTTGAGTTATCCGATTATTTAAATTGTTTAATAAAGTTATTAATATTGATTTTTCGAATTATTAAATAATTATTTAATAAAAGAAAATTATTAGTAATATAAATTAAAAGACTCTTCAGAAATTATCATAATAGTAATTTTTGTGTTAAACACACAATATTGTCAATAAAAACACAATGTTTATTTATATATTAACACAAGAATAGAAGTATGAAAATTCTTTTATGGCAATAAAATAAAAAAATCTTGATCTAAAATACCATTTAAAATGTAATGCTGCATTTAAGGGATTTTTCTGTATTTGGAAACTATATTTTGAATCTGGTATTGTTGAATAACTATTAGCGTCTTCCGACACTATGATCTCTAATGTGTAAAAACATGAATCTAATATGTAATCTGAAGAATGCAGTTATAGGGATTTCTTTAGATAAAAGCATACTATTCCAATTCAATTTGGATCCAAATTCTTGAAGATAATTGCATTTTGTGCAAATACAAACCATTAGCAGTGACTGTTTGCATATTTTGAGTTAATGACTTCTGAATTCTTGCACTACTTTAATTCTTGCACTACTAATAAATAAAAGCTTTAGAGAAAATCTCAGTTTTCAATTAATTACGAGTTTTGTTAATGCAGAAAATTATGCTGTTGAAAAATTACAGTTGCAAAAAATTTTAATTTAACAAAATCACTTCCTTAAAACATAAAGCTAAAATTGATCTAAAAATATATATATACACACAAAGTTATTTGATATTTGCTCTAGTAAGTAAAGTTAACGACAGAGTTAGTAAAAATTAAACTGGTATTAAAAATTATTATTCAGCACTTTTCTATGAAATAAATAATAAATATGCCGACTGATGGCTGAGTGGTTAGCGTTCCTGATACCTGAGCTGTGGATCCCGGGTTCGAATCCTGGTTTGGTCATGGATGTTACTTTCTTTCTCTGTTCTCTCTGTGTTTCTCTGTCCTTTCTTTTGTGATGATGTATGAATGTGACCCACCCTATAAACGGGTCGGTGGTGGTATGGCGTGGGCAACGCTACTCGCCTCCGTGACTTGGTTCACAGGTGCCCGCAGAGTAACGACAAATGAGTAGCAGCTACTGGCCTTGTTGTGCATAGGTAACGTCACCCAAGTGCCCGCCGTTGGAAAAAAATATAATAATTATAATCCATAGGTAAATAAAAAAATTCCTTTCCAGAAAATATTATCTATTCTAAAAATTGTAAACTCATAGTAAGTTTTCAAATATAAATCAATCATACGGGTCACATAACACACACACACACACACACACACTCACACACACACACACACACACACACACACACACACACACACACACACACACACACACACACACACACACACACACACACACACACACACACACACACATATATATATGTATATATGTATGTATACCGCATAACCTAATCCCATTTTACAAAATCGTATATAAACCATACGTATGCACTAATTTGATGCTTTAAATCTGCTTACATAAAGCTTAAAACTATAAAAATGGTTTAACCTTTTATTATTTAATTGATTTTTAATATTTTTTCATTCAGATTTAATTATTTTGGATATTGTTTTTGTGTTGATTATTAATTTGCTGAGTTTTATTAAACTTTGTTAAATGATGTGAAAATACCAGTTTATTAAACGGTAACTATTACTTCAAAAAATTAAATTTTAGGATTATAACACTGAAATATTTTACTTATGTAACAACATATTGTTCAATATTTAATAACAGCCCAACTATTTTTAAAATAACCGTCTAACTAATGATAAAATTACTCTTTCAAGTATGGAAATTTTTCGCACAACTAAAAATGTGTTAAAAATGCCAGCTGACGTTAAATGAGGCGCTACACTAGCGACAAAAGTTTCAGTCCGCCAAATGATAAAATATTTCAAAGTAACTATTTTCAAAAGGAATATAAATAGCATCAGACATTTTTACTCGAATGCAATGTCTTTTGTCTTTCTTTTCAAATGAAATCATTTTTTCTATCCAATTTTTGACATTTTTTTGTCGTCATTTGCAGCGTAATAATGATAATGTGACAAATTATGTCATTCTCTTTCCGATTCATTTTTTTTCTTCGTTTAATTGTACAGTATGAATAAAATGAATAGTTTCCATGTTTAAGTGTCTAAAAATACATAAAAGATCTATATGCATTTAACCGGTTTAATTTATTCTACATGAAATTCATGAAAATGCATTTTAATAAAACTAACAAAAATGATAAGATAATTAAAAAAATAAAATGAATTTAAAATGAAATAATTTTTTTCACGATTTTTGTTTGATTTCGTTTAAGGATTTTTAATTTTTTTTATTTGAGAAAATATATTTAAAAAGAAAAGATTACTATACTACTTTAGAAGCTCTTCTTTATTTTCATATATTCAGATTTTTTCATAATAACTTGTAAATTAAGTTTAGAAAAAATTTAAGTTTAGAAAATGTTTCACAAAATTATCATAAAGCAATTTTTTTGAAGCAGAATATACAAAATAACATAAAACAATCAGTCTGTATTGCAATTTTTAATTTAGAATTGAAATATTGACTTCCTAACTTTCAGTTCCAATAATTACATGCACTCTTTTATGAATAAAAATTATTTTGCACGGAATATATTATTTTGCACAGAATTTTTTCAATGAATGAAGCAAGAACGCTGACAGTATTTTGTGATTTTTATAATTTTTCTTAAAAAATTTAAAATAATATTTTTATTACTGAAATTTATTTATATAAATATGTATTAATGATTTTGTGTAAGAATATTTTTCAAATCCTTAAAAAATTTTGTAAATATCAATTTGTCTGCATAATGTTTTGGTACATTAAACACTAAATCATCTTTTTTTCCGTGATAAGGAAATTTGATATATAATCATGATTTATATATATCAAATTATTTGATAACAGATATATGAAGATTATTTGTTAAAAAGACAAAATTGTGTTACTTTTAAATGAGATCTCACGTAAAAATAGATTTATATTGAAATACGATTTGAAAACCCATGCTTCTGCAAAATTAACTTTTCACCCAATGTAATCAAATGCTTTTTTTCAAAAGATATTCGATTTTTATTATAAACATGTATTATTTATGTAATGAGATTATGTTGACATTTTCGGCCGCCCATTCCCATTGAATATGAGGCCACGGAATACAAACTGTAATTTCAAATCACGGACAAGGAACAATGTCGACACCTGAATTGGCAAGCTTGTTTCCATGCCGCGTTACAATATTTGAGGGATATTTTAGCCATAAAAGTATTAAATTAATTTATTTCTTAAGAACATTTGTACAATGTTTGTATGATAGTCTTTAGCTGCGCCAAATATCGACGCCGTTATTTATCTGGATGTGAAAGAGACATTCTTCCTACCAGCATAAACAACATGACTTTATGTAAATTAGTATCAAATTGCTGACTTGAAATTGTTCAGTAAAATGAAAGTGTTAAAACTACAAAGATATATGTTAGGATGTTTTACGATTGAAATATTCAGACTTACTAATCTCGATCACTGTTATTTTATAACTTTTGTTGTTGTTATTGATGAAATGATAAGCTGTAAATAATTTTTAAATGGAATGTATCAATTAAAAATATTTTTTTCTTAAATTACAGATTTTTGTTGTTTTTGTTAAACATTTTTTAAGTAATTTTATTTATTTCCTCTAAAAAATGTGATGGGTAATAAAAGCAATTAATTTTATAATTTAATTTTTATAAATTTTTTTATTGATTTAAAATGAACAAGATAATATTAAGATGTTTAAATTATGTAAAATATTAAATAGAAAACATGTTTTACATGTTTTTATAATAAAAAAACTCACTTAATTTTTTTCTCAATAATTATTTCTTACCTAATTAATGGAAAAGAAAAATACTAAGCGAAATTCTGTTTTTGAAAAAACAAAATCCACACAATATTAGCAACTAAAATTAAATAATATTAAATTTTGTGATAATTTCTTTTTTAAAGAAAGTATTTTTAGAGTTTTAATTGCAGAATTATTATAAAAAGAACTCATTCTATGATATAAAGCTTATATTTTATATAATTATCGTTTAATAACATTAATTTATTTGTAATTAAATGAAAATAAGTGAGTGCTTTGCATTTAAACTTTTCGTTAATAGTGGCTTAATTTTAAAAAGCATTAAAGTGCTTTTTCCTTTTATTAAGGATTTGTAAATATGTGCTAATATATTTTTCAATACACGTACAAAACAAGCAAGCCATTTAATCATTTCTTTTACGATAAATAATATTAGGATGGGTAAACATTACTCGAGACGGATTCGAATTCTAAATTAAACATTAAAAGATATTCGTATGTGAAGAATTTCTGAGATCTCTAAAATGAATATATGATAAGAATTAAACAAACAAATAGATATTTAATGAATATAAAACCTTATTTAGAGATTTGCATAATTTTATTATATTAAAAATAAAAGGATAAGAGCGTAAAGGGATGTTCTTTCGAAAATTGCTACAGAATATTCCGAAACCAATTTTTAAAATGATACTCTCATAATTTAACTTCTAGAACTATAATATAAGCAGTAAAAAATTTTACTTATTAATTAGAATTTAAAATCAAATATAATTATTGCAACAGCTAAATATTTTATTGATAAAGTCCTTATTTACTTTATACAAAAATACTCCGATTAATGATGTTTAATTTCATATTTAGATTATTTTATTTCTCTGTTCTAAAACATCAAAACAGTTAAAATGTTTATTTCGAAAGTATTTCTGAAATTCAATTTGTTAAAATGTTTAACAATATGGGATGCTGAGTCTAATATTTGATGAGACTAGTTTTCTAGACTAAATTATGGACTAGTTTTCTATGACTATTTTTTCTGACTGCTTTGGCGAATTATAAGCAAAAACATGTCTTTTGTTTTAATTTTATTGAAGACTTTATTTCCATAATAAGTTATTTTACTGTAATGTTTCATTAAATTTTTGTACGTATATAAATTAGAGGAAGAATTGTTTTGCATAAAAATATCTGTCATCATTAAATATATAAAATATGCGAGTAGCTAATGTGATAAACTCTAAAATTTTTGAGCATCTTAAATTACTTGTTGTGTTATTTAGGGTTATGATTATTACAAATATTACATAGGAAAGCATGAAGTAAATATCTTGAAAATAATAGTAAGAACCTAATGCAAGGTAACAATTACTTCTTATAAATTTAGATAAAAAATTAAAACGTTTCATGAATTAAAACATATTTAGTTGTAATTTTTATAATTTTGCTTTAGAATATGAACATATATTTCTAAGTAAGAATTAAATTCAATTAGAAGGTTTTTGTTTGATGATCAAATACTAAGTGTAAGAAAAAATCCATCTGAATTTTTATTTTTCAAATTTCGAGTATATATTGGATTCGTGTATTTGAGAGTCGCATTTTTAATATCATTTACATGAATGTAGAGAATTTCCATGGGAAAATCATCTTTAATTACGTATTTGAAGTTTATGTATTTTAAGTGTCATTGATGAAATAATGCAATGCAATTGTAATTGAAGAGACTAATTTAAAATTTGGAAGCAAATGAATGTTATTTTGAATTCATTACAATTTTGATAAAAACCTCCGAAAAAATAAATCACGTTTGATTTAGTTTTTTCAGAAATTTTTTCAGAAAATAATTAAAAAAACATTAACCATAAAAAACTTAAACAGTGATTTTAATCAAAATATTTTAATTGACAATTAATGTAATTACTCATTAAAATTACAATAAATAGTTTTAATGAATGGCCCGTAGTTTCTTACTCATGCCCAACCATTAAAAAATAAAAGGAAATAGTTTTATCAAAATATGCCAAAACTTTTTATTATCAGTTTTCTAGAGCATTTTTCAACAATATAACGAAAACGTTCAATTGCTTTTAATTACTAATATTTCGAGAGATAAAAAAAATAACATTATTCAAATTCTTATCTAAGTAAAGTTATTCTAAATATAAATTTTTTTCTATCTTAAAATTTGATTCCATATTTTATTTTAAACGCTCAATAAACGCAAGTAAATTATTTTAAATTTTGTCTTTATAATTATATTTATCTAAATACAAATTTCAAATTCTGTTTCAAGCAAGAGAATTCTGAGTATAGATTCTGTTTTATTTAAAATTTGTAAAACAATTGCATTGCTTGGAAGTTTGAAAAGAATACAAAAAACATTTTAGCTTCATTGAAGTATTTATAAATATACATTTAAACACAACAGAAGATGCATCTGAATAGCATACAGATCGTAAACATGATGGATTCTTTAAAGATTAAACTAAACTAGATTTTTAAAGGCTTTTTCATGATGTCACTTAAGCTCAAATTAATACACACAGAGTTGGTGATAAGTATCGTTATATAGCATATTCTGTACAAATACTGGATGCGAAAATAGCTACCTAATCTATTTTCTAATCTAGTATCCTTGACGTATCCATTCAGCTCAGTTGGAGATTACAATGGGTACTAGGGATTGGTGAATTCCAGTTCCATCACCGAAGTTGACTCAACTTATTATGCTTTGACGCGTGATCGCCAATCATTCACGTGATTCATTGCTATAATCTGATTCATGTGATCTATGAACAATCATAGAACAGAAATTCCTGACTGGTGATTTTTTCCTTGGCGATTTATTTTCGAAGTACGCTGTGTGTAATTGACGGGAAATCACAATAATGGCTTCAACAATCGCTGGAATTCCTATGGATTTTTTCTTCAAGAATGCAGATTCCTTTAACTTATAGAATCTTTTCTCAAAATGATAGATGCCCTTGAAATGCAATTCAAGATTGTTATTTCAGCGCAATTTGAATCATATTCTAAGTTTATGCTGGATTTTTGTTTCTTTTAAATTTTATGTATTGAATTGATACAAAATATGAAGTCATGAGTGTAAATATTAAAACTTATCAATCTAAATAAAAGTTTATTATATTTTAATACATTTTTGATCAGCTTGTTTATCAGCTGTTAAAATGTATCTATGGATTTTAGATAAATTTAGAAATCGACCACTTGCAATTATTTCGATGTCTTCGCGAACCATTCTCCTTTGAATATACTTCGTAAATTTTTTATTCAACTAATATTTTTAAATTTAGATTAACATAAAATTTTTCATTAAGAAATTTTACAAAATTATTGACAATAGAAAAAATTTTCACTTTTGAACTTTTCCTTCAAATTATGATGCTCAAAAAGGTTTTGAATATTGTTTTAGGCGAGAAATTATAGTTTAATTAAAGCAATTTTATTATATTTTAATCGATTCCTTGGTATTTTCAAGCACCTGAAATTAAACTGACTTAACATAAAATTTATTATCAATAACGATCATCTATTTATTCAAAATTTTAATTCAAATATTTTTAAAAGTATTTTTAAGAAATGCTTAAATAACATCCGTGAGATTTAATACTTTTAAATACCTTTATGCAATAACATTAATTTATTTTAAATTTATTTAAATTTAAAAGATTTAATTTATTAAAATTTTAAGGACTCATTTTAAATTTGTATTTTCGTTTCGTATAATAACATTTATTGGGTTTTTAACTATTTCTTGTATTTTTTATATTTTATGCCTTCATTTTTGAAGACCTTCAAAGTAACATCTTCTGACTTAATTTATATCCTCTGTCAAATAACCCTTTAAACTTTGGTCTTACATTTGAGACTAACCATTTAAATTGTTTAATTAATTTCATTTTGAAAAAAATAAGTATTTTCAAATATATAATGATGTGATTCTATATTTGGCTGAGGAACAGACATGTTTATATTTCTTGTTTTAACGTGATTAATTTTTAGCAATAATTATTGTAAAACACATAACTATGTTTTCTATTAGAATATATTGCGTAATTTACATCAACGTTTTCTTATAAAGTTAATATTAAATATATTGTTCGCTAACAAACTTGCTTAATAAAGGAATTCTAGACAAACTGATGCGTGGTAAAATTTTTATTTGCAATTATTCTGCTCAGTTCTAAATTATTTAATGAAAATAATTGAATAAATACATAGCTTAAGTTATCAATAAGAGAAAGCCATATATATTCGTTTAAAAGATAAAGGTTTTTTTTTACAAATATGATTTGTTTTACATTCAAACTTGTCCTATGCATTGCTTACATTAATTAAAATTGTTATATAAGTTGAGAAATTTATTAATTCGAAAATGGGTTTTAATTCCATAATGCGGGTGAAATTGAAAGTAACAATTGAATCTTATATTACGCCAAAAATTATTACAAGCTTGATTTGAAACAAGTTAATGCTCGTTAAGGAAAACAACTCTTAAAAATGAATGTCTTAATGAAATCGGAAACTTATTCCTTATAAATTAAATTAGTCATATGTAGCTTATTTTTGAAAATATTTTCTAAAGTATAAGAATACAACTGAATAAACATTTTTAAATATGGTTATCATTTCCTCATGTAGATCTCAGCACTTCCATTACCTATGGTTTAGAATTGAAATAGGTAAAAATATCACATATTTTTTTATTTGGGAAAACAAAAATATCTCCCTGTGCACCAAGGAATACCACACAGGGCCAAATATCACATATTAAATTTAAAATGCCAATTTATTTTCTAGAATTTTGATAATGTAACTTAAAAGAAATCGTCACATTTGATAGAGATGGAAATAAAAATGGGCAACTTCAAATGTAATAAGCAATTTCAATGTAATTCAAATGTAATAAGCAAATGTAATAAGCAATGTAATAAGTAATATTAATAAGCAATTTCAAATGTGATTAATTGTCGTTTTCACGCCAAATTCTTTTAATTGTCTTAAATGCGGTTAGAATTTTTCATTTTCTGTTACGTCATTACCTCTAACAGATATAATAGACTTTAAATAATTTATAGTGACTTTTTCATATTGCGACACACTAACAGATCATAGGTTGTCTTCATGCGTGGATAAGATTTTAAAGTAGTGAATTTTTTAAGTGTAAAATTATCTTTTTTCTAATGCCCAGTTGCCCTTAGGATGTACATATTCAGCGCTATAATGGGCGAAGGTATCTTATACAGTGGGGCACCCAGAGTGTGTGCTACCAGTGGGTGTGATAAACGCAGAAAGAGAAAGGAACATCCATACTCGAACTGGGATTCGAACCCGGAACCTACTGCTTCGAAGTTACTGATGCTAACCTCTCCGCCATAAGTCGGCTATGTAAAAATATTATTCATTCATATAAGAAAAAAATCATTATATGTGATGAATAATATACAAAAATATTATTCCTCATATGTAATTACTTTCTTCTTCGGAATACTTATTTACAAAAAATATTTTAATTTCAGATCTCTTTTACTTCTTATTTTTCATTAGAGTTTATCATAAGTGAAATGTTTCTAAAGGAATGCTTTTAAATAATTTTATATAGCTTTACTGAAATTGTCAAAATATCTCAGTGTTAAATTGTTGCTACCTTTCAGTTTCTTGTGTTTCTGTAAATTTAGTTATTTTATTATTACAATGATGTTTGTGAAATGTAGAAATTTTTGTTAAAAATATAACTCATTACTGCATTGAACCAAATAACTTGAATAACATGTAAAAGCTTCCTTAAGGTTTGCTTGTGAGCACTCTATAGTAATTTTACATTTGTAAATTTTTGATTTATATGTCTTTTTTAGGTATAATTTAATTTACAATAGAGCTACTTTAGAATAATATCAAATTAAATAGTTTTAATAATCATATTTTATAAATTTATAATGTTATAGTATTTTACAATCAGCAACTGATAGAGCACCGTTTGCCGTTACTTTTAAAATTAGTATTTTTATAAGAGTATTAAACTTATTTAAACTGCACAAACAATCAATGAAATCTCAAGCATCATTTCTTCTCTGTATGGATCACAATCAAAAACGCTTAAGAACTAAAAATAAAAATGTATAATTTGAATAGAATGAATTTAATAAATAAATCAGTCATTACTTCGTCATTTGAAACATGTTATGAATTACTCTATAATGATAACTAATTAAATTTTCTTATAAAAATATATCACTTGTGTATCATTATCATGTATAGTAATATTTCTAATAAGCCTGTTTTTTATTACCTTCTTTGCATTAAATAACACACAATAATGATAAATAATTATAATGATACTTTATAATGATAACTAGTTAAATTTTCTTATAAAAATGTATCATTTGTGTATCATTATCATGTATAGTAATATTTTTAATAAGCCTGCTTTTTATTACCTCCTTTGCATTAAATAACACACAATAATGATAACTAACTATAATGATATTCTATAATGATAACTAATTAAGTTTCTTATAAATAATGTATGATTATCACATGCATAGTAATATTTTTAATAAGCCTTTTTTATTACCTTGTTTACATTAAATAACAATACATAGAACATTTTATTGCATACGAAACATTTATTTTGTTGTCTATTTGAAACCGTCTTCCACACTGACTACAACGAAAAATAAATTGTTGAATAATTTATAAGATAAAAATTTATTTACTTTATTACAATTTCGCTTGCTTTGCTTTTTTTTCCTTATTCTAATATTACTTGCAGTGATTTATATTTACAGACAAAAATTTGCAATTTAAATTAAAAATATTTCATATAAATTATATATACGCTGTCTGAATCTATTTTTGTTTTTGTATATCATCGTATAAGTTGAATATATTAACTTTCAAAACAAATAACTTCCAAAACAAATAACCTTCTCTCGGATGCACCCATTAAAACATGCATATCGAGTTTTTAACTGCAGACCGCCGGAGCACCGAGGAAACTTTAAAACATTGAATGTTTTGAGAAAAGTTTCGAGTAAACAGCGAAAAGAAAACGAAATCTGTTTTAACCGAGTATCGCATTTGCATAATTAGTTTTTGGGATGTTTCTTCTTATTTTTTCTTTAAAAGAAAAACGAAAAAAGAATCGGTATATGAGAAGTAAAGGATAAAAAAGATAAAATAAATCCTATCGTAGCATATTTAAATCTTTAGAAAATAGAAGATAAGATTAAGGAAGTTTGCCGTGATTTAATAACAGGAACAATGGGAGAAGCTATTTTATTCATAAGGTAACTTATTTATGGCTGAAGTAACGTGAAAGTACATGTAACAAAATTAAATTTCGCTATTTTGATAAATAAAATTGAAGAAAACTAAATAACTTCATATAATCATGCTGTTAATAAAATTAGCTAATTAAAAAGCCTTTTAATGGAAAAAATAACCTATAAAATAATTAAATAGAAATCTTAATTAAGTTACGTAAAATAAAGTAAGAGATGTAGCAACATAATTATATAGTTTTAAGTAAAAACAATTATAGTTTTTTGAGGGAAAATTAAGACGTATTTATTGTAAACTTAATTGAATTGCATCCAATTTTTAAATGATCTGCACAAATTCGATTCAGTCAAAAATCTTCTTATAAATAACTTAATTACTAAGAATTTAATTAAATTCAAAATATCACTACTTAATTTTGCAACAGATTCAAATGAAATATTATGCCATTGTTCAAAATTTAATTTAATTTAGTCACACAATAAATAATCCTCATTTAACAAATGAAGTAAATTTTTAAATATTTATATATAATGGAATGTAATACTTTTATACATTAAACCATGATAACTATATTTAATTATAATTTAATGAAAAATACGTTTTATGTAAATATAGAATTTTATTTTAAACTACTAGTTCATTTGATTAATTTTATTTGTTACACTGCGATGAGTATTCTTATTAGCTAGCTTTCTTTAAATAACTAAATTAAAATTTGTAAAATATATTTCAATATTTTCCATACATTTAACTTGAGAAGTTAAACTTGGGTTTTGAATTTATTTCTTGTTTACACTTCTTTGCTTTTTGTTCCAAATTACATATAGTATATGTGTGATTTTATGTTTTCTGTTATAGAATTAAGCGTAAAATCCGCAAAAATACGTGCAGTATTTTTAGTTTGAATTCACTCTTCTGATGATATGTTCTTTATATAGTACAACATATGACGAATGTTAATAAAGTAACAACCATTTATTAGTTGTTCAGCATGAGTTGGGGATGTTAATAGACTCAGTGAGATACATCAATTTAGTTAAATATATTAGATTATAAATGTATCATGTATTTAAGGAAATTTCATTAAATTTCGAAAGTACAAATCTTTCAGTACAAAGCTTTTTATATCAACATAAAATATTGATATAAAAAGCTTTGTACTGAAACATTTGGCATAATAAGAGTATATTTATGGTGAATAGGAATCACACAGTGTGTAAATAATATATAAAGGTCTCTAGTATATCGGGTTTTCTTGTTACTACATTAGGCAGTATAATCTGGAATTTACAATATTGAAATTATAATACCAAACCTCTCTCTCTATTATGTATGTTAATTTAATAACTGTCATTAATACACCAGCTTACAATGTACCTATTGTGACAATGTGATTTGCGATAATGTCTTTGGATAATAGACAGCCATGAAATGATGATGAGATAATAGAATATAAATGATGTGTATTATATCATATTCCAAATATGTCTGTGCTGAATAACAAAGTAGTGTCAAAAATTTTAAAAATCTAAATCCTTTTAGGAGCTTATTGGTTTAACTAATTTAATCAGACATATATTTGGTGAAATGATTGGAATATAAGTACTTAACTTTTTATATGTTCTTAATTTTTCGTGCAGATAACGAGATTAAATGTATTTAAATGAGTATATATATAGCATAATGTAAACAATTGTTAATGGTTTCACTAAAATCAACATAAATAAAGCTAAAAGCAAAGTTTTAATAGGTGTATGGTGCAATATAAAAATTAAAAGTTAATAATGGAAATTTTATTTAACGAAATATAAACTCACATTTAAATAAGAACTTAATCCTGTAAAAAATATAACTATATTTAATTTTATCAATTTAACTCGTATAATTATACATTTAAATTTAACTCATATAGTTAAATTGATAACTTTTAATTTCAATCAATAGAATTTTGAGTTTAATCAATAAAACTTTGAAATGAACTTTACCAAAAGTATTCAATTTGGGAACAAAATTCGTAAAAACCACATTTATATGATTTTCTTGTTATCATTAAAACTCTAAGTATATTGATGACAAATAATATATAACATTGGAACAAAATCTTTTTTATTTAGATATTTCTGTGATTTGTCGTTTATAAATGCATTACAAACTTACAGTAAGATAATAATTTAACATTTTTCATTTTACTTACGAAAAGGAATAAATTTAAATTACTCACAAATGACAATGAAATATAATATGTATGAAATGTAATTTAATAAATAGAAATATAAATTAGTAAAATACATAAAGCAATTAATACTAAACTCATAGTCTGAAGTGAAAAATAAATTTGATGACGGCGAATTATCTACTGTTTTTTAATTGCCTCTAAGTCTATATATATATATATTATGGTAACTTATTATGGTAACTTCATGAAACTAGTTAGTATAGGCAATGGAGGCAATCTTCGTAAATTAGAAGCAGGGACCAAGCAGAAAACACCGTAATACTTGACCCAATTAAAAATATTAATTATAATTGGTTCTTACGCTTCGGAAATATTTAACATAGTTGAACAATTTATGATATGCTAGTGGATTAAAATGTAAATGAAATAAAATTGTAATAAAAATAATCTTTAGCATACATATATTTAGGACACAAAGAGTTAATAAATTTAATTTATCAAAAATTGTTACTTTTATTTTTGGCTATAGTTTAAATTTTTCTCTTTTAAATTAGTATTCCCAACGCTTATAACCATTCTCATGTTTTTCCTGAGTAACATTCTTAGATTTTTCCTAATTTTAATTACTATACTATACCTTCTTTATCATGATAAGAAGAATTGATAAAGATAATATTTCCTCAGTCAAAAAGATTAATTTCGTTATTCTTATACATTGAATAATGAATACAATAAAAATAAAGAAAAGTTTTAAATGTATATGATAAAAAGTCCATAACTTTTTGTCATGCAGAATATTTTTAAATTTAAAATAAATTTTATTTATTGTAATATTATGCAAGAAATTTTGAGGAACATTTTCATAATTTCGTTTTCATCTTTTTTTAACATATTTTATAAGAACATACATTAAAAAAATTGAAAACATCTGAGGAACATTTTTATAATATGCATATAATAATACCATATAAAAATCAGATAAAAATTTTTTAATCTGTATTATTTCTCAACATAAAATTTCTTCCAACGACGTATATCTTTTACAAACTATAATTAAAATAGCATATGGACACTTATGTAGATCGAGCGCTCAGGCTAATGGCTTACGCTCTGAGTTTCAGTTTAACAATTCGTGGGTTTGAGTCTTACTTAAGGCATGGATGTTAACGTTTCGGAATACACCATAAACTGTTGTCTCCATGTAACTTGCTCTTGTGCAAAAATTGATATTTGAGTGACAAATAAACCAAACCAAACAATCTATAACCATTTCTTAAATATTAGATATTATTAGTCACTTATGACACTGCTTTGAAAAACTGTGTAATTGGAATCGATTTCTGACTGGCACTATAAGCATATGTAATACATGTTAGAAGGATGCTTTATAAGAAAAAAGAAAATTGCTTAGTCTTAATACTTTTACTTTTTTTCATTGTGTATTTTTCTTTTTAAGTACTCTGATATGTCATGAAAAAGACAATTAACTATTTGTCGAGATCACGGTAGATATTTCTCAAATCCTCACGGGCGCATGATTATGTATTGTGGTTACATGACTGATTTTCACATGACTGAACTTTGGCTGACTCAGTTTAAAAGACCACTTTTGAGACGAAGCGTAACTAAATTAATCCATGATGCACTCGCGTTAATGAGGATGACGTGTGTTAATTAACTGAAACCTAATTCCATGTGGTAAAATGACCGAAATGAAAGCTTTATTAGAATCGACGCGTTTATGTAGTCATTCAGAATATAACTTGAAGTTATAATGATTTGCAATCATTCAACCTCAAATTCTGAGAAGCAAATATTGCACCATAGAGCAACAATTGAAGACAAATTATTACCGAATGGCAGCTGTAAGCAAAATTTATTCTGTAAGAATAAGTACTGAATTATTTTGAAAACCGATGTATTCAAAATAATTTATTGTTTGCTGTCTTTTAAAAGTTTTAATGTATTTTATAATTCTCTCATGAAAAATCAACATGAATTTATTATATTTGTATTTTGTAATTTGAGTCAGATTAGACATACATATTGATTGTCTAAGCTTTACAATAAGTTGTACTCGCAAATAATTTGGTATAATTTTAAATTTTCATAAAATA
Organism: Latrodectus hesperus; assembly: GCA_037975125.1. NCBI lineage: Eukaryota > Metazoa > Arthropoda > Arachnida > Araneae > Theridiidae > Latrodectus > Latrodectus hesperus. The sequence continues at coordinate 35,392,911 of CM075850.1, forward strand.
ATGAGTTTAATTACTGAACTTTTAATCAAGCTACTTCTTCACACTGATCTGGCATTGAAACTTGTATCTGGTATCCACAAACAAAAAATAATTAAAATGCGAGATTGGTTAACATACCGAAGACAAAGGATTAATAAATTTAAGCTATTTATGCTATTTTAGAGTTTTTGTCTGAATACCAGGAAAATACAATCAAGAAAAAAATATTAGCTGTATTATTGTATATGCACATCATTTATTGATATCTATTATTTGCTGCTAATTTAATTTGCATTAGCAGCATACAACCTGATTCCGACAACTTATTTGAGAATAGTTTAAGTATTTGGCACAAAGCTAGTAGTTACTTAATCCTCAACTTTGTGTGTAGAAGTTTGTGAAATTTTATTATTCACTTGTATTCTGTAGACCCTGAATTAATTAATATTGTGAAAAGGTGAATGTATACAAAGACAAAAAAGAAACTTACTATGCATTGTGGCATAGCAAAAAAAGAAGCGTTTCTAAGCTAATTATTTATTACATTAAACAAACACGGCACATACAAGGGCATAATATTTTACTCATATTTACAAATAATCACATAGAAGAAAATTAAAATTTGTTCCTGTCTAAGTACCGAGACAGTGACCAACCCTCTTTGAAGTCCAGTGGCCTACTCCCTATGAAAATATATAGGATCATGTAAAAAAAGCATTTATAAGATTATTTATTAATTTGATTCATTTCAAACAATTGCATTGTATTTTTTATAGTCACAGTATACCAGTGATATTCTATTATTCTTAAATGGCTTAGGATCACGAAATAATTTCCAATGATCAAACATCTTACGTTACCTGAAATAAGCATTTCGAAAAACTTACTAGATGGAAAAAAGATATTGAAAAATATTTTTTCCATCATTAGTTAAGAACACTTATATTACAAAATTCACGATTGATGATATTTTTCAAATGCTTTCCTCTTGAATTTCTAACTCCATTTTTCTAATTTTAAGCTCCATAAAACGCTCAAATTAATCTCTTAACGGTCTTTGAAAAATAGCCCCAGTCGCAGAATAAGGACTCAACCTTAAATGTGATTAAATTTCTGCGAAAGTAAAGGCACCGTTAAATTTCAAGAAGTAATTAATTGTGTATGGTACATAAAGTGCAGTAAAGCATTGGATAACGGCATTTGCAATTTTTCATTCTTAGAAGCCTTATCAAATTTTGGCTCAAAAAATTTTTTAACGAAGCGCATTTAATTCGATTTTGATGCTCTCTTATTTTATTTTTATATCTTTTTCATATTAAGAGGAGAGATAAATAAGGAAACAATAAATTTCATTCTGGTTCATTATTTTAAAATTTACTTTTCGAGATGCCACTTCCCTCTAAATTATCAATGATTAATTAAATAATTTATAAATTTTAAACATAAATGATTGAATTTATTTCAATTATTTCCGTAAAATATAGCTAAATATTAGTGAACACTCTTGTGTAAGATAGAATAGAGTAATCGCAAGTTTCAAATTATATGTCATGTTAGATTTCTGAGTACTATTCAGTGTATAACATAATGTCTGTTATATAAAAAATAATGAACATACATGAACATGAACATTACATGAGAACATTTTTATTAAATATAAACATTTCTCTTACCAGTATTTTTATATTGTTTATTATTTGAACAAGCACATAATATTTTTTTCCGTTTTTATAAAGATCTTTCTAAATTTTGTCCTTAGTTTATTAAATATCATATATAAATTTGCAAAATACACACTTTAGTCTTTAGATATCCACATTATTCAAGAACCAGATTGTCGTTAAATACTTAAAAATTAGATATTTTTATATTAGGTGTTCCTGTAATTATTCCAAAACTAGACATGAACAATGCTTAGTTTTTTAATTGTGTTCAAAAATCCTTATTTTAAAAAATTTAGATTTCCGCATAAGCAACATCTAATGTTCATTAAATATAAATGTGAATGTAAAAGTAATATCCTCAATTACATATGTTATATTAATATAAGAAAATATATAAGTACATGCCTTATATAAATTTATATGTAATAAAAGAGCCCTTAATGAGATATTTAGTTATATTACAGTTTATAACTTAAATTTTCTAATATTTATCAACTAGGTTGATTTCTATAAAACGATTTTTATTACAAAAAATGCTAATTTGCTTAGAACTTCTCTTGATATTTCATAAGTTTTAGCAATATAATTAATTAAAATATTATATTTTTAGTGCTAATATTACATGAGGCATAATGATTCCCATTTTAGGGAATGAGTTTTTTATTTCATTTTTTACTGTAGCTATATAATTGATAACATGAATTACATATTTTAAAACATCTTTAAAAATAAAAATTGTGACAAATATATTCTACAGCTTATTTTCCAAAAATTGAAATATCACAAAATAATCATAATTTCCTATGAGTGTGTGATAGAATACTTTCATGTATCTCCTTATATTTGTTTGAATAAAATAATCGTAAATAAACGATATTTGCCTTCACTTCAATATTTTAATGAAATTTACAAATTAAATCATTATTTCTTAATAATAAAAAAGGCTTATGCATATTCATAATATAAAATCTTAAATCACATAAAATTTCTGTGTACAAAGTATTATTTTAGAAGAGTATTTTCATTAGAAAATATACCAAACTTGACATATAGGTTAATGAATGTAAAAAATTGTTGTTAATAATTTATGAAAATTTCTCTTTGTGATATAGTATTATAATCAAACTCTTCGAAGAAAATAGTCATATTTCTTATGTTAGCGTTTTCTAAACAATGGGATAATAGACGTCACATTTCTGTTTTCTATACGCATTTTTCTCTCTTATGAAGCGTACGTACTACTTGTTAAATATTTTAGGGATGGCAAGTGAAGTACTCTGATTTTACGTTAAGAAGACCCCCATGAGCAGCTTTTGTCTAACTGATAGAGCCAAAGTATAAGTTACTCCCTGGAATGCAAAACCTATTGGAAGTTTAAATGGTTTTCATTTGTCACAAGTATTTCACAAAGCTAAGATTTAAAATAGTACTGAGTTTAAAATGTTTTTAGAAATTTCATTTTAAACAAGCTAATTGGATATACATAGCGTCGAATCACATGAGTATAATTTATGAATTTGTTTTATTATTTATTAAGAATTAGTAGCATGGACATCATCACTAAAATATAAAAAAATTATTCTGATAATATTTTATTTTAGTGAATTTCACACATATATTGATGTAAATTTAGTCAAAATCTCTTTAAAATAAATCCAATAGCTCCTAATCTTATTTATGAATGTAGTGTTATATCCAAATTATTTTATTTTAAAATTACTATACTAAGAAATTTTGTTTCATTTAGAAAGATGAATGTATTCCTGCTAAAATAAAAATAATTACAAATATTTTTTACATCAGAAATTTAATTTTGCTAAGATTTTGATCAAATCAAAAATTCATTCATGAAAGTGTCATTTAAACACTTTCGAATTAAAAGACATGTTTTAACATTAAAAGAAAACAGAAAATTATTGTTAAATTATTCTGTATTCTAATGAAGTCGGGCATCATTATTAAGATATATTTGTTAAAACATAATTTTTTTTATCATTTTCAATTTACATGGTATTTCTTGGTATACTTTTCAGTATACTTTCAATTTACATGGTATACTTTTCAGAAAAAAATCCTATTCTTTAAACTAATATAAAAATCTTGTTTACTTTATACACAATATTTTACGAAAAATGTATTTTATCAAAATAAATGGCATTTGTAAACGCTGATATCATTTTGATTACTCTATATCAGGGGGTGGGCCAACCTGCGACTCGCGAGCTCCATGCGGCTCTTTGAAGAATTATTTGTGGCTCTCGAAAAATATACCAGAGTTTCCTTTTCATTTTTGTGTTATTATATTTTTAAAAATTATTATCATTCCGTATGTACTTCAAAATATCTGTTAAATTACTGACAACAATTATAAAAGACTAAGTACCACGTTGTAACAAATTTCAATTCCGTCCAAGTTAAGAATGGTATGACTCATCGAATAACTCCGTGAATGACCATAAAAACAGGCGTAATCATCCGTAATCGACGAACACCAGACTAATTTTGAATTTGTAAATCTTCATTGCATCGGACAGTTAGTTGACTTTGCGCTCTGGAGGGAACAATTTGTATCACTCTTGCTATGGATATAATTTGTAATCTGGAAATTCTTGGTAATTCGATTGTTATTCGTTTCGTAGCATGTAACATTATTATTGCTTTAATAACACAAAACATTTATTTTCTAAATTTCTTTATTTAATTCCAGTTCTTTTAAGAATATGACGACAGAAAACGAAAGTAAAGAAAGAAAATATGAGCAAGAAAATAGATGTTTTAATAATGAGTGGGAGGAGAATTTCTTTTTTATTGACAATAACGGAAAAGCATTATGTCTTCTTTTTAATTATACAGTCAAAATTTATGAAGCTAGCAATTTACATCAACATTATGAAACCAATCATCCTCAGTTTTCTAATCAATATCCACCAAATTGCAAATTAAAATCAGATAAATTTGCTTCTTTAAAATCAAATTTAAATATACAATAGTCAATTTTAATGACTCTTAGCAACCAAGTGAATAATGTGGCTGAAGCCATCTTTGTTATTGCCTGGAATATCACTCCAACAAAACACCCGTATGGAGATGGAGAGTTGATTGGAAAAAAACTTGGAAGATGTATTAAATGATTCAGATCCAAATGATGCGGCATAGCGCAAAGTTGATTCACAAATTTCCATCTTGAGACACACAATCGAACATATCATAATTGTATATTATATCATAATATCAATTGATGCATCTCTTGAATATAGTTTAAGGAATGATTTGAAGAACTTTATTGCATTCATCTTAGCCCTAGTCGAATCGACAGACATTAAAGATCTTCCGTAATTAGCATTTTCATCACGTTTTATTTCACCTGACTTCGTTGTTAAAGAAGAATTATTAAATTTAGTAGTACTTCAAGAGCATTTTCAATATCAACTTCACGGTGTTGATATTAAAAAGGCATTAGATTCCATACTGAAAACTTTTGATGTGCCTCTTAATAAACTTGTAAGTATTGGAACTATAGAGCTCTGGCAATGCTGGTTAAAAAAATCAGTCTTACTGCACTTTAAGAGATGACTCTCAAATTCCAAAAGTCATACCGATTCACTGCATAATTCTCAGAAAACATCTCGTTACAAAGTATTTAAAGTTCCCTGATGTTGGGAAAACAGTGTTACATATTAAAAATTACATTTGCACCAATGCAAAAAATCATCAACAATTCAAAAATTCTCTTGAAAAGTTAAAGGACGAAGAACTTTCAAATTACATAAATTTCTTTTGATTTTTTAGATGATTATCTAGTTACAACGTATTAAATTGATATGTAGATTTGTTTCATTTGATAACTGTATTTATAAAAGAAAAGTAAATAATCAATTCAGAAATTGAAGATGACGAGTGCTTACAAGACTTAAAATTTTTGGCTGATGTCATGGAGCATTTGCAAATACTGAATTTACAACTGCAGAGGAAGGATAAAATAATATCTCACCTCACACTTTAGTTTTTAGTTTTCAAATTAAATTACAAAGTTTTCAAAAAACATTAAAAATGTAAAATTTTGTCATGTTATTCGAATTAGAAAAACTGTTCCAATATTAAACAAGAAAAAGTCAACGAGTATATAAAAAAGCTAGAAGAAAAATTGACGGAATTCCAAAATACATTTCATGACTTGAAACGTGTTAAATCGTCTCTTGATTTTTCTGAATCTATTTGAAATTAATATAATTCAAAGTAAGTTTTCCATTTCCAATACAATCATGACCCAAAACGCATCTGAATAATTAGAATTAATAGAGTTGCAAGAAGATCGAGCTCTACAATTAAAATATAAGTCGATGCTGATTGATGAATTTTGGATATTTGTAACAGAATGGAAGTATCCCGATTTAAAAAAAAGGCTGCGGTCGAATTACTGCAATATTCGGAGCAACATAATTATGTGAATCCTTTTATTCCACTTTAAAATTAGTGAAATCCAAACAATGATCAGTAGCAACTAACCAGTATTTAATTGCTGTAATATTTCAAATTTTGAAAAAGGGCTCGGACTATCAAGAAGCCTGGCAACCCTTGATCTATAAACATTTTTTATTCTTTCTTATCTTAAATATCATCATTGATGAAGTGAGAGAAAGATAAGAATTATTACAATTTTATTAAAGTACATTATTTTTTTTAGATGGATTTGTGGGAGACATAGCTCTAAGTCGATTAGAGAACGAGCAATATGAAAGAGAATTAGAGCAACAAGAAAAAGAAAAACAGGCACAACTCGCCAAAAAATTGGTCGCCAGTGCCAAAAATGCCACCGTAGTAGCCAAGGAAAGGCACCGGAACGCCAAACGATTATCCAGAAAAAAACTGAGGTAATTATCTATTTTTATATTTTATCTGAATAACATGAAATAATCGTTCAAATTTTAAATTATGAAAATTCCTTTGTTAAATGGCTAATATTTTTCTATATATTATTGTTATCTGAATAAAGAACATTAAATTCTATAGGCATATGAGTTATATAACATTTTGTCAATAGTAGATTCCAATCATATTAACCCTCTTATGCAAGAAAGATCACAGATATCAATAAGCAAACCAAACATATATTTTATCAAAACATTTGAAATATTTCTTAGGTACTCATTACGTATTCATTGACTAAAATAGTTAATGAATAGCCTGAGAACCTAAACAACTCAACGTTAAGAGGTAATAAAGGAGTATCTTAGACTTTTTTTTAAAATTTTAATAAATTTATAATTTTAGAATTGTTATGCAGAATTAGAGACTAAAATTTGTGATATAAAATGCAACACACTAATTTGATAAAACTTGAAGAATGAACCGTAAAACTGTATTTTTTTAGGTAACAATTAAACAATGGCATTAGTTAAAGTGGTGGAAAATGATATTTCTTTAATGCCGATACCACTCAATAATTTTAAAAAATAAAGCTTTATTAATTTATCTCCTCCTTAAGAGTGAAATGAACTAATGGGGCAATCAACAAATGCATGTCTGAATTTGCTTAAATGCCTCGACAAAGCATAAATACGGTATCTTAATTTGACGTTTATTATCCTATGGGGGCTTTATGTGTCAAATGCAAGGAACTAAAGAATTAAGCTCCCTCTAGGGAAATAAAACAACCAATTTGAGACAAAATGACCTGTTTGCGCCAGATAGAATATTTTTTGTCTGCTTAGAACTTTCAGTATCTGTAATGAGGAACAATTACTGTCAACCCAAATCTCGCCAAAAAGACGATAATTTGTTTCCTCAACCGAATTTTCTGTCTCACTCCGAAGGAAATTGAGTTTTTTTTTTCTTTTAGTCAGGCAGTTGTTAGAGATAACAAGAAGATAAGATTATATTAGAGATACTAAAGCTATAGTAAGAACTTTCGCTATTTTTAGCAATTCTGGATGTCAAAAGACAAGTTCACAAGTTAACTTCATCTGATGAGTTTGCTATCAGTTGATGCTCGGAAACTTAGGGCTGGTTGCTTCTTAGAAATGCAAGCGCATTGCATAAAGATTTTTATTTTCCCTCATATTATTTCACCTTAAAATTGTTAAGCATATCGTTTTATGAATGATAAAAGAAATACTCAAGATTTCCCCTCAAAATCTTAAGTGTTTCAGAAGAAATTCTACAAGGTAAAATTGAAAAGGAATTAAATTGGAATTACAAGACAAATTGGGTTAATTACATAATGAATTCTTCTAAGCAATTTTAAAAATTATGGATGGATTTACATAAAAATGTTATACATATAAAATATAAATTACATTCAATATATTGAGGACAGTATGTTAAATTATTATTTTAATTCAATTACATTCCTGTTTCAGAAAATATGAATCCAAATTGCAATTGTTTATTTAATAATTAGAACAAAATATTAAACATAATTATGGTGCAATGAATTTAGGGCTATGCTCCAAATAACAAAGAAGTATTTAATATGATGTGTAACCATTGTTAATGTGTGAACTAAATGAGACACTTAGATTATTTGCTTAGTAAAGAATATGTAACGAAAAACTAATAAATAAAAAATTGAAAATGATTTTGAATTTAGGAGAATACTAACGTGTATTACAGTATTTTTATTCAAAACTAAAGCAATATGACAGCTAAAATAATTTTCTGAATATCATATTCTGTTGCTAAGTTTCTACGAGTTCTGTTCCGCGTTGCTGATTAATTTTAAAAATATACCCATAAGTTTTCATTGTGTAAATATTTATTTCACGAGGTTCTTTAATTAAATTCAATGGAAGCTCTCCGTTTACCATAAAATAGGCCAGTAAGCTTACAAATATAAATGCATTCAATTAGAAATACATTTACAAAGCAATAACAAGTAAAAATATAAACTTAAATGACAAATAAATTTCTGTAAAGCAGCAATTGTTTCAATACTTTTCATGAAGTTAGAAAACACTGTTTGGCTAACAAATAGAAAGACGCTTTAATTTATTTTTAAGAACCATTTTGTCATTTGAATACAACTTTCACCGCAGCAAAATAGGTTCAACATCTTCCACAGTGTCTCATAAGCACAAAGCTCACCGACCACAATATTAAAAAGAAATAACTTCGGAAATTCCTATGGCCAACAAAAAAATCTGAACCAACTTAAAAGCCGGAGAGAAGCATTTGCATTTCAAACATAGAGAAATTGCTTGGAAAACAACCTGTTAGTTAATTTCGCCTTTAAATATGCAAGGAATTCAATTTTCCAGTGAACCACAGTTTTTTCTCGAGTAGCATGTTTCCAGGAAACTTTGGGGTTAGACAACACAAGATTAATATGCCAAATGGGACTTGCTTTACTTTTCTGCCTTTTCATTACCGAAGATACCAATATGTCCTCTATCTTAAGGAAAATGAACGTTCAGAAAAGGTTCAAGTGCATATAAAATAGTGTGAATTCGAAGAATTCAATTTTTAATTTTTCCATTGTTAGTATGTCCCTCAAGATACAAAAAAAGACAGAGAATCTGTACAAATAAGGTCCTTTGTTTCGAGAGTCCTATTTTTTGGCAATTACTTTATATCCATTTTTTCGGGCACTCTCTACCTAGGACCATCACATTCTCATTTTTATCTTCATAAATATCGAGAGCAAGACCAACTCTTACTTTAAGTTTATCGCCGTTCAAGAAACATAGTGCGATAATTCTGAAAAACATTGTTTACATAAGGCTTCCAATAGAAGGGTGGGGTGAAAAAGAAACCCTTTAAAGTACTGCAAGAATTATGGATCAATATTTTACCTGTAACCTCAAGATTATTTACAATTACTAAACTGATGATTTGGAAGATCAAATACGGCAAAAACTGCCTCATGCTTGATGGATCTATAATTCTTAATGAGACAAAGAAGAAATCTCTTAAAAATTCTAAAACATTTCTTTTTAATGAGTTTCTTCAAACTTTTGAAGTATAAACAATGAGTGGAACAACGTCTTGACTATAAATCATTTAGAAACATTAGTTTTGACACCACAAGGGTTCCTGGAAGTTCACATAAAACCTAGAAGAATTTTGTCGCTAATATTAAATACATACGAAACAAAATGTTTCTATTATAGTTTATTATCCTCGGTAACGTTCAAATACTTGATTCACTAACTTCTTTAATGATAACACTCTCAATAGTTTAATAGTACGAAATAGCACAAGATTTTTATGAATTATCCTAACTTTTGATTTAGAAGATTGAAACCCAAGTTTAAGATACTGGACCATTTATAAATATTTAAAATAGTTCGATTCAGTGTATAGGTATTATTAAAGTTCTTATATACACTGTATAATATAACGAGTAAATTGACTACAAAATCTATTTGATAACTGTTCTAAAAAGTTATCAGTTTACAAAGCAAACGTTTCATTTTAAAGTTTCAACCAAAAAGCCCACAAACGGAACTTGAGACAGTTCCCAAAGTAAATTTGGACGAAGTGTGTGACTGCAAAAAAAAAACTTATTACCAAATAAAAAATATTCTTAAAAATTTTATATACCAATGTAAATGAAAAATATCAGGGGCCACCACATATTATCGAAATCCCCCAAAATGTCCATAAAAATGAGCTAAGTTACACAGTTTTCTTCCTTTTTCCTTGGGCCACAATGTTTCATGATATTCGTAGAGCACCTTTACATATTTTAAAGGAATAAACTTATACTGATCTTCATTCAAATGATCAGAATGATTGAGATAATAATTAAATCTGTTAATACAAACAAAATTTCTTAAGATATTTACATAAATAATAAAACAATCAATTACAACGGATATTATCTATATGTGTTTTCGACATCTCAGCACTTTAAGAAATAAGTAATTTTCTTTTCTTTGAGCTCTTTAGAAAAACACCAAAATTTAAAACAAAAAATAAGCTAACAAGATAGAGAGGAACTGATATGGAAATTTTTAGTTATTTCATTTGTAATACTATCCGATACCGGTGACTTGTTTAATTTTAAATTTTCAATTACACAATCAATTTATGCCGTCTAAAAAGAAATATTATTTTTAGCCTTATATGTCATAGCAATCTGAACGTGACAAGTGTCACGATTAAAAAAATCTTGAAAATGATAATAATAAAGAAATAAATTTTTAATAATGCTGTCATAAAATCATATACCAGAAATCAAAGGTAAAACAACCTAAAAGAATTTAATTCCTTCACTTTTAAATTTCCTAGCAAAATTAGCTTCCATTCCATAAGGTAAGCTTTTTTTTTAACACATTATCTTGATTGGTTTGTTTGTTTGTCTCTCAACGGTCATTTTTTGCACACGAGGGCTAATTAGACCAGGACCTGAAGTTTAAAGTGGATTCCGAACCACTACAAACATCCATACCCAAGGTGGGATTCGAACCCACGAACTGTTGAACTTGGGTTCCATATAGGTTTGCGAAAAACTATGACTTATAAAGAATTCCTGCTGACTGTAAAAAAAGAATTGTATGTATTTAAGCATTAAAAATTGCTTATGTAAACATATATAATCCTATAAAACATTTTTTTGCTTTCTTTTGGGCAGTTTTTGCTAGAAATTTTAATATGGTACTGCCTCTTGTTTTACTTTCAAAACAACAAAGAGTGAATTTTTAATAAAAAAAGTTTACATTGGACATGTCTGAGTTTAAAACTAATAACTTTAAAAGCATTCATATCTAATTTAAAGTAATATTTCTTGTTTTATGGAGCTACTAATTGTACCTCTGATATAAGTAAAAAGTTGCTTTTGTGAAAAAGGGATAATTTTTAAGAAAATTATTTCATTTTTTAATTAAACAAGTTTCTAAATAAACAACTCAATAATAATAATTCAGTTCGGTATGGACTTAAATATAAAATTTAATTTATATAATGGAAAATAATATTATGTACCTTAAACTATTCAGGAAAATGATTGCCTTAAATCTTATTGATTTTGTAGAAGTTAAAATTTTTATGCTTGTTCTTATACTTTATAAGCAGAAAATTATTCAGTTTCTTAATTTTCGGCTAGGATTTTATATTTCTTAAACTTTTTTAACTCCAAAAATGTTCTTATGTATATATATATAATATTTTTTCAATATATTGAAAAGTCCATTTATATTTTTCCGACTAATTAAACCATCTAAAGAAAATCACTGGATATTATATCTTTACGATTATGCATTGCGTTGAATGTAAATATGCGGGAATTCTACTACTTTTGTTTTAAAAGTAGATAGTAGAATTTATTGAGGGATTAAAAAAATCTGATTTCGAATTGTTATAAGAAATTTTAATTCATTATTTTCTTGATTATATGGAATCACTTGCATTATCATTTTCAAAAATTCTTCTAAGCAATCATTGTTTTTAACATTTTGAAGACTTTTCTATTTGCTTTACTTAGTAGCAATCTTCTTAGAGGATGGTTCAAAAATTAGTTGGACAAATATTGAACAAAGATTTGCAATGTATAGGTAAGAAGAGCAGAAGAGTTTTTCAGAAAAGAGAAAATAATGTAATTGAAAAAGTTCCAAATTTACCCTGAAAGTTACTAATAATGACAAAAAAGTACTGGTGATGAGAGCTATTGCTTTAATTCAAATTGTAATTAAGTTATATCATTAAGTTACTTTTTTGTATCACTAGGAGAAATTTCTTCAACAATTTCTACATTTTCTATAGAACTTTCTAATTATGGATTGGATTTCATCACTTCTTTATTGGGTGATATTTTTTAATTAAGGTGTATATCGTCTTAATAATAAACTCTTTTTTTACAAACTAAACTTTATTCATGCATTTTTTAAAAATTTATTTTGTATAATATATTTTGTATTACACTGATTTGAAAAATCCAAAGAGAAATCCCAAAACCCTAGGTAAGTTGTAATTAAGTTAATTGAAATTAAGTTATAAAAGTATTTAATATTTTTATATAAAAGTCTTTAATATTTTAATTTCATATTCTCTTTAATTTAAAAATGATTAGTCTATTTTGTGTTTTTGGTTATGAACATTTCTTTATTCCTTAGTTTAAGAAATGTTCATAAGTAAACATATGTGTCTTTTATGGGTTTTCCTAATGTTACGGATTAATTAAATAAATTTGGAAAGTGTAGAAAACTCAGATTGAACAAAAGTGATATATTGTCAGATTTGTTTTATAAATAACAGGTTGTACCTGTTATAAGTGTAAAAGTATAAAATTATCGCTTCTAAAATAATACTTTGATAGCATATTTATTTTTAATTCTGCTCAAAGTCTATTATAATATATATAAAAGTAACATTTATCTTCGATTAATATCCTTATATTATTTAGTTTACATAATGTTTCACATTTTACTTGACTAATACATGAGATTTTTATTACTTATATTATAATGATACAATTATTTAGAAATTTTGTTATTTAGATTGTGTCCCACATAAACTTAATTATGAAAATATCGATTCTGAAATGGCACAAAGTAGTACCATTTTCAGTGTAAGTCTTGCAAGAAATATTAGCATGACTTAATTTGTTTTAAGAACTTACGTTTAGTATGTAGTTATTTACAGAATGTATCTGCCATATTCCGTAAATATTTAGAAGTAATCACATTAAAGTTTTATATCAATTATTAGATTAAGAGTATATTGTTTGAAATATTCCTCCCAACATAATTTGCAGTGTTTACAATAAGAATATTTCCTTAGATTATTTTAATCAAAATAATATATATGTTCAAAATGTGACACTATAAAATGTTTCAATGAAAACTATATTGACTGATCAAAACAATTAGGATACATTTTCGGTTTTCAATAAACAACCATTTAATCGACTTTTTTAAATAAAAATAAAACAAAAAATTGAAAAAGAAAATTTTAGTATTTAAAAGTTTAAAGTTTTCGAATTTTGTCTATAATGTAGAAAAATTCGCTTCTGAAAGGAATAAAAAACAACTTGTTGACTTCCTGTGAATGCATGACTTTGAATGTATGACTTTTCAGCAACATAATTGACTTAAATCAGTAGTTTGGAGGGCCGTGGTTCATTTAGAGACTATAATTTGACGAAGCGGAAACGCTTAAAATGTCATTTCCAAACTATCAAATTATTGTCAGTGAAGAAAAATGTTTTGTGAAGACTGGAACAAAATTTTTACTTTACGAAACAAAGTGACAACACAAAATAATAATCTGTATTTAACATTAATTTGTATTAAATATTGCATTATGAATACCAGTTTGCTTCGACAACACCTTAGGAGAACTTCTGGTACCAGAGTTTTGATTCAAACTGTTTGAAACCAACCTTCTCATGTGGAATTGTTTAATCGGAAACCTATAGTTTGAGTATCGTTTACTGAGGACTATAGTGCTGACCTCACATGGTGGGCTCAAAACCCTTTCAAAAGAAAACAAGATAAAAAGAAAAATGTCATCTTTGCTGGCAAGCATCCCCTTCAAGACATAACCTAAAAATAGACGAATTCTGGTTTTAAGGGAACATTATCAGAAATGTACACTATCAGTACACTATCAGAAATGAAGATTAACAGATCAGCTATGATATGAATCAAAAAAAAAATGCAGACCAGTTGAAATAATCTACGCAGTAGAAATTGGGGATGAATTCATTTTCATAGATAAAACTAGGTAACATTGTGCTTAGCTTATGAACATTTTCTTTGAATCTTTCGAATGGATGGGCTATCATATTATGCTGATGTAAAATTAATGATGATAACTTAGTGTTAGGGATTTTATCGAGAAAGTTTGATTGTTGCTTTTCAATCTCAGAAATAATTCAACTGATGGATTCTACAGCAGTCGAAGGCAACCTGTACAGTCAGTCCTCACTGATAATTTTATTCACTCCGTACATCGTAGTGTGTATGTCATTGCTTTCAGTCAAAGGAAACAATACCCTACTGAAATTCATTTCTACCCAAAGAATCATATTGTTGTTTGTTTATAAAACCTATAATTTATATTATATTTTTATATCAAAAAATATCATTAATAAAATTTAAACATTTTTGTTCGTTACTTTCCTTTTTTTTATTTTGAATTGCATTATATATGCATCTCATGAACCAACAAAACATTTCTACATCCACAACTTAAATGAAAACCCAATATAATTGCTTTAAGCAAGGTATAAGGAACTATTAATTTTTTAAATGTTGTACATGAAATTTTAATAACTAATTATTATGGTTTTACATTAATATTATTGAGGTTTTACATTTAATAGTTATATTTAATAAATGATTATTATTGATTTTTTTGGTTTAATATATTAGTAATTTTTATATTGTATATTGTTTTATGTTTGTATATATTTTGTTTGGATATAATTTCTTACTTCTTATGTAGGTCCAAAACACGATTACGACATTCGGGAAAGAACAGGCGGAAAGCAGCTCTTCTCGACCGAACAAAGCGCGCGGCCACCGCCCGCCCTGAAAGATTGTGGGACAAGGCCGTCATACCTTACGAAATTGAATCCAATTTCAGCGGTACGTTTCATATTAACATTTTTTACGAGCAAATTGCTTTATAATGCATTTATTTGCAACTTTTTTTCTAGCCTAGGTAAATTTGAAGAAATCTATTAGTCATCTGAAACAATTTTTTTTGAGCATTTAAATTTACAATCTCTCTTGTATTAGTGGATAATTTGTTAGTGAATGATTTCTCTAAATTAAAGAAAAAATAAAGTTGTGTTCATACACTTTATGTATTTAGTAGTTTTGAAAATAACAAATTATTTTTAAATAACATTATTAAAACAATGTTTTATTCATATAATTCTTAAATAATAAAAAATAAATAATTTTTTAAATGTGCTTTATTGTCCCTTATCATGTATTTTTTTTTTAGTTTTAAGAATTATTTTTAAGTAGTTATCATATTATTCTTTGTAATATAATCTTATTTGATCATAGGATAAAGATACAGCTGGATATATCTCCTTGTCATAATTAAGTATGAAGTTATTTAATCATATGACTCCATAATAACATATAACTTCACGTACTCAGTAAATTCAATTTGGAAATTAAAAAAATGCATTATAATATTTCAAAAATAATTAATTTTACCTCAGAATGGTAAATAAAAAATTTTATACCACTTTTTTCTATAAATACCAACACTAATTTTCTAATTATAAATTTTTTGGTGTAAAATCAGTCTTCATTTGTATAACTCAATTTTTTATGCAAGAAAATATTTCTATAAAAATGATTTTTATGTAATTTTTATATTTTCTGATATTAAAATTATTAGTGCAATTTCGTCTGTTATAATTTTATGCTAGGAAACCTCGGAAATATAAATTTTCCTTAATTAATTTATCTCCAAATCAGTAATTGGGTTTCGAGTTTCTAGTTAGAAACGCGATGGAGCGTAATCACTAACATTTAATTTAATTTTAATTAAAGCATGTTTCATTAATGTGTTTTCAAATGCATAAGTTTGAATATTGCAGACTAATGCTTTACTGTAACGTTGATTAATTTAAGTTAATACGTATATGATTTAGCAAATGAAAATTAAAATAGCATGAAAGTGCAAGAAACTAAATAATATGATTTATCTCTTCAAAATAACTTTATGATAGCATTAAATTTCTTTTAAGTTTTTTTATGTGTTTATAGATTTTTTATCATGAAAAGCATTTTATAACAATGAAATATTTCATTTTTACACTATGCATCACTTTTAATATAATTGTACATTTTTATTATCAGAGAATTAAATATAGCATTATTTAAATCAATTTATTATTTTTGAAAATATACGTTTTATTTTTTATGATTACAAATAACAGTCCTTTAAATAGCTGTAAAATTTTATCAAATATTTCTAATAATCGCAATAAAACCGATATACTTTTTTTATAAAATAAAATTAAAGAATTAGCTTAAAATTAATGCAATTAGAATTATAATTGATGATATGAAAATATACATTAATTTTTATTAATGTATATTTTGCTCGTAAGAAAAGCCTATTAGTTATATATTCAATCATGTAATTATATTTATGAGATATATTTTGTTGATTAAATTGCATATAATTATTACATTTAATTTTAAATGATTTCATATCATGTACTTTTAATTTAATATAATGATATTTAAATTAACTTTTCGTCAATAAAACTAATAAATAAATAACATAAAACAGTTCAATTACTTCCACTTTTTAAATGATCTCCTTAAATATTTCCAGTTAAAATAACATTCTCTTTTTTTTTGCCTCTCCTTATTGTTATATTACTATACAAAAAAGATATTAACAACAGATGAACACTTTTGAAGGTATTAGTGCTAATTATATATCTTTTTATGTCTTATAAAAATATGCAATTTTCTGTACTGTTATTTAAACACATCTTGATCCAAATGAAACTATTTATTTTTTTACATTCTTTTTAAAAATTTTATAATCTGTACAAAAAAAGGAATTTCGCTTTCATCTTTTAATGAGAATAACTCAATCGGATTTCACATTCTAATTAATCGCGATAATAATGCTAGTGATATCTCCTAAAACCTTTTCAAAACATATGTTACGTAATTACATTCACATATTCAATGGAATCAAGCTAAGAACTTATTCAATAGAATAGGCAAATTCATTTTATTTTTTTTTTTAATTCCTCACATTCCTTTGTAATCATTTTCCCTACATTTCTAAAACCTTTCGTAAGCATTTACGGAGAGCATTAAGGACTTATCACGTATTCCATTCGTTGCTAATTAGTTTTTAGTGAACACGAAATGTCAAATCTAATTTAGAAAAAGAGCTCAAAGCAACATCAATTAACAGTTGTAAGATCCCGCACCTAACTCAAATAAATCAAATCTAACACCAAAAGATTTGTTTCTGTGCGTATGTGTATTTTGCTGATTCTCATCACAAAGTGCATGCTTATTTATAGGATGAGGAAATAGATACAAATTGAAAATTTCAACAATCACCAAATGAAAGGATTGAAAATGATTTTCCCTTCCAATGAACAAAATATTTTTAACAATAAAATTTATGTCTTTTACAAGGAATTATAGTTTTTACCGATTTCATGTCAATAAAACCGAAAATTCATAGTTTTCCATAAATGCTTCTCTAGATTATAGAAGTTATTATTGCTAATTAATGCGTATCAGCAGAAAGGCTAAAAAATTTTAATTAGTATTTTAAGGATAAAAAATATTTTATCCCTGTATATTTTTTTCGAAATATAATTTAATAAGCTTTAGGATATAATATGATCTATAATGCAATACGATCAATTAAAAAAATAATAGAGAACTATCAAATCAATTCCTGAATCCTTCAATTATTAAACGGATTTCCACCAAGAAATACATCGCAAAGAACGGTGGATTTTTATATTTCATGATTGTTTTTATTTTAACATCCATAGAAGTAGATTAAAACTTTTGGCTTGCAGTATATTCTCTTATAAGCTTTCTAAGCATTATGTAAGGGAATCAGAAATATTTTATTTTTGTAATCAATTATGGTGAAAAAAACTATCATTTGATAAGAAATATAACATAAGAGATTGACATTGTTTCACATTCGATATGTTTATACTGTTGCATTTTTCAAAATTTCATTTCCTAATCTTTATGGCAACCTGTTTTTGAGCTGACATAGAATAATCTTTGGCACCTCGTAATAGATAACTTGACAGCCTGTTGTATACTATTTTTATGCCCATTGCATAAATTGCTATATGGAAGGATTTTCAATAATTAGTGAACTGTATTTACACGTTGCAAGGGAGGAAACTCTGAAAACACCCAAACACCCATTGTTTAACAGTAGATGGGGTGTAACCCGGGATATCTTTTGCTCTGAGCAACGTTGTCTTGAAAGTAGGCCACAGTAATCACAAATCAGAATGTAGCTTGCTTGTTTTCGGTACAAATTATAATTATGTTCTATGAGTTCTCTAAAGATATGCACATTTAACCTAAGGTGGAAAATGTATTCTTTATGTTATTAGAATTTAAAATATTGTTTTTTAGTATATTATGTACTTTAATGTTCCTCATTTATTTATTCATTATGTGCTTCTTTTACTCTTTAGTGTCTGCGTAACCAAGCATATTTTAACAGTGACCAAATGTTTCTATTTATATTTGAACTCGCCATTTATCTTTGTATATGTAAAATGAAAAGCATATTATAAGGCAATACTTCTTAGTACTATTCCGTTATTAGGCACTGTAAAAACTGCCTAACTATTATTGATACCAATAATATTTAATAATTAATTTTAAAATCATGATAAACCTCGTATTATTTATTAGTTTAAATAGTGAAACATAACAGTATTTCATTAAAATGCTTTTTTTAATGTGCTATGCGGAAAAAATGACTCTAACCTAATACGCATTTCTGTTTTCTTTTCGTGTGGTATACAGTTTGCTAAGATATTTTTATTTAGTCCTCACCGTAGATTAAATAATTAGGGAGTGCCTATGTTGTATGGCGAGTCAACAATTGATTTAGCTCAAGAAAAAAGCGGTCATTAAAGAAAGTTTAGCTTGAACATTATAGCGTTCTTACACATCTCGAAATCTTTCAACGGGTACCCGAAATAGAATAATTCCATTTTTTCATTTAAATCAAGAATGTAATCTTTCATAATTTATCTTATCAGAAGGTTAACTTCGTGAGATAGCAATTTGTTTCATCATCTTTTAAAATGCTCTAATATAGATTAATTATTAGTATAATATAAATTCAATAAATATTTTTAATCCTCATACTATTTTCTACTGAAAAATCAACTATGTTTCTTGTCTGTTCCTTTAGTTAATATATTCAATATTTGTAATTCGATATAAGCACTATATTGAAATAAATTTTAGCAATGCCTTTCTGTTCTATATGCCAATATATAGAAGAATTTATTAAGAGTTATTCATACGATCTTGAGACCACCTAAAACGTGGATTTTGATAATTTTATAGAAATACAAATAAGGAAATATTTGAGTTGTAAAATAATATATTACTCTTATTTTAAATAAATATATAACATGAGCTAATCATTTAAAAAACTCACTAAATATATATAAACATTTTTTACGCATATTATTACTACTGGAAGATTGTTTATCCTTTTATAATTTTACATAAATCACAATAAAAGTATGAAATTAAAATATCAAGATAGAAAAATGAATGAAGATGTTAAAATATTCTATATCAGCTGAAATATTTTTATAAAGATACAATTTTTGCAATAAAATTAATGCTAAGTATATTAAAAAATAAATGAGTTATATTCGTTTTCTTTAAGTATGAGAAAATTTTCAAGAATAGAATAGAATTCCTGTTTTTATGATAATAAGTTTCAGAATGAAATCACAGTATATAAATATTTTCAGTTAGAAATACCCCCACATGTGTCATTATGTTCCAAAACAATACTGTTTCCAGAGGTTCTTATCCTACAAGCTTATTCATTTCCACTGGCTTTATCTGACCATTAGTCTCACACGTGACATCTAATCCGTGTTTAATGATTTAACGTCAGCTGCAGATGGAAGTAGCAGAAAATAAGTGTATTATATATATTTTTTGTTATATTATATATCTTTTGTGTTGTATTACATTCATTTTAATGAATATTTGACTTAAATAAATTGCAATAATTAATGTATCTTTTCTTGGATGTGAATAATCTTAAGTATATTGAAATAAGTTCATGTTTTATATAAGTTTAAGAATTATTTTCAACTATTACTATTGTTGATCAATTGGAATAAGTAATTCCAATTGATAATCTACTTTTGCTATTCAAGTTTACTTTTTAAAATGTATCTCAACTTAGCCTTCATAATTTAATATCTTTTTACTCAAAACATCACAAAGTTTTAAGCATTTTATAATTAATATAGGTCAAATTCTGAAAGATTTGAACTGTTAAAGAAATGTTTTCAAAATTAACTGTCCAGTATTGTTACATATTTTATTTCCGAGTTAACCTTTGAATCCATAATTCTTATATTACTTATAATTATTACAACAATTATTTTTAAGCGATTTCATAATTTCATATTTGATTGAGCTATGATTTATATTGTGTAACCTTAAAGTAGCCAATGATAAAATCGAAGTTATATACAGTGTTCTCAAATATCTTAAAAAAACTATTATTTTATTTTTCAAAGTCTCTCTTAAGTTAGTATGTAAGGCTAAAAATTTACACATAAAAATTTTTCAAAAACTATAGATTGATTTCTATTTTTCAAAAACTATAGATTGATTTCTTTTGATACTACGTCTATATTAGCATACTATTAAAAGTTTAAATCTTATACGTTGTGGCAATCTTACTGATTTTCATATTCCTAGTAATTTTCTAAGCAATTTTTGTCTCGTATGTTTTTTTTCATTTTGAGAGATCCAACATTGATTTTGAATTATGAATAGGGATAAAATTTATTTCGTTTCATTGCCTTTGAGCCTTTGAATTTTGACTTTGAAGGTGTATGTTATAAATACCAATTTTATCCTTAATCTCTTTCCAAATAATGTGCTTATATGAATATATTAATGTAATTAAAAATTTTCTCTAGATAATTCTAAAGAAATATTTTATTCATCTTGGTTTAATGATAGAAATATATAATCATCACTTTTTCTATTAACTAATCACATGTGAAACATGATGTTTCACTGAATAAATTATGAAAGCTATTTATACTATTTTATAATGAATTTCATTTTATGGCACATTTTTATCTCAGAACTTGTAATTTTAATTTCTGAAAAATAATTGTAACCTTTTTTTAATTGTTTTTTGCAACACTTGCAGAAATTATCGGAAAATTCTGAATAGTGTATTCATAACCAAACTTAGAAACTTACGAGGATTAATACATGCATACTTGTCACAGCGTAACACTGCAATAACAAATTTTACAAAAACAAAAAATAAATACCAAAAATTTAAATTTTACACAAATTTTTTCGTAGATGTGTTACTATATTTATATAAAATTATAAAAGAGGATACATATAACTTATATTCGATTTTCAATTAATAATGAACACTCGACATTCACTATTAAAAGTAGAGCATAAAAAATAAATTTTCTAACCTTAGAGAGAGAAATTAATAATGCATTTTTAAGTCACAGAGCGCGTTACAAATTTTATTAACGCAAAGAGAAAACTATATATAATGCTATTATATTTTGAGTTTTATAAATTTAATAAGTGCTTTATTTAATAAGGCACACTGTGTGTCTATGTAAGCATGGTTTAGCAGAGATATTATTTCATTTCTGTATTTTTTTATAGTTTATGTAATTGTAGAACAAGTTTTAATTAATGTGAAAAAATTCTTATAAACATTCATTGTTTATTCAAATCAAAACAATGATAGAATGGAAAATACTTTCACATTACTCTATTAGTAAATAAAATGAAAAAAATACGAAAACTATTATTCGAGAGTACCGAAAGCAGATATCTAAGAATCACGAAAAGTTTTTAATTTTTAATTTTCATCTTTTCTAGCTTAAGTTATTTGTTGGTTAAAGTTATGAATAAATTGCATATGTTTTCAAATATAAATTGCCTTATTTCCTTAGCTGGTATATTTACACCTCTGAACATTTACACACTTTATTATATACTGATAAAATTTAGCTACAGTAAATTCTATGATTATACTTTCAAACTAGAAAAAATAACATCGAAATGTTTTTGTCAGAATACTTGAGATAGTACCTCAGTAAGGTTATACTTACACAGAATATATCATTTTTTTATAGTTTATACTCTGCGACTCTCTATCTCTTTTTCTCTCTCTACTACAGCTTTCAGTAGATTAATAATAAACTTAAGCCATTTATTCTAATTACAGGGTGATAAATTTAAAAGATTACGCTTTGGTTTTTCTAATTACTTTTCTATTTAAAGACTGGAGTAACTCTTCTAATATGGAAATATCATGGTTTCAACCTTCTTTAAGAGTGTGAAGTTTTACATCATCATTCCTTATAGAAAATGTTAAAATACTTGAAATCATTTTGAATGCAAACACTTCAAACCAAGTTTTTATATACATTTCACAACATTGTTGGAGTTATGGAAGAAGCTTGCGTTTAGTTATAATTTATTTTAATTCATCAATATTTTCAGAATTTCACACTAAAACCCTGTATTTGAGATAATTTCTCAAAAAACCCAATGGGGTGTAGCTGAAGACTTTAGTGGTTTGGGCCTTATTGATGTTAAGTGCTCTTCAAAAAATTCTGTAAAAATTTCTGTTGTTATGCTTGACAAGTTTGAAGTCTCTCCATCTTGCTAAAACAAGCAGTAACTATAACGGTTCTGTATCTCAAGTAAAGCACAGAAAAAGCTTGAATTACGTCCAAGTACTTTTCGGAATGGATAGTTTGGGTAAAGAAAATTGGTCAATCAATATTGCCACTCAAATCTTATAAAATAAATTTTCAAAAATAGAAAAATAAAAACGTTGAAATAAGCAGACGATTTACAAAATCATTTGCGCAGAATAGGATGAAAACTTGTAAATGATATTTACGTGAATTTATATTCAAAAAAAGAGTTTTTGCATTCAAAAAATGAAAAATTATATCCGCACATTGAATATAAACATTTTAAATAAATAATGAAGTTGAAAGTCTTGCTACAACAACAATACAAATGTGAAAAACTCGAAAACAACCAGATACTTTTCTAAATTGATCACCGTTTTATATTCATGCAAGATAAATGCATTTCATCAAAGAATTATAATAAAGATAAATTTTATGAAATATTTAATATATATATGCTAAATTTTGCAACAATTTCCACTGAACCCTTTTATTTAGATGAAATCTGCAATTTGGAAACGTATTATAGGCCATCTGTCATTTTAAACTTATATGTAAAGGAAAAAATATCACTTTTTAGAAAAGCATCTATTTTAAACTCAATGGATCTGTCAAACATTTTTAACTCATGCGTACATGACTGATATTTCGGTATTTATGATGTGAAACATCAAAGAAAGTTTCTCAGGGAACTTCTTTTTACTCGTATCTGTCTCCAGATATCCTCCATAACAGGGTGAATCCTGTGGTAACAATGAGAGCTGATAAACTCAAACAGCATAGAAAAAACAGTCTCGATTGAAAATTGGTTAAATTGTTAGATATTTGTTTCTTGACATGCGATTGATTTTTTAACTGAAAATGCACTAGAATTGTCATCTTGTAACAATCAATCCACAAATCTTGGTTCTTGTAAACATCTCCAGTTGCGATCTCCGAAAGAGGTTTGCTGATATAAATTTTTAGATATTCCACCCTCGGCAAGTGGTCTTTGCTCCAGTATGTTATGTATAGAATTTCCTGTAAGAGAATTTAAAAAATATATAATTACTGTTTTAAATACTATTAAATTCATTATACAAATTCGCTAGCTAATTAGTTATCAATATACATTAACTGCAAGAAAAATAAGCTTAACACATGTAAGCCATAATTAATAAATATATAGTTTTCCTTAATAAAGCAATCTTCCTCAAATTCCACAAATTCGCTTGAAGAGCAATCAATAAAAATCCTGTAACATCTTTTGACCATTTACATACATAAGACACTTTCTAAACCATTTACATACATAAAGAATATTCAAAATGTTTCATGTATTTTTGATTAATAATCAAAGTACACATGCAATAAAAAGCGCGCGCGTGTGAATATATACCACTATTGAAATCAGTTACTTCACAGTATTTTTACTTATATTTTAAACTGAATCATCGTGGTTCTTTCAGTTAACTTATCATCCCGGAAGATATAATAGTTGCAATAATCAGGCCAATCAAGTTTTTAAAAACTTGAAACTTTTTTATGAGATAAACGTTTTGTTTCAGATATTTCCTTGCAAAAATATATTCAAGTAATTTCCATTCGATGGTAAAAAAAATAATATCAAATAATCTTAGATGCACTTCTTTTCTTCTTTGTTTCTTTAAAATTCTTCACATGCAAAAGGTTAAATTAATGAACGTATTCTGGGTGCTATTCGTGTGAATTAGAACTTGATTATGTCTTACGCTCTAATATTCATACTCCAATTGCAGTCTGATCTTGGTACCTTTACATTTTTTGTCGAAAAGTTTAAACAAAGTTTTCACTGATAAGTGTAGAAAGATGTAGATATTGCAAATCATAGTTTTGTTTAGTCTTCCGAATATTACTATTTTGAGATTCATTTACAAAATGTATATATACTCCTTTTCATACGCTAAAATTGGTGTTTTGCTTAGATATCTGTTGTTTTTAGGTTTAATTCTTTTGGTAATTCAAGTTAAAAATGAAATTATAAACATGATTGAAATTCCAGCATTTTTTCGAGTTGAAACTTTTAAATAAAAAAGTTAATAAAAGGTGAAACTTTTTTTTAAATAAAATGATAAAAACAAGACCCACTAGTTTAAATTGTAGCAACATAAAAAATAGACAAAATAGAAACTATATACTCCAATAAAAAAGATGGAACAAGTATGGCAATGGGCTCTTTGACAGTTTTGCTTTTACAAACATGAATAATGTCATGTACAGACCACTACATGTTAAAAGAAATCCGAATATCTGATGCAGATAATATAAACTATTTGCATATATTTCATTATTCCAAGATTGTTTGTCTGTCGTCTATTCATTGAATGCATAATTCTACGACTGTTGATTTCTATGATCCTTTGAAAAGGAAGCTACATTTCTCCTGAACTACAAATCCTGTATCACTTATAATAGACAAAAGCTATCAGAAATGGACAGGAATTTGTTTGATCTGACCAGCTGTAATTGATGAGTGTTTTCAATACTTCAATGCCACAGAGTATGCAGGAAATTGAACTTAAATTCTGAAAAGCTTCCAAATTTATGGTACTTTTTAAATTTGGATATATTTTAAAAATTTCTGCCTTTACCAAATAGTTTATTTTTTCATGTGAATAATTCTTAAAGAAACCTTATAAATTTTGATAAATTTAGAACTCAAAAGCAAATGGGGAATTTTTGCATTTTTCTCTTTACACTATATTTCAGAAATAACTGGTGAAACTTTCTGTGGATTTTTCTACTTAAAACTGCTTCTAACATTTTCATAATTAAAAGAGTTATAAGCTTAAAATATTATAATCTTTTTATCTGATTGCAAAGAATAAGTACACAAAATGTGTAAAATTTGTTTATGAACTCAGAAAATCATTTGCAATAGATATTATAAATCACATTTTTTATATATTTATTTCCTTATTCATCAAAGAAAATATTTTTTCCCTGAGATTTCAATATTAATAATGCCCATTTATTTTAATGCATTTTATTTTTGAAGTAAATTTCAACTTCAGTTATAAGAATTAAATATCATGTGAAAGTGAATTAATTTCATACGTAATTAGTAAATAAAATAATTTACTCCACATAAAAACTTTTAAACAAAAAGTATAAAAAACGTTTCTTTATTACATTAACCTATTAAATTAGATTTTAGTCTAAATTAATAAGTAATTTTTATCTCAATTTTTGAACTGCTTTTGAAAATGTAGAATATCACGGTTAAATACTTATTAAATATTCACGTAACTGAAACTATACATTAAATTAAGCCATAAAATATATAAAAATGGAAACAGCAATCACTAAAACTAGACTAGACAAATCAATTAAATTATAAACCACTTCGAGCAATTCTTTCATAATCTTTCTCTGATACTTACCAGAGAGTTTTTAGGCTTATATAATTAAAGATCCCTTCATTATAAGAAATTCGGGAAGCGTCTCCCTTATTCCTTTTGTTTTTCTCTCTTAATCCTTTGACTTGCAGATGTCCTTTATTTGCTTTTCTCTTTCAGCAGTATGTCTATATAAAGATGTTATTTGATCTTTTATTAGGAGAAGGAAAGCCGAAATACTAAAATTTGCGTTCCAATGAAACTTTCCTAATGGCTATTATTTTAATTAAATTTCGAAAGATTGAAGATGATATATCTTTGGTAAAAAAAATATTAGTGTTAAAATATTTTTCTCAAAGTGGTTTAGACATCCAAAATTTAAAACAAAATATCTTGTATGTTTTTTTTAGTATTTTAGGTTGAAAGAGGATTTTAAATTAATTACAGTTAAGTAGTTGGTTTATGCTTAAATATTCCAAACAACTATATTTATTAAATATTAAAAAAGTGAGAATTGATCACATTTATTTAAAAAATTAATTCATCAACCAAAATAGTTGGAAGACTAATTTTGATTAAAATGATTGAATTAAAAAAATAAACATAAAATTAATAAAAATGTTTTAGTAGTCTACTCTTCACACCAATAATGTAAACGTGTTGAATAAATGAATTTTTTTTATAATTTTAATATTCCTAAAACATTAATAAGTAACAGTAAGAAATATAAATATAAATAGCAAAATAGTAGTAAATATTAACATAGAATTTTAGAAATAGTTAAGAAATGTAATGAATGGAAACTTGTAATTGAAAATACTAATATATATATATATAAATTAAAAAAATATGTAAAACAATGAATATTAAGTCGTCGTAAAATAATGGAAGAAAGCTATTGATTAAAATAAAAGATAGATGAAACAAGGGAAACAAGAAGAAGAATACCATGTTTGAATATAATAAAAATAAATAAAAACAAACATGATGAAAATGGAAATTAATTGAAAAAACTTGATCTTTCTCATCAAAAGAACAAGTGATAAACTTCATTTTGAATGTAGCATTGCAACAATGAATAAAATATTACACAATTGTTCTATTTCTGACGCCTCAGGGAAAATCATAATACTAAAAATTAATATGAATAGCAAAAGATATAATACATATAAAATAAAAGTCACAAGAAAATAAAAAGACCAATGTTAATATTGAACGTAATGTTACCACAGCTAAATATATTTACAGTAAGGAAAAAATTAAGCATAGAAATGAAATTAAAAGTTCGGTTATAAAAATGAAAAAAACACATGCATAAATATAATATATACATTTTATTGAAGGCTGTTAATTATCATTGTTAAAGTAAAAGGAATATTATTCAAATAACAAAAAGAAATTAAAGAGACAATATTGAAAGTAAATATAAAGTTGAAACTTTTTAATAAAGATTTTAGCATCAGTTTGTGAGTTGAATTAAAGTAATCATATCAATAAAATGTAAACAATGTCATAATTAATTTGTTACCAACTCAAGAAATTAGTATAAAAATATTAAAAAAGAAATAGCATTGTATTTTTAATGTTATAGTTAAGTAAAGAAAAATATAATAATAAAACTCAATAAAGAGTTTATGAAAAAAACTTAATATCAATAATAAGATAAGTAAAGATATACATATATAATTACGTTCAATTCTATTCCAAAAAATGACGACTTTTATTGAAATTATTTATATTTACAGAGCTTATACACAAATAATAAATGATTCAAATTTAAATGCTGAGAATCCATCAATACTGAATAAGTATACATATAATGTTTATATTAAGGGTCGAATCACTTCTAGAAGTTATACCTGATCCTGTACGTCTAGGTAAGGAAAGATAGAAACTTCTAATTATATCAAGTATTTATCAATTGTGCTTCCAGATATGAGATCTATTAGATATCTAAATCTAGCCGTTTATCGAGTCCGAGACATTGTGAAAAGTCTGCTGACCTGTTTGGGACTAACGAAAATATTATTAACCTCACAGAGGCGTTCTATATATGATAAGCCTGTCACTGTCTTGATTAAAACTAATCCAAGAATTATGCTCCATGAAGCCGCATGATGAAATCAATGCATGGTTGTGCTGTTAAAGCTGTATTGATACCCAAAATGGCTAGAGTCGATTTGCTGGTATTGATAATACGAGGGTCACTCTGAAATTTTTGAGATACAACTAGGTTTTTAAAGTTATACTTACAAAATTTTAGGTGTGTTCAAAGTAGTTTCCTCCAGCATCAATGCACTTTTGTAGACGAATTTTCCACAGATTAAATGCCTCAAGCCATTCATTTCTTCGAATAGATGAAAAAAATGCATTTATAGCTACATCAATCTCTTCTTCTGAATGAAAACGACGTCCATGTAAGTTCTTTTTTAGATTAAAGAATAATCAAAAGTCGCACATAGCTAGATCAGGTGAATACGGATGTTCAACCACTTTAATTTGTTTTTGTTTAAGAAACTCAGCTGTTAATCCGGCTGTATGTGAAGATGCATTGTCATGGTGAAGCATTAGTCCCCTAACATTCAGTTCTTGTAGAATTTCTGGAAGACATTTAGTGGTATACTAGTTTGCTGTTACTGTCTTTCCAACTTGATGGCTTTGACCAATCCCGTGCTTCTGAAGAAAACGACATACAAAAATTTTTCAGTGCGCGTTGTTTTTTCATCATTGTAGGCGTGGGATCTTCTTCAAAGACCCATACTTTGCTTTCTCGACGTGTTGGAACGTCAAAAAACGGTATGTACGTTTCATCACCTGTTACAATTTTAGAAATAATGTGGTGGCCACCATCATTCTGCATATTAAGAGTTTCTTTATTGATTCTGACACGCTTCTCTTTTTGATGCTCAGTTAGATTATGGGGAACGCAACGGCAAACTACTTTTTTCATATGCAATTCTTCATGAATGATTTTGTGTATGGCTGCGGATCCAATGTTAATTTCCTTCTGTATCATTTGATAGGTACAGCGGTTATCATCCATTAACATTTTTCGTATGGAAGACACATTATCCGGGATTGCTGCCGACGGCGGTCTTCCTGTGTGTTCTTCATCCTGAAGAAAATTGTGATATCTTCTAAATTTTCTAAACCATCTGAATACAGTAGCACGAGCTGTAGATTCATCACCAAATGCTAATTGCAACCATTGAACGCATTCTTTTTGATTTAATCCTGCTTTGATATCGTGGAAAATCATAGCGCGAAAATGTTCTCGCGTCAACTCCATTTTCTCTTCTGTTTAAAATTTATTCCATGCTAAACAAGTTGAAATAAGTCAGTAAAAAATCGTCTTCTGTGTTAAAATATTTTGTGCTTTAAAATTAAACCGTTATTTTTATTTTGTAAATTCTCATCTGTGCGTATCTCAAAAATTTCAGAGTAACCCTCGTAACACCCAACACTATTACACTAGGAATAATTGTTATATTCCTGTTGTTGCACCAGCATGCTTCCCTGTACCTATCCCTGAGTTGATCTCTACCGAGGAGATAGAAGCACTCTGGTGGAGTCCTTGTGATTTTGAAGCAGGGACCAAGCAGAAGACCCCCAATACTTGCCATCCCCAGAGGTATCATTTCATTTGGAGGACATTGCGACCACGCCCAGTTTTAATGCCCACACCCACCATTAGTGAACACGATGGTTCTTTGGTTAAGCCGGGATGTGAACTCACTACTTGCCGATGATGAGAACGACGTCCTAACCAACCAGGCCACTGAGGACTGTTATATTCCTGTATGAAATAAATACTACAGTGAGACCATTAGCATCGGATCTTGTCTATTATAAATGTGCATTAAAATAATTTATGATTAAAGATGAAGTTATCGCTAAACACTGTGATGACTGTACTCTCTGGTTTTTCAAAAATTAATTCTTTTATACTTATTGGAAAACTGCCTCAGAAATATAGAAAATGAAAATGATAAGAGGAAACTTTTGTCTCTATTTTGCTTCTTGCTTTCTTAATAATTAAAAAAATATCCTTGTCAATTAGAAAGTATTTTGCTCATAGTATTTTACTAAGGGATATAATTTCTGATGAAATTGACCAATTAAACATAGCCCTGCCTCTTCCAAACTACTTAAGATGGTAGAAGGATCCACACACAGGTATTATCGAAGAGGCATGTTGAACAGCGGTCATCGATGACCACAGAATCAATTCAGACTTGGCACGCATTGATCCGATATTGCCTTGAATTTGTGCCAAATTTAAGGATTAAAATATTTCTTTAAAAGCGAAGATTTAATGAATTTTAAAAGCGAGTAATTTGAATGAATTTAATAAATTTTTTTGAAGTGCGGGGTTTTTAAGCACTCTCTGTAGAAAAACATATATTTTTCCTGTGAGTTCAGATTGATCTTTTTAGTTACATTAAAATTTAAAATAAATTCAAACCAATTAATGACATTTATTCTATTTTAATTTAGTAAAATGTCTGTCATGCTAAGAGACTTTACCGCATATTTACGTAACAAAATTCAAAAATTAGTTTCCAGTCTCACCTTATTATTGCAGAAGACTTATTAATGAAATTTGAATTTAACAGATTTCCTAAGCCCTTGAAACTTGATGTCTCTCATCTATGCCATTCATTGCATAATTTCTTGGATAATTAATTTAACATTTGATAGTATTTACTTTATTTATTCTCAGACATATGATAAAAATATTTGAAAACTTTAATTTACAAAGGAAAGATTTTCAGCATTTTCTGTTTATACTTTTTTATTTTAAGAATATTATTGTGATTTAAATTTATCTAATGTAGCAATTGTTATTGCATTATTTCTTTAAAAGTTTTAGAAGTTTATGAAATTTGTATGTTTCTTTAAAATTTTTGAAAACTTTGCACACAGTTAAAATTATTTTTCTTATCCTATACGAAATTTCTGTAATTATTCAAAATTGCTGTTTTGCTATTAATTTGATTTCTTTTAGGTAAAATAATATTTGCTTTTTTATATAAATCATTCTTGTGACTTATTAAAATTAATCAAATTATTGTTTTAATTTATTTATACTTCTTTTCAGCAAAATTCTCTTCTGTGAAATTAACTCTTTTGAAAAGTTTTAAAAAAAGTTTATGGCTCTAAAACTTATGTATACGATTTATTATAAGCAATATCTCTAAGCATACATACACATATTTCTATTCTAAGAGTTTTAAAATTCAACTAAAATAACTTGATTATTGATAAATCTTAGTTATTGTAAATACTCATTTTGGCATTGCTTAAATTTGTTGCATAAAATTAAATATTATCCAAAATCTAATTATAGATTGTGCAGTTCTAAGTATAAATTATCAAAACAAAATTTTAAGCGCCATGTAATGAAAATTGAAAAAATAATGTCACTTCAAAATCGGCTGAATTTATATAACATCTAAAATCACTCTTAATGACTTTGTACTACATGTAAATATTCAATACATTTTTAAAATTTGTTTTTATAATACCATCATTAAAAGCGCGTATAAATGAGAAAAGTTTACCTCGGGCGTCAATGAAAAGTATTCGTAAGCATATATGGAAGGATAGTTTAGATGCAAAATCGCAAACTTATTCAGGGACCATTAATGATTTATTCTACGTTCATTTATAATGAGCTTTTACATCGTACATTACATTTCTGGAAGAGTTCGATAAATTTTAGGTCTTTAATGAATTGTGAGGGGGATACACAATTTTTTATTGCATCTTCCTGTCTTTCTATTGACATTTTAAGGAACCCAAATGCAACATGAAAAATATTTGATTCTGTTGACATCGATTACCTTTAATGGGAAAAAATGGTTGCCAAGGGGTTGGTGTGGAGAAGAGGGAGACAATCCTGGTGAAAGTTCTCTGAGTGCTGATCGAAAGTTTGATTTAGCAGAGTATTTTTCTTAATTGAATTTCGAAAACAGAAGCTTTCCCATGAAAAGTAAATATTTCGCTTCTGGAAGTAAATTAGGGCTCAGAAAAGATTTCCAAACACTGCAAGCAGCACATGGATTAAAATGTTGCTCATTGATTCTGACTGTTGTCATCAATTATACTTAAGGCCTAAAGGAAGATTGATAAAAAGGGAAAAGCATTGAACTGAGTTTTTATTTAATAAAATTTTACTTTGAATTTCTGGATTGCATTGTTATTTTTCAATATTACATTATAAGTATAAGAAAAATTATATATATATATATATATATATATATATATATATATATATATATATATATATATATATATATATATATATATATATATATATATATATATAATCAAAAAATTTAATTTCAAATACTTAACTATACAAATGAAGAATAATAAAATGTGTACAAATGAAAACTAATATTTACATAATCAGATTCATCAGAACTATTTACAGGAGTGGTATAAATACACGGCTTCTCTGATCTGATTTTGACATAAAGCACGTGACTAAAAATCCTGCCATTACGCTACAAAATTATGAACTTATAAAAACTGTAAATTATAAAATAGTTGCAGTTACAATGGTTTAATAAACCACTCGGTTAAAATGACAGAAATATCATTTTTAGAAATATTCTTCTAAGCATATATTGTCAAGTGAATTGGATCAGGAATGTTAATTTCTCTAAGTAATTGCAAGTCATGCTCACTCCTTGCAAAAGTACCCAACGATATTTTTTCCTAACGACGGGCACTTGGGTGACGAACCCTATGCCACAACAAGGCCAGAAACTGCTAAACATTTGTCGTTACCCAGCGGGCACCTGTGAACTAAGTCATGAAAGTAACGTTGCCCGCGCCGTACCACTACAAACCCCTTTATAGTTTGGGCCGCATTCATACATCACCTCAGGAGAAAAGACAGAGAAACACAGAAATAAAGTAACATCGATGCTCGAACCCGGGACCCAAAGCTCAGGAGTCAAAAACGCTATCCACTCAGCTATCGGTCGGCGGACCATACATTTTTATTTGAAGTTTTGGACACTCGTGCATGGGTATCAGTTAGAAATCATATTTGGCGGGGTAAGTTTATCACGAATTGCTTAAAAAAATCCGGGACTTCAACATCCGCAAGGCAGTTAGCCTTCCCAATTTAAAATAACTGCGTTTTATCATTAAAAACGTCAATCCAAGGTTCACAAATATAAAATTAAAAAAATATTGAAAAAGATTAAGTGATAAATAAATGCAAACGAAAAATGCATGAAAATGAGTTCGGAAAAAGTATTTTTTTAAATTTTAGTTCGTAAATGGCACTTAAAATTATCATTATATCTATGGGACCATGTTAAATATCAGTCACTAGTTCATAAAGTCATCAGTGTTCGTAAAAATGAGCATCTTCTGTATTAAATGATCAAATATATTTTTAAGATGTTTTCAAAACAATAATTAACATATGAGTGAATTTAACAAGAATTTTTTAGACATTATGAAAATATTTACTACTAGATGGATATCATAAAGAAATCAAACAAAAGAGCCTAATTTTAAAAAATTCCATTTCTTATTTTCGGAAACTTATTATACAGGATAAGCACATAAAGCTACAGCAAAAATTATTTATCAATTTTGATATTAAGTTATGCTTGTCAATAAACAAGAGTTGTTTTTATGTAAATATGAAAGATGAAATTACAGCAATTAACAGAGCTGAATCATTGTATTCGATTTTCAAGTTGTGAGACGTGCTTAAATCTTCACTTTGACAGATAGTCGGAAAAAAATATTTATAAGTTTCTTTTACAAATGCTCTTTACTGCATGAAGATGATTTGAATATACTGGCTTTTTTTTTAACTTTCCGTCTCAAATGCAGGACTCAGATAAGACATTTTGCTACTTTTAACTTTTCTCCAAATTTTTAACTACTGAATGTCTTCCTGAATTTCTAGTAATCTTGATTCATATTCCTTAATTTCTGCAAAATCTTTCTCTGATCACTTCTATACCGATCTGAATATTTGTCGGCGTTCCGCATTTCAGTCACTTATTTGCAACAGCTAATTACTTACCGGTTTGGTTTGTTTGATTTGTTTGTCACTCAACGGTCATTTTTTGCACACGAGGGCTAATTAGACCGGGACTTACGGTTTAAAGTGGATTCCGAACCACTACAAACATCCATGCCCAAGGTGGGATTCGAACCCACGAACTGTTGAACCGAAGACAAGAGCGCTAATCATTCGGCTGCCAGCTCGGCTAATTACTTACCGGAGTTTGAACAAATAGGAATAATTATTTCGTAACAAAATAAGTGATTTTAATAAATGATCAAAAATACTGATTTTTAACAAACTCTTGCAAAAAAAAATTAATTGACTTATATGAAAATTAAAATAATAAATTTTAGTTATTCTAATACCTAAAGTAATTAATTTTTTTCAGAAAGTATGCGAGCAATATTTTTAAAATAAATTGCTTCCTTTTAACCTTTGATAATTATTTTAAATAAACTTCTTGGAAAGTGAAATTATTTTATTGTAACCTTGTACAGTGTGGGAATTTTCTTCTTCTAGAAATTTGAATTCCCATCTGAACGGTTCTCTTGGGAACGAAATTAATTAGGAAGACTTGATCATTAAATTTTGCATGTGGTATCGCTTTTAAAAAAGCGATGAAAAAAATCCCCCGTCAATTCAATATTTAAACAAATATGTTTTATTTAAATCGTTCATTGTCCTGTTACATTCTCGTTCGGGGATCTCGTAATTGTTATTGCACAAATCGGAGCAAGAATTTTTCTTGGAGTGGGAACCGTCATTCGGAATGGCATTCATCCGTGGATGCAAATGAAAAATTATTGCATTTTATCCAGAAATCGATTCGACGAATAATGAGCTGTGCAGTTCGAAGGAAATCCAATTTTCTTGAGTAATGGGACATAATAAATCAGGGGAAAAAGCATTACAATGTCTTTCTTGGACAAATTAAAAGGATGTCTTGTTTTGTGAAGGAGTATTTGCTGAAGACTCTTCTTAATCGCCAGAACACCGTTTTTGTTTCTTCATTAGTGAAGGAGTCGCAATGTCTGAATACTTTAAGGAATGACTTCATTTGCTTCTAATAATTGATTTAAGATGTCATTCAGTTAGCACTTAAAATCTGGAGAATCGGGCAATAGATGTAATAAATTTTTAAAAAGCTACATGTATTGCTAATTTTATTTAATACGGTTCACATATGCCTTAAGATTTTTAATTTTAAATTATTTATAAATATTGATTGTATTTTAAATAATTTACTGTTTAATAAAAGTTAAAATATCAAATAAGCTAAACTGTGAGGATCTGTGAAAGAATAAAAATACCACTAATGTACCATTTCGGTGTGATACGAGGCGATATTAGCAAGAAAAAAATTACAATTTAAGCAAATTATGCTTCCAGAAAATAATATTGTGCATCTTTGCATCACTATTTCAATTTATATCACTGTTAATATTTTTACTTAATCGAGCAATCTCCTCAGATATTATTAAGCATTTTATTGCTGATCTTGACATCATATATCCCATTCCTTTGTTTTTACTCATTGATTTTAGAATAAATATCAGAAGTAAAGTTTCCTTATTAGTTGAAAAGGACACTGATTTTTTTACTTAAATATAGTTGTGAAAAATACCCAATTTCAATCTAATGTGAAACAAATGCCAAATGTTTTCCTGATAATACATTACTGTTATAGTAAAAATTTAATTCAGCAAATTTATTTATAGATTATAATAAGCTCGGTTTCTTCATCAATTTCATATAAATCTTTCTGAAGTAGTTAAAAAATTTCAATTGTATAATATATTTTTTAATCAAAAACACATGATACAATCTAAAAACCTTATTAAACCAAGTCAATCAGGCATTTTTAAATAAAGAACAGAATTTTGGGGGCTTTTCTGTTGCATGTAAACATGGAATGGAAATTAAATCGTTTCTTATTCGCAATCAAAAACATTCTGTAGACTTACTTTATCATAAGATTGACATTATAATGAGTTTCGCTATTTGTTTCTAGTAATTAGTAGTGGAATATCTTTGGAATATTTCAGTATTTATATAGTTTCAACGACGAGCATCTTTAACTATATTTAACAAACTTTTAGAGTTAAAATACATAACTATTGTAGAGGTTGACGAGATAAATCTCTCGCTTTATTTTTCATTTGATTTTCACTTGAGATGTTTCATTCACTATCTTATATATATATATATATATATATATATATATATATATATATATATATATATATATATATATATATATATATATATATATATATATATAAATTAGACTTAATAATTTTGTGTAAAAGAATTATCAAAACTAAGATAAAATTAGCTGTTTTTCATAATTTTTATCATATAACATAAATGATTTGACTTAATTAAGATTTTTATAAGTTAATGTAACTAAGTTAATTAACAATTTTCATAGTTTTAATAAAATTACGTCAGTAAAAGTACTGAAAATAACAGGTGTTATCAGATATTAAATTTTATCGCAAAGTTTTATCGTACTATCCCAAGGGGTACCTCCAATTCTACACTGAACCCTTATTTTCTTTTCAAAGTTTTAAATTCATTATTTTTTCTTATTTCGGCACACGTCCCGTATAATCCAGGACGCCAAATTCTGAGATTGACGATTTTTTGGCGGATTTTCTTATGCATCCGGCAACCCCGTTTTTATTACGTCATACATATGGAGACCTATAACAATTATGTAGAAAATTCTATTTTGGTAACCCTAGTATTTACGTCATCGTGCAAGTCATCTTGTCAACATTTCTTCACCGCCAAAAAAATTTAGAATTTGGAATCATCTATTATACGGCACCTGTGCCCTTATGGGTATCTGTTTCCATAAAATGAACGCTCTTTTGATTCTTATACATAACTTCAAGAAATAAGAATGGTATTTTTACCTCAGAATTTTTATCAATGATTCCTTTTCTAGGAATTACAATTGTCATTTTATCAGAGCACTTAACTCTGAAACAGAAAGTTAAGTGCAAATGTGGGTTTACCAGCACGAAAGAGTTCATCAAATTATTTTGAGACTGCTCTTTCCTTTCTTTGATTATTAGTCGAACTGGATGCTTCTGGCAACTTTGATTCAGTGGAAAATACATTGTGCTTTCCACCACTTCATTTTCAGAAGAAGCATCGTCAAAGTTACTGTAATTATTATTTGACTGAGCTATGACACTCACTGACATTTTAGATAAGATTTCTTGTATCTTTCAGATTTCACTGATTCGATATTAGTATAATACTAAAAAGTAACAAAATGTTTATTTCTGATTGAAGCTATGTTTCCAACTGCCTCTTTTTAAAGACATTTTACAGACTTGCAATTTTGATTCACGCTTAATTGACGAGGTTAACACCAAAAATGGCAGTCTCCTGTGCGACGTATCATCACATCATATCAGCGTGGTAACATTAATTCTTGGTTGATTTATAAGCTATATTTACCAATTGATCTCTGTAAAAAGAAAGTGAAATTGATACTAAAAGAAATCATGGCACAGGTGCCGTATAATCAAGGATGCCAAATTTTGAATTTGGAGATTGCTTTGGCGGATTTTCTTATGTATCTGGGAACATCGTTTTTATAACGTCATAGATATGGAGACCTATAAGAATTATGCAGAAAATTCTATTTTGGTAACCACAGTATTTATGTCATCGCGTACGTCACGATACGTCATCTTGGCAACATTTCTTCATCGCCAAAAAATTCAGAATTTGGTATCATGGATTATACGGCACCTGTGCCGAAACCATTTACGTAGTAGGAAGCATTCCGTCAACAACTCAAATACCGCACAGCAACAAAATGATTAACATTTAGTATTAAGTTAAAATGAAATCTACGATATGTAATTTATATTATGTAAGTATATTTTAAGAAACTATATATATACATAATATCATAAAAAAGCAGTTCTCGAAATGCCAGATTATTTATTTTTCTTATTAGGTTTATTGCTTGGAGCCTAAAATATATATAATTGTAAAATGAAATTCGGCACAGGTTCCAAATTACGAGATTGGCGATTTTCTGGCGGATTTTCTTTTGTATATGCCAACCTTGTTTTCATTAGTCATACATAAGGTGAACCTATTAGAATTATGCAGAACATTCTATTTTGGTAAACTGAACTTTCCTTTTAAAAATTAAATGGTAATTGCTCAACAAATTTAAAAATTTAGAAATATATATAAAAGAAGTTAGCTTTGGTAGAATGAAAATCATGTGGGCTTGTCTTGTCTTATTCATTTGAAGATTATTGTAGAATTAATCACGATATACCTCCATTGCCTTAACACTGAGAAAGGGATTGCTTATTTTAAGCTGGTTTGGACAGTCAGTATATCCCACCATTATAAGTGTCATGTAAGTGATAATTAATCTTGCTTTCGATATCAGGATTTTATATCAGAACTGTTGATTTTCTACACACCAATGTTTCTTGTATTTCCTCAAGATTTGATACTGTATGCCAAATTATTGTGTTATGAATGTTTCTTAGTCATTCATAGATGTTGTGCATTTTATCTTACAAGTTAGTATGATTGGTACTTAAAATTTCCATAAATATACTTACACACATACAAATAGTTGATTATTTTTAACCTGAGTGGTAAAGTATAATAGACTTATGTACTAAACTATATCGCCAGTTGGTACAGCCTCTCTTATGTAATCTTGCAGACGGAGAATACGGAGATTTACCACGTTATTTATCTGCTCTGTCGTGTGCAATCGGTGTGGTTCAAACAGCATTTAACATTGTTTTCATCTTTATTAATTTTACATTAAAATGTTTTTATTATATAATAACTAGTGTTTTTTATTCAGTCATTTATTTAGCTATTAGACATTGTAATATTGTATTTGGACTCAATAATTTTGTATATTCAACGTATGAACGATAAATGCTCAGCATTACTTATATATGGAAACAATTAGTGGTCTTATTGTTTATAAAAATAATTTACATTTCAGTAATTCTTCTACACTATTAGCCATTAAGATTGCAACATCATGAAAGAAAACACACAAAGGAAAAATATTATTGAATATAAACATTATGTCATGGAGACAAATAATTAAGTTTGCAAGCAGTATGACGTAATACAGGGGTGCAAAATTAGTAAGAAAGATTGCCGCGCCTAGTAACCAAAATGGCTAGGAGGCGTACCAAAATGGCATAACATATCAGAAAAGAAAAGCATACATAGTCAGAAATTGAATAGAAAGAGAGAAAGATTATAGATAATACAGTAATATGACTTTAATTTTGCGATATCCTTGCGGACATTAGGGAGGAATTCAGTTAAGTTTTCGTAATACTGATAACTCAATGAATCCAATCAGAAGTCCGTATTTTTGTAAACATATCGCATTTTCCGATGTGTAAAAATACAGACTTTTGATTGGCCAAATTTCCTCATAGAAGTTGCAAACATTTAGCAAAATTTCCGCCTAGATTTACGAAATATTGATTTTTTGTGTTCATACAATAGATTAATGATCAAAATAACATCATATAGACGGATTTTACACCGTTCTGATATTTTGTTTTAAAAAAGTTTATTAAGGAATCTAAACTTTCTATTTGATTTGGGAGCCCTTATGATTTAGGGGTCTAAGTCAATTGACTCGTATTCCCATTGCCTTAATCAGGCTTTGCTCGAACTCAAAGTAGTTACGTAGTATGAGTTTATAATACAAAGTAGTGTTATAAACTTATACATATCTTAGAATTTATCATTGATATAATATCCATTATTGAATGTCTTTGAATGTATCAGTACCTAATAAAGGATTAATACTATATATGTATATTTATTATAAGATAAAAAAGAAAGCTCACTTTTTCTGCGTTGCCATTGAATGAAGTGAGAATAAATATGCAAATTAGTGTATGATATGGTTAATACATCGGTCAATCGAGAGTGGGAATACCAGTTGTTATAAAAGCAGGTCCACCTCTCACATTCATCAACCGTAACTCGTACAGTAACGAAGAGAAATGGAAGTATCGAAGAAGCTCGTTCCGTGTCGTTTGCTTTACGATTTCAAAGTGGGCTTATTAGCTGCTGCATCACGTTACCGAATATGTCAAGCGCTTAGAGATAATGCTGTAAAGGCACTTATGGTGAGGCATTGGTTTCACAAATTCAGGTCGGGTGATTGGTCCCTTTGTGATGAAGCTGGTATCTAGTAGACTAGTCAAGTAGTTTACTATGAGCTGCTACCAACAGGTCAAATCGTCAGTGCGGACCTGTATTCACAATAATTAGAACGCGTGCAACATATAATGCTACAACAGGAGCCAGCACAGGTTACAAGGGTGTTCTGTTCTTGGCTGATAATGTGAGGCCGCTAGACAACCCCTATTTGGAATATCAATCCAAATTGGTTGGGAGGCATTGTGCCATATTCCTTGCTCACCAAACTTTGCACTATAAGATTACAATCTTCCATTCCCTGAATATTTATCATCGTTGAAAATCTTTCACCAATGAAGCAAACATGCGCTAAGCATTCACTGACTTCTTTGCGTCCAAATCCCCATAGTTTTACTACAAAAGGATTGCACAACTGGAGACATATTAGCAGAAAGTACTAAAGGCCTTTGGTGATTACTTTGAAGACTAGAAATGAGCTAGAATTTCTATAAATCATGTATTTTTTTTTTTTTTTTGTCATTAAAAATGGCAAGATTTTTCTTGTTTATCTTGTGCTAACTAGTTTTAATTTTTGGAAAAAATTATTATTAAATTAATTTTTAATATTTCATTATTTTAAGTACAGATTTCAAAAATGTTATTTAATAATATTTATACTATACACACCGTAATGTAATTCCATAATATAATTAATATAATATTTTTGATTCTATATACTTGCGAAAAGAAGAAAGAAATTCGCTTATATATTTAACAATAATTTCTAAACTAACTTACTTAAAATTTTATATTTGGTAACATTGATTTTTTTCTTTTTTCGCATAATAAGTTTTAATATAAGTTTATTTACTCAAGAGTTTTACTTGTTTCTAATTATGTTATCTTGATTCCAACATTTGTATTTTAGTTTGTGACCAATTTCAAATAGGTGAGTTTTACTTTTAAATATATGGAAATCTCCTCAAGCGAAAGACCTTTATAAATATATATCTATTAGTTTTAAAATGAATTTACAGTGAGTAGTGTTTGATAGACAATCACACTTATACAACCAGAAATAAAATATCATCAAAATTCTCCTAAATGAAAAAAACTG
Source organism: Latrodectus hesperus (assembly GCA_037975125.1). Taxonomy (NCBI): domain Eukaryota; kingdom Metazoa; phylum Arthropoda; class Arachnida; order Araneae; family Theridiidae; genus Latrodectus; species Latrodectus hesperus. The sequence continues at coordinate 35,434,648 of CM075850.1, forward strand.
TTTAAAGCTCTCAAATAACGAGTTCGAGTACTAAGAATGAGTTACAATACTCTACTCTGATTTAAATATTTTCAGTTAATTAAATTTTTAATATATATTTAGTTTCAATTCTTATAAATTTATAAATTTCAGTCAATAAGTTCTCATAAAATGCGGTTATTACATATTATACGTATGTTGTAATAGTTATAGTATTTATAATCATTTACTGAGTCAAATATTAAACCTGTATTACTTTTAAGGTATTTTATTCATTTTGTTTTTAAATCTTTTCTTCCATTATGTGCAATTTTAATTTTTTTCTCGTTCGTTTTAAGAGTTTTTACCAATCTTTAACAAACTAGTGAATGCATCTAGATATAACAACCCACACTTTTAGTCTAAATTAAATTTGTAAGATTTGTATTGCATTATAAAGTAATTTAAATGTGTAGACTTATAAGCTAACAGCCTGTGATAAGACAAAAGAAAATTAAAAAATATTTTACCAGTGGAAATGTAACATTAGATGCACTTACTATTGTATGAGTTATTCACTAATAAGGTGTGAGAGCAAATTTTTACTAAATTTTAAACAATATTCGGTAAAAATTTACTTACAGATATCCCTTGAATTTTTTAGAAAATTTTGGTAGACTCCAAGATAGGCGCCAAAATGTGAATAGCAAAATGGCAACCCTAAAACTACTTTATTTAAAGCGCTGAAATTACCAGGGTTATCAGAAATGGAATTTTATCGCCAATTTTTTTTCACCAAATTTTTTACCAAATGAAGGAGCACCCAATTCCTTCACCAAACTCCAATATTCATAAAGTAAAAGATATAAGCTTTTAATTTATGCTTGTATGCTAAATTTTCAGTTTATTAAATCCTAAGTAAGTCAAAACCGTTGCATTTCTTACTAAAAATATATCTCACCCTTTAGCTTCTAATTCTATATATTTCTGGAAATTATTAAATGTTTATTCTATTAACTACACGTACTTTTTCCTACAAAAATTCTGTTTCTTTCTGTCCTCAGGCGATCATCGCGCCTTGTTCAAGCAAGCTATGCGTCATTGGGAGAACTACACGTGTGTTCAATTCGTCGAGAAGGAGGACCATCCCAACTACATAGTTTTCACAGAAAGGCCCTGCGGGTAAGCATTTCTTCTTTCTTCTACAACTCTGCTCCACATGGCTTATTCCTTAAAACAAGGCAGCCAAAAGTTAGTTTCCGTTCTCTACCCCCCACCCACTCCAGAAACTAACGACCGAAAAGATCGATGTAGCATTTTTTTTTCATTTTTATTTTATTCCCACTCCAATTGAGATGTTGCAGAGAAATGGAAACTGTAACCATGTCTTTTTTTATATCTGTCCATCTGTCATTTATCATTATTTAAGAGAATAAAAGCCTACCTGGTAATGAAGGTTTTTCCTTGTGATGGGGGGAGCTTTTGCTTGTTGGAGTAAATCGGAATCGTACTGGATAAATGTTGAAAGAGAAAGTAATGAATGGGAAAAGGTAATATATTTCCATCCTACTAAATTTGGGAGAGAAAAAAACTATCACAGCTGTTTCCGAATTCTGACTGAGGCTAATGATATTAAATAATTCTGACATTTATAGTGTGAATTGAGTAATGGAAAAGTCAGAATTTAGGAATTATGGTGTAAGTCAAAATGTCGGGCATTTAAAAAATGGACTTAAGTATTTAATTGAATTTAATAAAATTGTTAATAATTTTATCATATCTTTCACTGATATGGAGAAAAAATTAATTTGGTAACTTGGTTGATGAATAAAATAATAACTACCTCATTTCCATAAACTACAAGATTTTATAAATTGTAATCTAAATTATTAGTATGGGGAAAATTGTACCAGAATAATTAACTTTGGCACCATGTGATAGATGTTCAAATACAGCAATCAGATCTATTGTGAATATTTTTCTAATATTAATAATCTTTAAGCATCTGTAATGACATTATTATTAACAATCGACACTTTTGTCAGCCATCACAATGGAGAAAACAATTAAATATGTGAAAATATCATTCTGTGAAACATATAAAACATATATGCTGAGAGAAATAATGTATTCTCATGGTCATTGTTTTGAGCAAACTATCACTGCTCAAAAATAATATTTTTTAATAATGAACTAAATACAAAAATTCTGAATTTACTTTAATCAGTAAGTAATGTGGGACTTGTCTATCATATTCACGACTCAATAGACAAGCATTTATTTACATATAAAATATTATAATAAAAAAGGGGTTTTAAATGAAATTTAATTTTATGCATAATGAAAGAATTTAATAATAAAACCGTCTCCTTTCTTTTTATTATAAACGCAATATAATTTGCATTGGATTTTGAAAATTTGCTTCATGATTTATAATTCTAGTCATTATTGATACTTGAAATGTTTTTTTAAGAGTAAAACTAATGGACAATAGAATGTAAAAGTTAAATTATGTGTCGAAAGCTAACATTCGTGCAATCTTTCTTACACGTATACATGCAGATAAATGACTACAACTAAACCTACTCATGTCAGACATAAAAATCACCAGAAGATATTTTTGTTCCAATATTGAAAAATATTTTAAAATTAAGTTATTGTAAAAAAATCATAGATTAAGATTGAGTTGGTTGATTGGTATGCAAAACAGTTAATATTTATTGATCTATTGGTCATATGAAAACTTTAATTTTTGTTGATAAACAATAAGCTCTTGTTAGAATCATACATAATATAAAATTTGAACAGTAGAATTATTTAAAATTGAAGATTGTTACTAAGCACATACGGTAACATTTGACAGCATTCTAAATATCAAAAACATTTAATAAGGATTTTTCTATGATGTTCTTGGACATGTCACCTATACCTTATGCTTTCTAAACATTACAAGTCGGTTATTATTTTTAGAGTATTACTTCATTCACGAAACAATTTTTATTTCCATCATGCATAATGCATTACAAGTTCTTGTCCATGATAGAACAATTTTGACATGTTGATGCTCCAATTTAATCCCAAATTTGACATGTTGACGTATCACGTTTCATCTTTATTAGACAGTAAAAGGCCAACAAACTCCTGATACCTGTGTTACAATTTACTAATTTGTATGCATGTATCAACCAACACTAGTGATATATATTTTCCTACCAATGGTAAATACAACCATAATTATCACACGTATAGAGATTAGTCTTTGGTTCCACTTGGCTACATCAATACAACATTATATCGATCTTCTCCGAGTTCTGTAGCAGTTGCGCGACCAAACACAGCTGTTCAGACAATTGTTTGGTTGGTTTGAAACTGTTTCCATGGTTCTAAGATGACGGAATGATGAACGTTGAGTAAACATGCATAACCGGTAATCCTGCTTCGATGCCTCTGACATTCCTCGAGTGCTCAGGATTTTCACTTTTTCTTCCAAAAGTCATAGAAATGGGTTTGTTTTTCAAATAGGCTACGATATACACTAAAATTCTAAGCTCCTTTTATCCAAACAAACAGATTTGTACTGTAGTATACAATAAGACTGTACTACACACAATGCAAATCTTGTTACACTGTATTGTGAAGTCTTACTGTGCTACCACTATGTCTACTAGACACGAAATCGTAACTTGCAATTATGTAAGGTATTTGTTTGCGTCAATCTGTTGCAGCAAAAAATTGACACTAATTTGATCAAAAAGACCAATAAAAATTATTTTTTCTCTTCTTGCTTAACTTATTTAAGTAAATGTATAAAAATATATATTGTTTCTTTAAATAATTTAAATCCGTTCAACATTTTGTTGATGGAATAAATATATATATTCTAAGAACTTTATTTATAATAAAAATTTTGTAACAGTTTTCAATTAAATTAAAAATTATTTATAATTTGTCAGGAGCTTATTTATATAATTAAAACTTACGATATTGAAAATAAACTTTTAGCATTTAGAAATACATAATAATGTTTGTTCTTCTTTTCATCATTGTAAGAATCAGGAATAGTAAAAAATCAATTTCTTTTGAGAGATTAATTATATTTTTCAAAAAAGCACATTGTTTACTTCAACGCGACAGTTTGTATATTCCAATATTTATAATTCAGGAGAATAAAAACAGGAAATTTTTAATATTTGCGTCAGACATGTTAAAATTTAATCAGAAACATACAGAAGTTTTAAACAGTGATTTTTAATTAAAATGGTTTTTACTTTTCATGTACTAAGAAGACAAGATTGATAAGCATAAAAAGCAAGAATGTAATATTTTAGTTAAAATTATCATTAAAATTTGCTTTTTTTTGCTGCTATAAAGAAACTTTTCATGACACCCATCAAAAACTAAATATTTTCTTAGTGTTATAAGAGTTTGAAAGAAAAATTAGCTTTCATTTTTATTAGCAAAATGAATATAATATTGTCATATGCATTGTTCGAAAAGAGTTTTAATTACCTAACATTTCCAAACATCTTTTAACAAAAAACATTTCTAACTAAAATATATTTTAAAATATGTAACTTTTTATTTGAAACAGGCATCAAATTTGAACTTGAATTTTTATGTAAAATATGGTTTCTAAATTTTTATGAATTGCAAAAGATTATATACTTATGCTTGATCTCTCTTTTTCTTTTTATTCATATGTAACATTTATCATATTTTCACCTCCTGTAAAATATTAAAATGATATTCAAGAGAAAATATCCGTGGAGCAATTTATTCTGATTGAAGTTTTATGTTTTTTGTTTGGATATTATTATCATGGTAGGAAATAAAATATATGTCACGATATATATAGTGAAGATTGCTTGAAATATTGACGTGTTAGTAAATTGAATGAATATATGTTTTTACTCAATTTTCTTGAACAATAGTGTAACAAATTCTTTATTAGAACTATTGTTTGTTCTATTCTTTATATAAAGACAAAATTTTTTTAAATAAGTTCATGATATATGTAGACAAATTTATTTTATTTTCTCTTTGCTTAACAAATATGTTCTAATAAATTTACTATGATAAATTTCTGGAAATTTATATTTCATTCAAAAATATTGTTATATGCATATAAAATATTTAACTGTACGTGTACAAACTACAAATTCTTCAATTGATACAGCCTTTAACATTACAATGAGTTGAAAATTGCAATCTTTGTTCAGGAAACGCATTTTGAAAACTTGTGAAAATAAAAATATGCTAAAACAATTTAATTTCTAGTTTAGTCAGAAAAATCATAGGTTTTAGAGTAGAAATGTCTAATTAATAAGTAACTAAAAATATATGAATTTATCCAGTTATTTATGCAAATCATAATAAGCATTGTAAGCTTTTATTTTATCAGTCAGAAAAAGCAAATCGAAATTGTTGATTCATTAATGACATTTTTATAAGACATTACTCATATAAAGCACATTTTTATAAGACATAAAACATATAAAGCACATTTTTATAAGACGTTACTCATATAATATTTCAACAATTTCAGTTTTATGCTTTTTTTTCGCAAAATAATTGTAAAAAGAATATTTGAAAAAATTCGTCTCATATCAGTGAATAGCCATTTAATATTCTAATAAAACTTTTCTCTCCTTTATCCTAAATTATCTAAAATTGACTTCGAGTCATGAAATAAATGAAATTGTAGTGCTTCCTAAATTAAAAACATGATTTTACATAATTTTTTAAGATTCAGCCACGCCTTGCTTTTGAATATTATACTGATATTTTAAAAAGCTAACTAAGAATAATGTAGTTTTTTTTAAATGTAAATAATTATGATGATTAAACCTTCACGACTAATTATTGAAGAAACAAATGAGAAATATACCATTTGAGATTTTAAGGGAAAGCCATTAATGAAATTTCAAGCCCTTTAAGTCACTTTAATTCTTATAATTTATCCTGCTTTCGCGGTTAGAATACCAACCATGTTAGTCCAAACTTCTTTTAGAAATATCATGGATAATGAATACTTTTCATGATAACTTGATGCAAAAAAAAATAATATCAAAAATATCTATGAGACTACTGGTTCACAATTTTTTACATATACTTACGTACACTTATCAGAAAATCAGATTTCTGTTGACAAAGTATAGTTTATTTTTGCAGAATGTCCGTTAAAGAAAAAAATATTTAGCAACACCGTAGTATATGTTGGTAAATATATAACATTTATCTTTTATTAAGATAATTTAAAATTTAGCGGTATTTGATGGCTATTTAGGGCACTGACTTTATTTAAACAGAAATAAGACTATATATTTGTAGAAAATAGGTTTTGTGTTGTATCTATATATCCAATGGCAGAATGGTACCATGTATACACAGACGGCTCGGCAATGGGCGAGAATTGTGGTGCTGGCTTTTATTCATCTCTTGCTGAGGGTTCTTTTCCGGTCGGCAAACATATGACAAACTTTGACGGGGAGGTAGCTGCTATTTGTGAGGCTACCAGACGATTAATGCAACTGCTGGGCCTTAAAAATGTGGTTTTCCTTTCTGACTCAACAGCAGCTCTTCAGGCCATAACTTCATTGTTCCCACATGATGCCCTTGTTATGGCCTGCCGGGAAATCCTTTCACAACTGCAAGAAAGAACTGAAATCTGTTTGCAATGGGTGCCAGGGCATTGTGATATTGATGGCAATGAGCGTGCAGATAGGCTTGCCAAATCTGGATGTGACTTGACCCAAGAAGACAGGCCTATAAGCTTTTCTGCTGCACGTAGTACTATTAATCTACGTATTAAAAAATCAATTAGGACAGCCTGGGAGGCAGCTGCTGTTGGCAAAAGATGGGAGACGGTTGTCAGATGCAATACCATCCCCAACAGCCTGCTGCGTGGAGTGGCGGTTGCCGCCTTCAGGATGGCAAGGGGTCACGACTACCTTCAGAATCATCTCCACAGGATCGGTCTTGCCGATATTCCCCTCTGCCCCCTGTGTTCTACAGGCGAGGGTACAGCCGAACACCTGGCTTACTGTAATGCTCTGGAACAGGCCGACGATGACTTGCATAGGTGGGCTTTACTCTACTGGGAAACACGGCGCCAAATGGCCCATCGGCCACGGGCGGGCGTTGGATGAAGAAGAAGAAGGTTTTGTGTAACGTGACCTTGGGATTTAATATACAAACTTTTCGAATTTGCCTGCAAGCAAGAGCTTTTTTCAAAAATCATAGGACTTTAATAATTATCTTTAACACTTTGCAGAGTATTTTTAAAATTGATTAAAAAAACTATTAATTTGATAGCAAATTATTCCATACATATTATGTAAATAAAAACCATTTAAAAATGAATAATTTTTACAGCATACAAACAGATCTGTTTCCACCTGGTCCCCGACAAACTCTGATTTATACCCGATCGAAAACCAAAATAACATTTTAAGTTATTTGGGTATCAATCTTTTTGACATTTTGTTGTTTATTGGAAATAAACATTTGCAATTAGTGTATGTTCTACAGAAAATTAAATTAATTGTTAATTAATTTCATATTATTTTTCTTTCTGTAAAATGAATTTCGGTAGAAGCTTTTGAAATAGTCTATTACATTCATTCATTTTAATGAATTCCTACTTGCGATATTACAATGCTGAGTATTATATATTTATGCATTGAAATCTTTTAAAATTAATCTCGAATCTTACTGAACATAATGTTCAGTAAGATTCGAATTATCTTAAAAGATTAAATGCTTATCTTATCGAATATAAATGAATTTGTAGTCTTAATTATTTTTTTCATTTTATATCTTCGTCATCATACCTTTAATAAATAACATAGAATGCAACTTTAATCAAATTATTATTTTAAAATAAATTAAATAACATTTTTTTGTAAGAAAATAAGTATTTATGCTCATATTATAATGGTTTGATTTACTTAATGATAATAATCTGAGCAAGTTTGCTTGAGTTAAAATAACTATGATTTCAAAAATAAGAAATTTTGAATTATTAATCATTTAATTTCTGTGAATCACTATTACTAACTTTCATCATTACTCATCATTCTAACTAATTAATAAAAAAATTTTAAAAAAAGTCAATTTCATGACAATGAAGTTTCCCCCCAAAAATCAAATATCAGAATCCTCAAAACTCTTAAGTTAAACTATTTTTCCACACTTATATTCAAGTAATGATCATTTTTATAATATTTTATTGACTTTCACTTGGATAAATTTGCAAATCTAATAATTATCTTTTATTTGGCATAAAAAAAAGAAATTTCTTCAGAAACTTATCCCGAAATTCCATTAAAACTCTGCCTGAGCTCCACTCATTATATAAGATTAATTTACTTTTCCATCATTAATCTTAATAGTCGGTACCCTCGGGAAAGTTTAGATAAGAAATTTGAAGTGGTTAATTTGGGATTTGTGGAGTTTTACAGTGTGGAGTAATGATATAAACTTTTCACGCTTCGATTCTTGATTGATTCGATTCTCGATCATTCATAATTAAACAGAGAGAAGTTAAAAATGGAAGGTATTTTATTGGTTTGGCGACTTAGTGGTGATATATGTACGCTTAAGTAATTGTTAGTTTTGAATCAATCAATGCCTAATTTTAAAATGCTTAAGTAAATTTAGTTTTCTTTTAGGAATTTATATCGTATTTTTTTAACTAATAACTATATATACATATATATGTGTGTACATATAAAAAGCATATGTAATAAATTACATATCCTTGCCATAAGTAATGTGTAGCAAATTTTACATTAATTTCATGAAAGCTATTAAGCACTCTTCAAGCTAGGGAAAATCTAATTGTTAACAAAATATTCGAAAAGCAATCCAAATGAAGGATTATCCACTGATTTTGACATGAAATTAAATTAATAAGTTATATAATATAATATATAAAATTTACATTAATCTAAGAGATAATCTTAAAGCAGAAAGTAGGGTTTTTACCGTTTCACTTGGAAAATTAAATGCAAGTCTAATATCAAAAGTAAATTTAGTTAGCATCAAGTAATGTATTCACATATATAATGTTTATTTAAATCACCCTGAAAAAACTGCATCAGATGGAAAAAAGACGATGTTGCTTTGTAAGTATAACAGAATAACAGGAAGGAAATATAATTATATTTATTACTATATTTTATCCGGAAATAATTTTACATATTATATTTAATCCAATATTTCCTATAAAGCTGCAATAACTATGTATTAATTAAATATAATCGAAATTATTTATAAATAATATTTTACAGAAATACTTTTTCTTTTTATAGTATCCATTCCTTTTTTATTTGTTTTTAATATTTATACAAAATAGCTATAATAATTTTTCACCAGATTGTCTGCCATTTAATAAAAGTTTTTTAGTTTAAATTTATTTTATTTAAACATAAATGATAACCTATTAAATGCCAAAATATATAATAGAAAACTTTAAGAATTTGTATCTTCATCAAATTCGAAAATCTAAAGCACTGATTATCATTATTTCAGTCAAATGTAACTTATAAATAGTGAAACGTATGCTAGGAATTCATTATATTTTCTAGTTATTTCCATTTAAAGAAAATGGTGGTATGTTTTAATGAATAAAATTGGGGGATTGTCAGCTCTAATTTTATTCATTTCTGTTAACAGGAGAAGGAATTCAAATCTAAAATAAAGTCCAAACACAAATTCAGTTTTCTTATGCCAATTTCTCATTTTTGTGGGAATAAAGAATACATGTTTTAATAGGGGAATGGTTCTTCTTTTGGTACAAGTACATTAACATCCTTTCTGTGTATAATTCAACCAATTTTTGGATCATAAATACGGATTACAATGTCAAGCATATAACTCCTCAGCTAAAGATTTCAGATGTAATTTCTAAGCTCCGAATCATTGCTCTAACTGATCACAAAATTAACCTGAAATGCTTAAAATATAGCTCTTAGCATTATAGGAAAAATATTGCCTTCTCAAAATCCCAAAATTTTGTGATAGCACTTCAATGAAAAATGCCTAGTTCGAATCTCTGAAATATCATTCATCAATGCCATACATTTGACAAAGCGTAGAAAAAGCTCAATTTTCCAAAATACTCATGTTCGTGTCTGTGTTCAATCTGTCGTGAACAAGTACATGGCTATTGAACATAGCAAGCAGTGCAGCGATTCAGGGCCAATCCATGAGAAACGTTCAAATAAATACACCACCTAATTAAGCATTAGGAATGTTGGATTCGAATGAAAGATTTGGATTATCGATTCGAAGATTAGATTCGGATGCGGATTATCTCACATTTGTCACGTTTAAAATTACCTCTGATTCAAAGATTGAGTAAATGGTTTCCGGGTAATCTGCACTTGATATAAGTACATTGGCTCTAACTTTGTGATCTAGAACCCTAGTTCCGACTTAGCAAATACCGAAATATCTGCCGGCTTTCTTGAAAAAGAGTGATGTTTGGTTCATGTGCTGCCCCAAAGGCGTAAGTATTGATGGGATGTGTGATTTTCTTTTAATAAAATACTAATGTATTGAATAGATGTACTCAGAGAGAGAGTTTTAACTTTTAACAAATATATATATAAATTGTACATTAGATTTAAAATGTTTCGCAGAGCATCTACATTTCAACCTGTTGTTTTGACTATCTTAAAATATACTAAAAGCTTATGTTAGAATATTTTAAGAAGAATCAACGTGACTTTACATGTAAATATATATATACAGGGTTAGCAAGAAATAAGTTTCCTACTTCAGAGGGCTGTAGAATATGTTCTGTTTGTCCAAATGAGATAAAATTTGAACTACAGATAATTCAAATGATGCGCTTGACATTTATTAAAAAATAGTACAAACTTTCAGCGATAGATGGCGCTGTAATACACATAAAAACATTTGATATGCTTTATAAATGTTAAAAAATAATAATGAAAAAGTAGCGTTACAACTCTTCAATATGCCCTTCTTCATTTTCAACAATTTGCTCTAACCGCAGAACCATATTTTCGACAGCAGACCGGTGTGAGTCTGTCGGAATATCAAGGATATGGCGCCTAATGCTGTCCTTCAGATCTGATACACATGCTGGCCTTTTACGGTAGATATTGCCTTTCCAAATGAATGCCAAATGAAGAAGGGCATATTGAAGAGTTGTAACGCTACTTTTTCATTATTATTTTTTAACATTTATAAAGCATATCAAATGTTTTTATGTGTATTACAGCGTCATCTATCGGTGAAATTTTGTACTATTTTTTAATAAATGTCAAGCGCATCATTTGAATTATCTGTAGTTCAAATTTTATCTCATTTGGACGAGTAGAACGTATTCTACAGCCCTCTGAAGTGGAAACTTATTTCTTGCTAACCCTGTATATTTCACATGTATTTTAAGTTAATCCTTTCAGGCATTTTAGATTAAAGCTATTGAAATAGCTTTTTGCTCATAAACATAATAAAGCCTTAAGTGTAAAAATACATTGTTTGTTGACTTGATATTTTCTTTTGTATACAGAAAATGTTTGCATAAAGAGCTTCCTTTTGCATTTTTAAGAAAACGTCACTTGGGGCGCATGGAAATTTATTGCTAACCATTATCTTGAGATGGTTTAAGATTTGTTTAGCTGAAATTATCTTTATTGCAACGTTAAAAATTGCAGCACGCTACATTCAACGCCGTTTTAACTAAAATCTTTCGCATAATTTAAAGTAAATGGGATAACGCAGTCTGTTCAATGAATTTCTTTAAACTTTATTTATTCTTATCACTAAAAGGAATGGAAATTAACTATTATTTTAGAATGTAATAATGATATTTTGAAAATATTTTAATGTCAATGAATCAAACTCTTGAGACATCTTTTAAGGCCACAGGCAAATATGTTTCATCTGAAATGAAAAGAAATATATTTTAAAATCGTAACAAGAAATCCAACCCTCCAAAAAAAGGTACTTGAAGAAATGTGATCAATTTTATACATTTATATCTAATTCTTTATATAAAATGTAATATATAATTAGAATTTATTATTTCAATTATGTTAAAATTTCAAAATTTTAGGAATGATAAAAAAATTTAATGAATAAAATTATCCTACTTATAATCCAAATTTTATCTAGTATAAAAATATGTAGTTTTTATCATGATATAGCCATCATAGTAAAAGTACCAAACCTCTTAAATTGTTAACCTGAAGCAAAGAAATAAATGTTTCATGTGACTTAGATTTGTATTTGGACAAACTGGACTTTTTTCTTTCAGTTGCTGTTCCTTCGTGGGAAAACGTGGCAACGGTCCTCAGGCCATCTCCATCGGAAAGAACTGCGATAAGTTTGGCATTGTGGTGCATGAGCTTGGACACGTGGTGGGGTTTTGGCACGAGCACACAAGACCAGATAGAGATAAACACGTGCAGATCATTAATAAGAACATTATGACCGGTGAGGTGCAAGGCTCCCTGTCTTGCTTTTCTTTCTTTTGACTCTATTTTTGACTTGAATATTTTTAATAATTTTGACTATCGGAATTAATAAATTTAAATTCTCCACGCAAATTGTTTTAATATATATCTATTTTATTGATATAGTTGCTATTTAAACTTATTAGTACATTTTCCATTCAATATTCCATATTTTATGTGTAAAGATAATTTGCATATACGTGAATGGCTTTTTTTTTCAATTTTATAATAATAATGATGAGTCAATATGTCTGCTGTGATTAAAAATTTTCAATTCATATATTAATTTCTAGTGGTTTAAATCTAAAAAAGAAGTCATCAAATTTTTTCTCTTAAAAGCTAAAAGTTTTAACCTTCTTGGAAAAGTTATAGACTTTAAAATACCATTAGTTTAATTTGCCTAGTAATATTTTTGAAGTTGTTTTTAGAACCAAAATATTAAAATGAACTGTATAATTATTTTATAAACAAAGCTAAATTAAAAACTATTCTTTTTCATGCGCATGTTCTTTTTCTTGTATTATACGGTATGTTTTCTGTTCGAAGTTCAAGCAGTTTTAAAAGAATTATTTTGTTCATAAAATTTATTTATATTGCTTTTATTTTACAAGAAGTAATATATTTAAGATGTGATAAATTATATGTGTTATGAAATGAATATTTATGAATTGAATTATGAATGATGAAATGAATATTTTTAATACTTTTTTTATTTATAAAATTAAGTTTTTATTTCAAATTTTTGTATTACACAACAATAAATTTCAAAAAACAAATGAATTTGAAAGCTTACTGCTTGCACGTCTGAGAACTTTTGAGACATTGATAATCATTCTTTTCATAGCTTTAATCATATGAACAAAATTACTGTCCACGGATGATTATACACTTAAATCTCCTCTATAAGAGACTAAATCCATGTGCTGAATATTTATTTGACATGAAACCTCTAAGCCAGACAGTGTACTGTAAAGTAGAGGGATATCATACATTATGAAAAAGACTGTACTTATCGCACCCTTAAACAGACATTCGAGAATGAAGAAATTTCTGCAGTAATGTACAAGGGCTAAAGCTCCTTAGAAAATTTAAAATTTTAAGAAATTTTTAATAAAAACCTGCTGACTTCAAAACAGTTCCTTTTAATCATGTTCAAAGACCTCAAAGTTTTTTTCTGTAAAATTTGGATTGAGCCATGTTCTACTTTTTAAAATGTGAATTATTTTTTAAAATGTGAATTAAAAGAAGAACTTGATGTTAAACATTTTTTGTTTTACATCTTTCCATTCTCACAATTCAACTACTTATTTTATTGATTTTATGTAATCATTAAAATTATTAATTCTCAAAATAATGAAAGCGAAATAATTTATAATGATAAGTCGTAAGCCTATAAAAAATTGAGTGCTGTTTAAGAACATACCACGAATACTAGCCTCTGCTATTCCTTAAATACAAATGCTTATCAAAATTAATGCATTTTGTTTATTAAGTTCAATCAATTCCACGTTTGTTGAATTCAATTTTTGCACTCATGGTGCTAAGAAATTAGCTTCTTTAATTGCGACATCATACATATTTTTCATGCATTTAAGTTTCCAATCATGGATCATCGGATATAATCTTTTAGAAAATCTTCATTTGTATTTATAGCAGTAGAGGATTAATGTAAATATAAACATTCAAAAAAATTTGAGATCACGTAATGAATAGACTAACATCTAAAAACCGCGTGGTAAGAATTTTTAATTATATAACATGTTTTGGCATATCAGGTTGTTGAGTCATTGTAGCCTGGAAGATAAATGCTTTGTTCTTTTTTCTGGTAGGAGGAAAATATAATATTTGACAGAAAACTATTCTGCTGATAGAATTATTTCCGATAAATATTTAGAGGATGTATAATTCCTTCACTGATGCGATGTTGAATTTTAAATAAGATACCAATTCTAGTGTTGATATTTCATAACTCAACCATGATTCGGAATTATGAGCCAATAAACTATTTAATTCTTCCATTGACAGAACTGAATAAGAAGCAACATAGCCTTATGATAATAAGATTTGATAATAAAAAAAACTGTATTAACACTTCAGAAACTTTAAATCAATGTCATATTGTTATTAGCGACTGCAACTGAACTCGGGGCCTTCCCCTTTAAAGTGTTTTTTTAATACTCATAATAAACTCTACTTTATAATATCTTTAATTGAATTTTGAGCATAAATCTCCTTTCGTCACAATTTCTATAGAACATAATGATCAGCCTTTTTATGCATAAACTACTCAAATAAAAAACTATGGTATGCAGACGTGAACAATTCAAATAAAGAATATTTTTCATTTAACATTTTAATAAATAATTTAATAGGTTTTTGATTATTATATAAAGTAATTTTTTCTCATTTCAGGAAATCGGAAAAAAGTAATATACTTTTTATTATTCTAATAGGATAAACTAATCAAATTAAGAATTTAAAGTACTTCAAGAATTTTTATCAAGAAAAATACATAATATTTTTTTTTAATTTAATAAATGGATTATAAAAGAAATTCACAAAAAACAACAAAATTATTAAGTCTAATTTAAAAGCTTTATTTTTATTCCATCCTGTTTCTGTATAAGCAAATATATTATTTCAATAATTAACTTTACAACATTTTTATAATTCAACATTTATAAAGATATTTTAAATATTCAAATATTATTAAAAGTTAAATATTTAGTTTTAAATTATATAACTACTTTAAGGATTTAATTGTAGGAAGAAATTTAACATAAATTTTAACAAATCATTCAAAAAGCAAAACATTTAATTTGATTTACTTTCCAACATTGCTTATACATCAGAAACTATTCTTCGAAGAAAAGTTGCTTCATTTTGAATACTTACACAGTATTTTCTGTAAAGTTTCAATGTTTCTTTTCAAAACTCATAATTGGTAATTAAAATATAGACAATATTTGAAAATAAAAATGACAAAAGATATCATTAAGAACATCCATAAAAAATATGAAGTCAAAAAATCAAAGAGAGAACAAAGAACATTTCTTAAATAATTGGTAGGATGTCACTGATACCTAATGGAGCCATTTTTACCAAAACACTAGTATTTTATGATGATCATCTTTTACAACTTCAATTATGTTTCTCGTGTTCCGTATTTGATAGCAGCTTTTCATTTATATTCCATTTTACGTTTCCTTTTTTTGTGTCATCGAAAAACGCTTAACTGTCGCATTTCACAATCGGAATCGATAAGCGTAATGTTCTATACTTTTTCACTTATATTGATATCGTTTGTATTATGCCAAACTTCCGCCATTTTTAAACTATAATTAAAAGGCATATATTTTTTCAAAGATATAGAGAATATGTATATCATTTTATAAAATGATTTTATATAATAATTAAATAATTTAATTTATATTTTTAGAATTATATATTTATGTTAAAACTCATTAACAACAAAATACAATTTTAAAAAAATGCTTTTAAAGATTTTAATCTTTTTTTAACTTAATTTGCGCATCAAAATAATTTTTAAATTTATCTTATTATCGAAAACTGCGCTTGTATATTTCAGAAATTTTGTGTGATCTTTCTCTAGTGAAAGATGTATATATGAAGATAACAACTAACATCATGGTACATCAGTAACATTGAAATACTTTTTCGTTGAATATGCTTAAATATTAAAATTAATCTGTTCACGATTATGTGAATTGATAAAAGTGGTTAGATATCTTTAATTAATAAACTTCTGTAGCTTATTGCTTTATTATTAATTTATTTTCGATAACTTTTCTATTTGGATTAAGCGACCTTTTCCATTTTTGGAAAAATGATACTACAAAACCATATACACCACAGCAAAATTGATACAAATTTTAAAACTATATGACATTATCATTCTCTGAAATGTGACCGCTTCATTCTATTTATTAAATATTGTTTATTAAAGATATACTTTTCCTTCTAGTGGTTTTTTCAATAATATTCAGCAGTTTTGTTAAATTGCTCGATATTTTATGTATTATCTTAATTGTTTTTTTATAATTTAAAAAAGCTTCCTCAAATTAATAAAGATATTTCAATCGATTTACAAATTGAGTTTTTTTCTAATTGAATAAAATTAATAAAATGCACTATTGTAATTAAATAACAATGTAGCAAAATCAAAAAAAAATTAATCTTACAATTTCTTTTGAAAGATTTTGATTAAAAAAGTAATTAATTTATGTTATTTCTTTTAAGAACGAAATTTATTTGGATGTATAAAACAAAATTTTTATCATTAATATTGTATTGTGAATAAATTTGGAGTTTTGTATCATATATTTAAAATGCGTACTTTCCTTATGAAATGGCGTCTTAATTTTTATAAAAATATCTTATTTGATCAAAAATGGCGTATAGCCCTTTTGGTATTTTTTCAAATCATATTTAAGAAGAATGACACCAGCTCCACTAGTGGATCCAGATTAGCAAGAAAAACGTATGAAAAGGATTTCAAAAAAATCTCCATAATGAATGAAATATTGATCACTAGTGCAGTCATTAGACTGGAAGAGGGGCATTTACTTTTCAGATATTAAATTCCTAAAACCTTTTGTGGTGACGCTTATCTTCTTTTTTATTTGTGTGTTCTTATCCGCAGGGCGTATTATCGTAGTCTCATAAATAGCTGATATTAGAATGAAAAGTTATTTGCATAACAGAAAGCGTATAGTGAACTAGAAAAACAGTGAATTTGCCATGAGGTTAAGTTAGCCTTTGTTTCTCTCTTAATCTTTGACATCACTGCAACAGGATTTGTGAGATCTGCTGTTATGAAGGCTAGTAAATAGGGTTATTATTTTTTTAAAAGCTATTTTTTTCACTTTAATGTCAGATTAAAAAAAAAAGATTTTTTTTCCTTTATTTTGTGTTATTTAAGCAAAATAATTTCTGATTACAAAAGAAATGCCTTTATATTTATTCCCGAAATTTTCTTATCGTCGAATAAAATCACTTCATTGTTGATATCTTAAGATTTTTTTAAGGTATAACATTTTTATATACCATTTAATCCCTTAGTGTATTGTGATTTAAATTCAGTTACAATTTCTTCGAATGATATACTCATTGACTCGGTTAGTTATAGCTGAATAGGTATTTATATTCTATAATAATCATTATATAGTATTATCAAATACTTTTTATTATTTTTATTAAAAATATATTATTCTGCAATTCTTAAGAATTTGCTAACGATTTGAGTACACCTACATAGGACTGCTTATGAAAATTAGAACTTCCTCATAAATTTTGTTTTCTCCAGAAATGTAATTTCTCAAGCATCTTATTTATTTTTTAATATGAGATTCAAACCGATTTTATAACTCACCAACTTATAAAAGGAAATAATTGCAATAAATACGGTTTAAATAACGGATGTCGGTGAACATCATTTGATCTGAAAGATATACACTCAGTATTTAAAGTAGATAATCGCTTTAACTGGTATTATAATTAACTAATAATACATATCTTTTTTTATATAAATTGCGTATTATTTTTATTAATCTCGTTGATCTTTTTCATTTGGTACGATAAATTTAATCAATGTTCGTGAATATTTTTTCATTTGTTTTAAGATTTATAATAGTGATTTATAATCAAAAAGTTAGAAAAAAATTTATCGCTAAGAGGGGCATGGGTACATTTAAATGCAAAATTCACTATCATCTTTTATAAGCTGATTGAAATGCAAGTTTTGCGACAGTGGTACTTCGGCTGGAAAGAATAAAAAATCAGAAAACTTTACAAAATACCGTGACACTTATATATTTAGCTAAATTATATATTGTAAAATCTAAAATATTCAAAGAAAAATTTTTTTTCAGTTTGATCCCATGAATATTAATTTTAACATTTTGAAAATTTATAAGGAATAATATAATTTTTTAAATATAAAATTTGTCATTTCCTATTTAATTTAACATTTTAAGCAGTTAACTAATATAAAATTCATTAAAATTGTATTTATTACAAAATAATGTAAAATAATTTCGCAGTCTAAAGCTGTTTAATATATCAATATAATTTAACACTAGTTATAGGCTCGTATGCCACTTTTGTTAATTATTCATGTGTCTATTTTCAAAATTATTTTATACTTTGGTGACAAGAAGTATTATTTTTACTCTGGTGGCATAACAATCAGAATATTTATAAAAGATTTATAAATATTCTGTTTATTTGTATTATATTAAAGTGATTTTTAATATAAAGTCATGGGATTTTCTTTGTATCCAATTGTAAAAATATTTACCTCTTCTTTTTATTTATTTTTATCGTCATCATGGACGAAAAGTTCTGACGTTGTCTTAGATCTTAAATACAATCTTGTTTACCTTCCTGTAGAATAAAAGAACACATTTTTTTAATAAGAAAAAAAAACTTATATTCAACCTAATAAATATTCTGTTTATTTGAACCAGCCGAAATGTTTTTCTCAATATCACTTTATTTTTCTTATGTTTAAGTTTTTACGAAATATTATTACATTTATTATTCGTGCTGTAAATGTTTAGTTTTTAAATATAAGTAAACATTAACTTATATTTTATTATTAAAGAAGAATATTAAAGAATATTAAAGAAATAAATATTAACTTCGTTAATATTGATATGTTTTTGTGTAAAATTAATTTATTAGACTTAGTATTAGAGGTGAATAATTTATGTTATAAACATAATTTAGATATCATAAACATGTTTATAATAACATGTACATAAATAATTCTATGTGTATCAGCCAAAATATTTGAATTTTGTTTTGTCATTAAGGTAACTAAGACTTTCTAAAGATGCTTCAACTCATCAATATTTTAAAACTATTTTCTACCGTCACACATACTTTGATATAAATTTTTAAATAAAATCTATTCTTACTTAATCAATACATTTTGTATACTTTTAGAATAATATATTAATTGTTTCTATGGAACTTATATTCCTTTATATCCTTTCCTTTATATTCCTTTACCTTAAATATTCTTTTATCACTTTAAAATTCAATTTGTGTAGAAAGAAAGAATAAAAAACTATATTCATATACAACACACACACACATCTATACACAGAAAAATTATACATAAATCGTTATTTAAAAAATTAATTTATCGTAATTTAAAATTTAAATATAAAATTATTAAAATAGTTTTAAAAAATTGTAAGGAAATTTAAAGAATATAATTAAGAGGTAATAGTTATGCTTCCCAAAAATTGTCTTGAATTCAAATTTTTAATGTTTCATATATTTTGGTATAAGGTCTAAAAATTGCATGCAGGAAATCATTAGAAATTTAAAAATAGTGCTAAAGAAAATTTTAAAAGATAAAGGTAGTTTTCAAAAACATCCACTAACATCACTGAAATATATATTGATATTTCTTTATATAACTATTATATATTTCATTGATGTTCAGATCTAGATTTAAACGGAAACTAATCAACATAAATAGATATAACAGATAATTTTCCATATATATATATATAGATAGATAGATAGATAGATAGATAGATAGATAGATAGATAGATAGATAGATAGATAGATAGATAGATAGATAGATAGATAGATAGATAGATAGATAGATAGATAGATAGATATACCATTTTTATTAGTAAATAATATGTATTATTTTACTTCAAAATTAATTTTATCATATTTGTTTCTCGTTATTTATTTTTTTCTTGTATACACTTCAATATTTTAATGCTGTAATACACATTCCGTAATGCAAAAGAATAGTTTGGGATTTTAATATTGTTCAAATAACATAATGTATGTTTTGTCATCTGAATAGAGTGACAAAAACATCAATTTAAACTATTATTACGCATAATATAATGTTGATCCATATAATTTTGACATTTTTCTGTTATTAAAACATTGATTTATATTTTTATATATTCTTATATATTTTTGGCACAATGTATGGTTTTTAAGTTTGAATATACTGTACATAATTATATATATCCATATTCAAGAAAAAATTACAATAAATTTGTTTGAATTGTTTTAATTAGCAATATATAAATCGCATCAATTATTTATAAGTAAACTACATAACTTCAAAAAATCTTGTTAATTTGTCACCTGTAATTTAGATAGTTTCTCAATCGAAAACTTAAACATATAGTAAAAATGTGACTAAATATCATCCACAGTTAAATACTAAATTCTGTAATTCAGGTGATAAATTAAAACAAAATTACTCTAACATTATAAATTTTAAAAAAATAGAAACTTTAGTTCTTGAGGAGAAAAAAGTTGTTATTAAATTATATAATGCGATACATAGTGTAAGAGCCATGAAAAAAATTACCTCTTACTAAAACGAAAACCTTATCTTCGATGCATTCTTCCCGAAATTTAATTATAAAAAGCAATTTTTCTATTCCAAGAAGGAAAAACTGTTATTTTTCTTAACTTTTTACACCACAATATGAGACCCAATACTCCTTCAAGGAAATGTTGAAAACTTTGATAAGAGTGTGGCCCCATTATCGCCATGTCAGCTACAGAGAGAGAAAGAAAGTGTGTGAGCCATTTTCAATATGAAAGCCAGCTTTTTTATGTTCTAGTTATCTTAACTTGGCAACTATTTATGTCGCCAAATCGCTCGCAGGTCTAGCAACGATTGAAAAGGTCTCGTTTTTCTTATTCATTCACTCTTATCTCCCATTGTGAATAAAATTTCATATTTTGGAGAGACATTTATAAAGGAATGCTTTACTGGTTATAATATTAAAAACCTAAAGCTTTTTTTAAAGCCTAAAATGCAAAAACGTATTTTATTTTTAATAAGTGTATGTCTGAGACAGAAAATACAGACCATCGTAATATGTTCTAAGTGATTCAACAAATAATTTTTTTTGTCCAAATTAGAATTTACTTTGAGATTGATTTCTTAAATTATATTTTCTAATTAGTTATTTTGTAAAAATACACGTAAATTTCTTCACTAATGGATAATTTCACATTAAAATCACTTTACATGTTTTAGTTGCTTAATGTTTTTGCCATTATATCCTAAGGTTTTGAAGCTATTATATTTTTTAAAAATAATTAAGATTAAATATTTAAATGAGGTAAAATCTAGTTATAGCAAAATTTATTAATGTAGTGTTTTCCTAAACAGATTCAAGATTGTTTCACATTTTTAACATGAGTCCTCGGAGAATGATTAAAATTATTGATAAAAATAATTTTGTTATTATTATAGTATATCTAGAATTAAGGTTATAAATTTATAAAAAATAGATCATTATCTTGTCAAATTTTCTTATTTTATAAAATTTATATTTTATTTTCGTTATTTCGTTATATCTTTGTTTGGCTTAAACTCCTAATAACAAATCAACTTAAATTTAAAAAAACAAGATAGGATGATTATTTATTATGTATTCGGTTTTTACTTGATGAATGACTACAATGTTTAAAATTTCGCTTAATAATCCAATGAGTGTTCCTTTACGTATAGGTAAATATAAACAGGCTTTAATCGATATCACCATGTTCCCTGTATTATATTAAAATATCCACGTGTTCTTTGACATTTTATTAAAGTTCATCTTTCAATAGAGAGATACTAATTGAAAAATTATAATGTTTATTACTCTTGATAACTTAACCGATCCAAACCATTTTATTTATAGTAATCACATATATTGAATGGCTTTCACATCATGCACCTTCATTATAGAGAGAGGTAGAAATTAATAATTTTGATGAATTAAATTCATCCCTGATTTCCAATAAAATATTAAAAATGTCATTTTTTTCTAATATAACATTATAAAATATGAGACAAGTTAATCGTATTTTACTACTTTTGTTCATAGTGTTTTCCAAAAAATCAATAATAAACCACTAATTAATAGTTTCGCAATATTTTTACTCAGATATTTCAGTGCATTCTTAGTCTCATATACTCAAATAATTCTGACTGAGGAATTAAGTATGAACTTAAAGATAATATACATTTATCCCTATACACTAAGATAAAATGTATTTGGAAATTAAAAGCCTTAGAATAATTTTATTGTGTGTAAATACATACCCTTAAATTATTCAATATCGGTAATTGTACTCCGGGCAGTTATAGCGTACCAATAAATCCTTTATAATACATATTGTGCAAAATGCTCCTATTAAAGTGTATTTATAGATTACTCATGTGTTTTATTCTGTTTTAAAGCCTTTTCAGTGACAAAAGGGAAAACAAAGATTTGTTCTTATTTAAAATAGGTTACATTACTAATATTAGACTAAATTAAATCTTATTTGGTCCGTGTAAGTTAAACATATTTAAAAAAATATTCATTTTTATCCCTTAAAAAAATTCAATTTAAACTCCAGTTATAGAGAGGAATAATATTCAGTTCAGAACTTCTAAATATTCTTAAAAACATTCAGTTAAAAATCACACAAGCTGAAAATAAATATTTTTATTGATTCCAAATTTACATAATGCAATTTTTATTGCCGGTCTATGGTGAAGAAGCTCTGTTCCTATCGCCTGTTAAAACTCTCTATTAAGCAAGGAAATCGCCAAATGATTCTGGAGGTTTTATTGTCTTTGTAGTCACATATAAGAAATCCGCCAACGATTCCAATTAAGATGCCTATAACGATGGCCAATAGCAAAAAATTATTGCGAGAGACAGAGAGAATCTCTTGACAGTGATTTGTGAGTTTTTCATAATATTTGATTTTTAATTCATTTTTCCATTGCCATAATAACTTGTTGGCAAGTGAAATGCTTGATGGTGTACTTGGTAACTGCTGAAGTTTCTAAAACAAAGTAACAAAATTCCCTTTATCAACAAAGATAATTTACGTAATATAAAATCATTCAGTTGCATTATGAAGCTGCTTAATTTTATAAATATTTAGTAATTGTTTAAAAACTATATATATAACATTAATAGACTTATGAATTTAATAGTTTAAAATTGACCGTAAGTTATACCTTGCACTTATTAGTTCTATTATTCTGTGGGCGTTAATACAACGGTTTAATTTAAATTAATAGAGAACTGTCAAATTAATTTAATTAATTATTTTACTCAGTATTTATATTTTTGTATTCATAGGGTATTTGCTCTATCACTCATTCACAATTTAAATCTCTATATTACTAAGGCGTGTGAATATGAGTGTATTATAAATCTATCGTAATATAACTGAAATATTTCTTTCATCCCACTTGAAAATTATTCTTACTTCAATATAATGTGACGAATTTTATTTCTTTGTTCTGAATTTATATCAAGATATAATTCTCCGTCTTTATGTGTACCATATACATTTAATATAAGTTTGATTACACAGAAGTAGTGATGACTTAGCAGTTTTTTAATTATAAAAATTCTAAATAATGAAATTAAGCGTTTTTTATTAATCTTTTCATTTACGGTATATTAATATACCCCTTAAATGAAAAGGTATACTACTCTATGAAACAATATGCTAAAAGTATACCATGTATCACTAATGAAAAGGTATACTGAAAGGTATACATGCTTTTTTAACTCTAAATCAAGCACATTCATAATGCTTTTAGTCATCAAAACGGTTTATTATATTATTTGAAAATAAAATTTTGTCTACTATTCAAAATTCAGAATATATAAAATTCATATCACCTACTTTCTGCCAAAATTTACGTTGTTTGTTCTCAACCTTATTTAATTTCACAACAGTTCCACGGCTGCTGACATCAGAATCATTGGATGTGATGCTTTCTGCATCGCTAATACCAGAATCTTCTCTTTTCTCACCTTTTAAAGATTCAATTTGAGTGTAGTGGAGAGCTTTTTCTGGATACTGATCACAGGTGCATGTTTTAATATAAGGCAATGGTTTTCCAGAAACTTGAATGTCTGATT
The DNA here is from genome assembly GCA_037975125.1 of Latrodectus hesperus. Lineage (NCBI taxonomy): Eukaryota > Metazoa > Arthropoda > Arachnida > Araneae > Theridiidae > Latrodectus > Latrodectus hesperus. The sequence goes on from CM075850.1 coordinate 35,459,043, forward strand.
GACGTTTTTCTTTAGTTTTCATCTTCCCTAAATCGTCTTTTTCTGATTTCGTAGGAAGTTTCTGCTTAAAAATTTCTTTCTTTTTATCATAAGCTGGGGTTTGTCCATATGCATACTTTGCAATATTTGCCAAAGTTTTTTGGTTTTGTTCTGTTGGATGTGGTTGAGGATATGCAAAGGTTTTTATTTTTGGTTTATCTTTATTACTATTGCATTTATAAATGCCATTTAAAATGGCATTGCGCTCCGTGTTAGGTATTTTCCTAAGTTCATACCTGGGAATTTCCGGAAAAAAATATTCCTCATTAGAACTTTTTTGCAACTCTGTGGGTTCGCTGTCACGAAATTCCTTATCAGAATCTCTTTTTTTAGAGCTTACTTGAATTGAGTCATCATCAGAGCGTTTTGTATCTTTCCTTTGAGTGTCTTCAAGAGTATCCTTTCTTTCGACGGCTTCAGGTTTGGAATCTGTCGTTCTAGAAGCTGAACATTCTTCACAGTGACACGTTATGGATAACTTGCGTTCGGTTATATAGGCAAAAGAATGATCAAGTTTTGAATCTTTTATTTTAGTTTGCAAAGTTGTTCTATATGATTTAACAGAGCTGCATTGATTTTCTGGGAAATTATCTAAAGGCATTCGAGACATTATGACAGAAACCTTTTGTTGTCTTCCAATAACTTTTCCTGGAGTTGCATGATAACCAACAACAGTAATCTATTAATAAAACCTTGTTTTTAAAGTTTTTGATACAGATAAAAGCTAGTAGAAATAAATTATATACAATTTAAACTAAGACTGTATAAAAACATGACGTGTATTTTTGAGTCTATTCATATTAAATTACTTTTTAAACTATAAATAAATTATTTGAGGAAATATTAAAGGTATTATCTGAATTTATTCTTCTGTTTATCAAAAAATATCTTTAATTGTGCTGAACAATGCATTTACCATAGAAGTATTTATCTATATATTTTTATCTCTATCTTTATTTCATAAGATTTCCTTATATATTAGACACTGACTTTATATTTTTATGTAAAATTCTGAAATATAATAAATTATTTTGAAAATGACAACCCATAATTGCATATGTATATTCGCAAAATCCATTAAAAACGTGTTTCCTAATATATCATACAAATTTCAATCTACTATTTATTTTAAAATGTATTAATATTGATAGCTTAGCTTGGTAATTAAAATAATCATTAATTAAGACAGTTCCTGCAATTTGAAATCACAATGGTATGTAAAATAAGATACTGATTACTGAGGTTAAAATTTTAATTCATAGTTTTTAATATTATATCTATTTTAACAAATTTACATACTTCAAACATTCAACCGCAACAATTTACTTGTACAAATTTTGCAAAATTCTCAACAAATTTATCTTACTTTAATAGTTTTTTTTTTTTTTTTGTATTTATAAATTTTACCATTATCAAAGTTACTAAAACATTCTTCAGAAAGTAAATATTGAAAAATATATCATTAAAAGTCTAAATGTACAAATATATTTTTTATTCTTAATTTAAATTAGTTTTTAAATTTTTAATACTTTCCTATATACTTAAAATTATTTTTAACATCGTTTTATGTTTGAATATTATTTTTAACTTATTTTTCTGTAAACATCTTAGATTTGTAAACAGCCTATATATTAATTTATTCATAATTTAAAGATTTGTTCACTAGAGAGTATAATTAAACTAATGAAACGATGTACTCGAATAAAAATGACTTATTAGATTATTAGACTTTACAGGAAAATGAATTCAAAATTATATTTTTAAACTCATGTAAATAATTGCGCTTGTTTTTTTTTTTTTTTTTTTTTTTTGAATTTATATTCTGATGATTTCTGTTTTAAGAACTAAAACAACAAACATATAATGAAATATTTATTCTTTGTAATAATTTAATCAAATATTTTCTATAACATTTTTGCAAAAGAAAAGAATCGTATTTTGAAACATCTTTTTGTTACTTTTTAATTTTCTCGTCTATAGTATTCATATTAAAAAAATTTATCTTATTTAGTAAGCATATTAATAATAAATGTTTGCTCAATTTTGAATAAATTAAACTAATTAAATACAGTTTATTTTTATTTTTGATGAATATATGAAAGAGAGACTAATACCATCAATCTTTAAAAAAAATACTTAACATCAATGTTTATTTAAGTATATTTTACATTCATAAAAATCATGAACACACATAGATAAATAAATGATGATTAATAAAAACATCTAAGAGAAAATAAAAATTTTTTCATTTTTAAATTGATATAATTAATTTGCTATATTCAAATAATTTTTTCTCTTTATCATAAATTACAAGTTTAATTTTATCTATTTCAAATATTAAATTTTGAAAATACCACTTGTGATATTTCTGCATTTAAAGCATTTATTCGTCACTTAAACTGTAATTAAGAAGTAAAATGTAATAATTTATTGCACTGTTCTTTTGAAGGATAGAATTCTAAATCATTTCATGTATTGTTTCACATAATTCATCTCATTGTTCTCTTATCTCCTAATAAAATCCCCAATAAAAACATAAAAGCAAACTAATGACCTTAATACCTATTTTTCCAACTTTTCAATCAATCGTAACTCAATATCTAATACCATTGTGCTTCAAACTATCGTTCTATATCCAATAAGCACGTTCTTGGCTTTGAAATTAGGGCTATAAGTTTTATTGTGGCCATTCGAGGGTGGATAACATTTCGATGGCTTCCCCTAATGATTCGCAATTTATTGCCCTGCGAAAAATGTAGTTTGCTACTGTCAATTATTGTGCCAATCTAGAAATAACTTTTGTATCATCCTCTTGAGATAGCGAAAAATGTTATGCCAAGTTTCCATCTGATATAAAGAACGTGGTCTATTAATATCAATTTGGAACTAAACAAAGGATGAGAGAGTTCTACAGATAATTCTATGTGAGGTAACTGTTCGATCTCGTACCCCACATCAAGTGAATGAACAAACTAAAAAATGTTTCCTCTTACAAAGTTTGTGTTTTGTATTACATTATTATTTTGCATTTAATATATAACTAAATATTCTCGGTAACAATTTTGGTATACAGAAATTGTAATTATAAGAATATTTTTCAAAAACATGCAAATTAATAGAATCTAAATTTATTCTAAAATGAAAATGTAGCTTTATAAAATAATTAATATTCACATCAGTTTAACAAATTATAAAACACATATTACAGAAACATTTGATAAGAATACGCATTAATAAAATCAATATAGGAAATTTCCCAAATAAATTTGAAAAACAATTTTTGGCACAGATGGCATTATAATCCAGCATGCCAAATTCTGAATTTTTTTGGAGACGAAGAAATGTTGCCAAGATGACGTATTGTGACGTTTCGCGATGACGTAGATACTAGGGTTGTCAGAATAGAATTTTCTGCATAATTCTTATAGGTCTCCATCTCTATGAAGTAATAAAAACCAGATTTCCAGATAATCAAGGAAATCCGCCAAAAAATCACCGAACTCAGAATTTGACATGCTGGATTATACGGCATCTGTGCCTAATTTTTTTCAAAAAACACATGCATCTATATTATTTTCTTTCTTAAAATTAATATAAAGGCATTTTTTCTGTCAGTTTCTTTTTTGCTGAAACATAATTATAAATAGAAAAACTTAAATCCCTTTATTAAGAATAATAACCACAAAAATATATTTAAATTTTAGAGATCTTTCCTCTAAGGCAAATAAAATATGCATCTTATAGTAAATTTTTAGGCAATTGCATTAAGTTGATAAATTAATAAATCTTTACTATATTCATAACATTATTTATAATATTTATAATTCATAAAAGGATTTTTCCTAAAATTTAAGTTATGATGAAGGAAATTTCATCATTAAATTTATTAAGAAACATTTAAAAGATTATTACTTTATAAAATAGTTTAATAATTATTTCATGTAAAACATAAAGGAAATTAAACCTTTAAAAAATAATTGTATTAAAATACAACACAAAAATTTGTTTCATGCTTGATTAAATTAAGAAATAATTTAAAATAGATTCATAAAATAAAAGTAAAATGGTAATTCTCAATTAGATTATAAAAAAATTTATAAGTAAATATAAATCAATATAAATATATATTTATCGTTACTCTTGTTCTTCGTATTGTTATTTATGAAATATTTAAGTTATATAAAATAATGTACAGAGAGAGAGAATAATTACGCATTACTCACATTTTCTTATAGTAAAAACTACTTAAATTTAAAAATTGATAAAATGTTGATAATGTAGTATAAGAGCTAAAATTACTCACACATAATTTATGAATTTTTCGGCACAATTTCCTTATAATCCAGCATGACAAATTAAAAAAATTTTTGGCAATTAAGAAATGTTGCTAAGATGACGTTTGTGACGCCTTGCGATGACGTAAATGCAATGTTTTGCAAAATAGAATATTCTACTTAATATTCTTAGAGATTTCTATTTCTATGACGTAATAAAAACCAGGTTACCAGATTAACAAGAAAATCCGTCAAAAAAATCACCAAACAAAAAAAATTTGGCATGCTGGATTATACGGTTTCTGTGCCAATTCTTCTTATTCTATTTTCTAAAAAGGATCTTAATTTGTTTAGTAAATATCAAAATAGTAAAATTATTTTCTTTCTTTAATACTATATATACTAAGCATTACAAAAAATCAAACCATACATTAAACATACATACATATAACAAATATACATTAAACATTACAAAAAAGTAAATCATATAAAAAAGTTAGAAAGTAGTAAATAATATAAATTATATATACAGAAAAAATAAGACATTTTTCTTTGAAATTTCTAAGTCAGTATTTTCATACATCCCTGTAAAAATTTTGTCAAATTTTACCATAATTTTTAGTTTTGTGGTGAAATATTTTTCAACATAAAATAAGATTAGTTTTTCTTTCAACAAGGAATTTATAAAATAAAAAATTACATTCAATTAATTTTTCACATGTTAGTTTTTTAATAATTATAATTGTTTATCTATGCATTCTTATTTTGGCACAGGTGCCGTATAATCCATGATTCCAAATTCTGAATTTTTTTGGCGATGAAGAAATGTTGCCAAGATGACGTATTGTGACGTGCGCGATGACGTAAATACTGGGTTACCAAAATAGAATTTTCTGCATAATTCTTATAGGTATCCATATGTATGACGTAACAAAAACAAGGTTGACAGATACATAAGAAAATCCACCAAAAAATCGTCAATCTCAGAATTTGGCGCATGGATTATACGGCACCTGTGCCCTTATTTTACATATACCTTGCTATAAGGTTCCAATCTGCCATCCTGAGGCTGAAAACGCAGAGCTTTCTGATTAGTTGGCAGCAATTTGAAATATACTGGATATGAATTCCTGTTGAATATTTCGAATGTTGAATAGCCTTCCTCGTTGCACTTGTAGAGATCTAGGCAGCAAGGATTGACCGATACCGTCATCTCTTTGCTTTTTTTCTTTCCTTTCCCGCATGTTTCTGCACAATTACAAGTGCATGATCCATCGCTTTTCAGCATTATTCTGGATAACTTGTCTTTACCGAGGAGCAAGGAAAATTATATTAAATAGGGAAAGATGCTTATATAAATGCTATAGACGATGGAAATTGGGATTATTTTCGGCTTATGAGGAAAAAAAAAGTTGCTGGTCTGTAAGTGAATTTAAGAATATAATATGAGGTAATTGTTAATAACAAAATGCAAAGTAACAATAGTAGTCTTTAGTAGAATGAATCTATTGAGCTTATTAATTGTTGCAGTTACGATTGTTTTAGTTGATTTTGAAATGCATTTGCTTTGTTAGGGTTTTCAATATTATTATACTGCTTAGTTATCTTAATTAAATTTTTAATGAAAACTATATAAATTAATGACAATTTTCCAATTGTCTAATTCAGTGTTTGCGTACACGATCACATTAAATAGATTATTTGAAGGGATTTCTTAAATTGCTTATATATAATCTCTGCTAACTAATAATAATTTATAGTAAATAAAACGTAAGTATTCAATTTAGCATGTAATTGTAAACAGCGTATTGCATACTATGAAAATGTTGAAGATCGCAATATATTTCTGATTATTTCCTTATGACGTAATATTTTATCTGCGCAAAAATATAAAAAAGCAATTGATAAAAATATTAAAAATAAATAATATTTATGGCATATTTAACACTGTCTTTATAATATAAAATGTTCATATTTTTACAAATGTCATGAAAAAAGTTAAATTAAAAACTATAAAAGAGATGCACTTGAGAAAAGTAGTTTAATTATAGCAATTATATAGCATAGTTTACTCATATTTTGCATTAACAATTAGATTGTATTTCTACTATATTGACTCTAATTATTTTCTCTACGCCAATAATATTGTATTATTTATGGTACTATTTCATTTCACATGCGCAAATCTCGCCGTATTGGCGCTTTTGGTGACAATTCACGGAAAACAGTTAAAGAACTAATAACTTTGTGGCAAAATAATTTTTTTGAAGGCATGACTATTTTTTTATTGCTTAAAATATTTGTAAAAAGTAAAAAACAATAATGGTAAAATCAGAATTTTGTGATATTTTGTTTCTTTTTCTAATAAAATGTGGCGAAATTTTCGAAAAAGAATATGATTTATTAAAGTTATAGTAAGCAAATAAAATAATGCATGAAATATATCACACTATTTTCTTACTTATTGATATTTAATAAAACTTAATGTGATTTTGCATTTGACGTTTTTATTGAATTGAACATTTTTAAAGAAGAAATATTGGTATATAAAAGAATTGAACTTTACCACTATATATAAAAGCAAGCTTCTTAAATATAAACCCCTTTTCTTTTCTGTTCAAAATTTAAAAATAATTTAAGCTTCTTTAAAAAAATTTGCATTTACCGAATTGAAATCGTAAATTTCAGGGAAAAGTTCTCGGATCCTTTCAAAAAATCTTTTTGCGTTTCTCTCTTTATAACAACCTATTAGTTGATATTTTACAACAGAATGATCATATATAGCTTCATAATAAAAAAAATACTAAATTAAACTCCGAAAAGGTCTTTTCAACAATTATTTTTTATATAATCATTTGATTCCTTCTATTGCCGCCTACCCTGTGTAGTGGTCAGCGTGCCTGACTGCGGATAGGGAGGTCCTGGGTTCGAATACCAGTTCGGGCATGGATGTATTTTCTGTCTTCGTCCTTTCTTTGTATGAATGGTTGCCTACATTATAAACGGGTTCCTACGGCATGTGTGTACTGAGGAAGTCGGACTCCACACCAAAATATGGTTCAGTTGGAAAAGTGGAGCACAGCACCCCATATTGTCAGCCTGGCTGGCACAAGACAACAACATTCCTTCTATTTTTAATATCAAGCAAGTTAATATACATTTCAAATTGTCCACTAACATTTTATTTAAAAGCTACGTCACATGTCGGCAAAAACACCAGTATTATAAAAAGTAAAACAAAACTTTTATTTTTGGCTACTGATTTTAGTTTTTCAATAAACAGACAATTTTACTTTTATTAATAAATTTTCCTAACAATGCTTTTTAGTTTTATGTCTAAAAACATCAAAATTTTTGAATGAATTAAAAAACTATCGCTAGAAAATTCAATGAATATTTAAAGCAAATTTTTACTAAATGAAAAATCCTTGAAGAACTAATTTAATATTAAATAATTACAAGAGCTTCTAAAAGTAAGCATTAACTTTTAGTATAAATCATAATATTTTTTAAAATATGCCTACAGATTTTTATTTAACTATATAAAACTTGAAGAAATTTATTAATGTGAAGTATATTTAAAGCGCATTAAAACAAATCATCATCAATTTATATTATCTTAAATCATATTTAAAATTTTTATTTATTAAAATTTACCATATGTTCAGATTCCTTACTACCTGAATCGCCACTAACACAGGCAAGTTCAACTATTACTCATTAAGCGTTCCTTAAAATATACTCCTTTTCTAATTAATGCAGTGAAGTCGATTTTCTCTGTCATGATTCAATTTAGTTAATAACGCTCTAATTGCAAAGTTCATTTTCAATCCCACTTCAACTAAAATCATTCTTTACTTTCTCAGGCTCCAATTAATATCTACATTGACTGCTTTTAATAGAAGAGAGAGTTTTCATAGATTGTGTACCCCGCCCTCTTTCATCTCAGATAACAGTTTCAAAGGAAATGAAAGTTTCGACCCGAGTAATTTGAGTTCCGTTTTCTAGATCTGCGGAAATACTTTCAGAAATATAATGACTTAACAGCTCAGTAAGTTCGAAGGAGAATCCCCAAAAGGAAATTTTTTGCATTTGTCTCCAGCGATGTAATTAATGAACTCTTTAATATTTCAAAAACGAGAATTTAATTAAGGCATCTAATCTTTTTTTCAGGTGCAATAATTGCCATTTTTGAAGATAAGTTTCATTAGTTTAAAAGTTTCCTTGGCTGAATACTTATAACCATGTCATTTTGACAAAAATAAATAACTCAATATTATGCCAATCGTCTAGTCATTATTGTGCATTTATTGATATTTCTTTCCTATTGTGCTAGTGAAGACAAAAGCATTTTAAATAACAAACATTTTCTCTAATTAAAGGTTAAGCAGTGGTAGATGTGTATAATCTGTTTGAGACCCTGTAACAGAAAGTCTTAGATTGTTTAAGGCATTTAAATATCCGTTTCACTTGCTTTTTGGTAAACAGAGAAATAATTTAGGAGCTAATCTCTCATAATAGATGTTGCATTTCAATAAGATGCTATTTCTTTTATGGTACTACTTTCGGGGTCTGACTTAGTCTAATTAGGGCCCGGGTAGCAATTTAAACCTTTCTGGGTGGCCCCTCTGCTTCACAACAAAAAATTTTCTATTCGATTTGGCAAAATATTCCATTCAATTGACCATGTAAATTAACTTTCCTTTTGATTTGAGCCTCTCTAATGTAGGGACCCAGGGCAATTGCCCCATATGTCATTACTTGAATCAGGCTCTGACTACTTTGTCATAAATAATGGCTCCCAATCACTCGACATATAATAGAGGAAACCCAAACAACTCTCTAACACTCCATCCCAATATATGGCATACAGAAATCAGAGCGCAACACCCAAATTTTTAATGTTCAATAATGGATAAGATCGGAATACAGATCTTCCACTCTGAAGTCGAAATCTTATCACTAAATCATGATAATCTCTATCTAAAATCATGATATAGTCTCTTTGAAAATTTCTAAGTAAAAATTTTTATTTCATACCTCTAAATACTATTTAGAGTATATTTTTGAAATAAAATTCAATAGTCAAACTTGAGTTATGATAAAAAAATAATAATATAAGTACTTTATTTTAAAAAAGTAATGTTAAAATATATTATAAGCAGTTTTTTTAATTGTTAGTTTTGCATTACTTGAATTAAATTTTATTTGGAATTTAAGAGCACATAAAATAAAATTCTTCAAAATTTACGTTTTTTGTTTCATAAGAGGAGTTAGCAAATTCACATCGTATCATCTTTAATTTCTTTTTCATTATATCCAATACCTTATCAACATATTTACATGCTTTTAAATAAATGATTTTATAAAGATTACTTTTTAATTACAAATAAAAGAAATTAATATCTCTATTTCAGTAAATATGATTGACTTAAATGTAAATAATTTACTTAACATAAATGATTTATTTACAAAAGTCAAATTTACGTAACTTTGCAAAATAATTAGCAGTCTGAAATATTTTCTTTTAATCAAATGAATATGAATTTTTACAAATTTCTGAAGATAATTTAAAAGTGAAGTTTTCTATTGAGTTATTAATATGAGCATTTGATAAAAGAGCGTATAAGTGACATTTAAATAGCTTTCTTTAGTCTTGAAAGTAATTAATTTAGTTTTGACATTTTATGCCGAATTACTACATTATAATTATTTTCAAAGACTTACGCATTGATACCGATCATTCTTTTAAAGATAATTAGTAATTTTCTCAAACTAAGAAATAACTTGATCTTTTTTATCTATCATATAAAGATAGGCATCAATCCATATTATTCAAATTAAATTATTTTATTTTAGATAAATTGATACTTTATTGCTATATAATTTGATTAAAATATTTTTTTTCAAATATAAGTTTGTGTGTTACTATATGCAACACAGAATGTATGACAGTTAAAATATCATTATATAAACCATTCATATTGACTATTTATCTTAGTAAATTCAAGCATTTTTGTCTATATTTTTTGACTAAATACGTCTGTAATGTAATTTTTGATAGAAAATTTTATTACAAAATTATAACAGAAGAATATCCCTATATTACACTTAAAAATCTTGTAAAAGTCTCTGAATGTATGGTGTTTTTCATGCTTTTTTTGCATTTCCTTAAAATTAAATTTTTATTTCAACGAACAACAAATGTCAATTTTGAAATGTAATGTTTTCATTAAAATTTATAAAATGCATTTGCTTTTCTGTAATGTTATTGAGCTGTATTTGTGATACACGTTTCCACAAGCCGATCTTTCATTACACGCTCTCCTCTTTGCAAGGTCAGGAGTACAATTTCAACAAACTGACGGAGGAGGAAGTGACCTCTCTGGGTCTCCCCTATGACTACGCCAGCATCATGCACTACGCGAGGAACACCTTCTCCAAGAGCACCTACCTGGACACCATCCTGCCCCAGGAGGACCCCACCCAGAGGAAGAGGCCCGAGATCGGACAGAGGGTCCGGCTGAGCGAGGGAGACATCGCACAGACTAACCTCCTATATAAATGCCCAAGTAAGTGTGTAAGTACACTTCTCCCATACATCGAGTTTGGTGGTGGTAATCATGTTATAGTGTGTCCCATTCAAGTGTGGTCAGTTCAATACTCTTTATTTATATTTGTTAATTAAGCTAACGGTTTTTAATTTTTGGTAAAGTTTATTACCCTTCATCAATTGAGCATTTCTTTTGTGGGTAAATATCAAATGATTGATTCACATATAATCAATAAATGTATGAGAAATCTAAAATAGCAACAAGGAAGCTGTATTTAGAATTAGTACCATTCCATGTAAATATCAAATGATTGATTCACATATAATCAATAAATGTATGAAAAATCTAAAATAGCAACAAGGAAGCTGTATTTAGAATTAGTACCATTCCTTAAAATTAGTACCATTCCATGTAAATATCAAATTATTGATTCACATATAATCAATAAATGTATGAAAAATCTAAAATAGCAACAAGGAAGCTGTATTTAGAATTAGTACCATTCCTTAGCAAGTAGTTCAGTCTACAAGTTCTTTCATGATGAATTGAAATTTAAACGGTGCTTAAATGGTCATATGACATATTTTTAATATGTTTTAAAATATTGTGTTATATGATATATTCAAATGTGTTATTTGTTATATGTGTAATATTAAAACAGTTCTCTGGTACATATCAGAGTACTTCATAACTAAACTATAAAATTATTACGAAGCTAGTTAAAAATTATAAAATTGGACTTTCAACTCAGATATAATGACAAACACTACAAATTTTGGACACGTAAAAAATTAAATACGTTGATTTAACAACTTAGCATTTAATCCATTATTATTATTTATGTTTCATTGACATAATTTTCCGCTTCATGAGCTACTTGGATAGTTAAGAGCATGAATGTTTGAATTTATTGGTAGAGTAAGGCAAAAAAAGTATGTAAGTGTGAGAAAGCCCGGCATCAGCCATTTTTTTTACGTTGTATCATCTTTAAAAGACGTAATTCAAATTTTATATTGTATAACCTAATAAATTGAATAATCTTTAGCATTCATAAATTTTTGTGGGTTTAAAAAATTTTAAACTAAGTCTCATGAGAATGTTATATTACCAAATTACATTTTAGATTATTTGAATCCAAAAATTAGAGTAAACAGAAAAATTAAACTCTAAACTGATAAAAACCATTAAATTCTTTCTAAGAGAAATTTGTTTGGCATTATTTGCATCAATCATATTATAATCAGAATTTAAAATATAGTTTCCCGTAAAATTTCCTGTTATTTTAATGCGAAATTATATTAAAATAGAAAAGAGTTGAAGCGTAAAAATAAAACAATCTTTATACAAAAATAGTTAAAAATTTGATTTGTCACCAAGCAATTATTATAGCCAATAAGTTTCAGCTTATAGCTTTAATATACGGATTTTTTCGCTTGTTTTCTTTTTTTGTTCTTCATGGACACGATTTGCTTATGAGGGTTACCTAAAGTTTAAAATGAATTACGAACCACTACAAAAACTTACGAACGAAAAGAGCAGTGGAACTCACGAATTTTTGTAGAAAAGGTAGAACGCTAATCATTCAATTGTAGTTTGGCTCTTGATATATGTAATTCAAGACTACTGTATGCAGAATATCAAGAAAAACCAAGTTGTTCGTCACAATAACCATTGTAATCACAAATAATTAAAGATGTAGGCGAATACATATTTTTAAGAATATTTTAGTTCATAAAAATGATGATAAAACATAACTGAAAAATCAGAAGTGTTTTGAATACGTTATTATTTTCAACTCACATGATCACATAAGATTTGATAAAATAAGATCTGCCATTTTCCCATAATTATATAAACGTAATCCTGTACAGCTAATGTACTAAAGCTCAAAACTAACGAGTTAAAATGGGTGATTCTTAAAAAGGAATACTTAAATTTTCACTCACACTTTTTAAGTGACAAGAACAAAAAATAATACATTTGATATGCAGCAAAAATAAACAAAAATATTTGTAAATAGTTAAAATAGTCTGCATATAATTTTTGAAAATATAAATAATTTAAATAAATATTTTTAATATATTTGTCTGCGTAATTTTGATTTTGTTATGAAATTTTATTAAATTTAATCATGTCACTTTAATACATTTTCTTACGCCTTTTCTATTTTTATATGTCATAGCACTACATAGAAAGGAGGATTTAAAAAGTTATACATATATATGCAAAAAATAAAAAAAATTCCATTTAAACATAGTAATATATAATATCAATGTTTGACTGTCAGAGAAAAATCATTTTGGTAAGTGTGTAAATATTCACTTGCGAATATAATAAAAAAAGAAAAGAGGTATCAAAACCAAAATTATTTCCGCAATATACAAATTAATTATAAGAAATATTTCCTTCTGTGTGGTAAGGAAGAAGATAAAATCAGTATTGAAACAGCATGATTGACAATAAAAGCAGTTTTACGATACTTCAATTAACGAAAAATGAACTTTTCTTTGAACGAGTTCAGAAACACTTTGGCATGTCACTTATTTTACTACACAAGTCATACTAAAGTTAAAAAGAAATGTTTCACAAGAAAACAATGCCAGTTTTTCAAAATGTTGATAGTTCGACTCTGTATGTGCACTTTTCAATGCCTCAGTCATCCATAGTGTGGGGACCAACATTTAAAATGGTATTAACGTAAGTTGTAAATTTCTATGATTTTTGAAATGATTTCTAAGTTCATTAATAGTTTCATAATTCAGAATCTTTGCGAAGTTGTAAAATCGACTCCCTGAAATGACACCCCCATATCGCACAATGTCGGTGTGCATTAAATCTTGAAATTGACATTCACAGTTCTGTATTTGATGATTCATGATTGATTCAAAGATCAAATGAAATGGGTTTTAAAGAAGTCGGACTTTTGCTGCTTGAATTTCTAACCATCAAAAGACAAAGAGACCAAATTAGATTGTAAGAAATCACAACATACATTTATAGGATTCTATGTAACCATCATTTCTGGAGATCAAAACTTTAACTAAATAAAATTCTAGAATGATGTCTCTGCAAGAAGAGTTTAGAAAAACTTGTGTTTTGGATAAGGTGATTGATTATCCTTTGATTATTTTTCTTACCAGCATTTTTTTGTTTTATTCCATTCCATTGCTTTCATGAATCAATCACTACACTGAAACAATACAATGAAAATATATCACTGCAGAAAAACAGAGATGTTGTTGTTGTTGCTTATCCTCCATGTCTGACGGAGTTAGACTAGATCCACGAGTTCGTTGACTGTAAGGAAGTTGAAGACTAAAAGAGGATTGCTAAAGAGATCCTCCCTAGAGAGACCCATGCAATCCAAAAGATGCTCAGGAGAAGTCTGATGATTTTGGCACTTGGTGCAGGTGACGAAAGTTTTCCTGCCCTCGTTGAAAGTGAGGCACTTAATATGACCGCTAGCAAGTCTTGAGAGAACAGTCCGGGTACGTCTGTCACACGAGAGGTCAAGGGACAAACCCGGTTTTGATCCCTTGTACCAATTATGGGTGGGGGGTGTTTTCCACTCCTCCGAGATTTTTGATTTTTCCCGGGAGTATAACTCCAGAAAAGTAAGTGTGGAAGAGGGAGTAATTGAAATCCTGCAACCCTCCTTAGCAAGATTATCGGCCATTTCATTCCCGTGGAGATTCACATGTGAAGGTATCCATTGCAAGTGAACATCATGATTAAGTGAAATGAGTTTTAATTTAAGCAGGATAGAGTTGCTGATCTTGTCGCCTACAAGAAACCAATTACTAAGATGGTGGAGAGAACTACGGCTGTCAGACAAGATCCATAGGTCACCATAATCCTCTTCAGAAAGAATAGCTTCTAGTCCCAGGTCTATTGCAATTAATTCACTTCTGAAGACAGAGCAGTGATTGGGATTACGATGAGAAAGAGTCAAATTGGTGTGAGGGGTTTCAATATATATGCCACTACCTGCTAGAATATCAAATTTACTACCGTCAGTGAAGATTTTAATGGCATTGTTAGGAATGTGGCTTAGGTTTTCCGAGGACAGTTGTCTAAGATGTTCTGGGAAGTAGTCTTTCTTATTAACAAGAGTACTTGAGTACTTCTTATTAACAAGAGTACTAGAGATGTTTTTATGTGAATTTCTTTTGGCTCACTAACTGTAATCATAACCATATAACTATCACTGTATTCTCCAGCATAACGTCAGAATTTCTCTTTAACTTTACCAATACTCTGCAACTATTTATATAGTAAAATATTTGCGTAGTTATTTCACTACCGAAATCGTAGTAAGCGAAATCAATACTAAATAATGTTTTTTGATAATAATCTATATTTATCTTTTGTATGTAAACATATAACTGATGTACATAGATCCTTCATAACAAATTTGTGAATTATTTAGATTGTGGCAAATCACTCCAGAATCCGAGTGGAACTCTGTCTTCTCCAGACCACTCGAATTCCAGCCCCCGCAGGAGGGAGATCGGTGCGAATGGCGGATCACAGCTACGCAAGGGGAGCGAATCATTCTCAACATCACAGAAATTGACCTTCACAAGTCGGAGAATTGCGACACAGACTACCTGGAGGTCAGAGATGGCTACTGGTATAAGTCGCCGCTCCTCGGTTAGTATCCATTTTTTTATTCATTCTACTTGATTAAGTAAAATACTTATATTTATGTGGCAATCCAAAATATATATTAGATTGTTTTAATTAGGACATCTAAAACATATTGAGAAAATTATTAAAGGAAGTGCTATGTCAACAATATTGTGATGTATTTTACTGAGTTTCGAATCCTAGTTCAGGTATAAGCAATTTTGTTGTTAGCCGAGCTGGCAGCCGAATGGTTAGCACTCTTGCTTTCGGTTCAACAGTTCTTGGGTTCAAATCCCACCTTGGGCATGGATGTTTGTAGTGGTTCGGAATCCACTTTAAACCGTAGGTCCCGGTCTAATTAGCCCTCGTGCGCAAAAATGACCGTTGAGCGACAAACAAACCAAACTGGTCAATTGTTAGGCTAAACCACATCCATGAAGCCATAAACTGATGGAACTCCAAAACAAGAAGAGGACTTTGAAACAAGTTCTGAGCAAATAATCAGTGTTTTACCCCTGATTATGGTGTATGGGATATTGCATTTCCTATACACAAGGAGAAGAACTTGTTTCCTTGGACAAATCTAAGACTTTTTAAAATGCGCTCTCATGACTCCTGATAAAGCTGTCAGATGTACATGACTACCCTTAAAAAATTGACAGCACCTCTTGTTTACTTGCCACCACTCCAGTCATGCGTCGGGGTACAACATCAAGGCAGTAAACACAAGCATTTTCAATACTATATTATTTTCAATCGCATCTAAAACTATTTTTCCGTACATTTTCTTAGAGCTATCTCAGACTACTATCTATAAAAAAGTTTTAATGTCATAGGCAATTGCATAAATATAATTTACAAGATTTATGCAAATAATTTAACCACAATAGCGTTTAATATTTCTTGAGACCAAAATATTATAAATTTAAAACTTTAATATATTTTGAGTCATTACATATCCATATAAATGCAAGTAGTAATTTAAAGTAATATGATTAATTTTCCCTTTTTAGTTCTTAATTTATTTCGTTTTTTTAGGGAGAGATTAAACTGTCAGAATAAATTTCTAAAATTTAATTGAGAGAATAGGCAGCCAAATATTAATTATATGACTTAAATAATTTAACATACATAAATAGCATTTTAACATCTATTGCTTTTTTATATCAAATTACACTTCATAAAATTGATGGCAAAATATATCATTACAGCAATAAATATAATTAAAGCTATAGATATAATTATCTATTGCTTTTTTCAGATCAATTGTAATTTCATTATATATAAGAATGGACTCTATATGTGCACGACTCTATTTTAAATTTAATACTTAACGCATGTGATCCAAGGCCTATTAATCATTGCATAATATCCAGGAACTGCAAAGTATAACTCTTTTTTTATAAATTGGTAATTAAAACTTAATGATTTCAGTAACTTCCATCTAAGCACATTGTGTTTTAATTTATGAATATTTTACCAAAGATAATGTATTTATTAATTCCGATCATAAGTAATTAACTATTAGGAAAAATTTAATTTCCAGCAATGTTTCCAAAAACATTTCAATCTAGATCCTTTTCTATGAATATTTTACAAGAATTAATATTTTACTGAAATCTAAAATAGTAAATAGTTTACTACAAATAAAATCAAATCACTGTTATAACATAGTTAATGTTATTTAATGTGTAACACAGTGTAGACCATTTAAACTGAATTAATCCTTATGTCCAAAAATATTATCCTAGAAGAAAAAATTTTTATGCAAAAAATAGTAAAAATAAATAACACTTTATAGATGTATTAATTTATATCGTCCCTGGTTTTCAAGCATTGGAAATTAAGTGCCATATTAACTAGGTTCTAATTAGTTCCTACTTCTAATTCAATAAATAGCTGTTTGTTTCACTTGTAAATCAGAACTGAGAATACTTAAATAGCAATAGACTATAAATCAAATGCTCTACACCTCTTTTGGAATTTTCTTAATAAATGAAAGTAAATTAGAATGGTACACTCAAAATTTTACCACTGTTACTAACGGATGTTAAACTTTCAATTAAGTCTGCATTTCACTTTTCTTTTTGTAAAGAATGAAGCTTATAGTTGAAACCTAAAACAATTGTTAAATTGATGATGAATTGTAAAATTTTATTTATTTCAATTACTTTTAATTTTAAGGTAACGCCTTTTAAACATTAATGAGTTTTAAGAGTCAAAAATTTTATCATATTTCTTAAAGTGTGTGTGTATATATATATATATATATATATATATATATATATATATATATATATATATATAATTTTCTTTAAAATTGAATCTATATTGGTCAAAGTGCCAATCATTTAAATGCTGCGTCATACTTCTAGAAATATTCTGTTTATAACTTTTGAAATACACTATGCATTTTTACGGATAATTTGAATATTTACCATAGTTCGAAGGGTAATTGGGATATGTATCTCATAATCATGATCGCTGACCCATAAATATTGAATACATATATTCAAAATGCAGATTATACCAAGTTTTTAACAGTTTTATTTTAATATGGTTTAAGTTAATTATGAACCATATTTTATGTTTTTACTCAAATTGAAAACTAAAACCTTTGACATCATCCTGAATATTTTTAGTACAACTTATAGCAGAAACAAAGATTGCATGAAAATTATTACTAAAATCCATAAACATATATTCCAGAAACGTTTTCGCGGCTCTGATAACGCGGTTCTAATAACATTTAATTTTTATAAATTTGTTGTCACTGATATAAATGTATTGTCTTAAAAAATGCAACTTTTTCTTTTTTAGAATATTTTCGGAAATATTACCCCAAATTTGATTTTTTATAGCTTAGAATTCAGTTTTAGAATTTAATATAAAATAGTTTAAGATTGTTCGAAGGTCTCTCATTAATCAAAATTTAGATCTGGATGCGTGACTTGAAGTCCCACATGTATGAAACTGATAATTAATTGAAAAGATCTGATTGCAATTGCGTGACATATGGACTAGTTGGCATTAGTAAAAAAACTATTTCGAACTGTTTAAAGAGTTTAAATTTCAAATAAATATAAAAAAGTTAGATCATTTAAAATAGAATGTAAGATACAAATATTATTATCATTTAATTGTGGAAAGTTTAACAAATGTAAATTTTTGATATATGAGATGCATTATTAATATATAAACAATTTTGGAAATCGTATTTTAACCACAGTAAATACGAAAAAAGAAAATTAAATATTGTATGTTATTGTTTATACGCAACAAAAATATGCCAAATTATTCATATAGATGTAAGCAATTCTTTAAAAATACAATTTTAATAGTATTCATTTTTTTAAATTAAATAACAATGCAAATAAATATTATATTTGAATGATTTTTTTAATTTGATGAAAATACAAATCTTTTATAACTGTCCCTCTAATCATATTTAGAAAATAGTTACAATAAATTTCAATGTTATTTTCATTGAGTAAAATCAGAATGAGCATATAAGAACTTTAAATGACAATGTTAAGTGCGCTAAGAAATTGCATCAAAGATTTTTTTTTTTAATTTTAACAAATTCTCATTACGTAAAACTTTTTGCTAAATATTTTGCATTAATTTTCAATTAATCCAAATGTTACATTACAAAAATTAATCAAATGCTTGATATATTTCTCGCTCCATAAAAAATTATTTAAAAAGCTTTAATTTTAAACCTTTTTAAATTTAACTGCTTATTAAAAAGCAAAACCTATTTCACATTCCTAAAATATTGCATTTTAATCATATTTTACTACAATAATTTAGAAAAATCATTTTATAAACTTGAATATTTTAAAGAAAGAATATGTCAGAACACAGAAATGTATCTCGAAAGATTTTCTTTTTTAATGAGAAACATTTCGTTAGATATTTTAATTAACAAATTGAATGCAATTGTCTTCTCAGTTTCCCACCTAAACCAAAGATAATATAAGCTAAATTTCAACCTACATGCTGCTTTGCTGTTCCCGAGATAAAGGACTGAGCAAATGAAACGGCTGGCACCGACCACTAAGCCCCGACGGAGTAACAATTTCGATGGCGCTATCGATTGTTGGAAATAATGGCCTAACCGGCTGAATTTCACATTTGATTACAGCGTAAACAATCGGACCCCTCGTTTAATTCTCCGGGACAAACATTAGCACAGGATTGTCCTCCACCCTGCCCCAGAGACAACATCGACAGCTGGGGACAGAGGTCCTGGACAGAGGGAATGCTTGTTCGCGAAAACACTGCCTTAGAGAAAAGAACGAGGGTAGGGTGTGGGTTACCGCTGGGTTTCATTAAAGACACCTGGATTCGAGACTGTCACCAGCAATGGAAAGGATTGCTTATGCAAATGAGGGTTGTCGAGACTGAATAATCTGCGCCTCCAATATGACTTAGTGTGCATAAGGTCCTTGGAGATCATCTGCGGTCTTGTTCGCCTGAGGAAGACAGATTATTGGAATTAGCTTGATGTCATTATGATCGTTGCATTTAGGATTGACGTTTTTGCGTGCTTCATTCTGTTTGCTTTCGTTAAGCCAATCAACAGTATTAAGAATATTAGAATGAATTATTTTATAACTAACACATTCTAGAGCAAAAAAAAATGTCATATACCATAAAATATTTAAATTCAATATGATTTATATTCAGCTTAAATAATTTATTTCTCATGCCATCAGTATCTATTAGAAGTTTAGCTTTCTTTAATTACAAAAGATAAAATGAAATAAAATTTTCCAAAAATGTAAGTAAAATTACATTTTTTTAAAACATTTAATGTGGGAAAGTTTATTTCAATTATAGAATATTTTCAAGTCTTATTGTATAAAAATTAAAATGTCAATAAATAATTGAAAATTGTATCTAAAACACAAACTCTTGAACAAACAAAACAATTATTCAAATTTAAATTTAAAGAATTATATTATGCTTATAATCTTCCTTTTTTATATCTCTTATGGTATCAAATATCATTCATCAGACATTCAAATACAAGCAGGGGTGATAACAAATCGAAACATTAAGATCGCCAAATCATTTTCATATGTTAAATCTCAGAGTCAAGTGTTTTCTTTACAAAGAAAGAAAAAGTAAGCTGATTTATTCATACAATTCACCTTAGAGTATTGGGAATTTATAACATCAATAAAATAAGCATTTTATTCCAAAACATACGAGTTGTATATAATTCAAATATATTCCTTTTTCTTAAGCTTTTGAATAAAAAAAAAACTTTGATTAATGGTCCTCAAGTGTAAGAAAGCATACTTTTTGCTGGAAATGCAAGAACCTATATTCCAAAAGCTATAAATTATTTTTGGAGATACAAAAGTCAAAAGTTGCATTAGGTTATTGATGATTCAAGTAAAAACCAATTCTATTTCTAAATTGTCTATATATATTTTGGATAAAAAGTTTTGCTTACGTAATGCATTCATAAATCCGATAAAAAAAACTTATATTTGTAAGATATAAGCAACTTTAAAAATGATATCTGTTTAAATAATAAATAATATAAGAGAAAAACCTATCTTTTAAAATATTTGCCAAATATTTTGGGAACAAATCATTTTGCTATACTCTTCAAAAGTATCTAATGAATGAAAAATGAGAATGATAAATTTTTAAGAATATACAATGATACATTTATATTTGAATGTAAATTTTGCATATGCAGTTTTTTTGTGAAATTAAGTATAAAAATTTCACAAATTTACCTGCTTCTAGTTTAAAATTTTTCTTTCATTTTATAGTGACAAAATGTTCTTGATATATATATAGCAAACAACAGTAAAAGGTTGAGGTCAGAGGTTTCTGAATTCCTTAATTGTGAAATTTTTTGATGCTAATTTATCTAATTAAACTATATATATTTGCCATAAATATAAGAACTTTAGCATAAAAGAATTAAGATTTATATTAAGTTATTAGAATTAAGTTATTTACCATAGAAACATTAAGATTTATTTTTTTAATTGTTTATAAAAAGAATAGATTGAAATATTGATTCTACCAATATAATTTTTTACTTAATCTATAAATTAACATAATTTAAGCTCTAAATTTAGTCAAATAAACAAAGTGTGGGCAATCTATAAATCAGCATATAAAAAAATAATACAAGATCAAAGTAATGTTTTTCTCTTGAAGACATTTACTATTAAACATTAAATGTTAAATTACATCATGAATTTTTAATCTATAGTATAAACTACATTATTAATAATACACAATTAATCAAATAATTGTTCAATTAATTTAAATTGAAAATATAATTTTTAAAGTAAATCAAAAACTAAAGTTATTATTTTTACATAAAAAAATATTTTAATAAACACTGCAATTTAAAATTCTTAAAATCAGTTGGGTCAAGTTCATTCATTGTATGTTATTTCAAGCAAGATTTATGTTGTGACTACGAAAAGCTTTTTATCAGCACTCCTAATTTTCATTTTCATTTGAGACATAGATGTCAAAGTGATTACATGCTCAAACACCAAGATGCTTATAATATTTTTATAAAAAATTTTATAATATTCAAAATTGAACTTTTTAAGTTTTGAAATTGAATTTCAATCCCTTACGCTGACAATGATTCCTTGTTAGAAAATTTTCTGGAATATCATGTCAATAAATAAAAGCATAATTTTTGACATCACTTCATATGTTTTTTTAAATATTGATTTACCTTCTGTTCCAAGCTATCAATTTCTTGCTGACTCAGTATTATTAAACACTATAGGCCATTCGATAAACTAAGTAACCAGATTCACACATGATTTAGCACTATTATCATCAAGATTCATAAGAATGTACTTTATCAACACTAAAAAAAGATCTCTATTTGAATAAGAATCAAACTGAGAGTCAAAATCCAAGAAGCGATTCACAAACAAATGTTCAAAGTGATTTTTAAGAATTTCAAACTCCGTGTTTATGACATACAATAATTTGAATAAAAATGTTGATACATTTTAATATTTTAAACATTTATTTTGGATTTGAAAAATAATAAATATTTTCTTTAACTAAACATTTCCTCATTTATAATGGAAAATATATGCTTGAATTTTTAATAAAAAAGTATATTTTTGTGCAATGTTAGAAAAAAATGAGAAAATTATAATAAATTCCCTTTAAATTTAAATTCCAAGAACAACAATCTTAGCATATAACTGAATTTGTACTAAATTTGATTTCAATTAAGTATATAAATTATCATGCTATTTTTTATAATGGCTATTGATTGAAAAATAATTTTTACTTACTAGCCTAAAAATATTTATTAATATGTTTATAATTTAAGGTCAATAATATATTAACGTTTACTTATAAATTTGTGTTATATTGCTTGTGTCTGAATACATACCACAAGCAGAACAAGGAATTTAACCTTAAGCCAGCCGAAAGTCAACTACTAACTGAATCTATGCATGCTTAAATGTCATAGTTCGGTACTGAAATGCAAGGTCTTAAAGGATGGTGGCAGTTCTACGGCGAATATATATATATATATATATATATATATATATATATATATATATATATATATATATATATATATATATATATATATATATATATATATATATATATATAATATATTATTTCAGAGTACATTTTAGGAAATACCACCAAGATCATATAATTAAACTTATTTCACAGATTTAGAAAGAAAACTACAACAAAAACTAAGTGATTATTATCCGAAATAGTTGGTATTTATTAAAATATTATTTACATAAATATTTATTCAAAAACTTTATACTACTAATAATCAATGAAAATTCAAAACTAAAGGTATTTGGCATTCTAGATCTAGAACCTGGAAAAACTTTCACCAGAACTTCCTGCGCAGCCACTCTCTTGTGTTATAACAAATGACTAAATCCTCAACCATTAATTTACAAGGGAAACAAATGATGCCTCCAATCGAAAATTCAAATTACCGAATTCAGTTTCTCTCGTTACCACAATTGTTACTGAACGTTTCTTACCACAACTGGCAAGTTAGTTGCACAACCTGACTTAACTTCCGCACTGGTTAGCGTAGTTTTAAGTGTTAGCCATTAACCAAACTCCGACACCTTTTGAGAGAGTTAACTCGATTTCCACTCGCCTCCGAGTCATTAATCTCGACGCATCATTTATCATTTCCCTCATCTCTTTTACCTCAATTTCCCAAGATAGGGCACGCTGAAATATCGATTCTGATGTTATCGAAATTTTATGAATCGATATCCCATTGTAAAGAGAAAATTAGCATAATGAAGATATTTTAGTAACTTTTTTATATGTTATCTAAGCTCTTGTCATTAAATTTAATTATTATAATATTTTTTAGGGTTTTCAAATAGCTATATTTAAATACATTTATTTATTTATCTCAGAATAATGGACACATGTTGACTAAATTTGCATTATTAACATTTTATTAATTATATAAATTCAGAAAAATAGTAAATCATTTTCAAGTCACAAAAGTTTATTTAATATAATTGTGTTTATTTTCATTTCTAATTTACTTCGTCAACAGACAAGTTTTTCTTCATATATGGAAATTCTGTATTAAGTGCACTTTTCAATTCTTATCACACATTGAATAGTAAAAACAAGTACCTTGAGGTTTTCCTGGAAAACCAAACATTCGTTTCCTATAAATGAGAGTTAAAAATATTTTTCCATAGAAATTCCGTTTTTTCTAAAGTTAATTTTTAGCCATTCATGCAAAAAATTGGTCACCTTGCATTTTCATAACATTGGTCAAATTTTTCGAGAAAAATAACATTTTTATTTTATTAATGTTTGTATTTAATTAATTGTTAATTCTTTCAACTGAAAGCTTTACTGTTATTTAATACGTTGCTGTTAAATGAGCTCAATATGAATCACAAGTGTAATATACATTAATTATCAAGGATATCTAGTTTTCTTTAACAATTATTTAGATTAGACAGAGTTTTTATCTTTTTTTAACTTATAAGTAGTTATTTGCAGCAAAAAATATTAATAATTTAGCATTTTGAATTTAAATTTCTGAGGTATTTACTTCGACTTAAAACGATTCAAACATAATTCCCTTACTATAGTGATAACACATGCACGATAGTAATAGTTAAGATAGTTTTTCGGCTTTACAAAGATTTCCTCTTTCAGTAGTTTTACCAAATAACTGATAATGATTTAAATTCCATCAGTTGGTGTAACGTGTAAATTCAGAAAATATGTCTAAATTAAGGACCAAAGCTCTTTTGCAATTATATACCAGAGTCTTTTTCCAACTCGCATACAATTCTGTGTTAAAGCTATTGACTCTTAATATTTCAGAGTGTAAATTTGACCCCCCCCCAATTACTAAAATAAGATTCTTAAATAATCCCACTGCCAGGTAAATTCAAGAGTGTTTATATGCAATTATTTTAAAGAATTTTTTTCTTTAAATAAATTTATTTAAACATATAATTTTACACACATTGCATATTTCCCCAAAAACATTTTTATGCTAATATGTGAACTAATTTAAAGACTATAATTATTAATTATTTCAAATGAATTTTCATTAAGATTATACTGTTATTTATAGAGATATAGGAAATTTATTTAAATTTATTCTCAACATGAAAGAAAATAATATAAAAAGAAAGAAAGTGAGATACATAACTTTAATTTTCTAATTTTATATATTCTAACAATGAAGCATTTATTTTCATCTATTGAGATTTTTTTATATTTTTAAGAAACATACTGCTTTTGAAATAATATTAAATGAAACGTTCACTTTTTTTAATTTATTTTTTTAAAAAAATCTCCCATTATTTACTAAGATAAAATATGTGAAAACATATGTTACCCTGTTATCATTTTTATTGTTAAATTCTCCTTTTCTTGGCTAATAAAAAACCTTGTAATGAATAATGCTAAATGGATAAGATTTTTTATCTTTTTTTAGTTTGTGTTCTCAATTTACGATTAAGAAGCATAGAAAGAAAAATTATAAAATCTGTTTTCGAGATAGTAGCCTTATTTAAAGGTAAATAAGAAAACATGCTTACTCTAGTGAAATCCATATTTGCTATAGAAAGTAGTTCTTATATTTTTGACTCTACATACAGTATAGTCTGACATCTGAAATATTTTGCAACGTATTTGTGCCATTCCGAAAAGAATTTTCAAGGATATTGGACCAAATACACGTAAACTATTGAAAGAAATTCGGAAAAACACCTAGAACACTCTAATTAATATGCATGATGATAGAGGAAACATAATATCCATTTCCCATTCTTCAACATTGATTAAGTTTGAATATAAGACATACTATTCCAAAGATACTAAATGCTGTGGCATGGCCAAAACCTCCTGTGCCCATATCTATTTTCAATGATCTAGAGCCTAGGGCGTGGAACATATGTCTCGGTTAGGTGGTCAACCTAATGCGAAATAACTAGTGTTTAGTTTCCAAGCATGCATGGCACCCAGTTTTAACGACCCACTGAAGGATGAGTCGACCTTCCGTTGTCTGAGAATCGAATCTAGGACCTATGGATTTGAGGCATGCGAAGGGCTACCACAACCCCATGAGACTTTTACTCCGAAGATAGTCTCTTACTAATTGCTAGGATGAAATCTATTATATTACTTGACACTAATAATTGATAGTATGAAAAATGAAAATTTTTGTTAGGTTTTTATTACACCCTGTGCATTTTTGCCTTTTTGGAGAGGTTTTACACAGTAGGTCGTATGTACTCCTGACAAAAGAGAAGACCCTGAAAACTCGTAAGCACTTAATCAAGAAGTTGTGTTTACAAAAAGTAGGAATTTAACAAACATATTAAGTTTAAAAGCGGCTGGAATATAATCTAAGAAGTTGCATTCTAAAACTTGTGGCTCTTCTTCTAGCTCACAGCGGCCACTTCTATATTAGTATTTTGACATCGCGTAGAAAACAGTATGTCTGCCGAAAAGTATTATAAGTTATTTGAACAGCTACCGTATGTTGTTTCTATGAGAACTTTTCGTAAATAATGGATTGTATTTACGTGTTGTAAGAAAAAGAAACCAAAAATGTCAAAAGCATTCCCCCTGACAAATATCCATCATCAATTATTCAACAGTGACTGAAATAAAAATTGTGATATTCCACTCCAAAGAGCGCAGTTCTGCCAGTGGGCCATTGTGAGGCTACTGTACTATATTATTCAATATAGTCATTCTTGCAGATTTTAAATAATAATAAGTTTTAATACAGAATAACTCATACGTATCAACTATTTCTTAAAAGTTTTGATTAAATTCGAAGCATATTTAATGGATCTACCTTAATTATCGGTAAATAAAATTCTTTCTCTTAAAATTTTCGAAAATAAATTTGTTATTAATATTAACGTTATTTTTTAAAATAAGGTATGATAAAAAAATTCTATGCTATATTTTAAGCAAAGAATTATATTTTGTTTCAGAAAACGCTCTATATTTATTTTGCATGTTGGTGGCTCTTGATAAAACATTCCAAAAATTTGACATATTAAAAGAAAACAGTAACTCCAAATTTAAATATAATAAACAACGAAATGGAAACAACAACCAAATAAGATCATCTGAAAACAACATTCTTAAGTTTTCAAAAGCATTTGAATCAACACCAGCTTAGTTTTGTTTCGGAAAAATCTACATTTAAATATTTATTTCTAATAAAAATTTCACGGTTAAATAAAAATACATATTAAGATTTTCTTGCTTTTATTGGATGGTGAATTTCAACAAAGAATAACACAATTTTCATTTTTCTTTTTTTAATGATTGTTGATATGTTGATTATTATGAGGGCCAAATTCACTATTTCTCAAAATTGATGGTATATTTGCTGATCGAACTCCTTATGTAAAATAATAATTAGGTTAGTAGACAAAGCAGCTGATAAAATGTTATTAAATTTTCAAAATATTATATTTATTAACTATAAGTTATTTTCAGAATTATTTTTAATAATACGCTGGAACTTACAATGTAAGCATATTATTGGATGCTAATTTGCTGTTTGTTTCCTGAAAGATTAATTTGTTCAATTTAGATGGCAAAATTCTTATGGTATTATGTATACAA
The DNA here is from genome assembly GCA_037975125.1 of Latrodectus hesperus. Classification (NCBI taxonomy): domain Eukaryota; kingdom Metazoa; phylum Arthropoda; class Arachnida; order Araneae; family Theridiidae; genus Latrodectus; species Latrodectus hesperus. The sequence continues at coordinate 35,486,686 of CM075850.1, forward strand.
AAGATATTGTATATTTAAAATTCTCATTTCAAAAAAGATTATATTTTTGTTTATAAACTGAATAATATTTTTGAACACCAAACACATGATTACATTTTTGCCGTAAACATTTCATATTAAACAAAGCAAAGAGAATTATGAACTCGATTCTTTCGAATAAGTCGGTTAATGATATTTGTTACAATTAATAGGAGAATGCTTCGATCAGTAAATATGATTAATCTTTCTTTTCCCTTCACTTGAGTTATTTTTTCAATAATTGAGATTTGAGCATCTAATTAACTATTTGCTAATGATACGAGAGAATTCCTTCCGATAAAATCTATTGCAACTTGAAATAATAATTACAAGAAAGTACATGATTCAATAATACAGATATCTCAATCTCCTTGAAATTAAATAAAAACACACTGTAATTCTAACCATTTGCATTGAAAAAGTAATATGAATATTACCTCAGCATCCATTTATTTTTGTATTTTTCATATACTTAAATAACAACAAATGATTAAAGTCATATCTCAATCTATTACTAATTAGTTAGCATTAGCCTTCCGTCCGGAAGGGTGAGGTTCGATTCCCTATGCTACCAAAGACCCCTGCCCCGAGTACGCGATATACGTGTTCGTTAAATCTGTTGAATAGAAAGTCCTGTGGTCGGTCGTTGAGCAGTTAACATGGGTGCGATGGTCTGGAGAAAATTTCTTCCCCCTTCAGATCAATGCCAAAATTGTGGGAAAGGATCCTCTGGTGGTGCCATCTATCGGAAGATTTGATGAGCAAAGTCGTACTTTCACCTTCGTGATGGTCTGATTAAAACGAAAGATGCAATTTACTGACTTAAATGTGCATAGCCAAGGCATAGCGAGCTTGGCTTGCCGAAGTGTCATAAGTAACAATAACAACACAGCAAATTATACCAGCAAAATACTAAATTTAATTGAAAAATTAGCAATTTCATATTTACTGCAACAGTGAGTAATTTAAATTTCCCTTTTGGGTGTGGATTTTTGAAGTTATTCAGAATCTTTAAACTCCAAGTTCTGGTCCAATTAGACTTGTTGAGCTAAAGGTGACCATAGAATGACAAAGAAACCAAACAATACCACAAGTAGCACAATAATAATATACATTAAACTGCTAAGGATAAAAATTTATGATTGGTTCAAAATGGATAAAACGAGATCAATTCATCTGCAATAGAGTTACACTAGACTTCCAACCAATGAGTGTTTTAACAAAATTTTATATCCTTATCTATTTTAGTACAACTTGCAAATTGTAATTTTTGAATTGCATGTCCATGAGAAAATATAATAAAATTACTGTGCTATCTGTTTTTTTTTAAATTTGGTATATATTATAAAATTATCGTACGAAATAAATGTAAACAAAAAATAAGAATATAAACATTACTAAATGAATAAATGACTTAGAAAATTAAATTTTCTTAGCCAAATATTGTCTAAACTAACACAAATTATGTATCGCTACTTACTTTGTTTTTGAATAAATCAAATTTGTGTTAGTTATTAATCGATATCTCATATAAAAAGGACTTACGTTTCTTTATTTTCTTCACTAAAACTGTACAATTTTTTTCCAAAAATTTCAAGTGAAACGTGCATATATATATGAATAATTTTTACGATACAAGTAAAGCGAAATTCATAATAATTGAAAAATAAATTCTTTAATTTAAAGAAATGAAATAGCATTAACCAGATCAAATAAAAATTGTCTATTATATATTTCAATAAATAATACTCAATGAAATGTAATCATAAACATTGTATTCTGGCAAAATATAACGTTTATATTATCTTTGTTTCAATTAATGTACAAAATATACAACTTCTCATAAGTTTTTCTTTTATATTAAAAATTTCATACGGCCTTCTAACATCAATATATTTCACGCATTACATGAAAGTGCTGCAGGGAATATTTCGCAATGAGCGAAAATATATTTTCCTAGATCAGGCTTGTTTCCAGTAAATCAATCTAACTTGAAACGATCCGTTTCAATTCCCTGGCGATCAAACATTCCCTTGTCACGTGACAGGAAGTCAAATAATCGGAACTTCTCAATTGCTCTCAGAACTGGGAAAATGTTCTTTCCAAGTTTTCGATCACGATTCTTCAGATTGAAGCCATTCTTTCGGTCGGAGGATTCCTGACAATCTGGATTTAATTTCTGTCCCTGTAAATGACTAAATTTATCACTTACTAAGACAATGTTTTCATCCTTATACAGAGATGTGACACTTTCCCGGAAAGACTATTGGAACTGTCCCCGCAGGATCATTAAATTTTATTTATAATTAAATTCTCAACTAAAATTTATTGAATATATTTCTTCAAGGTATTTTCTTGAATTAATGCATATAGTATTTAGAAGCTTTATATTTTATAAACATATTCAAACACATTATATACATATATTGTAATATAGAAATTAAAAAAATATAAAAACGCTAATTTTTTATCAGTGTTCAAACTGAAAAAAAAATGCTTTTAACTCTCAGTAAACTGTCGATGATTTTAAAATTGTGAACATACATCAACACTCTTAAGGGGTAAAAAACATTTTCAGGAAAAAGATAAACAACAGTTTAAAAAACATGTATCCGTGTGAATAAATGGATATCACAATATTCAGAAAAAAAAGTAATATTATAAACAAGAATTTTAAGACACTAAAATGTATAAAATAAAAAATAGGTGTAAGCTTTAACAGAAAGTTAATAATTATGCAAAATACGGAAATTTTAAAATGAGGAGTTATAACAAATTCAACAAAAAAGAAATCTCAATAAAAAATTGTTAGGATAATGCCAATTAAACTTTTCAAAAAAATTTTTAAATCATGCATTCTTGTACTCTGTATATATACCTCTAGATTCATTAATTTGTAAATTAATGTAATGTCTTTAAATATTTTTAAGTTTTATTTTCATTCTAAACTTTAATGAATTTCTTTAATATCTAAGTATTTTAACAAGTATCTCTAAGGCAATTATACAAATTTGCGGTTTAGTGTATGCGTCCATGCGATTAGAGCTATCTATTACTGTAAAATCTAATCTAACGTCTTATATCATTTCCGTCACATGCACTTAAATATTGATTTAGCTCAATTATTTTCAGTGACTGTTGTTCATACTTTTATGACACTTGGACAAAGCCAAGCTCACTATGCCTTGGCTATGCGAATTTAAGTCAATAGGGAGCGTCTTTCGTTTAATCAGAGCACCATAAAAGTGAAAGTACGACTTATTGCTCTTCAAAATCCTCCAATAGATGGCAGCACCAGAGGATCTACTCCCTCAATTTCGGCATTCACCTGAAGGGGAAGTAAATTTCTCCAGACATTTGCAACCATGGTGACTGCTCAAGGACCGACCACAAGACTTTCGATTCCAGAGACCAGATTTAACGAGCACGTATATCGCATGTACTCGGTGGGTCTTTTTCGGCATTGGGAACCGAACCCCACCCTTTCGGATGGAAGTCCAATACCCTAACCACTAGGCTACCATGGCCCTATTAAAAAATCATATTTTTATGATACGAATATATTTATCAAAGCAAACACACACACACACATCTCCATGTTCTAATGATCATCGCCTGATGAGAGTATTATAGTGACAAAGCTAACTTGTTATAATTTTGTAACTAGAATGTAACATACAAACAATTTTTTAAGTAATGCCAAACTAACAAGAGAAAAATCTTTTGCAAAAAAAACCCTACTTATATGAAGTGTAAGTAGGGAATTCCTTATCCGTATTTTCATAAGATATAAATGCTTATCTAATATGTTTCTCATGAAACACATTTTAAAGGACATATATTCCCTCGTTAAATGTTCCCTTTCTTAACTGAAAAGAAAATAACGTAATATTTATAATAAAATAGTACATTTTCTTTTTGAAGTTCAAAGCAAACATATGCGCACATGAAATTAAAATACAATAATTAAAGTTATTTTACACATTTTTATCCTTATTAAAGATTTTTATGTAGGTTTAAATATCATTCAATGAAGTTGGCTTTTTTGAACTTATTTTATAGATTTTTATTATTTAGTAAACGTATTTTAATTTTCTTTTAAATTTGATGATTTTGTAGTTTTTTGTTATAAATAAAGTTTTTTGTCAAAATTCCTTTTTTTCTTATTTAATTTGATCCTTTTGTATACTGGATTCATAAGCTTATCTTCTATGAAATAATCATCCTTTAAAAGCTTAAAAACCCTATACTATTTCTAAATTCTAGATTTAAAATATGTTATGGGCATGTAGTCACAGTTCAAAAATAGTAAATGATCATTTTCGTAACGTAAAATTCGAATTTTAATTAATCTTCGGGAATAAATATTAGATTTTCCCCCATCTGATATAAATTTTAAAATAAAACCATGCATAGAAAATGTTAATTTTTACATTGGTACTTATATCAAATTCAATGAATTAAACTAAAAAAAATTTGTATTTAAATAATTTGCATATTTTAGCAGTGCTCCATAAATATCTTTTATTTTGAGAATGGAACATCAAAGTAAAGCTTTTAAATATTGATTTCATTTTCTTTGTTATTTTATAACAAACGTGTACACACTTTGTGAAAAAAAAGTTTGTATGAGAGACAAACCTTGCACTTAATTTAATTTTCTCCACTTTTCGACATACATCATAAAATTTATTTTTTAATCTGTCTTTATATTGAAATACATTTTATGTATAGAAAAACTGTTATTATAAGTTACAGTTACAGTTACTGTGCATTTTCTAAATGACGATACATGAGTTTATATACCATTTTAATTATCAACTCGCTAACTCAATTTGCTAATTCTTGATTGATTTTCATAAAAAAAATTAAAACTTTTTTTTACATATGAAGTGGGATCTCAAAGGTTTTATTTGAATTCATCATTGCAAAATGTGTAGCTAACTATTCTTAACTTAATTTAAATAAATGAATTATATTCTAAATTTTTAATGTGCTTGATTAAAAAAAAGTATTTAGAAAATAAACTCACCGTTATTTATGAAATAACACAATGAGTCTAATTATCTCAAGGATTCATCTTTAAAAAAAGAACTCGGGAGAAGTACTGACATTTTTAAATTGTAAACATTCACGCAAGTGATACATAAATTTTAAAATGTATCTTTTTTATAATCATGTCTGGAAGTGTGTTAATTAAGAACAATATTTTCAAAGAAACAGCTTTGCGTGTTGCTCCTACGAATTGTTTTACGAACAATTCCTCTCCTTTTTTATGTTTTGATGTGATTATTTTCTTAATAAAGCTGAAAATATTTTCCCGCTTTTTTCTTCTGTTGAGCAAGTGAAAATTATCTAACGGAAAACATAATAAGCATAATTAGAAACAAGAATGCTGGAAAATACTTGGCCTCGAAATAATTATTTAAATTGTTAAATAAGTGATTAAAAAACACTTGTTAATTTGCAAAATTAGGATTTGTAAATTGTTAATTTGTAAAAATTTTCTCTGAGCTACATAAAATAATATTTTTCTATAAAATTACAATTATGAATATTCAGAGTGTATTCACTTTTTATATTTTTACTAATTACAAAAATTAAATGAATTTTCTAATTTTTCAGTTTTAAAAATACTCGATATAAGTTCTTTTACTCAATCACAAAATATTCTTAAAATTTTTAAACTTTTATTAACTATTTGAAAATTATTTTTCAATACGTCTGGGAAAATGTTCAAAAACAAAAGTGAATTTATACATTTTATGTGTGATTTTTCTTTAATCTGAAAATTATGTTTCACTTAATGTTTATTGCTTCTACTTCAGTTTTTAATTCGATTTCATTGTTACGGATTTAGTTCTTACAAATAAATTTTTAAGACATATTTTCTCTCTTTCCCTCTGAACTCAATTATCATTAAACAAATTATAAGTAATAAATATGTAGAAAACTGTAATTAATTATTCATAGTTTGATGGTTTTTCAAATGGGAAATAAAAGTTAGATATTTTAGTTTTAAATTTTTGTTTAGAAAACTATTTATAACAGTGCTGTCAAGTTTTTAAAACTAAATTGAAATTTATTTAATCATAATAATACCAATGTTAGGTATTATAATGATTTCAATGTACTGAAACGTAAAAATTTTAATGTTGTTACTCCTAAGAATTTCCTTGGACTTAGCCCAGAGTTGTACTCTACACTCTAAAAAAAGCACTGTAATTTTACAGCAAAATGTGCTGGCGTTTTGGGCGCCAGTACAATATGCTGTATATTTTACAGCATATTCGTAAAACTTTTACAGTTCTTTTTACTGTAATTTTTTCAGCAGTTTTCACTGTAATTTTACAGCAGTTTTCACTGTAATTTTACAGCCTTTTTCACTGTAATTTTACAGAACTTTTAACTGTAATTTTTACTGCACTTTTTACTGTAATTTTTACAGCACTTTTTATTGTTATTTTTACATCACTTTTTATTGTTATTTTTACATCACTTTTTATTGTTATTTTTATAGCACATTTTACTATGCATTTTGCTGCATATTCTACAAAACCTACTGCAATAGCTATTTACAGCTATCATCATGTTTTGTAAAGATAACAGTAGAGTATAAATCAATTTTGAAAACACATTAGCTAATTTCCTAACTATGGGCCAACTATTATTACGCAATTTTTTATATAATATACAAAGTACAAAAACATAACTAATGTCATATTGCAGAAGATGTCATTTTTCAGAACATTTTGAGATCAATAATTTAACTTTTAATACCTAATGAGATTGTTTAACTTTCTTACCTCAAAATCTTGGATCAAATCGTAACTTAATTGAATAGTTAAGAAGGTTGAATTTTTTTATTACTATTTTTTTTTAAAAAAAAATTAAGAAATAGCAGTGATATTGAATACGATACAAAGCTTAGCATAAAATTGATTTTTGATATATCTGTGATTCTACAGATTTAGGATAAAAAGAAACCTTATAAAACATTCCATTTTACTAAAAATATCAAAGGGGAATTAGTTAATGATGTAGTATTTTAATTATACTGTAAAGACAATAAAAGTTTTCTTTTTGATATTGCTTAAAGTAATTGATTTTTTTCTATTATAATGTAAGCAAATAAAGATTCTGAGAAAAAAAAGCAATATAGTTGACAATACACAAATAATTGTAAAGAATTTTTTTATTTACATTTTAATAATTATAGCCATTTAAAGTTGTATAAAGTATTTAAAAGTGACAAAAACATGTTCTTGGATTCCTTCCTTGACATATTTTTTAGATTTCGTTCCCCGCGAGGGATTAAAGTTGAACAAACAAGCACCTGAAAAACAAAAAAATAGACACATGAATAACTAATTTGAAAAATCAAGAGCTGAATATTTCAGCGGGAAAGTTGTTTAATAGTTCAATAAAATATTTAGAAATTTTTATTGTTTTACATAATTGATTGAATTTTCCTAAAATATACTTCCCTTAATAGTTAACAAGTGGTTGTTACATTTATGCAATCACAAACATTTTGATGATAAAAATTATTTCAAGGGATTTTAGCAATTTCATGATAAGAATTTTTGGTAATAAAGGTCTCCCTTTTTATGAAAATGATAAAATCTTTACTTCAATTAAATCATTCTAACTGATGTTTTCTATCTCGAGAAACTAATTTGTAATTCATTTAATTAAAAGAGAACATAGATTTGGTTTTATAAAGATTCATTTATGTTATTGAAAATTATATCCTCTGAAAAGCAAATCATAACAGTTCCAATTTTGAATTACAAATTTTTAGAAATAAAGTGCGAAATATGAACTTTATGCCCACATTTTAAAGATAACATACAAAAACCGATTTTAAGTTAAAAAAAATAATTTTGTAGAGAATATGGAAACATTTCTTTTACATGCATATCTATACAATTTAAAAACATTTCCATCGAAAATAAACAGAAAAATTAAAATGCTATAATGTTTCAAAGTAACAATAATTTATGAAATGACATTTTATAAAACATTTGCTTAAAACTGAATTTATTTAATTCGTAAATAGTTACCTCAAAAGTGAAATCTAAGTTGTCTTAGAGTGAGATCAAAGTTGTATTTCCCGCTAAGAAAACTTTAATTTCAATAAAAAATTACATGAAATAGAAAATTTCAATAAAAAATTACATTACGTACTTAGAGATAAATAAAGAATACCATTGAAGTTGTATCAAAAAAGATATATTTAACTAAAACAATTTATAGATTTTCTTAGAATTTTATATATTCATATGATTCATTTTAAATAGAATGTAAGCAGAGTAAACAATTTTTGATGAGGTCAATAAATGTAACAATAAATTTTTGCTTTTGAGTTAAAACACTTCCAACCTTATGAAATATGTTAATAATACATACCACAAATTAATACACATGGCGTGCAAGGTAAGCCTATAATATCTACTGCATCCTGAGAAGACGTGGAAATCTAAAACCAATAAACAAATTCCTGATTAATTTATTTATGATTAACTTTTATATTCATTTCTAAATTTCTTATTTATAATTTACTAAGCGGTAATTTTTTTAAAATAAAATTTTGAGTACTTTACTGCAGTACTTCTAAATATTTTTTCAAGTCTTCTTCAAAATCTGTTGATAGAAGAATAATAAACGCTCCAATATCCTCTTTTCCATCCAATTCCTCAATGGTTGAAAATTGTATTTTACAACCTCCAAGAGGAGAAGTTTTTAAGAAATTAACAATTCTTTTGATTTTGTTAGCTGATGCAAACTTAAGTCTTTCATTTAAATCTACAGCAGTTAAACACTTAAAATGGTCCAAAATGCTTTTCTTTAAAAATAAGCAAGACCATCTTTTTTTAATGTGGAAATATCACTAGGTGTGTTAATATTTTTTCTTTAAAATGGAGAAGTCTTATATTAATTTTACAGCCTCTTCAATCATAACATCAAAAAACACACCTCATTTTGGCCTCTTGTTGGACATTACAATGAAGGATAAATAGAAAACTTTTAGAAATACACGTGCTTACAAAAATACTCTCACTCTCCCAATACCTATTCTATCTTTCAAAGGTTGAAGTCGGTAAGAAGCGGATTTACTCTGTATAGGTTACTACTAAAAGTTATTTGTGATTATTCTATTTTTAAAACTTCCTTTACAAATCAAGCATTTTCTTCATAAATTCTTATTTTCTCTAAACATAGGTATATTTAAAAAATTTTTTAAAAAGTGTGACTATATTGGAAGGTAATATTTAATGTGCCCAGTAGTATTAGAAAAATCGTGAGCACAATATGTTTTAAATATGTTAAGCAAGAACAAATTACAAAGTTTTCACTCATGCATTTGTTTCTTAATTATAATTTTAAATTAGCTTTTATTTTTATGAATTTCAGATTTCTTCACTAACATGTAAATAAATCATAAATAGCACTACAAATTTTGCAATTTTTTAATAAAATAAAGTTAAATTTGCAGTAATAATGTAATTTTCTTTAAAAAAATGTGTTGCCAGAAATTTTGTTTTATAAATATCAAACTACCATCAAGATTTCCCAAACAGGTTTTTAATTAATTTTCTAATTAGTAATATAAATTTAAAAAACTAATCATGGTTATAAAATAATAAACTTTATATTTTCTAAATAAATCACCTTAATTCGAATAGTACTTAATATGTATTTAAAAATATTTCTTATATATTTGTTATAAAATAATGATTTTAAAAAATAAATATTTTAAAAAACATTACATTTTCCATTGAAATGCATTTTTACATTTCATGCAAATTCTAAACACAAGACCATTGATTCTAATAAATATCATTAATTGTAATATTATTTTATTGAAAGAACTTACAAACATTTGTGCCTAAAAAAATTATCATTTTAATGCATGTTACAAAATGGAATTGAATTAATGATAAAAATTAGAATGCAATTTAACAATCTATATTGAAAAATAAACATTTTTTAATAAAATTCTAATCAAAAAATTATTAAAAATATAAAAATTATATTTAGTTAATATACAATAAATTATATCATTTTACAATGACAGAAAAATCAGGAATTTTTCACAACAAAATAAAATAGAAATTCCGTTAATATATTTAATAATATATATCTAAAAGAATATAACAATAGACGATTATTCACTTTTAGTTTCGAAAGAAATATAGCTAAGCAATTTTATAACAATGGAAGCACTTAAATACAATTCTAATTTCATCAAAAAATTGATAATTAAAATACTAATCAATTATGTCACCAAACTACTATAAAATATTTTAAATATTAATAAAAAGTAAGTAAAAAATATTGACACTAAATTAAAACTAGTAAATATGATCGTTTGTAAATTCAGCTTAGAATTTTTTGATGTGTTCAGTCAAATTTATAAGAATTTATAGATATCAAAGTTAGCTAACACTTTGCATAATAAACAATATGAAAAGTATACGTTACCTTATATTTGGTGGTTAAATTTCAATAGAACTTCAACTAAAGGAATAATTATTCTCAAAATATCACCAACTTCACCAAACGAAAACAAGTGCAAATAAATGGCGAAATTAATTTGATTCATTTGTCTCAGGAACAGAAAAAACTTTTATCCTGCCAATTCAATGCGCATGCGCAGCAAACGATTTTCTGCGGCTGAATTTTACAGTAAAATTTACTGTAATCATTAGTGTTCCTATGATAGCTATTTAAATAACAGTGATTTTTACTGTATTTCTTCCGTTTTTTTTTACAGTGTACTAGTTAGGGGAAAGTAGCTGGATGAGAGTATACATGTTTTAGAAACAGCTACCAAGCAAAAATCCCCCAATAATTTGACATAATCCCCCAAAGGTATTATTACACTTGCCGGATAAGATGACCATGATTTGTTTAAAGTGTTCCATTCGTATTTACGGATGACGGACGTTTGCTTAAGTTGAGATTCGAACTCACTACTTTTCGGTAAGGAGAACGATGCTTTAGCTAGCCAGGCGAACCACAATCTTAATATTTTAATGTTAAATGCTTACATACTTTAAATAGAATAAAATTCTATACTTTTACTAAAAATAACCTACCGATGATTGAGTGGTTAGCGTTCCTGACTCCTGAGTTCGAATCCCGGTTCGCGCATGGATGTTACTTTCTTTTTCTGTTCTCTCTGTGTTTCGCTGTCCTTTCTTCGGTGATTATGTATGAATGTGGCCCACCTTATAAACGGGTTTGTGGTGGTATGACGCGGGTAACGCTACTCGCCTCCGTGACTTGGTTTACAGGTGCCCGCTGGGTAACGACAAATGAGTAGCAGTTTGTGACCTTGTTGTGGCATAGGGCTCGTTACCCGCTGTTCGAAAAAAAAATATGAGAGAACTGGCCGTCACATGGCGGAATAGTTGGCGTCTCTCTCTTCGAAGCAGAAGGTCCTGGTTTGGACATGGATGTTGATTTCTCTGTGCGTGTGTGCTTCCTCGTCTTTTCTTCTGTGAATATGTATGAATGTGGCCCACCCTATAAACAGATTTGTGGTGGTGGTATGGCGCGGGCAACGCTACTCGCCACCGTGACTTGGTTCACAGGTGCCCGCTGGGTAACGACAAATGAGTAGCAGTTTCTGGCCTTGTTGAGGCATTGGGTTCGCCACTCAAGTGGCCGCCGTTGAAAGAAAAAAACTTTTATTAAAAATTATGCTTCCTTATTCTTTTGCCTGCTTTGCTATAAGTTGGTCAGCAACTTGATTTCCTGTATAGTTGAATCAAGATGAAGTCATTAATGTCAATCAACACGTCTTCAGATCATGCATATAAATTGACGTTTGAGAATTTCTTTTACTCCATCATCTATAATCCATAGTGATGATGTATATTAAAGTCAATATGCGGATAACATAAACCATTATTTTATATTCTTTTCGTGAATAGTTAAACAGGAAAAGTAAAGAATTCCTTGCTGCTTTAAGAAAGAATTAGCATTTTTGTCGCGCACTTTATAGAATATTTGTTAAATTTTTTATATACGTGCATTAATATATAATTTTCTAAAAGCAATAATGCTATTATATTATAGAAAGCATAATTTTAATTTAATTCTAATTTGAAAAATTCTAAATCATAGTAATCAAATCAAATCCATATATAATTTAAAATTACAAAAATTCAAGGAATCTTCACTAGATGTAATTTTATAGAATTCTCACAAACCAATCAATGTTCCATCTTTTTTTGTAATAATGGAAAAGTTGGCTAGCAAGAAATTGTATCAGAGAGATTAATAAAAAAACAAGTTAATTGCATCTAATTTTGTTACAGAAAAATAGGCTTGTATAGAAGTGATTGGATTGCAAAGATGGTGTAAAAATAATGTCATGTACAACAAAAATAAAATGAATACAGTAATTCAATTTTAGTACATTTGAATATTTTGTAGATACAGCTAAGGAGTGTAAAGGCATGAAATCAATGCTAATGGGTCTTCATGATAGTTGGTATGCATTGCACCATATCAAAAGAGTTAGAATTATATTAATGCTGAGATTATCCTCAAATAGAGTTTAAAAATAATGTGCATACATTTTTAGAAGAAAATGCTCATTTATCATGCAAAAAACAAATTAAGTATCAATATAGTTGTTGTTTACTAATGACACTTGGACAAGCCAAGCTCGCTATGCTATGCGAATTAAGTCGATTGGGAGCGTCTTCCGTTTTAATCAGAGCACAATGTAGGTGAAAGTACGACTTTGCTCTACACACTTGCCATAGGAACCCATTTATAGGGTAGGCAACCATTCACACCTCATTCATACAAGGAAAGGACAAAGACAGGATAGATAGAGAGAGAAAGAACATCCATGCCCAAACCGGGACTCGAACCCAGGACCTCTTTATCTGCACTCAGGCACGCTGACCACTAGACAAGTTGGTCGGCATCAATATAGTAATTTACAGCAGCAATATATTATGTTTTTGTTGTTTTAATGTAAAATATTGAGAATATAGGTTGGTAATTGTGAATTTTATCTTCAATAATACATCTGTACATTAGTTAAAAGGGTTAACAAACCTTATTTAAAGCAAAATATATATCTCATAAGTCTTTACACATTTTTCAGGAAAATACTTGCTAAAATTTCAAATTATACTGTAATTGAAAAATATAGTGCCTTAATATAAGAAGTCTGGTCGATTACCTCATTATAGGCTCTTTATATAGTTGCCTGCCTTTAATTTCCAAGTTTAAAGAAACACGACAGCAATTAAAGAAACACACAGCAGTTAAAGAAACACGACAGCAAAACAATCGGATAGTATTAATTTACCGGAAATTTTAAATTAACATATACCAGTACAAATAAAACATATTTTTTGTTTAAAATGTTAGTGGAACACCACAGGAAATGTGTGTTTCTTTTAATGTGATAGTATCGAAGACAACTAATTTTTAACTTGTGGTAACATTAATGATAACTGCCTCATTTGTTGACTGATTATTTATTGTTCAAGCCCAGCAAGATCAAGTGATGATAAAAATGTTCTTGCTACTAAGAAACACAATAAAAGCAATAGCTGCGAAATAACAAAAACAACACAGTTTTCACAAAAGGAAAGTTGTTCATAAAAATACTGCATCTCAAATAATTTATAATGAAAACTTCATTCCTTCTTAGCCGAGGTTCTTCTTCCGGAGTGCAAATGCATGTTAATTTTGCTTGCAATGAATTCATAAAAAAGTGAGAGAAAAATAGGAAGAAATATGTAAAACACTATTTTCAATAGTAATTAGTTAGCCTTTTTTATAACATTTTTAATTGTTAAAAATTTGTTTTCTTTAATTTCAAATTTATTTATTAATTTATTTTTACTTGAGTTTATTTTGGAAATACAGGAAATGTTTCCAATAAGGGATTTATTTTTATTTCATATATATTTATATCTGAACTGTTTTTTATTTTTTATTTCGCAACTTGAGATGAGCCCTTGTGAATGATTTATGCCTTTTTTGAGTTTGAGTAATTTATAGTAGATTTATAAAAGTGGTAGTCCTGTTTGCTTATCAAATCGTTAAATTACAATGTCATTATTCTTTAATTGTTCATTTTCGCAGAGAAAATCTTAAACAGAATTACACTATTTTAAACATTTAAACTGAAAGAAATTTTTGGCTCCATGAATATATTAATTGTAAAAATTATTGCCTATTAAAATTATTGAATTAGTTTCATTTTTAAATTAATTAACAATAACTATGCGTATGGATTTCATAATAAACAAATACACAATATCTCTTTCTTTCTCTCTCTCTCTCTCTCTCTCTCTCTCTCTCTCTCTCATATTTTTATATGTTTAAATACCTTTTTCTGTGTATGACCTATACACAGAAAAAGTCATACTCTGCAACAATTGACAAAATATAAATGCGAAATTTACTCAGCAAGAAAAATTATGTACAATGAAGTAATTACGGGATTTTAAGATTCTGTTGACTTTTTATTATCATCTATAAAACTTTTTTGAGGTATTGTTAGCAATGCCTAATGAAAGCATTATTTTCTAAAAAGTGTCTTTTACTAGTGAAATAAAATTTATATATATATATATATATATATATATATATATATATATATATATATATATATATATATATATATATATATATATATATATATATATATATATATATATAAATAATATATATATATATATATATATATATATATATATATATATATATATATAGTTTTGATATCTCTATACAATAGCTGTAGTAAAACTTCTTAAGCAAATTAAAACAAAGCATTTCATTACTCACTCTTTAAATAAGTAATTTTTTTCTTTAATCATATGTAAAGGTGGATCACAAATATTTCCTTAACTCCCGAACTACTTCATTCTCTGTATTTGTTCCCATGCTTTCTTACAATCACTACTTTGTTACTACTAAAGAGTATTCGAGCGAAAACATTCTACGAGAAATATATTACTTTCCCATCACACCGAATAACCTTCCAAAGATACTTCTCACAAAGTTCTTGCGAATTCTTTTTTATTCTATCGGTAAAGCTACCATCCCTGCAAGAAAACAACACTTGCACCATGTCTCGGGGAAAAGCAAATTTCCAATTCCACTATTTATATTTACTTTTGCCCCGTTTATTTTATTCGAAACGGGGGAAAAGGATAGAGAGGAAAAAAATCAGACTTCGCAAAAAGGGGTGAAGTAAGATATAAATAAATAAAAAAAGGAATATATATTCCCTCTCATTCCCATATCTGCTATCCGCATCACCACCGGAAAAACCATGGATCTTTTTTTCTTTACCTTCATTGCGTCCTCTAAGCGTTAAGAAGAGATAAATGATATATATGCATATATATACAACCACAACACGATTCCTGATAAGTTTTTGCGAGAGTTTTACCGAGAAAATTTAATTTGTATCGGTAAAGCAATCGTAAAAAAAGCAATTTACCTTATCTACTTTCGTTGGAATATCGAAAAGCTCCCTAAGGGCAGGGGGCATAGCTGAGGGTGGAGTTTAAACAGAAACAACTGATACTAAGGTTGTAAAAATTCCACCTCGCCCCCCATCCTCTCTCAAATGTTACACTATTCTTAGAAACCCCATTAAATACAAAGATCTGCAGAGAAAGTGCTTTAGTTAAAACCATCTTAAGTTTTATGAAAGGAAAAAGCCACTTCATGAATTTACTCGGCGAGACAAATAAGGTGATTTATTTCATACGTTTCATATACAAGTGATTTAAATTTGAATTTGATTATCGAAAAGGTTTCCAAACATTTTTTTGCTATATTACTGATATATATATTCAATAGTAAGGGCATAAAAAGGTAATAAAAAGTTATTTTTAAAGGGGAAGTAAAGATCTGAGGTAAAACCGAGGGAAATATTTTTCTATGACAATTCTTACTGTATATATAAATTTACGTTTTATCTTTTAATTATTTTTAAAATCTTTCCTCTTAAAGATCAATTAAAATGGATCTTTTTCCTTAAATTTTTTTCTTTCTTTTAATTAAAGAAAAATTTTCTGTTATTAATGTAATAAAACTAGTAAGTAAATAATCTAAAGGCGTATTTATTAACTTTATTATATTTAATCTAAAAAAGTACTTAAGACAGTGATACAGATAATATAACGAAGACGTAGCAAATATATTTTCAGTTAAAGTAAGAACATAAGAATAAGTATTCACTATCTTAGTCGTCAAATAAATAAAATCAAAATTTTGATTAATTAATGTAGCATCTTAATCAATCTTTCTCTTTATTTATTTGTCAACCTATCTCTTGTTTCGTTACATTCATTTGGAATTTAAATTGGAAAAAACTTTTAAATTTCATTTATTTTTCTGTTTAATCTTATTTATGCTTCTGAATACCCCATTCTTTATTAAAATTTTAAAACTAACTATAGAAAGAAGAAAGGGAATATGTAACTTTTAATATGTTATCGATTTCAATTAAATATGTAACCATACTTCTCTAGAAAGGTTATTATAATCTTGAGAAATTAATGAAATTTACTAATATATACTGAGCATTCGAGCATTTAATCTATTAGGAGAGTATTCTATATCTAAAATTGAGGTAATATATAATTTTAATCATACATTGTATTGCACTGAAACATCTTACCATATGTTTCCTTTGCCATATATCTCATCGTGTTATTCATAGTTAATCAGTCTTCTAACATTACTATATATATATATATATATATATATATATATATATATATATATATATATATATATATATATATATATATATATATATATATATATATATATATATATATATATATATATATATATATATATATATATATATATATATATATATATATATATATATATATATATATATATATATATATATATATATATATATATATATATATATATATATATATATATATGCAATATTTTAATTTAAAGATTAATTTTATAATTGAGCTAAGATTTGCTTAAATTCCCTATAAATATATGCCCTTTGAGAAAGGCAACAGTTATTGATTTTTTTCATGTCAATTATTTTGTATTGAATACTTATTGAATAAATGTAGGAACATTTAAATGTCAGAGCTATCGTTGAAATCTTTTCTCCGATATCTACATTAAAAATCATGCATTTATCTGACTTTTCTCCCTTGGTAAAAAGAACTACTACTTGTAATATGATATTCTACAATAATTTACAAGATATTGTAGTAAGATGTAATTTCTTGTAGTAAGAGGTAATCTTAAATTAAAACATGATAAACACTAAATTTAATGATGAGAACAATAGCTTTTTTTACCTTTTAATTTAAGAGCAGAAAACTGGGTTGAAACTAAAACGTACGGCTTGTTTTATAGGAAAAATGTCATCATTAAATTACCTTTCGATTGAAATTTGGCCAAAATTTAGCAAATTTTCATACTTTTCAACATTAAATATGATTATTAATAAGTTATAATAAAACATCTTAAACAAATTAAAATTTATATTCACTCATATAAAAAATTCTCAAATTATTGAAATATGAATGCCAAAACCAAAACAGCTAATTGATATAATTTTGAAATGAAGTATTTTAATTATTTATATTTTTAATATTATTTTATTGTGTCATAAAATGTCCTTTAGGTTATTGAAAACAAAATGCCTAGACGAACTTTTAGTGTCAATTTTTGCCTCAAATACGTTTTGCTAGCATATCTTTTGCGTTAAATGTTCCATCAATTAAGCATTAAACATGCGAAAATGAACTTCTGAATATGATTTTGAAATTAAGAATAGGAAAACGCTTGTTCCTTTATCTTTTTAAATAAAATTTGTATTTTTTATTTTTAATTGTTTTAAAAAAAGGTATTTGGGAAGCATTCTGTTTGCATTAATTAGTATATAATTTTTTTTAAATATGATATTTTAAATGATTTTCAATTTTTGTTATTTGTGATTGTGAAAAGCTTATATTAAACTATTTAACAGTGTAAATATATTTTTCTATTCTATTTTTCGGAAATTAAAATTTTTAAAAATAAAAATTGTTTTCATCGCATAAATTTCTACAAAAACTAAAAAATATTAAAAAATTGAATGCTAAAAAACTAGAATAACCTTTTATTTCTTTAATGAAATTCTAAAAATATTCAATGGTACACTAATTCAGATAAATATTTGCTATCAGCATAGCTGTAAATATTCATCACTGGATAAGTGATGAAACGCTGAGAATGTGTTGTAAATCTTACTTAAATAGAAAACATGATACTAAGGGAATAAAATATTCATATTAAGATAACCAATTCATCTCTTTTTAATTATAGTCTAAGAGAGAGTCATGCTTAAAATTTCAAACTTTACCATCTGAAATTTGAACTCTGTTAAGCTTTATATATAAAAGTATTGATGTCACTTTTAAAAGAAAATAGAATGTCTAGCTTCTATATATCAACCACTGTGTGCAGCTGCCTTTTATAAAATTCAGAAAATCATTGAATCACGCTTATCCAATTTCAAGATTCTTTGAGCCCACCACATTTTTATAAACATATTTAAGGATGAATTCTGTTGTTTGTTGTTACTAATGACATTTGGACAAGCCAAGCTCGCTATGCCTTGGCTATGCGAATTTAAGTCTATTGGGAGCGTCTTTCGTTTTAATCAGAGCACCATGAAGGTGAAAGTACGACTTTGCTCTACACACTTGCCATAGGAACCCGCTTATAGGGTAGGCAACCATTCACACCTCATTCATACAAGGAAAGGACAAGGCAGGATAGATAAGGAGAGAAAGTACATCCAAGCCCGAACCGGGATTCGAACCCAGGACTTCCTTATCCGCAGTCAGGCATGCTGACCACTAGACAAGTTGGGCTGCAGGATGAATTCTTTAGTTACAATGTTACATTCGTAGCTGTACTAAGTTTATCACATATTTTTTGATTTTGAAATGGCTCAATCACACTAAAAGTATGCAATTACATTTCGGAAAAATGAAAATATACATAAGGCTTAAAATACGTTAAATCGGTTACTATATTCGCATAAATCAACTAACAAAAAGTATTAGATATGTACCATGCAAGCGAATTTTTTAATCGATGAATGTAAATAATTTGTTTCCCAATTTTTATGAAATAAAAATATATATTAAAATTTAAAATACTGTGAAAATTAGTTCTTAATTACTTTTCCCGGAACCAATTTTCTTTATCGTAAGAATTAGAGTACTTGGTGGCAATTTTTCAAATAGAAGAGTTTTTTATTTTTATAAATATTTAATATCTTACATATGTAACAAGATAAAAATCTGACGTAAAAATAGACGTCTTATTTAATTAAATCTATAAAATAAAGCATTTCACTTAAAGTAAGGAGACAAAATTTCTTGTGAGAAGATAAATAATTTTGTTAAAGTTCTTAAAAATGTATCTATTCTAAAATGTTTAAGTCTGTTTTAAAATTTAAATAATAAAACAGGATTATATGAGGTAAATGAAGAAAAAAAGTTAAAATAATCGAGATGTTTCTATGTGTTACTTGAGTAATTTATATTTAATCCTGTGTTACCTCATTTAATGAATACTTTTTATTATGCTATTTCAATTATTTATAATGTATTTATGTAATAAGATAACATGTCTTTGTTATCTTAATTACATGAATATATTATTGATTTGTATTTGACAAAATTAAGTAGAATTCTAAATATTAAATAAAACTAAAATCATAACTAATATTTTTAGTTTAAACTAAGAAATTTAATTTAATTTTGGTGCTTTTAATATAATGTATATTTAAAATAATGATTTTAATTAAATTAATAAGATAGATTTGAAAAATATTTAAGATAAGGCCATTAAGATCGTCTTTCCTCTAGACAAATATTTTAAGAAAACATTCTTTTGAAAGCCACAAAGCATATACTTGATATCTCCATTTAAATATATTATATTTTTTCCTTACAAAAATGAACCTTTTTCTTATCCTGTATTATATATTAAAGATACATAAAATAATTTTAATATTAAATTTACGTTTTCTTTTCTAATAAAAAATTCAATCAATATATACTTGGAATCAAACTTTATGAAATGTTTAGTCATCCTTTTTATTGATCTCTCTCTTGAGAGTTATTTCTTCACCACCGAAACCCTAAGACATTTCATATGCATAATGTATACCTTAAGAAAGATTGATTTATGGATAGTACGAGGCAGCTTCATTTACAAAATAACTAACAATCTAAAAGATCTGTTTCAATTGCGCCGTTTACATATTTCATAACTGAAATGCATAATTCAAAATCTTCTAATGAAATATTCAAATCCTCTGCGATGAGAACTTCTTTAACATTTTCATTTCTCTGAATATTTCCTTGTAGATGCATCAGAATATTTTTGGAAACTAGTAAGAGAGAAATATTTAATTTAGAGCAATGAATTTGAATGTTTTAAAATTTATTTAAAAATTAAATTTTTTCATACACAAGCAAATTTTTGTTGTATGTTAAATTTTAATTAAAAATTGTGAATTTTTTCCATGTAATAATTAATTTTGAATATCTTTATTTCTGGCTGATAAATTAAAAATAAACCAATGTTACTCTTAACTGATTAAATGAAATGAGAATCAGGTATTTGTATAATTGTTTAAGACTTTTTAGATATGATTTTATTATTACATTATAAAATAATGTATCTTAATTCGATTTATTTAGAAAGATTTCACACACATAATTTACTTGCAAAAATGATTTCATTTTCTTAAAAATTTATACTCCCACAAAAATGCAACTGAAAATTTATTAATACGATTAAAATAAACTGTATTTTACAAAAGTAAAAATGTTTTTAATAATTTCCTTAAAAATAAAACTTTGTGCAGTTAGACCAATAATTTTTTTATACAATGTACTTATATAATCATAAATAAATACTATATAATCATCTATAACTACTATATATCAATATTACTTATATAATCATCATAATAATCCTAACCTCTAATAGCAAATAAATTAGCTTCCTTTTAAGGAATGTTCTAAAGAAAAGAAAAAATACCTAAAATTATTCTTTTCTATTGTATTATAAATAATAGTTTCATTTTCAAATAGTTGAAAAATATTATCAATTATTCTCATAATTTTAGGGTAATATTTCTTTACACTTTTTATACTATAATAAAACGTATATCGGCCTACTCATATGATGAAGATTTAACATAAACTGTGTGTGTGTGTTTCGCATGAGCACAGAAAATCAATGCAAAATTTTGCAAGTATTCTTAAGATATATATAATTATAGATAATATCCTGAATATTTTAACTACTCTAGACATTTGATGAGCATGAAAAATATAGAGATTACTAATTTCATTCTCTAAATAAATGTTATTAGCATTCGCATTAGCAACACCATAATGCATCCACTAAACTAACGATAGCCTAAAGAATATATCAGCAGAGAATAGATAAAATAATCAATAATGCATTACAAGTGCCATTCTTGAGTGCTTTATTTCCTTGGAGATGGAAGTCGGAAGGTTTTAAAATTGTGTTTCTCATGTCACTGTTACATTGATAGCTCTTTTATACTTTGTCAAAATATACAATAGCATATGTCCAGTGGGGTTTTACGTTGTGATTGGGTGAAACATTCTCATCAAAATTTTAAAATATGATTTTAAAATACCATTGATTATTTTGGAAAATTTTGATAACAATAGTAAAATATGTCATTTACAAATAAAAAGAAAATAAATAACATAATATTAACTCGTGCTATTTATATTTTTACAAAATAATAATAATAATATCCTTTGAATTCATTTTTTCTTAATCGTTATATATATATATATATATATATATATATATATATATATATATATATATATATATATATATATATATATATATATATATATATATATATATATATATATATATATATATATATATATATATATTTAAAGGTTTAAATTAAATTATAGTAATAGCTCATTCAAGTAATAGTAATATTATTTTTAAAATTTATTTATAAAAATTCAGATACATTATAGTACCGTGCTTTTATATATTTATAATAAGTATGTTTATAGTTAAAATAGAGCAAGTATTTTAAACAACATTCCAAATTTATTACATTTATTGTGGAAAACAGAAGTTTATAAGTATTTCATTAAAATTCACAAATTTGAAAATAGGAACATTTGACACAAAATCTTTAAAATCATCAAAGTTTAGAAGTAAGTGCCTGAAAAGAAAATAATATAATACATATAATTAGAATATGTATGCTTTTATTTATACACATACATCAACCCATATCCTACAAAAATAAATAAAATTTAAAGTATCCACCTATGTTGAATAGTTGATTTTTGATTACATGTATCAAACTTTTTTTTATATTTGTGTCTTGTACTCAGAATTTTCCAGTTTTCAAAAGTCTTTCTCTTTATGCAAATTTTCTCAAAAACATTTCACATTATCTCCAAATTTTTAACACAGTATCTGAAATATTAATGAAAACGTTGGTATGAAACTTGGCCTACATGCTTTAAGCGCTATTATCTAAGAAGAGAAGCATAGTTTTGTTATGTATGAAGAACTTATTGATTTACAACTATTTGGAAAGGAAATGTAAAATTTTGTAAAATATCTACATTGCAATATATTTTAATCATATTTTCTTCATAATTCGAGGATTATATTTTCCTTAGATTTTTTGTCTCATTTAAAAAAACGTGGGCACAAACCTTAAACCCAACTTAAATTAAGATTCATGTATAACAATTTTCTGTAGATTGTTTGTCTTTTTGTTAAAATTTCGCTAAAATTTAACAGAAAATAACCAATTTCATTAAAAAGATGTTATATGAATCGGATTACATGAAATTAGCCTACATTTTTAAAATTTTATTATAAAATGTGGGATAATTTTATGTTTTTACATAATAATTTATCTATAAGATTAAGCAATTGATTTAATTATTAAGAAAAAGTAGTCTCGAGCGTAGGCAGAAACTTTAAAAGAAACTGGTCAATGCATCTAAAAATATGTATACTTGATCAAGCTTTCCATCTTTATTCCATCAATATAGATAAATAAATGCATTTAACAAACTTGTAGAAGTTAAAATTTATATCTGTTTCAAGTATCTATTTTTTTATTAAAACAGATTGAGAATATTATCTTTTTCTAACGACCTTGTGTGGAAAGTACAATTTTATAAAATTTTTCACCTGAGAAAGTCCCTAAAATTATTTTCGATAAGTTTAATTTTATGAAAAGAACAAAAGAAATTATTACAATCTATAAAATATACCTTTGAAGCTTAAATTTATAAATATTACTACAGATAGAAAAGTTACAGCTTTCATTTAAAAATGAATTAAGAAATATATTCAAGACAAATAAAGACATGTATATATGAAAAAATGCTCAGAAATTCAGAATTTTACTACAGTCTGCTGATTAATTTTATACTACAGTGACCCAATGTTTTTTACAATGAAAGCTGAAGCAAATTTTTAAGATATTTTTTATGATGTTATGCAGTTTAATCAAATTCTCTCTCTCTTTCAATCTATGTACAAAATGAATGTATTGTGTTTGTTAATATATAAATTTAATTGTCAAAACCAATAATATTTGAACTCTCTATATATAAAATCTAAAAATATAAATATTTGTACATTATCTAGAAATTATATTATTTCAATTTAACAGTATTGACCGCAATTCTAAATGCTTAAAAAATATGAATATTTATTCGATGTTGTTTGCAAGATTTAAAAATATCCTAATATTTTTATCAATATATTTTATTTATTGTTAAATTTGCATGATTTCAGTAGAAATAGATTTGTAAAGAATTACTATTATATTCTTCTATCGAATCAATACATAATTTAAGATAAAATTAAATCCACTTTGTCATGATAATTAAAATGGACGCTACTTACTAAACTTTATTTTCTGTCCCTTCATTTAAAAATGTCTTCAAAAATCAAATTGAAAAGTCAATTTTTCCCTTCGTAATTCAAGTTTTTAAATTCCTCATCTATTTTCATCTAAAAGAAAATTTTAACCTTTTTAACGCGTTTGAACCATTAAATCTGTGCTCAGAACTTCATTTACCATCTTGATTTTCAGTTTTAGTTTCATTAACTTCTAGTTTAAGCCCCTGGTTGTCAAACTTTCTTTTTTAATTAAATATAGCAAAAATATGTAAAGTGTATGCAAAAATTACAAAATGTTTAATCAGGTTCTATTATATATTCCTTATTTAATCAGGTTTTAATATTTATAATTTAAGTTAAAAACTTATAAGTTAAACAGAAGCAAGAAGTTTTTAGACTGTAGATTATATTTTAGCTCCCTACGTTTTACATAGTGAACTAAAACTCTAGTTTTTCCGTTATAGTATAACGATATAATTTACATATTTTTTTCATGAAAAAAACACATAACATCTATAATACTTAAAGTCTCTTTCAGCATATTTAAACTTTACTGGCTTAATTTACATTGATTTAACTTGACATTATGGAGAATTTCTTATCCTTTTTAGCAGTATTTTATTCCTCTTATTAAATAATCATATTTCCTTTTGCTTCGTTTCATTGCGTTATTTAAACTTTAATTGGCCGTGGTAGCCTAGTGGTAAGGGTATCGGCCTTCCATCCGGAAGGGTGGGGTTCGATTCCCAATGCCGCCAAAGATCCACCGAGTACATGCGATATACGTGCTCGTTAAGTCTGTAAAATCGAAAGTCCTATGGTTGGTCGTTGAGCAGTTACCATGGGTGCAATGGTCTGGAGAAATTTACTCCCCTTTCAGATCAATGCCAAAATTGAGGGAGTAGATCCTCTGGTGCTGCCCTCTATCGGAAAATTTGAAGAGCAAAAAGTCGTACTTTCACCTTTATGGTGCTCTGATTAAAACAAAAGACGCTCCCCATTGACTTAAATTCGCATAGCCAAGGCATAGGAAGCTTGGCTTGTCCAAGTGTCATTAGAAACAACAAAACTCTTTAAAGTTATATTATTAGTTTTAGTCTATTAACTAACTATATATTGTTCCATTAACGAAATTTCCTGTATTTGTACTAATTACGTTACAATTTCATTTTATAGTTTACTAGTATACATCCTGAATAAGTAAATAATATAACAGTATCCATCAGAAAATATTTTTTTCTTTAACACTAATACTTTCTTTGTGACAATTTTATGATGCGATGTTATTGATTGAACTATTCTATCTTTTTCTCATTTTTCAACGAATTATTTCTTTAATGTAGACGCAATGGGGAATTTAAAATATAAAAGAACGTCATTATTTCCGGAATTTTAAATCCTTCTTTCCTCTCATCCATAATTCAAAAACTCCAAGTTTGAGACACCAACTCCATTCAGCGAAGAATTTTAAAATATTCTGCATAACTGAGTTGTTCTTTTAAATTAAAAGAGCCTTTTTCGTGTAAAGAATATTAAACAATTCTTACTATTGGAAGAAAAAAAAATTTCATCGCATTTTTTGTGGCGTAGAAAAATTTATATTGAATCGGATTTCTAATATTTTCTGTAAAGTTATTAAATATTATCTATTGGTGTTAAAGTTATGATAATTAAATTATGAATTATATTTTTCATAAACCATTAATAGTTTATTAAATGATTTTGGAAACTAGATTTTATAAAAATTTAATCTCAAAAATAACGAGTCAGATAAACAGTTTTGTTTGTTAAGGTAATTAAGTCTAATTTCAATATATTTTCATTTCAATATTTTTGACCTAACTTCGTAATCATTTCAAAAAACAATTAAAATCCTGATTTTTCATTAACTAATGATTATGGAAAGAAGAATATTTCATTTTTAAAATGTATGTATAAAACTGATTCGCATAAAACCATCAGTAACAGAGTTATGTTGAAATTTTAATAACTCACACTTATTTGATGCTACAAACACGTTGTTTTATACTGGTGATTTCATTTTTCTAAAGATGACATTTGCCTGATTTATAGCTCTGAATTTCTACATTATAGTTTGATGACTGGTGAATAAATCAAATGAGTTGTATGCTCTTCCACAATCATTCCCCTTTACAAAATTGACCGTTAAAACCCAATTAAAAAACTAAAATCTGCCATTTTACTGACATCTGTTTTTGAACTTTTCCAATGTTATTGAATTTCTATATAAATTCACAAAATTAAAAATGAGTTTATTATAAAAAGATCTGTACAAAGTAATTCTTAAAAATACTGACCACGTTTTTTCTTAACTTGCTCGTACAATACATTTAAAAGAATATTTGACATATTGTTTGGTGTACATTATTTTTTGAAGGACTTTTTAATGAAAAGTCTTATTGAAAATGATAAATAGATATTAAAATTCAATTTTAACAGTAAAATAAATATAAATTTATTTTTAGTTAAGAAAATCTGATAAAAAAAAAACCCTCTGAAGAATAGAATTTAGACAACAAATGAATTAGTGAGACAAATAGTGAATATCAGTTTTTAAAGAAGACTTGTTAACAGTATCATTTCACTCAAATTATTCAGGTATTTCAGTTACTGTAATTATTAATATTATCGTTGTTGTGTGTGTCGTGTGCCAGCTAGGCTGGCAATATGGGGTGCGCTGCTCCACTTTTCCAATTGAACCATATATGGTGTGGAGTCTGACTTCTTCAGTACACACATGCCATAGGAACCCGTTTATAGGGTAGGCAACCATTCACACCTCATTCATACAAGGAAGGGACAAAGACAGGATAGAGAGCTAAAGTACATCCATGCCCGAACCGGGATTCGAACCCAGGATCTCCTTATCCGCAGTCAAGCACACTGACCACTAGACAAGATGGGCGGCAATATTATTGTTAAATTATCGTTTTAAGGTCAAATAAGCACTAAAAATAATTTTAAAGAAACACGAGAGGTGGTGAAAGTTATATTGTTATGTGCACACACACACACACAAAATTTAATGAAAATGATAAAACTGTGTATTCCTCTTTACTGCGAATCAATACCTTATTTGTTTTATACTACGTGTATTTATTTTCATGATATATGAAAATGAGACGTATAGGATGATTTCTATATAATCTGCCAAATAAAAAAGGAAAATAGATTATATTCTATTCATTCATCTAGGAAACTCATGCGGAACACGAAATACTATATCAACCATGTCTATCTGTAATGTTTCATAGTTATGTTAA
This sequence comes from Latrodectus hesperus, assembly GCA_037975125.1. Classification (NCBI taxonomy): domain Eukaryota; kingdom Metazoa; phylum Arthropoda; class Arachnida; order Araneae; family Theridiidae; genus Latrodectus; species Latrodectus hesperus. The sequence continues at coordinate 35,513,988 of CM075850.1, forward strand.
AAAATGAGCTAATTCTAAGAAAAAATAATTTCAAAAAGATAATCATACAAAATAAGCGCAAACTCATAACATTTAGGAGTAGTTACTTAAGATAACTGAGTTCCATCATTAACATACTTCGATATAAATCTGATAAACAGGCTCTCAAATACTGGTGAAGTGCAAAATTAAATTGTCGCCAAAATCTTCAACCAATAATCTCACCTACAAACGGTAAAATTTACCAAAAACATGTTTAGTAAAAAAAAACTTTTGAATAAATTCTTAATGCGAACAATACCGAAGATTTAGTTCAGGAAAATTAAACATTTTTTTTAGTAATGCATTTTCAACATTGTTATTCAAGTAAATCTTTGGTAAATTCAAACAACGATTAAAAGCACTAGAAATAGATCCAGAATTAAACATAAAATTCACGCACACATAGCAAATAAATATATTCGTTGCATCAAATGGAACATACTTATATATACCAGTATCTGTATATCGACTTTTTATGATATGCAAATCTTCCCATGAACAGATGAGGTTCATGTTTAGAAGAGAGTTTTAAATGTGTATAATTGGCACCTTTATGGAACAAACGGCATTTCTAAAGTTAATCACATCGATCTATGTGATTTCCTTAAAATGTTTAGTTTGGCATAGCTGGTATTTGTTTTAAAGAGCTAATGTATTCAAGAATTAACCAACAAATGAAACTATTTGGATATTTTAGAACATTATCTTTATTATCTTCCAAGATTACTGAATAGAATTCCCCCAACCAATCAGGAGAAAACACTTTCTAAAGAATCGATATATCTGCACATTTTTCTAAAATAAAGTCCTTGACTTTTTAACTCAACAATGGTCACGAAGGATTATTCTAAGAAAAAGAATTGTTTTGCTACCAAAATCACCAAATCTAAATCCAAGAGAATTTCCTGAAGTAAGAAATTTACGACACAAGAATTGAAAATTTCCAATATTTAAGAACCGTATTCGATTGTGTAATAACAAAGTTGAGTGAAGATTTTTTGCCACGAATTACGGTAGCTTCAAGTCATAAGCAAACATCAAATGTGGTTGCGACCAGTTTCAGCAAAGGCTGTCTCAAATGCAATTCAGAATTCATAAGCGTTTTACTTAGAGACGAGAGATATGTTGCTAAAAAGAGTGAACTGAGCATATTTTTGGTATATTTGACTACTTGTAGGAAATTCAAAAATTACCATATAAAAGTTTTAAGAATAATTTTACATTGCCCTTGTGTAAACTAGTTTCATCTTAAAATATTGCTTCTGACTTTTTCCTTCAAAACATGTGTTTACTTTGCAAGTATATATTAAGAGACTTTGTCTTACATTGGTGCACATTTTTGTTATAATTCGAAAGTCACTAAAGATATGAAAAGATATGAAGGAGTGATGTAGTTTAATAGTTGTGTAGTAATGTAGTTTTAAAAATTAGTAATTGATGAATGATTATTAAGTAAATAAGTATTTCAATCATTTAGATTATTTACATAAAATACATTACTTTAGGAAATAAAATAATTAAATTTTGTCAAAACTATATGAAAGATTTGAATAATTATCTCTTTACGAAAAATATCTTTTAAAAATCTATAAGTATTCTGAATTTATTATCATTAACAAAATAATTTTCAGAAAAATGTATTTTTGTGAGATAGCATCTATTAGAATATCGCCCTAATCTAACAATTATCTTTAAGTTTCTTCCCAGTGTAACATAACTCTTTTCCAGAACACTACTGAAAAAGAAGAAAAACGTTGACTTATTTCCTCCGAAAACAAAGAGAGACTTCAATCCCCACAGACGTCTTTATTTCTGTCCCCCACCCCCAGTCCCTTAGCCATTCTTGACAGACAATAAGCAGCTGCCATCTTACCCCCTAACCAACTGCAAAATTACTTCATCTCGACTTGTACCCGATTATTAAAAGGTGAAGAAGCAGCGCCGTAAATATCTTTCCCTTCATTTTTGCGCCAAACGTTTCCGCCAAAGGAGTTCCCGCTGTCAAAGATACTGAGAAATTGAAAAGTTCTCTTTCCTCCTTTAACTTACTTAAAAGAATTCAATTAGTCGGTTCCGGTTCTTAATTCTCTGCTTCGCTCGGCGTTGACTCTTTTTCTTTTACTCCAATCAAAATCAGATTACGAACTTTGCTGGAGGAGGTAGAAAATGTGGAGGGTTACAGCTAAAATTTTATTCTGTGAAAAACTTAAAGGAAAGATAATTGTATTTGATTTTGAGGTGGAAAGACTTTTTTATTTGTTCTCTTTACGTCTCTTTCAAATGTTAAATCTTAGTTTCAGTGACAGCGAGATTTTAAGATTTGTAAAATTGATCGTGATTTGACTTTTCACAACATCAGATTGTGAAAGTTTAAATGCAATTGAATAGAAATTTAAGTAAGTTAAGCGCATTATCATTTCATGATTGTTTTATAAAATATGAGGAATCATATTTAAATTAATCGGCTTAACTTATCTAATTTAATTCACTTATCTAATTATGTTTAATATATAGTTTGGTCTTTATCTTCAAAAAATCAATTGCTTATACTTAAATTAATACACGGTAAATATAAGTTGTTTATTAAGTATTGAAGCAAACATTTGAAATTTCAAGTGCACTTTGAATTAACATGCTTTGAGTTTTTTAAACGTTTTAATGGAAAGGAGCATTAATGATTCATCTTTTAAACATCTTAAAAGAATGGAGTTGAAGGGATAAAGGTCTGGGGAGTAAAGTGTTCACATAAAATATTTCACTGAAATAACTATTTTTATTGCCCGAACCAATAATGCAAAATTTTAAGTTTTACAAAAGTTTATAATTAGATCAATAAGAAGCAGTTTTATTTTGAGAGTTAATTTTCTCAAAAAATATAGCTACTCAAAATTTCTAGTTATTTATTATCGAAATTAAAGGTCTTTTTCTTTCTTATTTGTAAAAACATTCACATTTCCAGTTTTCTTTTGCCTTACAAGGATTACTTTCATCCTTTATTTACTTTTATTATTGGAAAAAACATTCCACTGTGGTGAATTTTTTTCCAGCAGAAAACACGTGTGGGACAGAAAATCATGTGGGATTTTAGATTTTGTTACACAAAAAAATCGGTGTAGTTCGGCAGAAAAAAATAAAAATTGTATAATAATAATTATTATGTAACGATTAGAAAATATAAAAATGTAATGAGATGAGTCAAAAATTTAGGTATACATTAATTTTTTTTCCTGGCGAATTAAACTTCTTCCTAGAAGCTAATGTATTCTTCATTTTATTTGTAGTTGTTTTCCCTGAATTTTAACAACAGATTAACACACTTTATAAGAATATGAATATTTTCTATGACTTTAAATCAAAAATAATTTTCAATTTCCTAAGTTTTTTCTTCGTTTCCAGGAAATAAGATTTCTTTTTAAAGATTCAAAAATTAATTAAAATTAATTCTCATTAATCTAATAAGTAATTTTAGTAAATAATTTAAAGCATAATTTTCCTACTTTTTTCTATTATAAAAAGATAAATTCAATTTAGTATGCTGGGAAATATAAAAAGACAAAAATATTTTCAAGAATAAAATTATTGAAACATACAAAAAGTTTAAAAAAAGAAATAAAAATTTATTTTGCGCTAAGCGATAGAAATTTTGTACCAAAAAAAAATATTTATTCCCAGTAAAATAGAAAATATGTATTTACAATTAATTAGCCAATTAATTTATAAGTAATTCAATTCATTGAGAAAATGATTCACTCCTTTTAATTATTTTATTTTATTCACTGAATTTGTTTGTATAAAAAATATAATCACAACTTGATGTAACTGTCAATATTGAGTCCATATTGAATACTTTTTGATTAATAATAAAGCTGAATTTTTCATCGGCTTTCTTTATTCATCGAAAAGTATTCAACGCATGATACATTCTCAATCATTTTTCCAAAATCAACCAATAAATTTTCCAATATGCTTTGTTAGCATGTTTCATGATGTAAAAATATCATCTTTAGTTTGGAAAATATTTTCATAAATTTAAATTCACGGAAGCTAAAAAAAAATAATTTACAGATTTGTGATAAATTTTAAATATTTTAAAATTTCTAAATTATTTTATAAATTGAGAAAAATGAAATGTTTTTGCAAGTAATGCATAAGTTTTGTCGTACATTTATTTAATGTAAATAATTTTTAGTTTATATCCAGGGATATTGATGTTAAAATAGTATTGGAATTCAAATTAAACCATTTATTTTTTACAGTATATCATAAGCAATCATACTCGATTTATTACTCCTGGATTTCTTAGCGATTACATTTGGCTTTGAAAAATTAATTATTATATAAATTAATTTAGCAGTTATTTTTTGTGGATAAGT